>CM059205.1:10431605-11031605 GCA_030347435.1 Clarias fuscus | reverse complement strand
CTAGAGTCGACCCCTGGATTCACCGAATTCATAAAATGTCAGCCTTCTAGCCATCATAAGCATCAACACAGAAAGGTCTAACAGCACGGATAAATGAGACGATAGATGTTACAAAAAGTAGAGCAGTTTCTCCATTGTGTAGTGTTTTAATGGCTATGCCAGAAAAGCTTGTGAATGGTTTTAAATATCAATGAAACCTTTTTTTGTTTAGCTGGGGGAGTTACTAGAAAGCTACAAACAGTCTACAGAGACATTTATCAACTCTTTCTTCATAAAGCATTCTTAAATTACAAGAATACGCTCCTGATGTCATGTAAATCTGTGCATAAGGAGATCATGAACGAAAGGGTTAAGCCGTGCATTGCACGGTTTATTTTAATCACACGGCTAAATTTACCAAACTTCCTGAAACTCATACTAAAAGACCTGAAAGAAAGCGACCGACAGCAAACCGAATACAAGCAGTCAAAAAAAAAGGAAAAGGCACCTCAAAAAGGAGGAAGAGTCTACTACGGTAGGCGACCATGGTGCGCTGGCTGAGCTGTGTTACTGAAAGGATTATCTGGTGGAAGTGCTCCTTCACAGTTTAGTCATTACAGTGAGCTGCCTTTGTTTTTTTTGTTTTTTAGTCTGCTGTTGAGTTGGGTGGGTATGACTACATGTGAATCGCCTGTGTTCTGGACACGCAAAAAGGGCGAAAGCTTTCCTAAAAGATCGTTTAATGAGCTCCTGAGTGATTTTCAACAGAAAAGAGTTCATTCTACCAGACGGATTATTGTGAATTCGGTTTAATTCTATTGCCACAGACGTCTGTAACGGGAGTCCTGCGAGCAAAACTGGCGAGAAACTGCTTAGAGGCAGGGAGGGAGCATACACACACTTTCAGGGAGGGAGCATACACACACACTAGTCAATTACTACGACATGGGCATGTAAGCTCATGCATGCAGAAGAGGGTGGATAGCGTTTCCCTTCCTCACACTTAAGTGTTTGTCTGTGGGGGTTTTACTGCAGTAACTCAGTGAATAAGGTTAATGCTTATATTTACTTATTATTTACTCAATTTCTGCTTATTTGCTATTATGATGCTAATTATATTTGCAGAATGTGTGATTTTTTTTCGAAGCAGGATGAAACTGTCTTGTTGAGACGCAGCACAACATGCACGGGGGAAAAAAAAAAAAAAAAAAGCACAGGCTGGAACATGATGGCTGCCAAACTTGTGAGAACATGTGCCCCACGGTGTGACTGCATAAACACACCGCAGCCTGCGCTCACACTTTCCTCTCCCTGTCTATTATCAGAACCTACAGTACTACAGTACTACACACATGGCCTGCTCCGAAACACGATAGTACAGGAGAACCCATTCACAATATTTTGTCCTTAGAAATGTATTAATTCGGACAAGACGTAAAACAGCCTACACAGCACACGGGAGCAGAGGTTAAATCTGGGGAACAGCTGAGGAAGACCTTAAGCCCAGCAGCCACTCGTGAACCGTGATTTCAGTGACACGGGAACAACATTTATAGCTTCAGACTGAATTGTGAGAGAAGGCAATATCACTGAATTGTGCTACGGGTCGTGCTAAAGCTGCTAAAGCATGCAGCTTGCTTTGAAAGGTTTTAAAAGTTCATACCTTCGAGCAGTTGTGACTATTGGATTTACAGCTCTGCAGGAAAATTAAATATAAAAAGAGACCCTTCCAGAAAACAGAAAACTTCTGGAATGTCATCAATAGGAAGATGCAAAGCTGAGGTGTTTTTTTTTTTTTTTTTTGCAAAAGAAACTAAGGCGGTATAAAGTTACCCAACAGCAATGTGAAAAACTGGTGGAGAGCACGCCAAAACACACATGAAATGTGTTATTGCAAATCAGGGTTATTATTCCACCAAACACTGATTTCCTAAAGTTATTTAGCCAAAGCATTAACACAATTTGTTTACAAATTATTTGCATTTTATTTCATTTGAGTTATTTAAGCTCTGCAAAACACTGCATGATCTTGGGTTATTTTGACGTGTTGTGATATCCTTTAAATATAAAATATAACTCTAAATAACAATAGTTATATTTTCAATTTAGGAGAAATATTGTCAGCAGTTTAAAAACTATAAAACAAAACCGGTCATCTCACCAATACATGTTAAAAAAAAAAAATGAAAGAAAAAAAAAAGCATAACTGCAAAACTAATTATTTTGCAGTGGGTCTCATTATTTTCCAGAGCTGTATATGATTAACAAGGGTTGCCAGGTTCAGCAAATTTCCATCACAACTACATAAAAAAGCTCATCTTTTCTTCTACCTTTCCATCTCAGACAAACATTTTTGTCTTATCATGGTACATGAACATTTTTGATAGCCATTATCCATTTCATTATATCCCTGAATGTTTCTTCTGAATTGTTTTCAATACATTTTATTGTCTAAATGAATCCCTGCGTCCCAACCAGACTATCTACACTTTGCCTTGTGTATTTTACTTGGATAATATGATTTCATTTGATTTATTTCAATACCGTGAGGTTTATATTAGCTCAATCTGGCATCCTGGTCATTAACTTTCCTGTGTGCAGTACGACTGCACTACAATCCCTGCTATCCGTTATCAACCAAATGACGATGGGTTCCCTGTCGAGTCTGGTTTCTTCCTACTGTCATGTCAGGGAGTTTTTTTTCTTCATCATCGTCGCCCTCCGATAATCTGACCATTTAGACATATACATATTTTTTCACATCTCATTTTCAAACTTTTCTTTTGATTGTGTGAAGCTGCTTTGCGCCAGTGACGATTGTTGAAACCTCTATACAAATAAAATATTGTATTGAATTGAACCGTCTGCCCTTCTTCGCGAATGTGAGTCCTGCTGTGCGATGAGCTTGTTGCAGGTCTCATTTCTGACGCAATAACACCTCTCTGGAGCTGAATACTGAAGCGCGGACTGTGCCACATGCAAAAGAAGCCTGCAATTCAGTAAAACATCAGCTAGCAGCAGCAAAATAATAATAATAATCATTTATTTGTATTTCAATGTAAATTCAAATGAAGGCGTCGTGAATCAATTTATCTAATCGAAGCTCTTTGCACCCGAACTAACAGTTCATCTGCATGAACCTGAAAACCTCAGTTAAAGTCTTTGCCTGGATTCCTGATCACTCACGCCTTCTCTCAGTCACTTCCGGACCAAATGCAAACTGCATGTGGAACATTTCAAAGAAGGGAAAAAAAAAAAAGTGTCTGAAGAGACAGTTGATTAAACTGCATCACATGTGCAAGTCTGTGCTGAGGTGCGAGATAATTAAAGCTGCATGAGGAAACCTCACTGTTTAAAGACTGAGTTCCAAAATAATAACTTCCTCCTCGCAGGTCAGACAAGTGACACAAACTGAAAGTTCGCTTTACAGTTTTATCACTGCGAAGATTTCCGACTGGCGTTAAGCAGTGCGTGTGTGTGAAACAAACAACAAAACTACATGCACACACACACAACCCTTTAATACTGACTATCGAGCAGTCACAAAAGTCAGACTATCGTGCTCAGACACAATCACAGAAAAAAAAAATATGGTGATTAAAAGCAGACCAAGAATTTGTTCTCTTTTCCATCGCTTAAAAAGGAGCCGTGGTATAAAAATGAAACCGTGACTGCACCCACACACACTCACACAATTGCTTAATGATTTCTCTAATCGCACTTGACTTTTGAGCTGTGCTGCATAGAGGAAACGCCGCATGCATGGCTGTGAAAAAAAGTACAACTTTTGCACTTTGCACAGAAGACCAACTATCAACCCATCGGGTTTCGGTGCAGCAAAGAACACTTTGCTTTTTTAAATAATGAATTTCCTGTTGTTGTTGTGCGCGCTACAGTGCATCCGAGTTACTGTATTTGAATAGAAACGCTGCGGGAGCAGTTAGGAGCTCGCCACATCGCTCAACCGAACAGCTGTCGCGCTGGTACAATGAAGAGCTCCGGTAGGAACGAAACACCTCTCGTACTGTACACACCTAAACCGGATACACTTCGATTTTGCCCTCGTGCTACACTCTCGCAACTTGAAATCGGAAATCATCCACCCTGTTTCTGCAGATTAGAACGTTATCTGTTTAATATGATCAGTTGGGCGGAGCAGCGTAAGGAGTTAGAGTCTTTAGACGCAGCTGCTGATGAAGGATTTAAAATGCTTACCAGGTCTATTCCTATTAACTTCAAATACTAATAAAATTCACCATTAATACTCTAAATCCTTTCAATGCAGAATTGACGGTATACACCAAATATAGAGGATAATCGAAATGTCAAAATATGTTATTATTTACCATTAACATTACTTGTTAGTTTTGTTATGACTCTGTGTCTTTGTACTTTGCGTGCAAGTTCTGGGTCACTAATAACCAGAGCGATATACATGAACGGCTAAGTTTGAAATACATAAACTCTGGTTTGAATATAGGCTCGGACAGATTATATTAACACGATCAGCATCCATACGTTTTTACAAACCGAGAAAACCCCTCACACATGGATGATATGGACCAAGAGCGCACTTTCTGTATACAGTTATTAGAAAGTCTAACAGTTATAGGGACAAGATAATGATTTTGAGTTGGAAGATTAAATTCTCGCACTAGGTGTGTGACTGCTGATCAGGAGGACCCTTGAGCAAGGTCCTTCATCAACCATCAACCCAAGCGCTCAGGTACAATCGACTGCCGAGCTCCTGACCCGACCCCGTAAGTAACTGCAACAGAAATGATGGACAGACCACTAAGGAGGGGAGTCTCCGTCGCCCGATGTGCCCTATCCCTAAGATTAAATGCAAACACAGCAGGTGGAAATCAGAAATGCTTACCAAGACGTTGTCGAAATACACTAAAGAAGATCTTAATTTGTCCTCGATAAGCGCTTGTCCAGACTCTGCAGTAGAGCTCAAGAACGCCGAGGGTGAGTCAGGAGGACATTTACCAATCCACCTACTATTGTGATTCATGAGGGAACCCAGACAGACGTAAACACAGAACATGTGAAACACCGGATCGAAACCAAGGATGCTGGAACTACAATTAGGGAACACCATCTCCTGCACCACCACCACCAAGTACATTTCAAGAAATGTTTCCAGAAAACTCCTTGATTGAGTAATGCGACATGTTTAACATGGCCTGCTTTAACAATTTCCCTGAACAGTCATTGTGCTTCGCATTGCAGTTTTGGAGCAGGACAATTTCCAGGTTTTTCGAGCTCATGTTCCAGATGTATGTAGTATAAAGCAGTGATGAGAAGGTCAACAAATCCTACAGCGCAAAACCGCTAATTATACAGGTCTGATCAGCTACTGTAACTCATACTTGGATAGGGACACTTGCCTGTTCGGTGTGTGCGCGCTACAGTGTTTTTCATTGAACATTGGGTTATTAAACTCGAGGGATCAGTGCAGCATGAACTTCTGAGTGTGAAGGAACTTGCCCCACACTCTCACACTCACACACACAAAACTTGTATAGTATCAAACAAAATCAGGAAGTGGCACAATGTGCCTTCACACAGAGGAAGTCCAGAACCATTTTGTTTTATCAGTTCTGTTCTTTACTGTTCTGTACTTCTGTCTTAATGCAGTGCTTTATTCGTTGCATTTTATTTACTTTAACAGTAAAAGGGATACCAAGTTTGATTATTTCGCAAAAACAGATTGAGTCAAACAAACAACTCAACATATTTCTCATTCATGAGCAAGTTTACAAAACAACTTTTTGAAACCAGTTCCTTTAAAGCAATCCTAACTATAAATATTTACTTCGAATGTATCATTTGTTCTATTTCTAATCACAATAAACCAGCCTAGGTGTTATATATGCATCAAGCACACACCCTGCAATCCAAAAACAAACTTTTCTTTTCCCAGGTTGGTGCATTTCTACCTGAGCTCACCTCAAGCCCATTCACTCCACACACACACACACACACACACACACACAGCTATAATGCAGCACCTTTAACCACGAGCTCAAACCCAAACCTTTCCCCCAGTCTTACCTTCAACCTTGAGCGAATAACTTGTAAGAAAAAGTGGAAGGAGGCGACCTCAGCTCGGACTCAGCTGCTCATGGTGAAGAGGAGCTGCGACTCGGCTCCATGTTCCGGGTTGCTGGATGATGAGCTGCAGTGCTCTAGGCTATATTTTATGTAAGAGGCGCAGGTTGCTCAGAGTCAGGAGGCAGGCGCGTCTCTAAAAGGCAGTCCTGCCTATAAAAGGCATTGATTTTAGAGAGGGGAAGTGCGGGACATTTGCATGCTCCGCTCACTGCTCGCTCGCTCACGCACGCGCACACCAAACCACATCACACCACGCCACGCCTCCTCCTTCCTCGAGCACTTTTGAATGAGCTCGACATAACGAATCTTCGTACCGAATGTCTTTCAACGACGAGTCGACTCGCCACCACCACCGAACCGGTTCCCAACAACTGACTCCCAAACAAACGCTTTCTTTTGGTTTTTAAGCGACGTTCACATTAAATACACGCTTTCAAACACTACCACAACACCGACTTCAGCCAACGAACACAGGAAATGAGTCATCTTCAATAAGAGAAAGCAATTCACAATACAGTAACCAACATGCTAATACAAAGTCAAACCGAAATGGGTTAAAAATAGCACTCTGCAAATCAAAGTGAGATCAAATAAAATAGCACTCTGTGAATCCAAATAAGATTAAACAAGATACTCACTCTGCAAATCCAAACAGTTCATCTGTAAAATGATTCACGAGGCAACTCACCTCCACTGAACCGATTCTCAACGACTGACTCCCAAACACACGCTTTCTTTTTGTCTTTTTTGTTTCCAGCGACGTTCACATTAAATACAGGCTTCTAAACACTACAACAACACTCATTCCAGGCAATAAACACAAAAAGTATTCATATTGAACAAGTGAAAGTAATTCACAATGCATCAAACATGCTAATACAAAGTCGAACTGACCGAATTAAATTGGCACTTCCCCAAATACACGTAAGCAAAAATAAAATAACATTTTCTAGATCTAAACGAGATCAGATAAAATAGCACTCTCCAAATCCAAACAATTAATCTGTAAATGATTCATAATTCGACTCACCTCCACTGAACCGATTCCTAACCAAACTCTTTATTCATTTATTTATTTATTTTTAAACACGTTCACATTAAATACACGCTTTCAAACACTACGACAACACGAATTTCAGGCTATAAACACAAGAAATGACTCATATTTAATGAAAGCAATTCACAAAACAGAAAACATGCTAATACAATGCTAATACAAAGTCAAACTAAGTTAAGATTTTTTTTCTTTCATAAATCAGCGTTATACAAATCAAAATCCAAACATTTAATCTGTAAATGATTCACGAGTAGACTCACCTTCACTGAAAGAATTCTGTGTAACTCTGTGCTTCAAGAGCTACCATCAGTCCTGTGTCATGTCAACAGTCAAGCGTCCTGACACCACTCATGTCTGGGGTTACTTCTCAGCCAAGGGAGTGGGTTCACTCACAAGAATGGTAGGAAAAACATCCTCTGAGAGCAACTTCTCCCAACCATCCAAGAACAGTCTGGTGATGAACAATGCCTTTTCCAGCATGATGGAGGACCTTGCCATAGTAAAAACTACGTTTCTCATTTAACAAAACACTGACATTTTGGGTCCATGGACAGGAAACTCCATTGAGAACTTATGGTCAATCCTGAAGAAGCAGGTGGACAAACAAACAAAAAACTCCAAGCACTGATTATGCAAGAATGGGTTGCCATCAGTCAGGATGTGGCCCAGAAGTTGATCGTAGCATGGCAGGGAGAATTGCAGAGGTCTTTAAAAAGATGCTTTGCATTAACTTGTAATGTAATCGTCAATAAAAGCCTTTGACGCTTATGAAATGTTTGTAATTATACTTAAATACAGTATACCACAGAAACATCTGATAAAAAGAGCTAAAAACAATAAAGCAACAAACTTTGTGAAAATGTAAACTTTGTGTCATTCTTAAAATTTTTGACCACGGCTGCACAAACTCATGTTCACACTACGGCTACTTTGGGACACCAATTAACCTAATCTGCATGTCTTTGTGCTGCGGGAGGAAACCTGCATACCCGGAGGAAACCCACTAAGCATGTGAAGAACATGCTAACTCCATATACACAGACCTTGAGGCGGAAATCGAACCCAGACCCCGGAGGTGAGAGGCAACATTGCAAACCACTAAGCCACTGTGTCACCTTGAATAGACACTCATGCCATATTTTCAGTTAAGTCAAAGACAAGCAAAGGATTGACATTGGTGTGCATTAATTTATTCATTTTCCCTACTGTTTGGTCCCGGACTTTTCTAAGTAACTCGGTGAAGTGACACCCTGAACTGGGTGCCAACTCATCAGCGAGGACAGACACACATACACACTTACAACACCTAGTACACATGTACTTTTAACAATTTGGAAATGCCAATCAGCCCGGACATGCTTTTGTAATGCGTGGGAAACCAGAGTAGTCAGAAAAAAATCCCAAAAGCATGTGAAGGACTTGCAAAGTCCACCTACATACTGAAGCACAGAGGCTAGATTAAAACCTTCACCTCTGAAGGTGTGAGGTAACAGTTCTACCCGCTGAGCCTCCATGCCCACTATACAGACATAGCAACAATTGGCTTAGGCACAGAATGAGAGGGTTGTTTTCATTTGATCTCAGCACCAAGGCCGGTCATCTCTCCGGTGATGTATTACCCTTTTGTTTAAGTTGACCTATAATTCAAAATTCTAAACAGTAGAAGTAAAATCAGTATAAAGATGGTATTCCAAGGTTCCTACCTTTATGTGTCAGACTGACCAAGAAGTCAGCCTTTAAAAAAATAATAAAAACAAAAAATCTTTGAAAGAATAACAATAATATTGGCAACAAAATACTGAGAAACGAATATAACAGAAAATCCACTCACTTTATAACAGTTACAGTACCAGATGAGCTAATAAGATAAAATCAGATAAAAATATACTGTATGTTGTCATATTACCAGAAGACTGTCCAGTGGTGGAAAAACCTGAGATTGCTTCTATCAATATTAACACTTTACAGGGCGAACTTAGAAATAAGGTCCGGGTTCGATTTCCACTTCGTGGAGTTTGCTGGGTTTCATCGGGGTCATCCAGTTTCCTCCCACAGGCCAAAGATATGTAGATTAGGTTAACTGGCAAATTCCCAAATTGGCCGTAGTGTGTGAATGAGCATGTGAGTGTGTACAGTATGTGTGTGCCGTGCGATGGATTGGCACACCATCCCGTGTGTACCTGGCTTGTGCCCTAGATCTCCTGGGATAGACTCCAGTCCCCCCGCAACCCTGTATAGGATAAAGCGGTATAGATGATGAGTAAGTGAACAGCTTACAAAATAGAAATACATAAATATGGCATCACAGTTTTAGATTACACTAAATCAATCGAAAACCAACTCCAAATAACCCAGGATCGGCCACTGAAGAGCGGTTATCATTTAAAAATCATGAATACAACAAATTCAAGTAATGAGCCAGTGAAGGGAACTATCCAATAAAAATGACGACACAAACACGTAGTTTCAACGTAAAATATTTATTTCTAAATGAAACTTGATATCAGAGAGTGTCTTGGGACTAAACATACAGTGCAGCAAAACACAGACGAAAACAAATGAAAAACGAGTGGTTAAATCTATACTAAATATATATTTTACATTAGGATCAGATCCAGTTCTTGAAATAAGCAATTCAACTGCTTTCAGATGTTAACAGACAAGTGTCTATCACCGGTTCCTGACTAGCCGAGATGGCACCTCTAGATGCAGCGTGTTGTATCTAAATATGAATTTCACACATTTGGTCCAACAACAGGCTCACTGAGAGTTTCAATGTACATACGTTTAATACGCGAATGGTGCATTAGGAACTCAGTTCCACAGGCTTCACATACTGTAGGTTCGTTAATTCATGGAGCGCTGCAGTTTTTGCTTGTGCTGAAATCTTGCATCGTGGTTTACCCCAGTTACAGCTTAAGATATCCTAAAATAAATGAATATTCATTCATTTTCTATACACTCAAACAGATTTGATTCCTTTTCATACTGACACACTGTAGCCCTATAAACGGCTAATACTATCAACAAATTAGGAGGCATTTGCTAATAATATATGATCTTCTGTTAACTCAAAAAAAAAAAAAGATTAAAAGCTCAAGTCTCCCTGGTTGAGGAAAAGTCAGAGACAGCATTAAGTTCATTCGGAGCTGTGTTACTGTCCGTCACTCGTTTGCTCTCATTGTTCCCCTGAAGTCATATTCAAATAAAACTAAACATACAAACAACCTACAAACGAAACTCCACAGTTCCAGAGTTATTTCTACGTAGACCAAATAAATGAGCATCTTGAACCTGTAATACCAATTGCTGGTCAATGTGCATTTTAAAAGGAATGACAGAACCTGGGGGGAATGCTTTACTTAGTTCCATCTGCCTTAAATCATGATCCTATGGGCAAGGAAGTGTTACAGGGGCTTTGTGATATCTGGCATTACGTAGCTATGAGGATAATCACCAAGTGGCATGGACTACACTAACCAGTAAACCACCTCCAGAGCTGGAATCCTTTTTTTTTTTTTTTACTGTATAGTTAGAAGACAAATGTGGCTACTGTTTGTTCATTTTCAGTATGACATATAATGACAAGCAAGCAATCCAGCCTAACTCAATTACCCTTATATGCATAGAAGATGAGATGCTTAGAGGCCCCAAAAAAGTTTTCATCCCTGGTTATCGTGCCATTATACTTGAGGACAACACTGTTATAATATCCATTAAAACATTCATTTAATTCTCTCGCTTTTTTTGTCCATTAGTCCCTCCAGGAATTCGAGAGATGAATGAAAACACTGAGCTAAAATGTCTAGGAGTCAGTCCGGCTCCTGAAGCAAGCAGGGGTTAACATACATTTGCACACTTACATCCTACATAACATAAGTACATAAATATACACTTACATTTGTGCATATATATGTACAGAGACACTTAATATGGACATACATATAATTCCATATGTGCACACATACACAGAGTTTACAGCATACACTGAGAAATGTTAAGTGCTAAATTCCGAGGATAGCTACTGCATACCCAGGTTAGCATGCTGGGCCGCCATGGCTACGGTAATACTGGTAGGCAAGATAATGTAGTTTGTTAACAACACACAGTTCACTCTTCATTTTTTTTCCCAAGAGTCTAGATTTGATATGATTTTTTTTTTTCCTTTTGGATACTTGAGATTTGTTTGGGTTACAGCAGCTATATAGAGAGGCGGAATCCAGAGTCTGGTGAGAGGCTAATGGGGCAAAGCTTGTGCTACAAGGACAGCCTCACACCTGCCGGTCACACTGTCAGTCAGACAAAATCTGCACAAAGGACATAGGAAAGACCCCTTTCCTGTCCGGGTGACCTTCTATGTGTCCAATCTGGAAAAGACCGAGTCGATATAAAAGTTACAAAAATGGCGTGCAATCTGTTGTGCTTTCAAATGCGTGTTAATGTAAAGGGTGTTCAGAGTTTCAGTAAAGTATTACTTACCCACCACTCTTGGTCTTCTTCTCCTGTAACAATGATCACTTCTCCTTCACTAAACGTCAGCTCATCATCATTGTCTGCTTGGCAATCGTATATGGTCCTTACCCGTTTAATCTTGTTCTTCACCTGACCAAAAAATACACATTCCATCAGCATCGATTCAACTCAACAAGTCAGCTCAAAGTCATTTCAACTCCACCTGTCTAATCAACCAGTCAACTTATCTCACCAAGTTAATAAATCAACTCAACCCCACAAGTCAACTCCAATGGTTAACTTAACAAGTTAATTCAAGTTAACTCCACACTTCACAGGTCAACTTAACAAGTCAACTTCTCTCAAAAAGGCAGTAAGTCAACCCATCCCCACATCTCAACTCCACGTTAACACCTGCTCTCAACTTCCCATATATTAAGGCAACTCGTCTCACCAACTCAACTCAATTCCCCAAGTCAACTCCAAAGGTTAACTTCTCAAGAAAAGTCCACAAGTCAGTTCCAATGGTTAACTTATTAAATTCAATTCAATTTAGCTTATCAAGTCAACTTATCTCAACAAGTCAAATGAAAGGTCCACTAAAAAGGCAACTTAAATCTACATGGCAACTCCATAATTCAACTCCACGAGTCATTTAATGAGACTACATCATTTAATGAGACAACAAGTCGCCTCAAAAAGTCACTCCAGAAGTCAATTCTACAGATCAACTCAGCTCTGAAAGTCAACTCAATTGTCAAGTCAACTGGAATACGGTTCGTTTTCATCACACTCTCATAAACTTTGCCGTTTCTAAATGACTCACCGTGTTTATTTTGCGTGGTAGAGGTACTGGCATCTCTACAACACCTGCTGGTGCACCGTTGGTATCCTCACTCGCCTGCCTGGGTGAAAGCTCTACATGCTGACTCGGAGTTTGAGCCTCCGTCAATTGCACCTTTGGAGTTGTCTCTTCTAGTGTTGGCTGTTTATGTGGTGTCTCTGTAGTTGTGGGAACTGGGAGTTTTGGGGCGTGGTCTGATAGCTGTGGTTTAGGTGGCAGATCCTTAAGTTGGGGTTTAGGGGGCAGATCAGACAGCTGGGGTTTGGGGGGTAATTCTGATAGCTGTGGTTTTGGGGGAAGATCCGAGAGCTGGGGTTTAGGAGGAAGCTCCAGGATGTGTGGCTTGGGAGGAATCTCAGCTGGCTGGGGTCTCTCAGCTGCCTGTGGGATTTTAGGTGGAGGCTCGGTGGGTCTGGTGATGGTATCTCTGGTTGGCATGTCTACCACCTGGGTAGGTTTCTGCAGGACCTCAGGGCCCTGATTGGGTTTGTCCACTGATGGGACAATGCCTGGAGTCTTTCTTAATGCCACTGAAAAATAAGAACAGGATATCCTTAGCCTGAAAAACTCAAGGGGACTGACTGAACCTGTGATGTACTCTTGATGTTTTACCACTAATTTGTACTTTGACCCAAGCGATGAAACAAAGCCACATGTTTCATTTTATAGAATTTAGAAGTTCTCATAGTTAGAAAGTAAAATACTCACCTTTTTGAGGTAGTTTGGGTAAGACTCTGGGGCCGAGTGTTGATTTTGTATTACTAGAAGTAGTGCTGTAAGAGGAAGGGTAAATAATTAGAGTAGGGATCACTCTGCTGTTGGGTAATTATGACACTTACTACATGTGTCATTGTTACACACCTTTGCTGCTGCTGAATTCCTTCAAATTTGTTGGCTGGCGAGGTCCTGTTTGCAGGCGGTGGTGTTAAATCACTGCCTGTAGTTGAAAAAACAGGTGTATATTTAACTGTCTTATGAGTTAAAAAACTAGGAAACAGATTTCTTTTGCGTCAGTGAAGTTCTGAACGTTGGAGGACAAAAAATCAGCAACACTGCACTTCCTTTCAGGAAGCTCCAAGATGTCACAAATGTGTAATAGAGGAACTGGAGAGTACCCTTTACAAAGCTTACAGTAATAATGAAAGTCAGTAAATTACAGCTGTTAGCGATGCTCCCTGATGCTGACTTGATTTTCTCACGGGAGAGAGAGAAAGATGAAACCGCGTTATAAATGACATATGAGACAGGATGATGTTCCCCCACCTTTGCTCTGGGGTCCCTGGAGGACGGGGCTGGGTGGATCTGAGAGTGTGCGTTTGTGACCTCCGGGAGGCGGTGGAGGAGCCCTCTTTTTAGATAGAGTGGAGCTGCCACTTGT
The DNA here is from genome assembly GCA_030347435.1 of Clarias fuscus. NCBI lineage: Eukaryota > Metazoa > Chordata > Actinopteri > Siluriformes > Clariidae > Clarias > Clarias fuscus. The sequence goes on along the minus strand of CM059205.1, from coordinate 11,017,775 downwards.
ACATGGCTGAGAACCCAGTGGGAGAGAGGTGGGAGGACCAGTGGTGGGAGCTGCAAAAGAAAAGAAAGAGTAAATGAAGCTCTCGAGCCATGGATGGGTGCCGAAACATGTACCCAGATCTTGCAAACAGTACACCAAGCAGTAACTCTTACTGTTGCAGTATTACGCTCTGAGGGCATTTTCATGGCATTGTTTGGGTCCATTTGTCTTTATAGAGGGAGGAGTCTCTGAAAATCAATTAGGGCTGCAACAATTAATGGTCTGTATCATTAATAAAATAAAAAAATCGTCAAGCCTATATTCCCCCTGGGATCAGCGGAGGTGTCATTTTCTTGTACCACATAGTGCTGTGTGTTAGACTTCCATCTATCCAGTTTTTGCTTTTTCTTTTTGTAAGACACTCAAAGCATTTTACCTCGCACCACATGGGCCGCTCGCTCAGATTATAAGAAGCCGCGGGAAATCTGACTGAACATGTGGTGAAAAAAAGATTAATCGAGTTGACTGTTATTGCAATGCATGGAGGTGTGAAAAACCAAACACTGATATGTAATATCTTCTTTATGAAAAAATACACCAAAAACAATACATTGTGAGTGTTTGTTTTTTTTTTACTTAAAATAAAACACAAGCATGATGCAATGGTGTATTTATGATGATGCAACCTTCAAAAAGTATATAACGATGTTAGCCCTATTACTAGGGATGGGAATCAGCAGGGACCAGCCAATACAATATTATCACGGTACCTACAGTGATAATACCTGGACCTGGAGGAAACCCACCAAGCATGGGGAGAACATGCAAACCTCACGCACACAGACCCGTCGCGGGAATCGAACCCAAACAAACCAGTCAAATTAGACCAGGGCGTTTCACAGAATGGAAAAGTATACTCATTATTCCAATAAAAATGATTAATACGGTAGAAAGGGTGCAAGAGGGCTCACTGAATGATTTTCTCGGATTGACAATGATATCATAGTTTTCAAGTTGATCAAATCTTGTCTAAGGGAGGAGAATTACTATTAAGAAGAACAAATGTAAACGTTTTTTTTATTTATTTTTTTATCTCATTATACATCTGAGCAGTTGAAGGTTAAGGGCCTTGCTCAAGGGCCCAACAGTGGTAACTTGATAGTTGTGGGGTTTGAACCTGGGACCATCTGAACCATAGTTCAATGCCTTAACCACTGAATCACCCCTGAATATAAGTACTCATCTATCTGGATTGTAGAACACTTTACTTGTCTGCATACTGTCTTTAGAAGAAACTCTAAATATCCCAGGAACAGGCTCAGGCTGATCGATGGCGCATTTTCAATACACTAGTCCCGAGACCTCCTCCTAATGGTAACTGGTTTAAATAATACATGACTGCTGAATCACTGAACGGAGCGACAGTCTGCTTTCCGAATCGGCAGCACAAACGCGTCTGAGGGAGCGTTAAACACGTCTGCTACTTCTCTGTCTCTTATCGCTTTGGCTACAACCCACATCTCTCTCGCTGTGGAATTTGCACCTCTTTCACAGCTGGCATTGCTCTTCTTCCTAAAAAAAAAAAAAACCTAACTGACTTTCCACCACAGAGATTTTATCACGTCTACTCAGCTCACATCCCCCCCCCCCCTTAAAGCCCGGTCTACACCCCAGAACAGTGCAGAGGGTTTTATACAAAGCTGATGCATGTCTGAGATCCTGAGATACTCTTTTGTATTTGTTTAGTTCTCCTATTGTTTGAAGCACTGAGTCAAATCTAGTCCTATACACGGTATACGTGTAAATCATGTCCTGGAGCAGAACATTCCTGTTCGCGTGTTAAACAAACAGTGACTCCCTGACTATTAAAGACAGAGCAGGAAGTGGGTGTGTTTACGACATGAGCTCGCACCTGATGATGACCTGCCCTGCCTACTTACAGTACTGTACCCTCTCAACCAAACACATTTCTCCCTCCACAGCAACTAAAATATCGAGAAAGAAACTACACAGGCCGTCTGCCAGAAGCCAAATGTAGCTTCCTTTTTGTAGAAAAAAGGTTGTGGCTGTGTGATATTGTGTCGCAACTGTGTCACTTCCTCCTTAAAGCTATAAACGGTTACTAGCACAAAGAGAGAGATAGAGAGAGACGCCTGAACAAGAGCTGTCGCCCAAAGTGCGCAGATACAGATACACACAGCTGCACCATGCTACATACTTTGTTCAGCAACCAGAGTATAAATACGAACATTCATTAAGTATTCATGATGTTTCTAGTGCATGCAGACGCACTAGGATGAAAAAAAGAGCATACTGTACTGACACCATCACTTCACATACATATTTTATTTATCTCCGTTTACTCATAGCTGTTCAAATCAAACCAGGATTTCTTGCGACTGAAGGCACGAGCAGACTTCAAGCGCAGTAACGGTGATGCCGCAGTAAAACATCGGGATGGCGCAAATGGTGTGAAGAAGGCGGTACGGCTGTGAACGACGATCCTGGCCGAGGTGACTCCGAGTGAAACGTCTGATTCTTAAAACTCGACGGATATCTTGTCATCAACTTGCGCACTTGTCTGTGGAAACTATACTGATCCTGGGAGGCCGACGTTTCAGTCTGATCATGGCGTCGAAACGCACTAGTGAAACGCTGGGATAAGTGTATTAGTGTAGCAGGGGGTTATATAGAGAAATAGAGCTAGTTTTTACTCTCATAACTGCATTCTTTAATTATTCAAAAGTCCTGGTTTGACTTGAATGCCTAGCTCTCGATTCTTTCTTTTCTGTCTCATTATAAAGTCTTACATTGTTACCCTTACCTTTGGCACTGCTCTTTGTGGCAGGAGTGGGCGTGTCTGCCCCAGGCGATGCGGGAGTTTCCGTGGACGTGCTGTAGACGGGGTTGGCGAAGGCGCCGTACGAGAGACGCTGCTTGTCCCTGTGGCTTAAGTATCCAGGCAGCGTGAGCTTCTCCTGAGGAGACACGCTGGAAGAGTGGCAGAAGCTCTGCGGCCGTGGCGAGCGCTCCTTCTTCACCGGACTCGGCTGCTGTTAACGGGAAAATCAGCACCTTGGTGGGATGGGGGTACACCTTGGACATAGGGCCAGTTCATTGCATGGCACACACACATGGGCAACTGGGGAACACCAATTAGCCTAATCTGCACGTCTTTGAGCTGTGGGAGGAAACCGGAGTACCCGGAGGAAACCCACCAAGCACGGCGAGAACATGCAAACTCTATGCATTCAGATCCTAGACGGGAATCGACCCCCCGACCCTGGAGGTGCGGGGCCACAGTGCTAACCACTATGCGATAGTGCCACCAGATATATTTGTATTAATTTTAATTCCATACCAAATTATCAAATAAATAACGGAACAGTTTTTGTATCAGTTTTAATCTATAGAAAATATGTCCATCTATCCATCGCTATGTCAGATCTACATTTCTATTTCTCTTTGTGTAGGATTGCAGCCTGTCTGAAACCTATCCTATGGAACTGGGGGCACAACACAGGGCACCAATGCATTGCAGGGCACAGAAACAGACACCTAGCACAGGGAGAACCCATGCGGACCTGACCTTCTGAAGACAACTTTCTTATTAAATGTCTTGTTGCAAAAATGTACAGTGTATTTCATAAGGGTTAAGACTTCAATCACCCCTTTAAAGTTTTCAAATTTATTATGCACTATTTAAGTTCCAAGGTGTAACACTACACAATGTACTAAAAACCAAGAGGTGTGAATACTCATGCAAGCACACTGTAGGAAACAGAGATACTGTCCAGGTGAAAAGTTGCTCACTGGAATCTTGTTACATGTCCACTGCTGCAGTGTCAATCATAAGTCATGTTAGATCTCAATAAAGGTGTCACCTTTAGATGACCTCAAAATATCCTTCTGACCCACTGACTGACTGACTGTCTAACTGACTGTCTAACTGTCTGACTGACTGTCTGACCGACTGTCTAACTGTCTGACTGACTGTCTACCTGTCTGACTGACTGTCTACCTGTCTGACTGACTCAATGACTGACTGTCTGTCTGACTGACTGTCTAACTGTCTGACTGACTGTCTGACCGACTGTCTAACTGTCTGACTGACAGACTGTCTGACTGTCTAACTGTCTGACTGACTGTCTAACTGTCTGACTGACTCAATGACTGACTGACTGTCTGACTGACTGTCTGACTGACAGACTGACTGTTTGTCTGTCTAACTGTCTGACTGACTGACTGACTGACTGACTGTCTGTCTGTCTGTCTGACTGACTGTCTGTCTGTCTGTCTGTCTGTCTGTCTGACTGTCTGTCTGTCTGTCTGTCTGTCTGTCTGACTGTCTGTCTGACTGTCTGTCTGTCTGTCTGACTGTCTGTCTGACTGTCTAACTGTCTGACTGTCTGACTGTCTGACTGTCTGACTGTCTGACTGACTGTCTGACTGACTGTCTGACTGACTGTCTGACTGACTGACTGACGGGTATCAGCCAGTCAGTCAGTTAGTCTGAAACCCAACTACAGGGTGGCTCTTTTAACTCTGTGGCACTGTTCATCACAGCGCAAGTGAGACACGTCTGGTTCTGACCTTATCGTCCAGATCATCATCGCTCTCATCGATCTCCTCCAGACGCAGGTTCCAGTCGTACTCCACATGGACATGAGGGTTGAACTTCCCTGCCGCTGCCTCCACCAGCTACACACACATACAACCACACACTTGGTCAAAACCACAGATTTCTGCCCTAGCTTCACAGACCAGCTGTTCGAGGTGTTTAAATAGATTCGAGTTGCGATACTTACAGGTTCCTCACACTGTGTGTTTTTTAACCTCCTTGCGATCTCCAAGGCGGTCTCCCCATTCTGATTGACTGAAACCACAAAGCCATTTAGGGAGCATATTAAGAGCAGATATTTCTGTATAACGCATTAGCCGAACGCATGCATCATTAAACATCGAATATTCTCACTGACCTATATCGATCAGTGGCTTGCCCCTCAGCAACAGTTTCGTACACTCCGGCTTCTCGTACGTACAGCAGTAATGGAGCGCAGTGTTCCCGCTCTCCGTCTGCCTGTCCAGAGAGCCACTGTACACACACACACATTCAGAGACATGCATCTATACCCTGTTTTACCGTTAAGCATATGAGACAGTAAAGGGAGGTACAGTACCTGTTCTGAACGAGGAAATCGACCAGCGGCAGCGAGCTCTGGTCTGAAGTCCGTACAGCGAAGTGCAAAGCTGTCTCCCCAGGATCCTGTGCGATTTATCAATTTGCAAAAAGATCCGAAATTAAAAAAAAGCTCATCCGCCCACCATTAAGGAAAAATAGTTTTTAGCCTGACATCATCACATCTCCTGTAATCATGCACTATTTATTACAATCAACTGTGTTATTTTACAGCTTCCTGGCCGGAGTCTGTAACACAGACATTACAATTAATGGAAATAGTATGTTTAATTGTGTCAGTGGAGGTTGAAAATGTGCCAAAATTCTACATCCAAGCAGATAGTAGAGTTTTATAACTACAGAAAAAGGGGGACAAAAAAAAAAAAAGAGAGAAATACAGAAACCATGTCCTGTAGGGAAAAATATAAATTGTAGGGGATTACATTTTTGAGATATTGACTAAAACAATAATGATTTACAGGCCGTGGCATTCTCAAACCGAATGTCAATGCTTTGTATCGTTTTAAATTGCGAAGGGCATTCGAGGTCAAACCAGGATTTTGAGTGTGCAGAATAACTGAACACACTTATATACTGTATAATAAGTTACTATATAATCCCCTGCTACACTAATACATTTATCTCAGGGTTTCACTGAGCTTGCATACCATCAAGGTAGAACGTTTTCACAGCCATGATCTACTGTAGCTGCCTGCTTCATTTTGGAAACCCTGGCCTCCCAGGAACTCCTTTAATGCCCCAAACATGTGTAAATGTCTTGGACCTTAGTCAGGACTGTGCGTGTGATGTGGCGATACACACGTGGACAAAATTGTTGGTACCCTTCGGTCAATGAAAGAAAAACTCACAATGGTCACAGAAATAACTTTAATCTGACAAAAGTAATAATAAATAAGAATTCTATGAATGTTAACCAATGAAAGTCAGACATTGCTTTTCAACCATGCTTCAACGGAATTATAAAAAAAAATAATCTCATGGAACAGGCCTGGACAAAAATGATGGTACCCCTAACTTAATAGTTTGTTGCACAACCTTTTGAGGCAATCACTGCAATCAAACGATTCCTGTAACTGTCAATGAGACTTCTGCACCTCTCTGCAGGTATTTTGGCCCACTCCTCATGAGCAAGCTGCTCCAGTTGTTTCCGGTTTGAAGGGTGCCTTTTCCAGACAGCATGTTTCAGCTCCTTCTAAAGATGCTCAATAGGATTGAGGTCAGGGCTCATAGAAGGCCACTTTAGAATAGTCCAATGTTTTCCTCTTAGCCATTCTTGGGTGTTTTTAGCTGTGTGTTTTGGGTCATTGTCCTGTTGCAAGACTGATGACCTGCGACTGAGACCCAGCTTTCTGACATTGGCCAGCACATTTCTCTCTAGAATCCCTTGATAGTCTTGAGATTTCATTGTACCCTGCTAAGATTCAAGACACCCTGTGCCAGATGCAGCAAAGCAGCCCCAGAACATAACAGAGCCTCCTCCATGTTTCACAGTAGGGACAGTGTTCTTTTCTTGATATGCTTCATTTTTCCATCTGTGAACATAGAGCTGATGTGCCTTGGCAAAAAGTTCCATTTTTGTCTCATCTGTCCATAGGACATTCTCCCAGAAGCTTTGTGGCTTGTCAACATGTAGTTTGGCATATTCCAGTCCGGCTTTTTTATGATTTGTTTTCAACAATGGTGTCCTCCTTGGTCGTCTCCCATGTAGTCCACTTTGGCTCAAACAACGACGGATGGTGCGATCTGACACTGATGTTCCTTGAGCATGAAGTTCACCTTGGATCTCTTTAGAAGTCTTTCTGGGCTCTTTTGTTACCATTCGGATTATCCGTCTCTTAGATTTGTCATCAATTTTCCTCCTGCGGCCACGTCCAGGGAGGTTGGCTACAGTCCCATGGATCTTAAATTTCTGAATAATATGTGCAACTGTAGTCACAGGAACATCTAGCTGCTTGGAAATGGTCTTATAGCCTTTACCTTTAACATGCTTGTCTATAATTTTCTTTCGAATCTCCTGAGACAACTCTTTCCTTCGCTTCCTCTGGTCCATGTTGAGTGTGATACACACCATGTCACCAAACAACACAGTGACTACCTGGAGCCCTATATATAGGCCCACTGACTGATTACAAGATTGGAGACACCTGTGATGCTAATTAGTGAACACACCATGAATTAACATGTCCCTTTGGTCACATTATTTTCAGTATTTTCTAGGGGTACCATCATTTTTGTCCAGGCCTGTTCCATGAGTTTAAATAATTCTGCTGAAGCATGGTTGAAAAGCAATGTCTGACTTTCATTGGTTAACATTCATAGAATTTTTGTAAATTATTACTTTTGTCAGATTAAAGTTATTTCTGTGACCATTGTGAGTTTTTCTTTCATTGACCGAAGGGTACCAACAATTTTGTCCACGTGAGTAACTCTCAGCCAAGTCCCTGTAATGTGCATGTGGTGTTGGTGAATGATTGCCTCAGTGGTTAAGGCACTGGACTATGTTTCGGTAGGTTGCAGGTTCAAATCCCTTAACCACCTAGTTGTCCCTGTTGGGCCCTTGAGCAAAGGCGCTTAATCCTCAACTGCTCAGGTGTATAATGAGATGTAATGTAAGTCGCTCTGGATAAGGGCGTCTGCCGAATGCTGTAATGCAAATGTAAGTTCTCTTCTGCAAGTTATGAAGGGATCAAGACGTTCCACACGGAAACGACTGGTGCTCCGAGCCACCTCTTCCAGGATTGTATGGGCGTCTTTAAAACGTTTGCACCGTTTAACTGTAACAGTCTCATCACTGTTCTGTGCTTGAAGTCATCTGTATACGTCAATCGGTTTGACTTGAACGCCCCTTGTAATACCTATTAACTTAGCGAAAAGCTTCTGCCATTGTGTGTGATGTAAAAGCAAATCTAACACTTTTATGATCTACCCTATATTTGGGTGTAAATGCAATTCGTCTACTTGTATGATTCAGTCCAATAACGGCTGGAAAGCAGGCTGCGGGTGACCGAGGTGCTCTCGGATCCTCTTCAAGTTACAGGTAGTGAAATCAGATCCGGGACCTCAGCTATACTGTATATGTGCGGTCTGACATTTCGTTTGGGAGGAAAGTGCATCAAAAGCGTCTCGAATGAAAGTTATAAAAGAAGAGTTTTCAGGTTCTAATATAACTAAATCAGATCAGTTCAGCTGTCACAGAGAAGAGAGAGGGAGAGCGAGAGAGAGAGAGCGAGAGAGAGAGTATGGTGAATAGAGTCTTCCTGCAGTAAATGCAATAAGTAAGATGGATGGAGCTCAGAGCGATCAGGCGGGTTCGGGGAGACGTGTTCCTAATGTGGAGCTGATCAGATAAAAGAGCGGGCGCATTTCTTTTCCCTGTAGGCCTAACTGTCAAACCCGCACCTGACGCAACACTACATTCCCTACGAGGAAAAGGAAAGAAAGCAAAAAGGAAGTGAACCTCGTGTGACTGCAAAGATGAACACGCTCTCTACTGGTCACTCAGCACTGTGTAAGAGTTTGCTGCTTTCATTCAAGTACACTAGGTATGAAAATATCACACTCAGTATTACAGTATTACAGTTGTTTTTTTTCTCTCTTTTATTTCTCAATGTTCTAGATAGAAGTGCCGACTTGTAGTCTCACTGAAACACTGATATATATATATATATATATATATATATATATATATATATATATATATTAAAAAAAAGCTGAGATTATTTAAAGCCGAGAATCGAGGAAGCAAGAAACCGCGGACGAACACCAGCGCACTACTGCTCCATCTGTATCTACAGTAAATATACGCGATATCTTATGTATCTTATTAAAGGATCGAGCCATAATGTACATTTTGCAAACAGGAGTCAAAAATGATCCGCACTCTGCTTATAATAAAACTTTTATTGTTAGGGGCACTTTATGCTTAATTCAATTCAATTCAAGTTTATTCGTATAGCGCTTTTAACTGCTGTCATTGTCGCAAAGCAGCTTATTAACTCATCAACCTGTGAGAAACAGGTGCAGATGTTGACAGATGTTCAGGTGATTAGTATACTGCTGATGCTGAAAGCTGAATGGTTGGAACAGACGAGAGGGGAAATGAGGTTGCTGACGAGGATGTTACATGAACAACTATTTTTTTACGTTGTGTCTTTACGTACTTTGCAGCCTGTCACAGTAAAAAATTTGTTCCTGTTTCTTTAAATGAATCTACAGCATTTCATTTCATTGGATATGAGGAAATGAAGGTGACAGTACAGTAACTTTAAAGCTGCTATAATTCTAATAAAATCACTACCATTTGAGAGAGCATGATTACATAATTACATGCGTAAAAAAAAGTAAGTTATTAGCACCCTCAGGCGCACCACAGTGTTGCTCTATGGCATCATATTCACAATTTTTTTTTTATGCAACATTTAATTCAGGGATTTCCAGCGGTTAATCTGTGTAATTTCTATTGTTAAGTCAGGGGAACTTTATTATTAATTAATAATTACTAGATGGGTATTATTCATAAAAACTAGATTCCTTCTGTGAACTAATTCTTATTTTGTATTATTATTATTATTATTATTATTATTTTATAATTATTACTTTATTTTATTTACAATTTCACAGAAACACTTCAACACACATAATAACCTCTAATTATTTTTTAAGATTCTTTTACAAATGATGTTCCAACTACATAGATTTTTTTTTTTATTCTCCACGCTATAATATGATGGGATATTTTGTGTAAATCCATCACACATCAGTAGCTGCAGCATCTCAAAACATAGGAAGCGCGCGTACCTGTCGTGCTTCGGGGAACGGTTCCAGCAGCTCCACTCCGTCAGCGTAGAGCTGCACGAGCCCCAGCAAGTCTCGAGTCCTGACCGCCTCGTACAGGTCGCCTTGCCTCGCCGTGGCCGTGCTCGGCGTGCGCCGGGCAAACCGGTGCTCCACGTACTTGGCGTTGATGTACTCCTTCCTCTCGGTCCTGTAGGGAAACAATCAGAGAGAGTGTATCGAGTCAGATATTGCCAGGAATCTTCGGAAATGTCACATCAGAATAACGGGAAGCGGAGAGCAGGTGTACTCACATGTCACTGGACGGTGTCGGCTTCGTGGAGGGGCTCGGCAGATTCCCTTCCAGGATTTCATTAAAACTACTGTTTCCTATATTCTTGGCCAGCTGTCAAAAAAATTCTAAATGAATGCCTAGTATAGAAAGACTGTAAATACCCTGAAGATTGATTCAGACTATACAGCACATACTGTACAACTTTACACAATACGTAAAAAGAATATTCATAAAAACGACGAGTGATACCGTTATTGTCTTGGCCTTTTATCTATCTATCTATAAAAAAAATATATATTTTTGAAAAATCTTTTGTGCAGCCTGTACGTTTAATATGCTAATTAGGCCCAACCTCCTTTCCGTGGCACTGGGATCACGTGACCCGAGAACTCATTATAATTATCTTATAAAACAACCATCACACAGAGCCAACTCGCAAAAATGCAAAGATGCAAGCCTTTCACAGAATCTGCCGAGAATCTGACAACTTGTCACGTGACTGATTCATTTGCATACTCATTAATATTCATTATCATCTGCGTGTATGTAAAAAGGTGTCATATTAACACAATGTTTGACTTCAACATGTAATCAGAAAGCTAATAATAAATATGTTAATTAATTATCATGTCAAATTGGTATATTAGAGAGAAAAAAAAAAATATATATATATATACACAAATCTAAATATTAATAGAAGCAAGTATAGAAAGAGTACCTCTATATAAATGTAAAAAAATAAAACTGGCTTTTATAACACATGCAAAAAAAATTTATTATATTTTCCCTGCTTTTTTTAACATCTTGAGAGGAAAAAAACCACATGGGCATTAGAAAGGTTTAGTGAGAATAAAAAAATCTCTAATTCTAAATTTTTTATTTCTGCAGTGACATTTTTTTGCCTAGATTCATGCATGTTTTCGCCTGGCTCTTAAAGGAAAATTTGCAGCTGCAGAAAATGCATGCAGAAAAAAAAAAAAAAAAAAAGATTTATTAAAAAAAAAAAAAAAAAACGTTTGTTTAATCAAAACCTGATTGCATCCTAAAATGAGTCGGTAATCCATCTGGGGTATCTTTCACTAATCAGAATACATACATAATGGTATATGACAGAATGATCGCAGAGACATGGCACACGGCTCACCAAGAGTTCCGAGGTGCCTAGTTTGTCCAGCTCCATGGACTGTATGCGTGAGATATGGACGCCCATCTCTCTGTGGATCCCTGAACACTCGATACAGGTCAGGATGCCCAGGTTAGTCGACAGCCATTTAGGCTCTGCATCGAACACACAAACAAGGAAAAACACAGACTGATAAGTTGAAGAAAATCTAGCAATTCATTCTGAATCCTGAAGGGGGCGCAGGACACCGTTTGTAAAGGACGGAGCAGAAACAGAAATGTGCTGTTTTAAAATGTTTGTTCTGCTGTAAGGGTTATAGAATATTTGTCCTAAATATGCATTTGACATATTTCTCTTGACTTCCACAAAACTACAGTGTGTTAATGCAAGGAGCAGCAAAGAGAAACTCTTCTTGCCTCTGTTTTAGAAAAAGTCTTAACTGATATCAGATGTGTATTGGGAACTTTGTTTCCTTACAGGACTGGGATTGTTGCCTAGCTGCGCAATGTGACACAAACACACACACACACACACACACACACACACACATGCTCAAACATAAAACAGACTCCAGGTTTATGAAGGCGCTGTAACACAAATGAACATGGTGACACGTACAGTAAGCTTAGTGCATTTCCACTTTTGGAGGAGCGAGGCTTATAATCTTACTGTACTCTAGGCTTGTTTTGACCATGGATCGATCGTCCCAAGTCAAACCGGGACATGCGATGAAATTTCTCATGAATGAAGACACATTATGAAATTATGACGGTCAGGGAGGAGGTGGCTGTGAGAGCACGCTGCAGACGCTTCACGTGAACATTCAAAATCGAGTGTGAACTGTGCACATAATCATTTATGATCAGACGTTATTAAGTGAAATCGGCTGGGAATCATTTCCACGTCCCTCGTGCAGTCCTGACCTCACGCCAAGCTCTTTCTACATGTTTTGCAGATTTGCTAACTAACGGAGTTCCTGGGAGGCCTGAATTTCGGACGCGAAGTTCAGGACGGCAGTTCGATAATGTGATTTCTAGTGAAGAAACACATGGGATAAGTGCATTAGTGTACGTAACGGGGTTTTATATATAGAGAAGTGAAGTTAGTTCTTTTATTCTGCACAATTAAAAGTCCCAGTTTGACATAAACGCCGCTCGTATTTTACTATATCGCAGAAACTCGCAAACAGCGCTCGTGGCTGCATGCCATGCCACCATAAATGCCTGCAAAGCGAGAATCTTCGTACGGTACCAAAGCTCTCATATTTTACTACTTCTTTAACAATGGTGTGCTTTTGGCGATGACGTCATGGTCATGTTGTCATCGTGCTGATGTCATAGAGCTTGGGCCCTAACTAGCTTCCGAGACGACGCCGAATCGCAAATCCCTCCGTCACCCCTAATCAAGGCCACTGCTTGGGTTAGGGAACCCCCTACATGGGGTGTGATTAGTTATTCGAAAGGTAGATAAATGGGAATATAAAGAGAAACATATGCGATTTACAGGACTGTCCACCAAATCCATGGTTTATTCTCCTCAACTTTTGGCTACACAGTCTCTCATCGTCTATACCGCTTTATCCTGTATTCAGGGTCACTATGCCAGGAGACTGAGGGCACCAATCCATCGCAGAGCATGCACACACTCTGGGCAATCTGGGAACGCCGATTAGGCTAATCTGCATGTCTTTGGACTGTGGGAGGGAACTGGAGTACCCCGAGGAAACCCACCATGCACGGGGAGAACATGCAAACCCCTGGCCGGGAATCGAACCCAGACCCTAAAGGTGCAAGGCGACAGTGTTAACCACTCCACCACTGTGCCGCCTTGACTATACATAGTCAAGTACCGGTAAGAATTTAACGCTAATCCCACCCCTGTTAATGACTCAGTCAGCCGCCAGCTCCGCCAGTCGAGTCAGGATATCTAAATGAAACAAATACTAATCTAACTGATAATAAATAGCCGTATAAAAGCAATATCAGACCTGAGATCGTGCTGGTGTGAAGAATATCAAATTAAAATTTTATTTGCCACATACACAGTCATACACAGTACGATATGCAGTGAGATGTTTAAACGACCGGCCGTGACCTTAAAACAAAAACAAAACAAAAAAAAGGTATTAATAGGAAATAAATATGGAATAAAATATAGAAAATAACTTTAGCTAAGGATAGAAAAATGTATGTATAGAAGATAAGACAAAATATAAAATATAAGAAAAACCTAGCTGCACAAATATGGAAAAAGAAAAGATTTTCTGTACAAAAATAGAAAAATATAGAAACTTTAGTGTGGAGATGACGTGGAATTTAAATAGAAAGGCATATTTAATATTCACGAGAAAAATAAATATGTGTAAATGTGCAGGAATGTGCAGGTGTACAGTGTCCATGAGTGTCTCTCAATGTCCAGGATGAGCGCAAAAAGACAAATGTCCACAACTGCCGTGCTGATATCCAGTTACAACAGCATGACCTCGGGTGTGATACTGCTGAAATAAAATAGAACTGATCCAAAGAACACTGTAGTATTTGGACTATGCAAGGAGTACAAGTGGCACATCAATCACAGCAGCATCATGGAGCGCTTCTCAGTAACGCTACGGTGCGTCTCCACGCGCTCATACTGCATCAGCTCACGTCTCATCCGATCTGACGGGAAATACTCACCTCCATTCCATTTATATTCATACGTGACGTTTTATTATTCTGCCTGAATGATCTGTGTGTCTGTAGCAGCCGGAGGAGAAAAATAAATGATATTCAGAAACTGTGTGTGAGTTTGTGTGTGTGTGTGTGTGATTATGTGTGTGTGTGTGTGTTTCTGTTTGCTGCCATGTGTCTCTTTTCTCTGCATGATAAACACTGACTCATTCAATCCCGTGAATCGAAACAGAAGAGCAACACTCCAAGGCAATCACACACTCCTGCATAAACACACACACACACACACACACACACACACACACAAACACACACGCAGCGGTCTGACCTGGCGCTCCGCAGTCGCAGCACACCTCGTTGCCAGGCATGCGTAGCACGTCCTCGATGATGGCTTTGGTTAAATCCTCTAGACTGTCATCCCCGGCACTCTGCTCGCCGCGGAATGCCATGTTCAGAGCCTCTTCCTTACTGTTAGTCAGCACCGAGATCCAGCTACACACACACACACACACACACACACACACTGATATGAATACACTTTCCAAAAGCACACATTGCACGGATAAACTTTAATGCATCATACTCATACCGTGATCATAATCAGGATCTCTGTGTGTGCACACACTGTACAGTCCATACTGAATCACGCACAGTAAACACACATATACTGTACACACACTTACATCACAAACTCCTGCTCATCCTCCGCCTGGAAATGATATGTGCGATTATCTGTAGAGAGAGAGAGGTACAGAGAGTGAAGTGGATCACGTTAATGGCACTTTAGCTCTTTCCCTTGCTGCATGTGTAATGCACTTTCACACGTGTGTGTGTGTGTGTGTGTGTGTGTGTGTGGTGGTATGGTTTGTACTCACGGGAGATCAGGTCGAAGCACTTCTTATCCTCGCCTGGTTTGACCTGACAGGTAAGCAGGTTGAGTCTAACCGGCTGTCTGTTGGACTGGAGAGGAGAAACACACACACACACACACACACACACGTAATCAAACTTACAGTATGAGCAACACTTTGGAGTATAACGCATAACACGCCGGCAAACACACCAGACCTCAGCCCATGACGGATTTCCACCAGGCTACAGTACAGTACTGAGTTACACGTGAAAATGTCTAAGTGATTATCAAAGCGATGTCAGTGCACCTTGGAGCAGTTCATCATCTTGGATTATTTGATTGATATAGAAACTGACATATCGGTACAAAATCATCTCATTCTCCAAAATCGGCCGATCAGCCAGCGACCAGAACTGGCTGGTTTTCAGTCTGATTGGTCATGACCTGTTAATCGGCCAATCGGCTTCTTATACAAACAATTCGCTTTATATCACATTTTTATGGCGTTACATGATCAAAAAAGGACATGCATAAGAGGACCCACCACTTTCTGAGACTTTCTGAGGCATTTGAGGAGATAAAACGTTGCTGGTTTTTTATAATCCATAACATTATCATATTATTATACTATTTCACTCAACGTCTATGTCGCTTTACCCTGTATACAGAGTTGTGGGGGGCCTGGAGTCTATTCCCAGGGTGCCAACCCATCGCAGGGCACAAACACACACACACATACACACACACACATACACACACACACATACACACACACACATACACACACACACAGACACACATATAGACACACATATAGACACACACACACACACACACACACACACATAGACACACACACATACACACACACACATAGACACACACACATAGACACACACACACACGCATACACACGCATACACACACATATACACACATATACACACACATACACACACACATACACACACACATACACACACACATACACACACACACACATACACACGCCAATTAGTCCAATCTACATGTTTTTGGACTGTGGGAGGAAACCGGAGAACCCGGAGGAAACCCACCAAGCACGAGGAGAACATGCGAACTCCATGCACACAGAGACGGGAATCGAACCCGGACCCTGGAGGTGCAAGACAACAGTTTTTTATTACTTGCTAAGTTTGTTTACAAATAATAATTATGCCGAATGATTGAGATACATGCTGCTCAGTAACAAAGTAGCTTTTTGTTTAATTGAAGTTAAAAGTTAAATGTTAAACTCTTGTATTTGATGTTAAGTTGTATTGTTTAAATGCTGTGCTTGGTTTTTAAGTAAGAAAAGAATGTCATAAGGAACAAGCTACATTTAATCAATTATTACGCTTTTTTTCGTTTAAAATTGTAACAAAAAATCATGTAATATATATATATTCAAGAATCGTCATTTTAATTTTAATCGGCACCTACAGTAGGTATCGTGATAACATCATCTCCACACATCAGTATTCTTTCCACAGGAGGTACCAGAACATGCCATCGTATTTGTTATACCATCACGTCATACACACTCGACTCGCAGCCTTCAGGAAACTCTACATTCCCAGCTGGTAATTATATGTCGCTGTCGTTTTTAAAAGCTTAACATGTCGGCGCACACATCGGAAGTGCGCGATTAGAGCGGAGACGCAGCGCTCCCACATCATTACAGCTGAGCTCGCTGTGTGTTACAGGCGTCCTGCTGCCATCCTGCTCAAAAACATTCCTACACCAGTGACGGCACAGGAGGGAGGCAAGTTCAAACACACACACACACACAACAGACAACAGTGTTTATGCCACAAAATGTTAAAATGGTGTGAAAAATCTCATGTAGTCTTAGAGCAAACTTTAAAGGGGATCTTTAAGGCACAATTCATTCATTTGTAGATATTCAGATCTACAGTGTGTGTGTGTGTGTGTGTGTGTGTGTGTGTGCAAACAAAAAACCATGAGGGGAAATAAAACATTCCTAGATTCCCCTTCCTTTTCACTCATGTATTGGCCAGGACTTAAATAAGCCAGTTAAAATTTCCCTTATTGTGACATCATACAGGAATAGCCCCTCCCCCTTGCTTGTTGTTGTTTTCTTAAGGAGCATGGCTGGGCAGAAGCTCATTTAAAGTGTGTAAGAAGTGGAAAACAAGTAAAAGAGAAAAAGGTTGAGCGGAATTTCAGCTGCAGTATTAACACACACACACACACACACACACACACACACACACATTCTTGGGGGGGAGCTCTGAGATCTTGTCAAAGAAGTAGTAAAATATGGGACCTTTAAAAAAAAAAAAAAAAGCAAAAAAAAAAAAAAAAATAGCATGCCTCGTCTGGGAATCTGAAAGCAGACAGGAAAAGAGCACTCACCGTGGCATGAGAAATGGTCAGGATGCCACCCTTCACTGAGCACTTCCTCCTCTGCCATACCTTCCGCAGCCTGCGCGATTAACAACAAAACAGTCTTATTTGTCTGTTTGTTATACTGTACTTCCCCATATGTATTGTCATTAGCACCCCCTGTCAGCCAACACAGTAACATACAGTAGACGTACTCTGAGGCACATGTTTGGCCGTGTCTGATTTATCTGACTTATCCTACAGAGGAGTCACTGCGTGCCTGGCACGTGTTTAACATAACCTGCAAACTGCAGCACTGCACACGGAGGAGCTCATGCTCAAGTCATCCGTCTTTAAACATTTTAACGAGCTCTTTTAACTACCATCAGTCACACTTGTTGCAAAAACTGTACATCTCATCTCACCTTGAAGATGTATTTGACCTCAAACGATCACAACAAGTGTATCATCATTGTAACAACTGCACGTTTAGACCATGATTAAAAATGTGTGGGGCGTTCGAGTCAAACCGGGACTTGTGATGCCATTTCTCATGAACAAACAAGACGTAAAATAATTCATATTTACAAAATACTTCAAGCACATAATAATGATGAGACCCTGAGCCACGGAAAAAACATCTGCAGAACATTCAGCGAGTGGATGCCTGATCCTTTTGCGAAGAAGAGACACATCTGTCTGTGGAAGCTGTACACACCATCATTCACAAGCACCGTTTGCACATTACAGGACCTCTGGGAGGCTGGGAGTTATTGCCGCATCCATTGCTGTCATGACCTCGCTCCAAGCCATTTTAACATGTTTGGGAGTTCCTGGGAGGCCAGGGTTTCAGGAATGACGCAGGCAGTCTGATCATATCTCCAGCGTACTGAGGTGGTATTCTTGACGGTATCCAAGCCATCAGTAGTGAAACGCTGGGATAAATGCATTAGTGTAGCATTTACATTTACAGATTATCATTATACATCTGAGCAGTTAAGGGCCTTGCTCAACGGCCCAACAGGGGCAACTTCGTGGATTATATCAAGAAATAAAGGGAGTTTTTAACTCTCATATAGTAAACGTGTTCTGTTATTCTGCACAATCAAAAGTCTCGGTTTGACTCGAACGCCTCTTACATTTATGTGGATGAAACAATTTGCATGACATGACAAATCCCCTGAATACAATACCTGCTTATTGTATAAATATGCACATTTTCCACAATTACTCAGAAAAAGAACGAGCCGCGAGCGAATAGTAACGGATCCCGTACAGAAAGGACCGGACACTTCATCATTAAAGGAGAGTTCAGACTTTTTGTAAAATGGAAATCATGTGATTTTTGCATAAATGTGTTGAATCAATCTTCAGCAAAATCCTGCTGGCTTTGTGCAAATGCTGCATACTGAGCGCATTTTTAAACCGCATATTTAAAATAAGCCAAGTACATCACATGTTTGTAGCAGTGGACGGTAGTTACGGTTACCAGTTACGGTACATGGGGCCTATTTTGCAGATGAATAATTAATGTAGTCTGCTATAAATAAGGAATAATGTATGACAGGATGTGCTATTACGGGAAAATCATCTATGCATATCATACCGAAGTTCTTCATCAGCGTGACCTGAAATGTGTTACTCCTCTTTTTAACCATTTAAAGTAATGTCTATAAGACGAGCCAGTTCCAGTTATCACCTATTACTTATACACAATCATACCAGCTACAAACAATTAACCAAACTCCAGAGGCCACCTTCTCCAGTGGACTCACAAGCACGGCTCTCCAGCCTGGAACGACTGTGTTCTCACTGATCAAAATGAAACCAGACTTTGCGGTCAAGTGTTTTTCGGGAAAACGATCCCGGGACTCGTCCTAGGTTTTCTGCGGGATTGGTGATTTGAGTGTCCAGTGTCCCAGTGTCCCAGAGACTGGTGGACATCTTGCAGACTTATCCCTTACAGAAATCATGCACATGTCAGTGTCCTTATGGCGCAAAAGACAACGCCGACAAGTTTAAAAAGAATTAAAGGAAGAAAAATGACTGCTTGATGTGTCCGACACGCCTCGATTACGTCCCGTACATCAAAAGAACAAAAGTCATTAAGTCATGAGGAGACCCGGAGACGGACAGAAGCACTTTTTCTGGAAATCATTTACATGAATATCCTCCTGGACACTATAGTCTACAGGACGTATTACCATATAAGGAATAAGGAAGCACAATACGGGGGTTGTTTCATGGACACGGAGGCCATTTAGAGCTTTTAACAGTAGCCAATGACGGATAATCTAGTTTTATGCTTGGATGTGCAGCCCAGAATGATGTTTAGTTGTACCCGAGTTGTGTAATTATATTCAAATCGCCATCGTATTGTTGTGACGTTATGATGTTGTTCACTCACCCGTCACTTTTCTTCATCAGATAGCCCTTCTTCTCACTGCCGAACTCCTTATTGCCCTGAAGCTGATGCATACTGTATCCACTCTGCTTGCTCTGTGAGTCCTACACACACACACACACACACAATTATATACAGTATATCACTTTAAACTCAATTAAAGGGTATAAAAAAATCTTTTTTTTTAAAAAGCCGAGCTAACATTAAGAGCAAATGAATTGCTTTAGAATTAGAAATGCACTTATAAAAAGTGAATTATATCATCAGTAAAAAATAAATAAATAAATAAATAAATAAATAAATAAAAACCCTGCTCATGCTGGGAGACTGCAGCATGTCAACAGAATATTACTGATATCAACTTACTCTCCTAGACTTCAGTCAGAAGGCATTCAAAGAGTGAGAGAGAGAAAGAGAACAGGATATCACATCATTAATCCAGCATGCAAACGAAAAGCAGACCGTCGATCCGATTCAATGACATGCCTCGTATGGATGACAGAGTACAGTACAATGGCATTCTATCGAAACCAGACCAATGCGCTTTGAAGGGCGACATTAATTCCAAACATATAAAACATCAAACACTTGGCTGTACAAAAGCTTCCCGCTGTTCCGTCCTGACCTGTGAAGTTCCCTTCCCTCGTTAGAACATGCAAATCTGCAACGCTGTTCTGTCCGCTGGTTTTCCAGGGCTGTAAATGTCACGTTTGGAAACGGTAAATGCTATTGCTAGAACGCAAACTCCGATCTGGCGTCATCTTTTCTTTTTCTTTTCGTTTTTTAATGCTGAGGAGAGCATGTATTCCTGATTACACCCCCTGAATCAACACAGAACCACATGGCCTTGAGGTGGGAGGGGGGTCTGTCTGGCGCGGTTGTGATCACGTCCCGGCGATCTCTTAATCAATCCAGCATAAACAGTTTAAAAAAAGAATAATCAAAGGATCCGTACAGTACATTTTGGTGTAGCTACCTCTTTCTGGTCCAGCTGTAAGGAGGATTTGATCAGGTCTCTGAGAGCAGTGAGCTGTTTCTTCTCCTCGTCCTGTGTTTGCTTTATCTGAAAAATATCAAAGGAGAATCACATTTTGTTCGGTTTTGTTCAAAATGACGAAGCTCTTTCATCTTCCGTGCCTTTTCATGAATGCAGGAGTACCAGTCTAAGCCTGACAGGGCTGTACCCAGAATCGAAACCAAAATTTTGGTGAGGTTCCTACTGCAATATTTTTTCAAATCTTTTCGCTGTTATGTGTCGAGGGGTCGCTACAGCGGACAATCCGATCCGCACGACACCCCGGCACAGGTTTTCTACGCCACATGCCCTTCCTGACGCAACACTCCCATTTTATCAGGGTTTGGCAGCGGCAATGCATCGCAATATTGGGTCAATGTTATTTTTGGGGGATTTTTCCCTGATTTTCTCCCTAATTTAGTCGTGTCCAATTCCTCCCTGTCACTAGGGGGCGCCCACATTAACGCTACTACTACCACTCAGCCGGGAGGGCCGAAGACTATCACGTCTTTCCTCTGAACCACGTGACCGCATCTTTTCGAACTGCTCGCTCATGCACCGTTGGGGGCGGCGTAACACACTCTGAGGACAGCGCTATCCGCTCCTTCCGCTTGCGTGAGCTCACAGGCGCCCCTGATTGGCCCCTGTAGAGCCGTGATTAATGTGGGAGCACTAAGTACGTCTCATCCCTCTCCTCTCAGAGAGCTCGGCCAATCAGCTCTCTCTAGACCTCCGGCTGCGAGAGGTTACAGCGTCACCCGGGAATCGAACTCGCGATCTCCAGATGATAGGGCGAGCGCTTATACTAATATGTTATATTATACATATAAGGGCTGTACCAAAAGTAATGCAAACGTGGACATAACTTTTTAATAAACTATCAAACATCAATCAGCCATTACATTATGACCACCTTTCTATCTAAACCAGCATTAACCTTTTCAGCAATTTGATCTACAGTAGCGCTTCTATCGGATCGGACTACACAGTCCAGCCTTCGCACCCCATGTGCAATGTCGGCGATTCACTGTTTTTCCCTCCGTCCTGACCACTACAGACCAGGAACATCCCACAAGAGCTGCAGTTTTAGAAAGTAGCCCATGTAAGTCCAATACAATGGAAGGGCTACTGTAGCTCAAACTGCTGAAAAGGTTAGTGCTGTTTCCCATTAAAAAAGGCTCAGAACACACAGCGCATCAAGCTGTTGGTGGCAAATGCGGAGACCCACTCGATATTATCCGGGTGGTTATGATGTTATGATTGATCGATGTGTGTTGTTCAAAATTAACATATTAATAGAGTAATTCTTCCTCTACAAGGTGTTGTTGGTCTTAACCCTCAGCTGTTCAGATGATGTAAGCAGCAGTTTATCGCATTACAAGACTTTTTGTTTTTTAATCAGTGAATTGCGTAACACTGTACCGTCAATTAAAAAAAAGTTAATAAAGATCTCATTATGTGTAATATGTGTAAATGTTTTCCCCCAGTTGATTTGATCTGGGGGGGAAAAAAAAAACCTAAAAAAAAAAAAAAAAAAACTAAACAAATTAAGATTTTCATTTTACAACCCACCCAGTGCTCCCATCGTTTAAGTCAGTGGTTCTCCACTCCGCTCCTGGAGGACCACAGCCCTGCACATTTTACTGCTTCCTCAGCTCCCAGCACACCAGAATAAACTAATCAACAAATTAACAGCCTTTCCGTAATTGGAGTGGGTGAGGAAGATCGCAGAAAACACTAAACCATACCGTGGCAGTGCTCCTCCAGGAATACGGTCGAGAACCGCTGCTTTTACATACCGTACAGTGATCATAATATGTTCTCAGATAAACTCCATCCATGCCAGATGTTAGCCTTTAATATGTGTGTTGAAGATCTCGCAAAAAGAGGTCAAAGTCTGCAAGCGTAGTGTCCTGTGAGAGTTCAACTGGATAATTAAGTCCATGAATGTCCTCCTCAGCAGCTCTGAGGTCAGAATATTACTGCTGATCGGATCTTGGACAGTGGACTACATTCTACATTCCATACTGAGCTATAGTATGTAAGGAGTTTATATATATCGAAACCAGATTTTATATATATATATATATATATATATATATATATATATATATATATAATAAAATCAAATTTCCAAGGTCTTCATAGCTAGTTAACACACACATATTTTCAAATCTCTTATGCCCAATAGCAATGAAAATAAACCAATTACACATCCTCAGCTGAAAGAATAATAAAGCATCACAACCCATTCGGGAGAAACTCACGTTATAGAGATCGGCTGCTAACTTCTCGATATATTGCTTCATCTTGTCAGCGGTTTTCAGGCCGTCCTGGAAAAAGCTTCAGCGAATAAAAGTTTTAAACCGGTTAGGACCCGAGGCTTTACTGCAATAACTGTATGCCTTGAAGAGAATAAATATCAAGTGTACTATAAAAGAGTCCCGGACTTTTAGACTCTGTGATAACACCTCAGAGCTGTACTTACTTGCATTGTGCATGATAATACTTGATGAGGTTCTGGAGGAGGTCCACTCCCTTCTTAGTCTTTATCTCATTCACTTTGATCAGGTACTGTTCAACACAAAAGAGGAAACAGTCACAGTCGAGTGTACAGTGAAACTCGGTATTGTCGGCTACAGTACTTCCCTAGTTATCAGGAACATTTATTAGGAACTTCGACATAGAACTAGGAAACATGATAAATGATGTCACTATACGAGTTTCTACAAGGGGTGTTCAAATCAAACTGGGACTTGTGCTTGGGCTGAATATAAGTTTGCTCAGTAGGTCAGAGCCATGATCGGACTGAGCGCTTCACGTCTGAAACGCCGGCCTCCCAGGAACTCCTACAATGGCTCAAACATGTGGAAATGAATCGGAGCGAGGTCAGGACTGTACAGGGATGTAACAATAACCTCCAGCCGAGCTCCTGTAATGTGCAAATGGTGTTTTTGAATGATTGTGTCTACAGTTCCTACGCACAGATGTGTCTCCGACCCACCTCAGCCAGGATCGATATTCACAGAAGTGCAGATTTCTTCCAAATGTCTTTAAAAGAGTCTCATCACTTTACGGTGCATGAAGTCTTGTGTGAATTTAATCGCCTTCATTCATGAGAAAGTCCCGGTTTGTTTTGGTACACTGCCGTATATTGATATTGCAGATATCATTTTTATCATGGTCATGTTTTTAAATCATTTAAAATCAGATTGGACTTCACATGATGAGATGTAAAATGTATAATAGGAGGTTGCACTGTTTTTCCGAAAACAAGGTTTCTCTTGTGATCCTGCACAACGTACCAGGATCAACTGCACCACTATATATACTCATCTTCCTGCTTCATTGGGTAAACGGGATTTCCTAGAAACCCTGACCTTCAGATTGCTTTCCCCATTATAAACACCGCCCAAGGCTCATCCTAAGATTTATTGCTGTAAAACTGCTTGTGCTATATAGATTGAACTGAATACTGTTTGCTTTATTACTCTCTGTATTCTTTCATGCCTGTTTCCTCTCAAGGTTTCTACATGACGTCGTCTCCGGGGCTTCCTGTTGCTTTCTCATTAGGACTCATTAGGACTAAAATCTATATCTAGATCAATACAGTCAGTTAAACTGTCATCTTTTTTCCCCCTTAACATTTCACTCTCTCATTATAGAATCCAAACACAAGCTTTACATTTACTTTAATTTCATAGTCATTCAACCGTATGATAACCTTGCTAGTAAAATCAGTCACTGCAAAGGGCAAAGAAACAGTCACAGCACGAACACTTAGAGAAAGTATATCTGCATATTTCCATATTTTCAGAGGAATCTTAAAACCTCTCTATACCATCGCGCTGGCTTTTATGACTCCTGATCTGCATGTCAATGGTAAAGAGAAATATTAAGAGGAAGAAAAATAGAAATCCGTCACCTCAGGTAAACAGCTTCAGTGATGCAAATTTGAAAGTATTTAAATATAGTTGCGAGTAACGATGAGCGGGCCCAAGCACCCTGCGTCATCGCCACCCGGGCGCACCGCACAACCTGTTTGTTTTTTGATCGTGTTAAGACCAACAAAAAGCCATCGCCCCGCACAACTTCACACACTATATAGGGCTGATGTCAGCTTAGGCCCTTAATATTCTTCATGTCAATAAAGCATCGTTTAATCTAAATGTCTACCAGGTTTTGTGTGAATACATGCAAGTGTGTATGAGCTATGCAACAAAATCTCATGTGAGGGCCCCTGAGGGCCCCGTGCCACGCCCTTTTCATGAGTTTTTGAGCATGTTAAAACAACAAATACTCAGCACTAGTGATGGGTATCGTTCATGTTTTTTACGATACAATACTGCCTAAACCAGGGGTCTCAAACTCAGTTCCTGGAGGGCCGCAGCCCCACAGAGTTTTGTTCCAACCCTGCTCCAACATACATACTATGTAGTTTTCAAATAAGCCTTAATGACTTGTTTAGTTGGATCAGGTGTTTTTAATTATGGTTGGAACAAAACTCTGTAGGGCTGCGGCCCTCCAGGAACTGAGTTTGAGACCCCTGGCCTAAACAGTATATATATATATATATATATATATATATATATATATATATATATATATATATATATATATTATTTAATATATATATTCAAAGTTTAAAGTAAATACAAAACATACTAAACCAACTAGAATAACTGAACACCAATAACAGCAAAGTAGTTGGTATTCTCCTCAGTATCCTACAAACCAGCAATTCTTTTGCAGAAACACGATCACATTTGCCTTATCTGCCAAAACATGACACCTCTCCTGACTTTGCTAGAGTCGGTCTGACTGGGGCCGGGGACGCGCACACACTGCCAGCTGTTGGCCTCTGCTTTTAACTTCATCCCGCGTGTCCTCAAACGTTTCATTAGGTTTGATGTGTTTCCCCCCCTTTTTCCCCCCATTTACAATATATCAAGCCCTAAATATTGGTCATGTTTTACATGTGTTTCCCACGACACCATCTGAAACCTTTATTGTGAAATACAGCCACACATTAGGACGTTTAGCTTTAGGCATACGGGAGGTGTTTAGCTTAGCGAGCTAACGTTACCCGCTGCCGTCAGAGCTCTCATTTCCCTTGTTGTGGAAGTTGGAATGTGAAAAAAAACAAAAAAAAAAACATGAGCACTCGTGTTACTACAAAGATTAGTAGAGTCTGTAGTATTAGAGATTTCCAACTCGTGGTTACGTTCATTTTCTTTTCCCAACATTTTTTCATTATGTCCGTAATATACCGGGTTTCTGTACCCAACCGTGCTCAGCACTTGAGATGGTCCTGCTTGCAAACACAGCTAGCATGGACATGGACACTGATAACACACTGATCTCCAGGACTGTAAAGATGTTTTAATGTCTATTTGGTTACTAATTGCTTAAATGTGACCCTTTAATGGGATCTTTGTCCTCGGGTTTGTCCTAGAGGGCTAATCTAAACAAATTTTCACAACCAATTAAAATAAATAAGAAATAAGGAACTCGATAAGAAAATTATTTAATTTAACAAAAAATGATGTAATGCCGGACTCATCATTCATTCACACTCACTTCACTGACTTTATCCTCTATACAGGGTCACGGGGGGCCTGGAGCCTATCCCATGGGCAATTAGGAAACGTCAATTAGCCTAATCTGCATGTCTTTGGACTGTGGGAGGAAACCCGGAGTACCCAGAGAAAACCCACCAAGCACAGGGAGAACATGCAGAGGCAGGAATCAAACCTGGACCTTGGACATGCAAAGCGACAGTGCTGACCTCTAAGCCACTGTGTCTCCTGCCTCATCATTCATTCAAACATAAAAAAATAGAAAATTTTACAG
Source organism: Clarias fuscus (assembly GCA_030347435.1). NCBI lineage: Eukaryota > Metazoa > Chordata > Actinopteri > Siluriformes > Clariidae > Clarias > Clarias fuscus. The sequence goes on along the minus strand of CM059205.1, from coordinate 10,991,244 downwards.
AATGTAAGAGTCTAATGTAAGATACAGTACCCTACATAGTAAGGTGAGTCTGTAACCAGACTCTTAACACTTTGAGTGTTCTTCCACATTCCCAAACTTTTTCCTAGAGTATTCAGGAATTGTCCTGAATTGCAATTGTGTCTCATGCCTTAAATCACCCACGACCTGGCTACACTAAACCGATGAATCCAGGGTGAAACTCACGCTGAACCAATACACAAACCCTCCTACGAAGTCTTTACCGCACCTCACTACCTCGGCTATGAATTGTCAAACATGCTAGGATTTCGCTCTCATTGACTGCGCCCCTGGATACCCCTGTTTAGAAGCTCAATTCTGTAAAACACCTCACCGTATGCAGTGTAGAATCTGTTAGAACGTCCTCTTCAGACGTTTAAAGTGCAGACTTTGGATTTATCTAGTAAAGCGTATATGTATTATTTAGTTGCTTTAATGTACAGGATTGGATTTAGCCATTTGAACGGATTTGCGCTATCCCCTGAGAGGTTTATACGAGCGCTCCAGCAGCGACACATCAAAGCTGTCCCCATCATGTCCAGATCATGCTGCCCGAAGAGAGTTTTCCTCACCGTGCTCGCAGAACTACGGTATGTGCCGCTGTCTCCGCTGCTCTAGCACAAGAGATTCATCCTGGCACGGTTCTGTTGCTCGTTAAGTAAACGAGGCGTGGAAAATCTTATCCTGGTGATGTTTCATACTCACTTCACACATCTGTAGCTGAAAGATCCTGCGCTCTTTCTCCATCTCCTCTGCGATCTCGGCTCCGGTGATCTCGGTGCGGATCATCCCGTGCTGCTTGGCGTGCTCTCGCTTCTCCTTCTCAATCTTCGTACTGACGGACGGATGGGAGAGAGAAAAACAATCATAGGCTCAGACTGATCTCACCTGCTCTGTCGTTTGGCATAGGCAACATCTCACTTTGAGTCAAAGGGGGCCTGGAGCCTATCCCAGGAGACTTAGGGCACAAGGAGGGGTACACCCTGGACAGGGTGCCAATCCATCACAGGGCACACACACTCATTCACACACTACGGGCAATTTCGGATCGCCAGTTAGCCTAATCTGCATGTCTTTGGACTGCGGGAGGAAACCAGAGTACCCGGAGGAAACCAACCATGCACACAGACCCGAGACGGGAATCGAACCAGGAACCTGGAGGTGCAAGGCGACAGTGCTAATCACTAAGCCACCATGCCTTGTCATTATTACTATTATTATTATTATTATTATTATTATTATTGGCTACTTTGTATCCACAAGACATAAAACAGTACACTGTTACATAACAGTAGATTACAGGTTCTGGAAAACATAAGATTACTTACAACTTGGCCTCGTAGTCTTTCCAGGCTTTATCAAAGGGTTTTTTGAGATCCTGTAAATATCAGAAATTGCATTTCTTCAGTAACGATAAGAATCACTTCATAATCATCCCAGAAGAAATGAGTAACATACAGTATTAATCATCAGATAATCATCAGCACAACTCATAGGAGGCTAAATCTCACCTTACACTTTCTACTCTCTACTACCAATAAAACAAGTTTCCATGACAACCAAAAATCTAAATCATTTTCATAAATCATGTGCAGGATAACACTTTTCCCTGGTTTTGATTATGGTTTATAACGCATGTGGAGATGAGTCTATCCTGAGCTACGTACATGTTCCATGTGCTTTTTTGTTTGTTTTTGCTGAGTCAGAGAGGAAGAGGAGGAAGAGGAGGAGGAGAAGAAGGAGGACAGGATATATTATACAGTCTATGGGGCAAAATGAGAGACTTATCGCCTGCACTCGGACGTTTAGCTGAAGCTGCAGAACTCTTTCGTAGAGCTCAGCGTAATGCCGAGACTGATGGCGCTTCAAAGCCACTTAGAGCCTGTGATCATATAATAGCTGTGTATTTATCATCGTCACCATCGTCATGACTGTATCAGTATTACAGTAATATTTTCTGTGGGAAATTGCTTAATCCTTGATTCTTGATCATTCCTAGCCTTTGTTAGTTTATCAAAACAGCAGAGCTGTTCATACAGTCTGCCTGGAATGCGTGATTTTGAATGCGTGAACTACTCTAGCCTGAAACCGAAAAAAATCTTCTTTTTTTAAAAATTTTGTGTAATTTATGTTTTTTTATGGCATAACAATATAAGTAGTATTTACAGTATACGCACATAGGTTTATATTAATGAGCAAGTTATGTGGATTTCCTTACCAAAAAAAAAAATTTAATTATATGTACAGTATATATACATTTTATATATAGTCAACCAAAAAATGTATACACGCTTCAGGAAAAGAAAAACAGTATGATGTTCAGTATATATCAGTGGCAATCGAACTCTATAACTCTTCCCCCTTCATTCGGGAGCTGTAATAGAACTTTATCATGCCCTGACACATTGTGCAGTACTATTATCACATACAGTGTATATATATATATATATATATATATATGCAATAACACACATGTACAATACACAAACGAGACAATTCTGCACCTTTCTGTACAGTGAGTTTTTTTTTCTATATATTTTACTTCTATTTATATCTCTATTTTGAAATTATAGTACACTGTATTTTATTTTTATTTTATTTTCTAATTTTCTTCTTACCCTATTGTATTTGTATCTTTTGAATATGAAGCCACTGGAGAAACAATTTCCTTCGAGATTAATAAAGACTTACTGTATCTTATAATATTATCATACAGTAAACACACAGTATAACGCAGTTATAATAGCAGTAATAGCAGTTATTATATTAAATATTTATGCTAGTTTCTCTTTTCCTGAAGTGTATATACATTTTATGGCGCATTTATGGCGCATATTTTATGACTCTGTGTGTGTGTGTGTTTGTGTGTATATATATTTATATATATATATCTATATATATATATATATATATATAAATACTAGGCACCTACAATTGCTTGTATGTACAATTGCTTGTATGGTCTGTACTGTATAGTGCTCACTGTACAAGTGGAGACAGTGTTATGATCTGGGATTCCTTCAGTATGTTTTGGTAAGTCTAGACTCAGCAAAGTTACGTGGCAAAAAATTAAGTCAGCTGACGACCTGAATGTACTGAATGACCAGAGTATTACATCTCTGGAGTTTTTCTCAAATTGTGAAAAAGTGCTTCTGGGAGCATGAGGAATCATTTTCACACATGAACTAATTTTCCACCACATTGTGTGCTCTAACCAAAGCTAAAGGTGATTTTATACTGTGTAATTATCATTATTTTTAGGGGTGCTCCAATTGATCGGTCGCCGATCATAATCGGCCGCTAATTGCTTTGGGACGATTGATCGGCAGTCTCTATAATGGCCGATATAGAGAAGCCGATCAGATGTCGCAAAACTCGCGGGATATTTTTTTTGCGCGCTGTTAGAATGGCTTCACCGGTCTGGCAATTCTACGTGTTGTGTGAAAAAGACAATACATTAGCAATCAGCCACCTGTGTAACAAGCCAATTCCTCGAGGCGGAAGCACCCAAAGCATTTTAACACCACGAACCTCATCAGACATTTGAAGGTCACGTAAAGGAACACAAGCAGTTTTCAAAGTTGGCTCGCGCTAAGAGCGGGAGAGCTCAGCAACTCACACGCCGACACTCACTCAGCTGTCGGTAATTCCCCTATCTCACCTACGTGGATCCGCGCAGTGGCCGTAAGTACGGTTCATCATGATTCACCGCGAGTTTTGGCGCTATGATTACGTTTCCATCCTTCCGCACGAATTTTAAACATGTTAACATGTTTAAAAAATTCAACATTAACATGTTTAATTTTTTGGCGGTCCTCACGGATGCTTGCAGACCTTGCAGAACTTCCGGCGACTCACGTTCTACTTCCCTGCTGAAAAATACAGCATAGACCAGATAGCTGGTGACCAGCTTGACCAGCATATGTTGTATTTTTGGTGCTGGTATACTGGTGACCAGCATACATTTATCAGTCTCTAAGCTGTTCCCAATTACTAACCAAGCACAGGCTGCTATGTTTTAAGTTGACGTGTTGCACATGTTGCTTGCCAATAAATACAGTTGTAATTGTAATTTCAATACTTAAACTATATCTAACAACAATGTAAATTAATAAATAATACTACATGATAAGGCTTCGAGTAGACCCTGTAATCGGTGATCGGCCGATACAGCTTCTAGTGATCGGAGATCGGTGATCGGCCCCAAAAATCCTGATCGGAGCACACCTAATTATTTTATTGTTGTTGGCCAGGCAGTGTATATCATATAGCATGTCTCAAATACTGTATGTACAGTACAGACCAAAAGTTTGGACACACCTTCTCATTCAAAGAGTTTGAATTTGTATTATGGCAAGAAAAAAGCAGCTAAGTGAAGAAAAACGAGTGGCCATCATTACTTTAAGAATTGAAGGTCAGTCAGTCCGAAAAATTGGGAAAACTTTGAAAGTGTCCCCAAGTGCAGTCACAAAAACCATCAAGCGCTACAAAGAAACTGGCTCACATGCGGACCGCCAAAGGAAAGGAAGACCAAGAGTCACCTCTGCTGCGGAGGATAAGTTCATCCGAGTCACCAGCCTCAGAAATCGCAGGTTAACAGCAGCTCAGATCAGAGAGCAGGTCAATGCCACACAGAGTTCTAGCAGCAGACACATCTCTAGAACAACTGTTAAGAGGAGACTGTGTGAATCAGGCCTTCATGGTAGAATATCTGCTAGGAAACCACTGCTAAGGACAGGCAACAAGCAGAAGAGACTTGTTTGGGCTAAAGAACACAATAAAGAACACAATAAAGAAAACTCTTTGAATGAGAAGGTGTGTCCAAACCTTTGGTCTGTACTGTATATCAAAAGAAAATTCCATTTACTGTAACAGAGCACTGGCACATCTTTCAAGAAGAGAAAAAAAAATAAGTTGTGATATTACTAATGAGAAAAAGGAGAAGGCCTGCACTCATGGTGTGTTTTTTGAGTGATAAATTGCTTTAGCTTGTGTGTGGTTTGGCAGATCTGGTAATACATCACAATTAGAGGAAGCATCGCTGGATATTGTTGTGGTGTAATATCAAGTAATGAAAAAGTACTACACACAAACACACATAGTACGCTGGCAGTAACAGACGCCGTTTGTTTTGCACGCCATGATGTGGCGCGCTCTCTAATTTAACCCGAGTCAGATTTACGGTGGATCTCTGCACCGGTTTAAAGCGGGTGCGATAAATCCGCGTGTCTTTTTTAGAGCCTCCTTTCCAATTAGAGAGGGCAGGCAGCAGGAATCTCACCCCTTTCACTCCTTTCAGGTCACCTTTCAGCAGAGAGTCCAGGGTGAAGATCACATTGTGGCTCAGGCTCTGGAGCTGGAAATGGAGGAGAGGAATCAAGTGTTACACTTAAAAGATTCACAAAATAAAAAGCTTACTTCTGCAGTTCAGTGGCTGGATGCATTACAAGAGCAGGAAGAAACACAAATATATATGCTGGAGAATAAGGGCATTTTCATACTGTTCGGAAAATTGAAAGCAAAGAAAATGAGGGAACTCTAATGTTGGACGACTGTTGTAATTTGTTTTTAATGACTTTGAACGACAATTGCCATATCAGCTTCATATAAGTATCACAATTTTATAAATATACCAATTGCATATTACATATTTCTTTTAGATTTTACAATTCTAGACATTCATTCATCTTCTATACCGCTTATCCTGTGTACAGGGTCATGGGGGGCCTGGAGCCTATTCCAGAAGACTTTGGGTACGAAGCGGGACACACAACGGACGGGGTGCCAATCCATCACAGGGCATTTTACTGAACACCGATTATCCTAATCTGTGGGAGGAAACCCACCAATGCAAACTCCACGCACACAAACCTGAGGGAATCGAACCCTCGACCCTGGAGGTGCGAGGCCGCAGTGCTAACCATTACTGTACATCACCGCGCTGCCAAGTATAAAACAAACGTAGAAAATAATTTGTTCGTACCACACATGATGCTGTGCTACAGTACATGCCAATGCGTGAATAGTTTAGAGCGCTCCATCTGTAGGACTATAGAGGAACTGCAGCATATTATCCACTGAAATGCAAGCATACTGTATATTTAAACAGACAAAAAAAAAAGATTTTGGAGTATACATGGCGATCCAGTACATGAACTGCCGCACTAAAAGATCACAAGAGGATGGATTCCCATCTCTATGGAGTAGTACATTCGTATAGAGGAATAGTTACTAATACGTGCAATTTAAGCAAACTATGTTGGTTAATTAAAAAAAAAGGATATTCACACTTTTGCAGTACTTTTGTTACAACCTCAAAACAACGAAACCGTTATTCGAAGCATTTATGCTGATAAACATCCATTCGCACAACGTCCAACCACATGCATGATCCCATAAGGGTTTAGAATTCTGTGAGAGATTTGGGACGGACACAACAGCTTCCCACACACAGTGGGTGTATCTCATGTCATCTCTTAGTGTCCTAATATCTGTTTAGTCCTAATACTGTTTTGCAACGTTATTCATCGTCATGGCATCTATGTCGTATTGACATCATTTAATCAAGTTTATTCTAACTTTGAAAAACAGCCCGACACCAACACTGTCCTAATTTCCGTAACATTATGCAATCTTAAAATGCCAATTAAAAATTGCTGCTGGGTTAAAACATTTTGTGAATCACATCCAACATTTCTCTTAGAACACCATGATCACTTTTCCGCAGCACTACAGCTCTGTCTTTTGGTTCAGTTAAGCGGCTCACATTCGCAGAAAAATCCTGCATCCCAAAATACCTCTTCCTGCAATGGCTTGATTCTGTGCCAAATCACTTTCTCGCTGCAATCAAACCTCACTACGATTCCCTTAAATCCATTTCGCTCATCGCTCGGATGCTCTCAGACTATCTGCTTCGATCCACCCCTGCTTCGATTTAAACAAATGAAACACTGCACCCCGAATATATATACAGTATTTTATTAGTATTCTTGTTCAGTATTACTCTTGCTTTAATTGTTTTTTCCTACTGAGTCAAGAGATTTGTTTTCGATGAACAGAACAAGTATCAATTCCTCCCTTTTTTGTCTTTCTGTTCGTTGTTAGATTAACAGTATTACAATAGGTAAAAACAAGGCAAAATACATTTGCAAGCAACGATGAATGGGCCCAAGCACCTGCGCCATCATCACCCGGGCGCACCACACAACCTGTGTGCTTTTTGCACACACAACTTTTTGGAGGTCTTAAGGTGCTGGAAAAAAGCTTCACTCTATGATGTCACTCAATGTGATGTCACTCAATATGAATGAATATGAACTCATATTGAACTTGTTGAAGGTGTGTGTTTTTTGAGCATGTTAAGCATGAGCATGATTTCAACTTATTAGACAATTTTCAGCATAAGTTACCATTATGACATAATATCGCTTACTTATTCATAATCTATACCGCTTAATCCTGTGTTCAAATATGACATAATATACAAGTATATAATTATATATAACTAAGAAAGTTCTTTGCCATAGGTTTAAGGCCTCACCACGGCTAAACCATTTGATATATCAAAAATCCCTTCGCAATTTTGCATTCTCAGTGTCTTGAGATCATAAGGGCCTGGTTTGACGGCTATCGTATAAATCCCCTAGGAGGAGTATATCAAAATATCTATTGGGTACGTTTTGCAAATCTATCGGATATATCCCATGACATACATAGTGAAAATTGTTCAGCTCACTGAGATCTAGAAGTGTACCAAGTTTGACAAGTATGTGCTCGTGTGTATGAGCTATGCAGGAAAAATCTCCTGTGAAGGAGACTCTCAGGCATCCTAATGGCAGCAGAGTCCAAACAGTGTGGGGATTTTCATACCTTTTTGAGCAACTTAAGGCCTCCAAAAATGCCCAGATGATTGAAAAGTAAAAACCAAACAGACAAACAAAAAATCTATTATAATCCTTAGAAGAACAAGAGGGCACACACTATGATGTAATAGAGCTGATTTCATTGTGCATTCTGCATTTTTTAAATCCATTATTTTTTCATCATTTTTGCATTTTCTTCAGCTGCAGTAACAAAGCAAGCTCAAGTAACTGTTGCTACTGTCAAACACTGATTCAAATATTAGTGACATACACTAAAAGGTGAATCAAACAGCTCATGAACGTCTCACCAGGTTTTTGAGCAGAGCAGCTAGCTCCTTCACCAGACTGGAGAACTTGATGAAGGCGGTCCCTAGTTCAGAGCTGTCCCGGCTCATGAAGTTACTGCCGAACTTGTCCAGAGCCTGGCCGTAGTTCTCCTCATTCTGTACATGCTCTGAGGAAAAAAAAAAAACAGCAATCAACACTAGGTATTACTTTACTATTTTATTCCACAGTGCTGAACTCCTGCATATGATTGTTCAATAGGTTAGGAAATCTGTAGTAACCTCTAGTGTACAGAAATGTCTTCCCCACACAATACTCTAATGGATTAGAAAGCATGCTGCTGTGATTAAGCTGAACAAAAAAAAAAACCCAAGATATAATAGTTCAGTTTTGTGTAAGGAGACGTTTGGGAACATGTGTGTTATTGTTCCATAACAGTCAGAGTTATGGGAAGAATAAAACACTCCAGGACATGTTAAGAGACAATAATACGCTTTGTGGGTGACAGATACTCTGCTTTGCATCAGACTGTATAACACCATCACCATGGTGATATTTATCCCATAACAGCATGCACCAAATTCATCACAGAATATAATGTACCAGTTTTTAAATTATGTAACTTTTTGATTTGACAGATCAAAAGCCTGATTCCTCAAAATTCCAGTTATTCATGTCTCGAAACGAAGGAAGCAAAACCGGCTATGCTCTCTGGGTGGAAGTGAGTGTGATCAGGTGTAAGTTGGGAAGTGGGTGAGAATTAGCAAATATATATACATTTAAGGGGCTTTCAAGTCAATCTGAGACTTTTGGTTGTGCAGAATAAATGAACACACTTAGAAGAGTCAAAACTCCCTTTATTTCACTAATAATAATAATAATAACAATCCCCTGCTACACTAATGCACTTATCCCAGTGTTTCACTAGTGCTAGAAAGTTTTTTCAGAACGCCAGAGCCATGATCAGACTGAATTTCTGAAATACTGGCCTCCCAGGAACTCCTTTAATGTCCCAAACATGTGGAAATGGCTTATACCGTGGTCAGAACTGTACAAGGGATGTGGCAATAACTCCCAGCTGAGTTCCTGTACTGTGCAATTGGTGTTTGTACTGTATATGATTGTGTGTATAGTATCAGTAGACAAAAGTGTCTCTCCTGAAAATTTGTCAACAAGATATCCTTCGCTTTTTAAGGATCAGGCGTTCCACTCTCTGAGCTGGATCACCTCGCCCGAGATCGTCATTCATGGAATGAACATTTGCAGCATACAAATGTTTTACTAGGGCTAAGAGTCTCATCACTGCGCTGCGCTGCGCTTCCTGAAGTCTTCTAAAAATGTCAATCGACTTTATTCACCAGAAATTTCATCACAAGTCCCGGTTTGACTTGAACGGCCAGTTTAGTTACATTTCCTTTACTTTTTTCCTATCAAAACATGTGGCATGCACACTTTTCCTCTCAGTTGTCTAGCTGCCTATTACATTTCAGTGACCTTTTATTGTGAGTAAGGATGTATTTCCTGGGTAATGGTGGAGTCCTGACCTATGAATAGAATTCCAACCCCATAGAAAAACCACTTAGTCTGCTCTCTATTGTTTGCATAAACACTGGGCAGTTATTGTTTTGGCCTTTGCGTCAAATCCAGCCACGAAAAGGTCAAATTCTGACCCTTCCGTTCTAAGCACATGGCTGGGCGGAAACACCGCGAGCACGAAGAACACAGCTGTATACAAACCCGTCTCCAGTCGAATGCCACTTGGTAAAGAGGCAGAGCATTACCAGATTCCTGGCTAATCCCTGAACTTCCACAGCTTCCTGTTTCAACCGTGGGCCCACAGGAAGCCCAGTAAATCAGCAAAGCCATGCATATTAAGTGCTGCGCCGAAGCCGACAATCGACTCCGGTCTACAGGGAGAAGGTGATAAAGAAGGAGAGGGATGGACGAAGTCCAGGCAAGCAGAAAGACAGCTGAGCTTAAACGAGACATTTACCGAGTGAAAACCTAGACACTAAGCAGACAATCCCCTTGCACAAGCACACAAAAAAAAAGCTTGTTATGAGGAAACGTGCAGTGATGTAAATTCTCACTAGGATGGCGAATAGAGAGGGTGGATGTCGGATACGGTTTGTTAAAGCAGAGCCGCTCAGTGGCTCATCTGGGAGCCATCCCGATGCGCGGCCCTCAGCAAAACCGCACGATTAGATCATCTGTCTTGCGTGGAAGAACCAGGGCCGGGTTTCTAAAACCAGAGCGCGCCAGTCTCCCAGGAACATCCAGCAGAGGGCCGTTTAATGGGAGAAACCGAATGTGCTGGCCAAGGAGCCACAGGCTTGATAGTTTCAACAGCATTAAGTCAACAATCCTCCCAGCATCACTGAAGGGTCGTGAGCTCGCAACACCAGCTCTCTCTTTACGGGTTAAATACACAGCTGACTTCCGACTAAGGTAGTTGATTATAGCGGGGTTGAAATGTTTCATCATATTTCATTTGGAATATTTATGCACACAGATCGAGTATTTGGAGATTAATTGCAATTTAACACCTTTTCAAGCAGGGAAAGTGGCAACTGGAGAAGATTCAACACAGTAGGATCATGCTGCTGTGCTGTGAAAAAGTATTTGTCGTGATTTTTTTTTTCTTCTTCAGATGTTTTAGATCATTAAACACATTTTACTATTGCTGAAAGATAACCCGAGGAAATACAAAACGCAGTTTTTAAATGATGGTTTCATTTGTTAAGGCAATTACTTTTTCCACATAAGGTCAGGTGGATTTGGGCTGCATTTTTCCCTTAATGAAAGAAATCATTATTTAAAAACTGCATTTTGTATTTACTCTGATTATCGTATCGCAATATTAAAATTTGTTTGATGATCTGAATCATTGAAGTGTGACAAATATTTTTAAAAAAAACCTCGACTGCCATATCATCATGTACTGTACGAGAAGCCTAAATAGCAATATTTTTCTCCCAAATAAATTTACTGACATATGAACCTAGAATTCTAGATTTGAATCATTTGGTCTCGGATATTAGCTGACACTTTCTGGAAGCCCCGTCCCCATTACCCAGTCTCAAAACTAGATTGGTGGAGAATCCTCACCTTTTGTCTCCAGATAAATGAGGAGCATTTGCAATTAATTTATATAAATATAATCCAACAATATAAGTTTGAATACCAGCTGTCAGGCACAACTGCTATCATTCATTCATGGTCTATACTGCGTTATCCTGTATTCAGAGACTTAGGACACACTAGAGCCACTGCAAAGCACACATATACAGACACACTCATTCTCACAATACAGGGCAATTTGGGAACGCCAATTAGCCTAATCTGCCTTTGGACTGTGGGAGAAAACCAGAGTACCTGGAGCAAACACACCAAGAACATGAAACACTCCATGCGGGCCTCCGAGTGGCGCAGTGGTTAAAGCGCTCGCCCTATCATCCGGAGATCGCTAGTTCGAATCCCGGGTGATGCTGTAACCTCTCGCAGCCGGAGGTCTAGAGAGAGCTGATTGGCCGAGCTCTCTCAGAGGGGAGGGATGAGAGGTACTTAGTGCTCCCACATTAATCACGGCTCTACAGCCAGTCAGGGGCGTCTGTGAGCTCGCGCAACGGAGGGAGCGGATAGCGCTGTCCTCTGAGTGTGTTACGCCGCCCCCAACGGTGCGCGAGCGAGCGAGCAAGATGCGGTCGGCTGGCGTCACGTGGTTCGCCTGAGTGGTAGTAGTAGCCTTAATTCCTAATAATTCCTTAATTCCTAATAATTGGACACGACTAAATTAGGGAGAAAATCGGGGACACAAGACCCCAAGGCAGGAATTGAACCTGAAACCTGAAGGTGCGAGGTGACAATGCTAACCATTACACCACTGTGCCATTAAACCATCTCCTGGTTTAATAAGAATAATATCTCCTTAAACCTAATTTTTTTTTCTGTTGTCTTTATTTATCCGGTTAATTAAATCGATTAATTCAATTTCCTTAAATGGTAACTCACAAGCAGCAAAAAAAATCAATATCGCACAACACATTTCATCCAGACTGACAAACAACCTTCCTCCAAAGTATTAGAGCTGCACACTCAATGCAATGACTTCATCGAACAACACAATGGAAGCATGAAAAAAAGAGCCAGAGTCTGAAATGGAGCGTCGGAGGTTATTTGCTGACTCTGAGTGCTTCGCCGGAGGGTCAAAAAGTAATGGAGGCAAAAGAGCACTAAGGTCAGCGCAAGGTCAGGTCAGAAATCTGAACCAACTGGCACGCTGCTGTAAATATAAATACGGCTGACATGTTTATACAGCGTTGGATCATCTTAGACTGATAACGCTTCCAGAGCTGAAAGAAATCATTTATTCTCACAATCACATTTACGTCGTCTCATCGTCTATACGGCTTATCCTGTACAGCGTCACCGGGGGCCTGGAGCCTTTCCCATGAGACTTAGGGCACGAGGCAGGGTACACCCTGGGTGGGGTGTAGAGCACACACACTCACGCTCATTCACACATTACGGTGCAATTTAGGAACGCCAATTAACCTAATGTGCGTGTCTTTGGACTGTGGGAGGAAATCAGAGTACACGGAGGAAACCCACCAAGCACGGGGAGAACATGCAACTCCGAACATGCACACAGACCCGAGGCGGGAATCAACCCCGGATGCTGGAGGTGCGAGGCGATAGTGCTAACCACTTCACACTTCACCGCTGCACCTCACAATTGGACGTGCTGTTACAGGAAAATAATCAACAATAGAAGCGGTTACATGGATAAATATATGACAAATACATATATAATATATATATTTGTTTTTGTTTTTTTTATAAATCGCAAATATTTATGAAAAATAAGTAAATTTTCATATTTTCAAATGTCACTATATATGTCAAATATTCGATTTATTTGAAGTGTTTAAACAGGAACATTAAGCGGTCTGTTTTTTTTTTTATTACGAAAAATATATTCCAAATATTCATGAAAATTTTTTTTAAATATTTTTATATGTCAAATATTCAATATATGACAAATATTTAATATTTTAAAGTGTTCAAATAGTGACACTAATTCTACTGTTCATTTTTATGATGAAAGAAATATATGGCAAATATGTATTTAACAAATTATATGTATATTATATATTTAATATATGCCAAATATTTCATATTTTTAAGTGTTCAAACAGTGACATTAAGCCAAATTTTTTAATGATAAAAAATCCATACCAAGTATTTATGGAAAAATATTTTATATTTTTATATCCCAAATATTTAATATATATTGAATATATGGCAAATATTTGAGATTTTTGGCATATAGTGTTTTTTTTTATTTTTTTTATGCCAAATATTTCTAATGGACTCTGTAACAAATCAGCATACAGTAACCTAATGGCAGAGTGAATGGAAATCAGATGTGGGCCTGAGAGATTCACACCCCTACAGCAAACCAGAGGACATGGACTAACGCCCAGATTTAATTAACAATTCTTTTCGGGTTTTTGTGTTTACAGAGCTCTGTGGATTTCCAGCAGCAGCAGCAGCAGCAGCGACAGCGATGTCATCTGGGATTTACACTCCAAAGGAACTGCACTGCGCTCCCTTTCTGAAATGTCTGGACTCATTTCCACTGAACTCTGTCACAGCTGCACATGGCCAAGATTTGGAAAACAAAAATGTATCTATTTTAACAATAAAATGACCATCACTTTTATAAATATTATTTATAGTGCAGAACACACGTCTAAACAGAAACTAGAGAGTGATTTCTACCATGGTAGGTTGGAGATAAAGTGCTGCAGTCATCGCTTCTCAGTGTAACATGATCCTCTGGAGTCATCCTCCCTGTGCAGTCTGTGCTGTTTAAATATATATGATGCTCACTGAAGAGTTACGGCCTGGGTTTGGATGATGGCTGGGGCGACGTGCCATCTGTATGAGTTATGAAGTTGAAATGGAAGAAAAGTCCACGAGCTTTGGTTGCATGTCTTTCAAGTAGTTCATGGTGAATTTTGAGGTATTGTTTGGATCAACTTCTCGTTGTGAAAGCCAATATCGTTTCAGCTTGTTTCTTGTTGAATGCGTCGGATTTGCTTCCAGGATTTACTGATATTTACGAGAATCCATTCTTCCATCTATTGTACGTGTAAAATGTTTCCTGTGACAAGCCTAAAAGATCCAGACCCAGGCGGAAAACTGTCAAGATGCTTTTTGTTTTTTTTTCCAAAGTCATAGTCTGTGATTAATCACGATTAATCACAATTTTAAACTACTAAGATTTACTTGTATTATAAACGTGTAATGTTGGAATATAGAAATGCATGACGGACTGGTTAGAGGAAACATTATGCGATTATGGGAAGCCATTAGGGTCAAACTTGGTCATACGATTGATTTATATGTTTTTTTAAAAATAGTAATACGTTAGGGCGGCATGGTGGTGTAGAGGATAGCACTTTCGCCTTGCACCTCCAGGTTCCGGGTTCGATTTCCAGCCAGGTTCAATTCCCGTCTCTGTGCGCATGGAGTTTGCATGTTCTCCCCATGCTTGGTGGGTTTCCTCCGGGTACTCCGGTTTCCTCCCAAAGTCCAATGACATGCAGATTAGGCTAATTCGTGTTCCCAAATTGCCCGTAGTGTGCGTATATGTGTGTGTGTGTGCGCCCTGCGATGGATTGGTACCCTGTCCAGGGTGTACCCCGCCTTGTGCCCTAAGTCTCCTGGGATAGGCTCCAGGCCCCCGCAACCCTGAATACAGGATTAAGCGGCATAGTGAGTGAATGAGTAATGCGTTAAATTTGTAGATCAATCACATGTTAATGTGTTAATATCAACAACGAAAATTTTTTTCATTGTTTCATCTGGTCTCAGAACTTTTTTACAAAATGTCTCGGACATATCTAGATTTTGTTTCGAATGATTTTTTTGCCTATGCTTTCCTTCTCATGACTCTATCAGCAGGTCTTGATGTTGCGAGCGACATTAAAGATTGGAATGATGCGTCACTACTCATACTGTAGATCCTCAGGGTCTTTGGGATCTGCTGTGTCTTCCAGAACATGCCTTGAATTCTTTCAATAACTCTCATTTCTTATAGACGTTCTGGACATTGGAAATCCGGAGCAGAAAGCACTTTAGTATAGCGTTTTTTCTTTGCTTTGTAGGCTTTGTTGCATCATTTTCAGTTCCTCGTCCAGCTGCTTTGCGGAACTTGTGGTTGTTGAAGGTTTGAAGAGTCTGAAAATTCCATCCTCTGATAATTCCTAATGGCGATTCTTCAGATCAGAATAATGCGCCCTGTCGAGCCATTTAGGCTCTAACGAATTCTGAAGTCTTGAAACATTACACCTGCAAGCGTGTCTACAATTACAAATTCTGTACATCTCACAATTACTAGGGTAGATTTTTTTTCATTTTCAAGTTTTTCAAGAACTATAAACTATTCTGAAAATAGCTCCAACGATTGCTTCTTTTTACAACAAAATGTGATTCTAGCAGGGGTGCACAAACTTTTGAATAAAGATACAGTATATACAAGGTGATCAAAAATGAATGGCGCACTTGTGATTGTCAAGAAAGAAGAGCATTGTGCAGTGATTTGAAGACAGAAGACCAAAACCAAAAGTGTTTAGATATCTGCAAACAAAATTTGGATGGATACTCTAAGGAAGGTGAAAGGAAAGTTTCTTAAAGAGAATCATTACTGGTGACGAGACACGGGTTCATCACTACGAGCCTGAGAGTAAATGGCAGAGCACTGATTTGAGACATCCTCAATCGGCAATCAAGAAAAAGTTCAAAAGTCAACGATCAGCTGAAAAATTTATGCTTACAATTTTCTCAGCTTCTTAAGGGTCAGTACTGGAACATTAAGAAACCTAAACCTAAACTTCTGATGAAACCTAAACTTCAGATTAAACGCAGAGGACTGCTAACCAAGTGTGTTGTGATCTTGCACGACGATGCACGTCTGCACACTTCTGCCCACACTGTTGACACTTTGCAAACACCCGGTTTTGAGGTGTTAAAGCATCCTGATCTTGCTCTGTCAGACTTGCACTTGTTTGGTCCCCTGAAAGCAGCCCTACCAGGACGAAGATACACTTCTGATGAAGAAATGAAGACCGTGGTCCATTCGTGGCTAAAAGCCGAGCCTAAAACATTTGATAATGAGGCAATACGAAAGCTTGTTGACAAAAGTGTATTGAGAAGCAAGAAGATTATGACGAGAAGTCATTTTCTTTTGCCTCCAGCTTGGCCTGTGCCTGGCAATTATCACTGCTCTATGACTGATATTTATTTCCTAATACCTTCTTCTGCCAGTATTCCCCAAAACGTTTTTTTTTTATTATTATTATTATTTTTTTAGATCTATCAGACTTTCATCTAATTAGCCTTTGTTTTAACCTTTCTTTATGGATTTGGGAACGTCCCAATAGACCGCGTTGCCTTGGAGACACGAGAGATAAGAGAAGGAAGGTTCATGCTGAGTGTTCTCACTGACTGCCGCATTGCAATTTCCACTGCAGTTATTTGAATAAAGACATGCTATGTGTTCAGTCAACAGACTTTCACTGACGTCCAAATAAAATTACTCTTAGGAAGGCGAATGTTTCTTCAAAGAGAATCATTACTGGTGACGAGACACGGATTCACTACGAGCCTGAGAGTAAATGGCAGAGTATTGATTTGAAACATCCTCAATCGCCAACCAAGAAAAGGTTCAAAAGTCAAACGTCAGCTGGAGAATTGATGTGTTAAAGCATCCCCCCTATAGTTCTGATCTTGCTCCATCAGAATTTCACCTGTGTGTGAAGAAGTGAAGCTTGAAGCTCTAACTAGGTTTAGAAATCTTCTCAACTGTCGCTGCTTCGGATTATTCAAAGGCAAAGCTGTACCGTAGAGTTTAGTACTGGATCATCTTCGGGACTTTGTACTAAGAATCGAAATTTTGTTATACTGACAATTTACTGTGGTAGAAAATAAATACAACCCTTCTGAGACGGGCTGTTCTGGGAAAACTTTGGGCTTGCAGTCATAAAAAAATTTGGGAAGGCATGTGTCACTGAACGTGTTACTTCTTAAAATTAAATAGCTGGTGTACACCTGTGTGTCCAAGGAAAGGTGAATGTTTGGTCAAATTCCCATGACAGGTTTAGAGGTAAAAGTGTGATGATGATGATGATGGATGGCACTGACGCTGATGTAATACGATGGATAGAGATCTCTGCATCAGAGCTGTGTAGTGTTAGCTCAGAAACAGTAGCAGGATTTCTTCTAAACAGTTCATGCTGTTCACGCTGAAGTCAGTGTTCGATCCGAGAGACGGCGATGCAGCTCTTACCTTGGCCAGAGTTGTAGATTGCTTTGACTGACTTCTTCACCTTCTGTAGTGCGGTCCGGTCCTGATCCAGCGCCTGCCGAGAGCGTCAGAGAGAGAGGGAGAGGAGGAGGGAAGAAGAGTCAGTTTAAATGCTTTTCTTAACACTGCATCAGTATCGATCTGAACCTGAAACGTTTTTTTTTCACAGACGACCTGCGGAGGAAGCCGCTTAATGGAACCGCTCGCTCATTCAGGCCGCAGCTTAAGCACAGGGGATTCCGTCTTTCTCCGTAACCATGGCAACAGGGCAAGATGCCTGCGCTGGAGAGCTTTTTTGGCCCAGATAAGAGAATGGGCTGCGAGACGGAAACCCGGACGAGTGCGAAGGCTTCTGCAATACCGACAGTTTCCATGAGACCTCCAGCACTGAGAGGAGAAAACACAAGCAACGGCTCAAGTTACCGAACTAATGATTCACAGAGAGACGGAGAGACTCAGCGCATCCTCACACCGCTGTGTATATGCATCACCGAGCTGGGACTCTGACCTGCGTCAGCAACAGCATCACTGACATGCAGTAACTCCACACACACACACACACACAGGCAGTCTCTCTTATCAGTGTGATGTATTTGTTTACTATTAATTACTTACTGTTTATAATTTACTGATTCAGAGAAAGACATAAAAGAAATAAAAGATAGAAACTGAATCAGTACACACACACACACACTATCTCTCTGTCTCTTATTTATACTCTGTGTCTATTACACACACTTCCTCACACACACACACACACACACACACACACACACACACACACACCATCACACACACCATCACACACACCATCACACACACACACAGACAGACACACTCCGTTACACACACTCCATCAAACACACACACACACACACACACACACACTCCGTCTCTCTCTCTCTCTCTCTCACACACACACACACACACACACACACACACACACACACACACACACTCCGTCTCTCTCTCTCTCACACACACACACACGCTCCGTCACACACACTCCAACGTTCACTCCGTCACACACACACTCACATACACGCACTCAGTCACACATTCAGTCACACACTCACACAGTCAAGCATTCACTTAATAATGTACACACTCACACACACTCGAGCATTCATTCACTCACTCACTGATACAAACCCACTTGCACACACATGCTCACTCACACACTCAATCGCTCACACACACACTCACCCTTACACACTAGTGTCTATCACACACACACAATCAATCAATCAATCAATCAATCAAATTATTGATTATTGATTATTTAAATCTTTAGTGAATCAGCTGATGGACAGAGATGTGGCATTTAAAGCAGAGCTCACACTGCACTCCTTAAACAGCTCGCTAAATGATTTAAGACAATCTGAAATCAAACTTGGCCCTTTATTAATGTAAACTCATGGGCTTGGGCAAATCATGCAAGATTCCATTCAAAATAAATAAAATAGAATAAGGCACTTGTGACAACACTCATGAGTTCAGCAGTCTGGTGCTTTTCTGATTTCCTGTTTTTACCCGCAGTGATACACTCTGAAGTCTCCTAAACCACATGAACACGTGTGTAAAACCTGACGCATACGTTCCCCTTTGACAGAAAGCCAAATTCCTCCTTCTCAGTCTAAACCTGCAGGAACATCCTCGCAGTTAGTGCTGTTTGTTTTTTTATGTGTCGAAAAGATTGAGGCAAAATTCCTGAGTAAAGCCATTAGTCCCATTAACTATCCTGAAATCCAGCAGGGAACCGAAGCAGCGGTAATAAATATCTGAGATGGAAGTTGAGGCTGGGAGCAGCTCCCCGGCGCGCGTGACACATGGGCCTCAGAGGCATGCGCGCTCCAGACGGTCCAGCCGTGCTCAGTCTGACCTGCTGTATGTTTACATCTCAAGTTCAGTCTCAACCCACCACTTCCTGTGGAGCGAGCGAGCGAGCGAAAGAGAGAGAGAGAGAGAGAAAGAGAGAGAGAGAGACGACAGGATGTAGATGCGGAGTTGTGAACCGATGACGGTGTTGTGTTGTAACCTGCCCGCTGTGAACTTTACCCCTGTAAACTGTACTTTGATGCACAGTGCATACACCAGACTGGACTTCCTTTTCATCTTTTTTTTTTCTTTCACATCTTTGTGTCTATAAAATGACACCCTTATATACTGTAGATCATAACTTCCAAAATGAAAAAACACAAAAACGTGAAATGAGCCGAGGAGAGCAGCCATGTGAAAAGTCTAAGAGCTGGCTGTGCTCCTGTGAACGTCCTAAACCACCTCGCACCGTGGTACCTGAATGAACTGCTAGAGTTTTTTGATCCGCCATGCCTACGTCGGTCAAAGGGTGCAGGCTATTTGTTGGAACCTTGTATTATGAAACCTATTTTTTTTTCTGGCAAAGCTCCAAAGTTACGGAATAGCCTTCCAATTAATGTTCAGGGCACAGATACAGTCTCAGTGTCTAAGTCTAGGCTAAAAACGTAATTATTTAGCCAAGCCTTTTCGTGAATAGATTTGCCTTAGGTAAAGGCGCAGATCTGGGGTACTTATGGAGGTGGTGAACTGGTATGTCTGGATGCTTTCTTGCGCCACTCTGATTGATCCCTCAGGTTTGTTGTTGGTGAAATGATTGGTTGAGTTACTTCCCAGGGAGCCCTCATGTCTGTGTTTCCTTCTGGCTCTCCCTTTTAACTATGCTGTCATAGTTAGTCCTGCTGCTTGTTGCCAGTGATCCTGACCCCTTCTGCCCTCCGGACCTGCCTGACACATCCTGTTGTCCTGGATCTGGTTGAAGTTCTCGTCACATGGAGGCCGGACGGAAATGAATCTTGTGACACTGCATAACCTTACTGAAACGATGCCGTCGGGAACGCATACTGTAATCAAAGCAAAAGGTGGTCCAACAACAAAATTTTTTATTCCAGGAATTATATTTATTACAACAAGAGAGAACTAATCAGATCAAGTGTTTACATGGCTAATATTTATCTATTGAACAGATTATCTAAGATTTACACTTGATCCAATCGGGTCGGATATTTACATGATGCACTTTTAATCCTGATTAGGAGCGGAATATCTAGGTCTATGTGAACACACTTGAACAGACTAGGTATAAAACAGCCCAGTTATCTACATTTGAATGCATTTTGATGCAATCACTGTTTCTCCCATAATAGTAAACATTTTTTAAATCTGCTCGATTTCAAAGGAACCATTAAGCTACACACCAACACTGTGGCTCTTTTGACCTGCTTGTGGTGCAAATGTGCTCATTCTGCAGGAGTGTTCTGCACATTTAAGTGGGTGTATAGCTAAAGCCCACACCGCTGGATAAAAAAAAAATTTAAAAAATCAGCAAGTGGAGGGCGAGTCCCTTGCTCTCACAGGAGGTGTTGGTGAGTTTCTATTTTTGTACTTCTATCTTAGTTCATCACAACCAGCTATACTGAGTTTGAACAATTTTTCAACCGAGTGACGAAGCAAATTCCACGGCGAAGGGAAATCCCCTGACCATCGTTTAATAATCTCACCAGATCACAAGACAAATAAATCTCTAACGTATAATAACAGGAAGAGTTTAATCCACATCCCTTTTATTATGCTTTTGTTAAGCACCAGACTCTTTCACTCCCTTACTACTGATTATTACCTATAGTAGTGTTTTGGTCATTCATTCACAAACAAACTCTGTCCCGGTCAAATTTTTTTTTTACTTTTTAAAAAAAAACTCCTTCTGGGGTGAAGTATTTATTAAGTCTGTTTTCAGTGTGCGGCACGGTGGCGTAGTAGTTATCAGAATCGAACCTTCGATTCCAGGGTCGAGGGTTTGATTCCCGCCTCGGGGTCTGTGCGCATGCAGTTCGAATGTTCTCCATGTGCTTGGTGGGTTTCCTCAACCAGTCCAAAGACATGCAGATTAGGTTATCTGACGTTCCCAGGTTGCACGTAGTGTGTGGCCTGTGATTGATTGGCACACCTATTCAGGTTGTACCCAACCTTATTTAACCTAAAATCGTCTGGGAGAGGCTCTAGGCCCCCCTGTACAGGATAAGAGGCATTAAAGATGAATGTTTTCATGGTTGGTTGCACATACACAGAATGTAATTTATCTCCTGTGTTTGAGGTCAGACTGTGGTGCAAACTTTTTTTCAGTGTTGTAACTCTGAAAATGTTTGTAAGTCGTGGACTACCTGTATAGGGCCCCTCCGCTTGCATGAGCTCACAGTGTTGCCATGAGTGACGTTGTGAGTATGTGGCTACCAGTGGCGGCCGGTGCAAAAAAATTTTGGGGGGGCGCAAACGAAATTAACATTTTAATACTCACCTGTAAATAGCCATTTATCAGGTGATTAAGCATCATTACTACTAGTATAAAATAAACATTGCACATTCACATTGCATTCAGTCAGCAGCTCCGCTTGCCGTAAGAAGTGCTGGAAAAGACTCGTTGAGCCCAAATATTTAAAAACGATATTGATTCGCTAAGAACAAAAGTGGGACGGTTCAGGGCGCACAGAGCTGCGACCCAGGATGATTTGACAAAATCCAATCAGAACTCAGCCTCAAGTCACATGCTTTTCAAAAGATTACGTGCCTACAAAGACACTCGTTTGGCCGGCGCCCCGCATACACGAACATAAATGGACGTAACACAGTTAAGATTTTTTTAATTGCAAATAAATTATATTAAGAAATACAGCGGAATTTTGTGACTAAATGACTTTATTTCATTATTAAAATAAATAATTATTATGTTTAATAATTATATGTTAAAGGAGCATTCTTCTCTGCCTAACTTTAAGGGGGGCGGCGCCCCTGCGCCCTGTATTGACCGGCCACCACTGGTGGCTACGCCAACGCCCCCCCCTGAGAGAGCGTGGACAATCTTCTGTCTAGACTCTCAGCCAAGGATCACCTGATCACGGATCTATTGGACTTAGGACATGTATGTTTCAACTCATGGAAGAGGATTTTATCGAGGATGAAGGAGGAGAAAACCTGTTTTTAAAAAGCACCCCTGTACCCATGGACTGGGCTTAAAATATTTCAAACCTAGACTCAATGTGGCTGGAAAATGTGTCAAAAGTGTCGTTAGTAACATGCAATCTTTGGGTGTACTGCCCTACTTCAGCTACAATACCTACAGTGACTATATACTGTATGCAACATTCTGTCAAAATGTCCTTTCAGACAAGCATTTCTATACTTCCACACATCTGACGTGATCTGAACATGTCAATACCATAATCTTCAAATTTAGAATTACATT
The DNA here is from genome assembly GCA_030347435.1 of Clarias fuscus. Taxonomy (NCBI): domain Eukaryota; kingdom Metazoa; phylum Chordata; class Actinopteri; order Siluriformes; family Clariidae; genus Clarias; species Clarias fuscus. Next base: position 10,968,431 of record CM059205.1, on the reverse strand, counting down.
AAAAAAACATAAAATAAATTTAAAGCCGCAGGGAGCCGCAGCAGAGGGATGAAAGAAACACATGCGGCTTTGGAGCCGCGGGTTGCCGATCCCTGGTCTAGGTAAATGAGCTACTGCTGAGGTGCTACTACAGTCAGGAGTTGGCGGATGGGTACTTCTTATATTAGGTCATATTAGGGAGGAAGAAAAAATCTAACTGGCTTGTTTATGCCCGGGCCAATACAAAAACTTAAAAAGGACAAGAAGCAGAAAATGTTATAAAAATGACTGAAAAGTGCAAGTTGTATAAAAGGTGCCCTTTAATATAAAAATGCTAAATGTATGAATGTTAAAAAGCCGTTGCCCTAACAGGATAATGAAGCCTGCAAAGCATGCCTAAAAAAATGTCCAAAAAAATTATTTTTTGGTTATGTGTTTTTTTTTTTAAATGCTAACATTTTATTCCTGAATGAATTTTCTATCCATTCTCCAGCAATATTATGAGTGTATGTGTATAGCGCATAGAACACTCAGGGTATCTCACTACCACGAATCCAATTGTATTCCCACACTACCATGCTCTTGACTGGGAACTGTGAGGTGCAGTGAAGTCAGATGTGGAGAATGGAGTAATGAGACGACATTGAAGAGAAAATGACGACGTGACCTAGCGCGCGTCCCCGCCGTCCTCTCCACTCGGCGTCTGAGTGACAGTAATCAGGTCACTGGTGCCCCGCTTAATCTCGTTATTACACATGAATACTACTACGGTTGCCATGCCAACGTTACAATCTCTCCAAAGAACCCAATTAGACCTTTCTTTTCTTTTAAAGAAGACGCCTACATAAAGTCTCATGACACGACATACTGTAGTAACTGGAGTAATATTCGTGTGTCAATACTACTGGTCTTTTTTGTTCTATTTTCTTTTTCTATTCTATGATATATGATACAGACTCACACAAGCAGGAGAAACATAACACGTGAAGCTGTGCTCTTAGACGAACTTACTCTCCGAGTTCTACATTGAAAACACATGTTAGGTTCCATTCATTAGCTCCACGAGAGCATGAGGTCATCTTCTACATGGAGGACGTGCTTAAAAACCCAGCGGCATGCGGTATGATAATCGAAGATGTTTTTGGTTCTGTCATAAATGTCATTTCAAAAATACATATACATTTAAACTATATTTAAAAATAAAATGACACCAATTTTGGAACGTAATATAAAGTGTAAGACCCCAAATTTTTTATCATTTTCAGAGTCTTATTTTCAGTGATTATGTCTTTATCTTTATATATATATATATATATATATATATATATATATATATATATAAAATAAGACTATAATAAGATATAGTCACTATATACACACGTGGACAAAATTGTTGGTACCCTTCGGTCAATGAAAGAAAATTTCACAATGGTCACAGAAATAATCTGACAAAAGTAATAATAGTAATAATTAAAGTAAAGTAATAATTAAAAAAAAAAAATTCTATGAATGTTAACCAATGAAAGTCAGACATTGCTTTTCAACCATGCTTCAACAGAATTATTTAAAAAAAATTAACTCATGGAACAGGCCTGGACAAAAATGATGGCACCCCTAGAAAATACTGAAAATAATGTGCCCAAAGGGACATGTTAATTCAAGGTGTGTCCACTAATTAGCGTCACAGGTGTCTACAATCTTGTAATCAGTCAGTGGGCCTATATATAGGGCTCCAGGTAGTCACTGTGTTGTTTGGTGACATGGTATGTACCACACTCAACATGGACCAGAGGAAGCGAAGGAAAGAGTTGTCTCAGGAGATTCGAAAGAAAATTATAGACAAGCATGTTAAAGGTAAAGGCTATAAGACCATTTCCAAGCAGCTAGATGTTCCTGTGACTACAGTTGCACATATTATTCAGAAATGTAAGATCCATGGGACTGTAGCCAACCTCCCTGGACGTGGCCGCAGGAGGAAAATTGATGACAAATCAAAGAGACGGATAATCTGAATGGTAACAAAAGAGCCCAGAAAGACTTCTAAAGAGATCCAAGGTGAACTTCATGCTCAAGGAACATCAGTGTCGGATCGCACCATCCGTCGTTGTTTGAGCCAAAGTGGACTACATGGGAGACGACCAAGGAGGACACCATTGTTGAAAACAAATCATAAAAAAGCCAGACTGGAATATGCCAAACTACATGTTGACAAGCCACAAAGCTTCTGGGAGAATGTCCTATGGACAGATGAGACAAAAATGGAACTTTTTGCCAAGGCACATCAGCTCTATGTTCACAGACGGAAAAATGAAGCATATGAAGAAAAGAACACTGTCCCTACTGTGAAACATGGAGGAGGCTCTGTTATGTTCTGGGGCTGCTTTGCTGCATCTGGCACAGGGTGTCTTGAATCTGTGCAGGGTACAATGAAATCTCAAGACTATCAAGGGATTCTAGAGAGAAATGTGCTGGCCAATGTCAGAAAGCTGGGTCTCAGTCGCAGGTCATGGGTCTTGCAACAGGACAATGACCCAAAACACACAGCTAAAAACACCCAAGAATGGCTAAGAGGAAAACATTGGACTATTCTAAAGTGGCCTTTTATGAGCCCTGACCTCAATCCTATTGAGCATCTTTGGAAGGAGCTGAAACATGCTGTCTGGAAAAGGCACCCTTCAAACCGGAAACAACTGGAGCAGCTTGCTCATGAGGAGTGGGTCAAAATACCTGCAGAGAGGTGCAGAAGTCTCATTGACAGTTACAGGAATCGTTTGATTGCAGTGATTGCCTCAAAAGGTTGTGCAACAAACTATTAAGTTAGGGGTACCATCATTTTTGTCCAGGCCTGTTCCATGAGTTCATTTTTTAAAATAATTCCATTGAAGCATGGTTGAAAAGCAATGTCTGACTTTCATGGGTTAACATTCATAGAATTCTTATTTATTATGACTTTGTCAGATTCAAGTTATTTCTGAGACTATTGTGAGTTTTTCTTTCATTGACCGAAGGGTACCAACAATTTTGTCCACGTATATATATATGTTCTGACAGCTATCCTGAAAGCGATATGTGCATCCTAAACATTGAACATCAGCTTGCTTTCTCAGTGAGGTTTAGCGATGTACAAAATTTAAACCCACACTGATATGGAAGACTCAATTTTGGAGCATGGCTGATACTGCTCAAGAGCATTACTGAGGTCAGGAGATGCTGCGTAGTAAGCATTACATTTATTTCAACTGTTATAAAGTGAATAAGGTCAGGGCACTGTGCACGCCACTTAATATATTCCACACCATCCTTGGCCAACCGCGTCTTCATGGAGCTCGCTTTTTTCTTCATGAATGGTCAGGGTTCGAGTCTCTTAATTCCAGTGAAGGGAAACTGCAGTGTTATTTTCACTGAAAGCGCTCTCACAAAACTGATTGCTGTTGATCTAACACACACAAATGTGTGCCTGGTTATTGGTGATTATTAATCACAATCATCTTTTATACTGCTTATCCTGTGCACAGCGTCAGCGACTACCTAGTGGTCATGGGAGTTGAACCTGGGACCTTCCGAACCATAGTCCAATGCCTTAACCACTGAGATACCCCTGACAGGGTGCCATAGACACATAAACACATAAACACAATGCTCATTCACACACTACGGGCAGTTTGGGAATTTCCATGTCTTGGGACTGTGGGAGGAAACCGAAGTGCTCGGAGAAAACCCACTAAGCACAGGGAGAACAGTGCTTAACATGCCGTCCAAATTATAATAATTTGTTTGCATTTTTTTAATAGAAAATCAATGCAATAAACAATTCTTTTAAATTAAAGGAAGAAAGTTTTTTCAAAGTACATGCAAATTGCCTAAACACGCCTGTTCCCGACACTCAACCATTTAGGGATGACGTTTTCAACTGTAAACAACTACAAATACTGTTATGATTACATGTAATTAGGACAGGCCCGCGTGTCAGCCGAAATTCCTTCCTGCTTGTCCTTGTTCGGGTTCCACCTGTCAGTTCTAAAACCTGTGACATGTCTGAGCCACACACAATCATGTGTACGAGAACTTGAATACGCGACAGGAAATACATTCTCGTCTCATTTTATTCTTCGCTAACCCTCGGCGAAGCAGAACAAAGTAGCGAACAGAGAAAGGTTTTTCGAGGACTCTCAAAAAAAAAGCTTGAGTAGGACCTGCACACTCATTGCTGTGTGCACAGATGTAGGTCAGCGGGGAAGTGCAACAATCCGCCACCAAATGAAACACGACACCTCCTTCCTCTCCCTCTCCGTCTCCGCAGAAAAAAAAATAACGGCGCACTTTAATGTCGGTGTGTGGAAAGCGGCGTGTTTAAATCCAGGAAAAGAGCTGAGGCTGCTGTGAGTCAGAGCTGAGGAACCGCTCCGCCACCTTCCACAGCTTCAATCTGCCAAGAAGGGAGAAAGAAAGCAAGACATTTTTCTAACGCTGACTACAAAATCAACACAGCTGACATGATCATCAGTCAGCTCTCGCTGAACTTAGAGCCCTCGTCAGAATCAACACAGCTGAGACAGAGCCCGTAAGGAGGAAAAGAAAAAAAAAAAGCTTCTGGATAGAAACAGAGCAGTTCCTCGGTGTGTTTGTTACGTCGCCATGACGACAGCGTTCTGATACTCGGTCCAGAACGTTTGCTACTTCTTTAGTCCTTAAGATTTTACTAGCCTAAGATGAAGCCTAAATCACAATCCGCACACTCCCCCCCACACACACACACACACATAGAGACACAGTCAGGTGGGGATTCCCCAGGAAGCTGAATGCGGAAAATTCCAGCAGGATATCCGAAAACACACAAATAGATTCCTCCATCAGGTACACGTGACACTTCATTCACATCCCCGTCTCAGATTTTAAAAGGATTTAAACAAGCCCTATGGAACAGACGATGTATCTTGAGCATACACATGTATACAATATAATTTTTTCCGTAATCTAACCCTCCAAACGTCTCCATCGGCACTGGACATATAAAGGTCACGTTCATTAACACGTTGCAGTACGTTTTCAGCATCCTTACTATCTGTCTGCTCAGACTGCTGGTGGTTTAAAAGACATCATTCCTGAGCTCGCCGAATTCAACAGACTAAATAGGAAACTGGCCACACCCGTGCTGGGGTTTTGTCAGCAACATGCTTGGCAGCTGACTCTGATGACCCATGTGTATTTTCCTTCTCAAAGAGAGAACTGTATAGTCAGTGCTTCAGATTTAACAAATGAATACGTCTGTATGATGATTAATCATAATAAACATTATTATACTTGTATGTACAGTAGAATAACAACTGATTTCACAGGGAGAGGTTTTGAAGGTTATTTCCTCATGCTGTACACAGTTATGTACACAAATTACAAGTTAAAGTCATACTCATGGTAATATCATGTCTTTTTTTTTCACTTGACTGTAAAAGTCGAAAGAACGTACCGAACCATAACTTCAAAATCAAGGTACATATTGAAACGTGACTTTTGTGGTCTGTTACAGCCATAACATTTAGCATACGCCCTAATCCAGAGCGACTTACATTTGTATCTCGTTATACTGGACATCTAAGGATTAAGGGCCTTGCTCAAGAGCCCAACAAGGACAACTTGGTGAATGTGGGAACCTGGGACCTTCTGAAACATAGGCCAATGCCTTAACCACTGAGCTACTTCTGTAACGACAAACCTGTGTGTGTGTTTGTTGTGAAACTTAAAAAGCGAGGTGGGGAGAGGGAGGAGGAGTGTTACTGTGTAAAACGAGGCGAGGGAAGGGGCTAATTCCACACACACACACACACACACACACACACACACACACACGGCGCCTGCATGCACAAACGGAAACACTTATCTGTCGTGATTTTTTTTTTTTTTTTTTAAAGGTAAAGTGCAGGTTAATGTTTTATTTTCACTTTATAGATTGTATTAATTATTTTTATGTATATATTTTTTGGGCTGTGGAACGAATAATTCGAGTTTTCATTATTTCTTATGGGAAAATCTGATTTGATTTACGAGTGGAATACAAGCCCACTTCCGGAACAAATTATGCTCGTAATCCAAGGTTCCACTGTATATATAGTACAAATATATATATATACATATATATATATATTTTTTTTTTTCAATCATCTATCTAGGAATCCCTGACCTCCAACCCTACAACTAGGGACATTTTTCTACACAAAAGGAGAAGTGGAAGGCCAATGCTGATTTCCATTGTACGATCATGGTAGGACCTCCAATTAACAGTCACACATGCACTAACGCACAATATGGGCAATTTTGGAACACCAATTAGCCTGCTCTAAATGTCTTTGGTCTGCGGAAGGAAACGCACCTGGAGAGCACTGGGAGAACATGCACTCTCCATGCAGACAGACTCAAGGCTGGAACTGAACCCTAACCACTAGACCACTGTGCCGCCATAGACCTTCTATTTTCATGATTATTCCTGACTTTTATTTCTTTCTATTCTGTTAAACAGTGATATTGAGATGTGTCTGCTACTGATGCTCTGTAAAACCTTCATAACAGCTCTAATCCGAGGTGCTGGTTGTTAATTGCTGATTTCTGAGGCTGGTAACTCTACATGAACTTCTCCTCTGCAGCAGAGGTAAGCTTTGGTCCTGGTTTTCTGGGATGGTCTTGATGGGTTTCGCAAATGCACTTGACAATACTGCTGTTGGAAGAACTGTTCCAGAAAGGCTGATTTCCGTGTCTTAAAATAACAGCTGAGTGTTGTTGTTGTTGTTGTTGTTATAACGTAATTACATAATACCATGTGTTATTTCATAGCCTTGAAAAGATCCGATATTGTTCTAGAATGTAGAAAATAAATCCAAACTCTCCTTTTGACTGGTACTCCAAATATATATATATATATATATATATATATATATATATATATATATATATATATTATACTTCTACTACTATGAAAAATCATAAACCAACAAAGAGCCAGATGTGGAGCATACAGTATGACATCAGCATTCTTCACCCTTTCTCAAGCGACCCTCAACCCAAAACTCAGCACAAGACATAAGTAGGTCATTCTTACCACACTCACACTCAGTGTTGGCTTGTAACATAAACAGATTAACTCACTTCACATGACGTGAATGACTAACACTCATACAGCGCACAGTGCACTCAAGCATGTGCATGGAAAACCTCTTCTGAACATGAGCTCGGATCAAACCGAGCACGACTACAGTCGGGAGACAGAGGAGGTACGCGTCGTCCGGAACGACCGGCATCTTTCAACGTCCTGACAAAGCCGAGTTCGGATTAGGGCGGGGACAGGACGAGCCGCGGCACTCAAGATTCCACAGGAAATGTGTCCCGAAGGAATGCTGCGTGCAGTCCTTAGTCTTTTCCTGAGAAACCGACAAGTACATATCCAGTGTGCCTGACAAGCCCGGAGTCACAGATACAATCTGCTTCGAATGTGTGCACAAAGATATCTCTCTTATTTTAGTACACAGATCAATACATCTTATTCACTAGTCACACTATTACATTTAGTACAAATGAACCAAAGCAAAGCCTGTTATGTTGAAAAGCCCATTGATCACAATTGCTGTTGAGTCTGATTCATCTTAAGGTTTCTTCCTACTGCTCTCTCAGGGAGTTTTTCCTTCCCACCTCATCACTTTGATTCATACGCATTCGCATTTCATACGAACGTCCATAATTCTTATGATTGTGTGAAGCTGCTTTGCGACAAAGACAAGTGTTAAAAGTGTGCCATATAAATCAAACTGAATTCAATTGAATAACTCAAGGCACAGACTTTGCCGCAGTATGTCCTGCTTAACCACCAACAGGCTGATTCGTTAGTTCGTTTTCATGATTATCGGGTTTCGAATGATACGAGCGCTTCACTTGTTGCATCATGTGACAAGCACACAATGTAGCAAATGGCAGCCTGGCAGGACCGCGCTCATGAGCCGTGACAATATGTAAAGAAGGTGTGAATGAGTCAAGATGCTTTACACACACACACACACACACATATGCCCACGTCTGGGCAGTGCCAGTAAGCACTGTGATCACTAATGAGGCACTTAATCCCTGTGTGATCACAGGCTGATGCAGTATGGCAGACAAGGATGATTAGACTGGGTGGAAATCTCAACCGTTTGGTTCCAACTGAACCAAACTTTTCTGATCCGTACACAACTTGGCAACATGACGCAACCCTTCCATGCGGTGGCTGGGTAGAATGCGGTGTGCCAACCCAGCGACGGCGGCAGGGCTCGAACCCGGATCCTCAGATTCTCAAATCAACAACCTAGAGCCATAGCTCTTCTCAAAGTCTTACATATAAGACATTTTCTTTACTATACCTACATTTCCATCCATCTCCTTCTAGGACATTTTGTAGTCCAACTATGGACCGTGGAGGCCAATGGGCACGCCATTTAGCAGAATCTGTGGGAGGAAACCAAACTCGAACCCGGGACCTGGGGGTGCAAGGCGACGGTGCTGGCTGCTACGCCTCCGTGCCGCCACACACACACATTCGGCGGACGCTTTTATCCCAAGCAGCTGACGCGTGAGACAGGACATGTCCACTGCACATGCTCTCGCTCATAGCACCAACAGTTGCTCTCTTGCAGTCAAGGGGAATACGAACTTATAAACTCCTTGACACCAGTACACACGTTCATCACACAAGATTTACCACAGATTCTCCGAGCTCAGGCTTTAGAAACCTCCAGATCAGATTCTAGACCATACTAATGTTTTTGTCCCGGAGTGTATCCCGAGGCACACAAACGGGCCAGGCTGTGACAGCTCTCGAATGACAAGCATGCACCAAATGCACACTTCAGTCACAGCTGAATGCAGCTCTGTCTGCTATTATTGCGCCGATAAAGGAGCAGCGATCCCCGCTGGGTGAGCACAGGCCGAGCGATTCTGGGGCCTCGATGCAGCGATCGAGCGAAACTGCAAATCAGAGAGTCCGAGAAACACAGCGGGGATGAGCAATCTAGAGAGAGGGAGAGATTACCATTAAAGTAGCAAAGGAAAAAAAAAAGGGAAAAAAATCAGACTCACATCTGTTCAACAGTCTCTTTCCACAAATTATAAATAATTCCATACACATCTGTATTAAAGGGATTGCTCCTTTTTATTTATTTCTCTTTAAGTGCTGACGCGATGGATATTCTCGCTCGGTTTGTTTAAGGTCAACTAATGTGGTGTTATTTTTCTCTCTGTATTTGTCTGCACACAGATGTCTCCAACGTTCTGGAATTAAAAAAAGAAAAAGGGATAAAAGGTTATAAATAGCTGGAGTGTTGTTTATGACATCACTAAAGACGTTCTGTAAGTCTAGAACTGGCTTGTGTTTACGTACGATCTATGATTAACTGTTTTGGGAATGAAATAGAGTGCTTTTTTTTTTAGTATCAAAGCAGGTCTATTATGTAGACACACACACACACACACACACACACACACACACACGCTCAAAAATCCTCCAGAAATCAATAGCTGGAGAGCAGGGCCGTCATAAAATAAGTCACGGGAGAGGTTTGTCACAGCTGGAGTGGGAATGAGGGGGGGGGGGGGGGGGGGGGGGGGGGGGTCAAAACACGCGAGAACAAAACCAAAAAACAAATAAAAGGATCATTCTGGAAACATGAAGCTCCATCCAAATCCCACTCACAACACTTCATATATTAAAATCTTTCACAGATTTCACTTTTAAAGGTCCCACATTTCACTATGTTTTCTCAGGTTAAAACAGCTCTCTCGAAGTGTGTGTGTGTGTGTGTGTGTGTGTGTGTGTGTTATGCTCTAGCTGAAATACCTTTCAGACAATATTTTTTTTTCACTTCCTCTGTTTCCCTTTTTGCCCCCGTTTCAGTCTCTTTGTAAATATTGCAGAGAGCAGCAGAGATCAGGAACAAGACAGAGATGGGGATCTACTTATATGAGGTCACATTAGGGTGAGATCGGATTGGCTTGAAAAGCAGTGCTTTATTGGCATGGATGGTAAAAAATTCAATTTTGGCCAAAGAAATGATCGCCCTGTGTGCCCTGTCTCTTTGTCTCTCTCCATCCCTGTCCGTCTCTCTCTTTCTGTATCTCTCTGTCCTTGTCTCTCTCTCTCTCTCTCTCTCTCTCTCTCTCTGTCGCTGTCTCTGTATTTCTCTGTTCGTCTCTCTCTTTCTCTTTCTGTCTCTTTGTCTCTGTGTCTTTCTTTGTTCCTTTTTATCTCTCGGTGTCTATGTGTCTCATGTCTCTCTGTCTTTCGTCCATGGCCCTCTTCCTTTCTCTCTCTGTCTGTCTCTTTTTCTTTCTGCCTGTCTCTCTGTCACATTGTCTCTCTCTCTGCTTCTGTATCTTTGTATATCTCTATCCCTTACTCACTGTCTCTTTCACACTGTCTCTCTGTCCCTTTGTCTCTCTGTCTTTCTGTCTATTTGTCCTTCTCACTCTGCTCCTGTCTTTCTGACTTTCCTCCTTTCTCTTTCCGTCTCTCCCTTTTTCTGTCTCTCTCTCTCTCTTTCTCTGTAAGTGCCATGATTTGGTGGGTGGAGGGGCCATGAGGGGTCTCTTTTAATTTATCGCTTTAAAAAAAAAAGCAAAAACAAAACACTATTCATCTGTAAATTAACCAGTGTATCACACACAATGGGAGTAAATAGCTTTATCTCTACCCTTGTTCACAATAAAGAGTGTATAAAACTCACAACTATTTCTCTCTCTCTCTCTCTCTCTCTCTCTCTCTCTCTGTGCCATTTGTGTAACGTGACCTTCAGAACATTTGTAACTCGCATCTCTTTTTAGCTTCGTCAGACATTCCGTTGCTTTTGGGTAGTAACGTGGACAGGGAACACTTTCTGCTGGGACACGTGCTGAACAGCTGAGATCTCTAATGTAAAGATTCTTCCCCGAGTAATCGAATGATTAAGCTTTTTCCTAAATGGAAAACAACTGAATTAAAAGTCCAACGTGTCGAATGTTACATTTTAAAAAACAGGCTGATTGTAACGGCAGTGAAAATGCGAAAGTGGTTAAAACGCTGCGTCTTTCCTTTCCTCTCCCGCGCCAAATAAAAGAAGCAAAAAGGAAAGTCTGTGTCAGCACACCGACACCATCTGCAGCCACTTTTTAAAAAACATTTTTTTTAATGTTTTTATTTTACGAAAAAGCAAAAAAAGTAACAAATGCCTCTGCGGAGGCATAAAGTGTCATAAGAAATACACCAGAATTCATTACCTTGGAAGACGAAATGTTTTCTGTTGTCTAGGACATTAAATTTAACGGACTAATGGAGCATGCTGAGCTTTTTCCTGAGCTTCTCCAACATTTCGCCGCCAGGGAAGTGTAGTTCTTTTTTTTGTTTTTCCCACATTGCCGATGCTGTGCTCGTGAACGTACGGTCTGATCGCAAAGCTTCAGAGCAACGTGGAAGATTCTTTCGCTTTTGCTCGGGGTTGAAGATGAAAAGATGAAGATTATACGATAAATCAGATCGGTTGACATTTACATCTATCTGTGGGCATCTTTGGTGGCAGAGCACCCAGTTCGTAGGTGAGCATAATTATTGGAACAGAAGTACTGCATGGAGCCGGTGACGCTCTGACATCGCCGAACTGGCGCGTTCGTCCTGTGTGACGGGTTTCTATCTTTAAACCACGGCTTCGTTCTGCAGTCGGTTGATTTCGGGGGTTTATCCCTTCGGTCTCGTCTTCAGGAGGTGAAAGGTAAGCTCAACTGGCGGAAGGTTTCAGTCTAAAGCCTTCAACTTTAACCCCGAAGCCGTGTGCCGCGTTGGCAAAGTGTGTTTTCGGTCAGTGCGCGTTGCATGATGGAGTTCCTCCCAATCAGATTGCATAATTAGCAGCTTGTACTGTATGTTCTGGATCATGAGCGGATGAAGGTTTATTTCTTATTCCAAACTCGTCTTCTTAATGCTATGCTGTTGAGTGCTTTGCATTTTGTGGTATTAAAGGAAATTAAAGTTCTGATGTATCATATTTCGGTCTCAAACCAGAGCATTGGTGGCTCGGTGGTAGGTTTCACGCCACCCACGCGGAAGGCCCGGATTTGATTCCTGGCCAGTGCCCAATCCCCAGCCGGTGGATGAACTCCAGAAGATTAATGAGAATGATGCCACAGGAAGAGCGTCCGGGGTAAAACCTTGTGTCAAGTTGTTCGGATGGCCCGCTCTGGCGACGAAAGATTAAACCCGAATATTAGTAAAAAAAAACAACAACTGTTGTTCCAATACTTTCAGATGCTCCTTCGCCTCAGTGCTAACATAAAGTACTAAAAAGTGGTTGGTTTAAAAAAAAAAAAAAAAAAAAAAGACTATTAGCTTAAGCGGAAGCTCTGAGTGCCAGGCACGTATTGCTTTCCGTTAATGAGATGTTGCTGTTCTCAATCATAATGCAACTTAAAGCGGATAATGGCGTTGTCTATTAGTGCTTAATGGCATAGAGATCTATTAACACTCAATGGCTCTGTCCTTGCTCTAATGCTGTGCTGCTTAAATAGTCAAATATCCAATGGCTGCATGGAGCAAACATCTGTTCCTGGGCATTAGGGTTTGGCAACTCCAGGAACTGTGCATGAATCACTGCGTCTCTGATGCCAAATGGAGTTTGCACATTTCACACACAGGCAGTCGAAATGTTTTTGACTTTCAAGATTCAGTACTAAAACCTAGTTGGTAAAAAAACTACAAAAAAACAACCTGGATGCCACTCAGTTGACAACCAACCTATTTAGACTATTTAGACTATTTATAATCACGTGCCAGGGTGGCGCGATGGCGTAGACTGGCATCTCCAGGGTCAAGGGGTTGGTATAGCGTGGCCGTCTTTGCTGCAGTGCAGAATATTTTGTGTGAGCGGACGTATTAACGTAGTGCCATATCACAGAGGCACCATGCACACAGTCGCTCTGCAGACGGAGAGGATTATCAACCCTGGCAGCCTTTCCTCAGAGGACCTCATCTCGCCCCTGCTCTTGAGCAAAAAAAAAAACAAAAAAAAAACCCAACGCACGCTTTTAAGGAACGGCCAACAATGACGAGCGAGGTGCTGCTCAGATGCAAAAATGTAACATCAGAGTCCATTCATCTTCACCAAAATGGAAGAAAAGCGTTAATGAAAAGGGAGAAGGAAAAGAATATACAGTATATAATAATAATAATAATAATAATAATACGGAGACTCCCTTTTACTCAGCCATGTTTTACATCGTCTGTGCCATCTGTTCCTCGTATTCAAACAGAAGAAATGGGAATGTGAGCAATGCCATGGAAACTATTAACACGCCCGGAACAAGGGATTAGGAGAGAAAGGACGAAGAGAATGAGGCCGGAACAGATGGAGGTCGAGATGAGCAGCCTGGTATAGCAGCCAACAAGTCTAAAGATGTGCACAGGTACGCAAATATTTGCAAGTACTGTAGGTGCGAGGGTTTATAATTGATTAAAACTGCAGCTTTCATGATATTTTTAATGGAAGTTCATTTCATTTTTAATAAAAAAATGTTTGTAATAATTGAAAATATTCCACTGGCGCAGTGATGAAGGACTCGCCCTATCACCCGGAGATCACTCGATTCCCGGGTGATGCTGTAACCTCTCGCAGCCGAGAGCCTGGAGAGAGCTGATTGGCCGAGCTCTCTCAGAGGGGTAGGAGGGGAAGCACTCACATCAGTCACGGCTCTACAGCCAATCACCACCTAGGGGTAATCAATCCATTAATTTGCATGTTCCTGGGAGGTTGGGGGCAACTGGAGAACCCTGCAGAGCACCACGTGAACATGAGGAGGACATGGAGCGAATAAGAGGACGCCTACAGAGACGCCCTGCAGCTCTGAGGCAGCAACGTTGGACCACTTCCTAAGCTACTGTAAATCCTTCATCTGAAATGTAGTGATGTATTACACGGTCACTAACGGTATCAGATAATCACCAGATCTAATCTCAATAAGTGATCTTATTCGAGCAGGCACGTCCGAATCAAGTGCAGAATATCTAATAAAGTTCAATGAGAAAACGAGTCCTGAAAGAGTCTCGGCGCAGCGTCGATGCTAAGCACCAGTAAGATCAGTGTGTCCCTAGTTGTTTTAATGCCGGTGAAAGCAAGGCAGCCAGAAAAGGAAGGAGAGGAGTAGTGGAAATGGATGGGGACTGGGGGGGAAAAAGAAGAAGAAGATGAAGAAAAAAAGCTGAGTCATTCACGACTCCAAGAGCAAATGTGTTTTACATGTTTACTACACACACCAGCTGTTGGTCGTGAAGGTCATGTACAACAAAACAGGCACAAAGGAAGGAAGAACTCACAACAGGACGTGCTGTTACAGGACAATAAAAACAAAAACCATCAAAGTGTTGGATTTATAGTTTAATTAACCTCGTAATAGCTAGAAAAAAATTTGCTAAGCGTAGCTTTATCTCACCCTGTTATTAAGCACGGACATTAGATACTCTCACACAAGTATGATGTCGTATAAATGTTCTCACATCCGTAAACTAGCAATAACGCATTTTTAAAGGTCGCATTTTTTTTTAACGCTGACCACTGGTGTTGGAATGTTCCCCCGTCAGCGCTCCAGCTCTCAGATCATGCATTTTTAATACCTCAAACTCCATCTAATGTGTCATTGCAGTGTGAGCCACGCCTCCAGAGAACAACAGAACTGAGCAACAAGCAGAGGGGGAGGGGTATCATCTTGTATGACATCACTATAGGGAAAAATCAAATTTGCTTGTTTTGTGCAAAGAAATGTTTTTAAAAAATTGATAAAAATTACGGGAAAGTCATGTGTACATGCAAACTGGGGACCCATCTAAATGTTTAAAGTACATAATAAATAATAGGTCATTTTTAATTCTAAGCATAGTATTGTGCAAAAGTTTTAGGCACATACAAGTACAGCAAGAAGTCTTACAAAAAAAGGGGAAAAAACTATAAAGAAAACACTAATTAATGAAACAAAAGTCAGTGTCTGGTATGACAACGTTTTGAGGACCTTTTAGTCTCAGCTACAATTTACTGTAGCTGCAGAGTTTCACTGAGCGTCCTGCAGATCTACCCACCGTTTATCTCACGACTTTGACTGTTGCACCTGCTTCTTTTTTTGCGGCAGCTTCCTTTTTTGTTTGTCTGTCTGAAATGTGATTGCTTATATAATATGCTGCTTTCTTTCCTGGCATACGAATATGTCACTGTCGCCTTGCACCTCCGGGGTCCAGGTTCATTTCCATCCCCGGTTTTTGATGTTCTCCCTGTGCTTGGTGGGTTTCCTCCAGGTACTCCGGTTTCCTCCCACAGTCCAAAGACATGCACAGTAGTCGAATTTGCATTCCCAGATTATAAATAGTGTGCGAGTACGTGTGTGCCATGTGATAGACTGGTGCCCTGTCCAGGGCATCCCCTACTTCATGCCCCAAGTCTCCTGGGATAGGCTCCAGGCCCCCCGCGACCTTGTGTTATAAATATATAAAACGGTATAGAAGTTGAGTGAGTGAGTATTCTCACTTGCATGTGATTTTATCACATGGCCTGGAGCCTGTCCCAGGAGACTTAGAGCACAAGGTGCTACCCTAATTTGCATGTCTTTGGACTATGAGAGGAAACCGGAGGAAACCCTCCAAGCACAGGGAGAACATGCAAACTCCATGCACATAGACCCAAATTGGGAATCGAACCCGGGACCTGGAGGTGTGAGGCAACAGTGCTAACCACCAAGCCACCGTTGTAGAAATACTGTTTGAAAATCAGGAACGTCTTTTGCTTACTAACTCAGTAAAAAAAATTAAGTACTAAAAGCACAGAGTGCCTACGACTTTTGCACACTTTATGTGGAGTTACAATCATTCAATTCTCCCTCAGAGATACAACAGAGTAGGTGTTCACCCCATCATCAGGAGATGGGATCTGAAAATTTTCAATCGCCACAGGCATTCATCTTCTGAAACCAGAACTGCGAAAATGGCTGTGGAAGAAACAGTATGCTCATTTTCCCACTAGTCAATCATAGAGGTCTGTGAAGTCATGTGGAAGATGTCAGATACTGTTTTCCTCAAAATGTGCTGCAGCATGTAATGGCCTCATGTGGAGGAAGAATGTGTTAACCTTCCCCCTGCCTGGTTGGTCGCAGTCATATCACAGAGAAGATCCGGATGCTGGGTGGGAACTGGTAGGGGATCAAATTGGAAAGAGCCCAATATATATATATTTATATACTGTACACACACCAGGCCAATTCTGAACCTTCTGCCCAATCAGAAAAAAGCATTCGTCAGCACTTGGGTATAAAAATAATGTTCAGTGGTAAGACGCTTTGACTCAAAACCAGACAGACAGCACAGTTCTGAAAAATGAGGCGGACAATTTAACCCTCTGAACTGTTCATCTGAAACGCTAGCTCGGTGAAAGGTGAGTCATTGTGGTCGCCCGCCAGGCCTCCCGGTGAAAGAAAAGCCACCTGCTAACGTGGATAAGGAGCTGACATCCTCCTGCACAAAGGGGAAACCAAACACCACCGCATGGAACTCAAACCCTGCTTACAAAACCTCTACAGCGTGACTAAGCATCGCTGATAAAAATATATATATATATATATATATCTACAGTGTGCGCAGACAATATACTTGAAGCCGCAACTACAGCGGTCATCGTCGCAAAGCAGCTCTGCAGAATAAAAAAAATGGAAAAAAGATGGAAATGAGTTTGAAAAGTGTGAGGAAATGTGTATGAACTATGATGATGATCAGATAGTCCCTGGTGAGCAAGCCGAGGGCGTCGGTGGCATTGAAAAGATCCCTGAGATGGCGACCAGACTCGACATCTTGATTTGGGTGACATCAGGACGTTATTTGGTGCTGGTCCAAATGTAAGACGAGTAGCGGCGGCTTGACGATGCAAAGGCTTGCTCAACCACAAACTTGATAAGGTACACTACTGAAGTATATTTAAAGCAGATTATAGTCCGCGTTGCTAGCATGAACATTCTAGCACATACCGGACCAGTCAAAGGACTTATTTTCTACATTCTAGAACAAGATTTCAAAACTATTAGTATTATTACTAATACGAAGGTCAGCTGTTCTGGAACAACCCTAGCAAGAACAGCATTGTCAAGTGCATTTGGAAAACCCATCAAGCACCATGATGAAACTGGCTCTCATGAAGGAAAGCAAGACCTTTGCTGCAGTGGAGAAGTTCATTTAGAGTTACCCGCCTCAGAAATCAATAATTAACATCTCCTCAGTTCAGCGGTTAAGGCATTGGGATGCGGTTGGGAAGGTCCCAGGTTCAAACCCTGTTGCCACTGTTGGGCCCTTGAGCAAGGCCACTCAAATTTATAATGAGATCAAATGTAAGTCGCTCTGGGTGTCTGCCAAATGCTGTCAGAAAGGCTTTACACAGCGTAAGTAGCAGCTACATCTCAATATCAACTGTTCAAAAAGGAGATTATGGCATATTTCAGATGCGTTTTACAATGTAGAAAGATATAATAGTGAGGAAAGATCACGGGATTAGAAGGTGTGTGCAAGCTTTAGATTGGTTCTGTATTGCTAATTGTTTTTCGACTGCGTGCAAACCAAAAGAAAAAAAATGCCACAGCTGTCAAAAATTAACAACGTCTTTAGCAACCCAAGAAAACCACAATCCCACCTACTTGCTCGCTGGTGACTCGCAAGATTCATGCGCAAAGTTCATCTTCACAAAATAATGTATCAAAACCAAAGTAACTGTCTTTCATCGTACCGTAGCTACGCCGTGTTCTTTCCCCTTCGGTGAATTGTTCTTTCTCGTGGGTGAATTTCAATAAATGATTCTCACAGATAACTACTAAGTCTTAAATATTGACACCCTACAGCACTGCGAATACTATATTACTATATTATACTATAAATACTAGCACCGTCCATGCCCTGGATCATTCACTATTCTACACATAGTGCGCTATGAATCCGGTGTATAACCAATGTGCTATTTCTAAACATAGACATTTCTTTTAGATTTACAGTTTCATGTCAGAACGGGTAACTCGGGCATACCTTCCTCAGCATACCTTCAGAAATCTAGTGGAGTCCATGCCTCGGGCTGTTTTGTTGGCAAAAGGGGACCTAGTCAATATCATGCGGGTGGTCATAGTGTTATGGCTGATCTGATGTGCCTTAAAAATAATATTTAATGACCATTAAAGGTAACAGGGATTCGTTTGGGGTGTGTTTCCTTGTTCATAGTTCTGTATTTATAAGGTTTCAGTTCATTAGGTTTATCTGTACAGCAGGTCACAAAGAGCTGAGAAACTACTGTCGATAACCAATTTTGTTCGTTTTTTAGGCTCTTACATAATTCAATTAAATATTTTTTTTGGTTTATTAGAATAGACGTCAGATATGAAATCTGCAAAGTCAACTCAGGTTTTACTCCCAACTCCGAGTTCCTTCCCACCTTATGGAGGGATTAACCTCATCTGCATGTCTTTGGACAAGCATTGGGCAGAACATGCGAACTCCATGCACACACACCCAACATGCTAATCAAATCCTCGACCCTGGAGGTGCCACGCCACAGTGCTAACCACTACGCCACCATCTCCATCTGCGTCATTAATTCCACATCTTTGAAGTCATTTGCAAAATTTTGCTTCGAGCTCTACAGTTAATGCATGAAATGTGATGTGTGTTTATTTTTCCATTAAAAAAAATAATAAATCTAAGAGAACAAAATTTTTATCCTTATTCAGCTTATAGGAGACTTTGGATATGAGGTGGGGTACACCTTTTGGACAGGGTGCAAATCCAACGCAGGGAACAGGCAATTTGGGAACGCGTCTTTGGACTGTGGGAGGAAACCGGAGTACCCGGAGAAAACCCATCAAGCACGAGGAGATCATGCAAACTCCATGCACACACACCCAACATGCTAATCAAATCCTCGACCCTGGAGGTGCGAGACCACAGCACTAACCACTGTGCTGGTTCTGTAGACACCAAATTGTGCACTCTGCCTTACTTTTCTGAAAATATTTCGGGTTTATAAGAGGAAGAAAAGGCAGATTTTGCCTTAAAATGGAAGGACGTTCAAGGACATGGCTGTGGAACGACTAAGTTATCTGGCAAAAGGGAAAATTGGGGACTTTTACCAGATCTGGACCCCCTTTCTGCAAATAATGATGCCTTGGTAAACAACTGAGCCATCTCTGTCTGGGGTCTTTTGCTTTTGCCAAGAGTGGGATGCTGTTGTGAGGGCCGGGGAAGTGTTCTGTCGCGTTGTATTGTTGCATTTTGATCATTCACGTCGATAAATGTAATAGTGCAAAATATGGCAGGAGGCTTTTATTCATGTAAATCGCTTACTATTAGTTTGGACTGTGCAGTACTGTATAGAGAACAGTCCATAGAGTGTGCAGTGGATTAGTGAGGGAGGGAGTGATGTTGGACGCAGTATGCTGGAGCAAACCATGTGATCTGAAGCAATGAATCATTGAGGATGATGTAATATGACCAGCTTGTTCTCTCTCTCTTTCTCTCTCTCTCTTATTACTAGGATGAGGATGAGTCATTCTGGTGGAGCACCAACCAAATCACCGGACATCTTTATCCCCTCATCTGATCCAGTTACACTGACAATCACACATTCCTACAGTTATGAAAAGTTTCACCATGACGTTTCAAGTGTTTCATTTCTCTATTGCACATATTGTTTTTAGCTCTGAAACTCAAATGGTAAACCGTGCGTGTGTGTGTGTGTGTGTGTGTGTGTGTGTGTGTGTGTGTGTGTGTGTGTGTGTGTGTGTGTGTGTGTGTGTGTTAAAAAGCGCCGCTTGTTATAAATATAACACAAAAACGGAATATCTCACACCTTTGTCGTCTAGACCTCCAAGCAAGCGCCATGAGATTCTGTGTGTCTATTTTCATAGATATTGTTTACCTTGCTAGTATTAGTAACGGACATACACGTCATATACACTCGCCTGCCACCTCATTGGTGGTGTGAGGGACGTTTTCTGGCCACAGTGTGCGCCCCTTAGTACCAACTGAGCGTCGTTTACATGCAACAGTCTACCTGTGAGTATTACTGCATTTCTATTCATTTATGACTACGGCATAATCTCAAATCTGGATTCTTGAACGTGCCAACGAGTTCACAAATGCCCTCCACAGTCGCCAGATCTCAATCTGTGGTGGAACCGATGCCATCATATCAATACGGATCAAAATCTCGAAGGAATGTTTCCAGCACCTGGTTGAATCTAAAAGACAAATAATTGGAGAAGAAAAAAAACCCAACAGTAGTAGCCAGGTGTACCTAATGAAGTGGCCGGTATACGCGACCCAGTCTGGGAAAACGTGTCTAAAGCCTTTCTTTCATCTTCTTTACCACTTATCCTGTATATGGGGTCACAGGGGGGCTGGAGCCTATCCCGGGAGACTTTGGGCACAAGACAGGGTGCCAATCTATCACGCACACACTATGGCCAATTTGGGAACGCCAGTTAAGCTAATCTGCGTGTCTTTGAAACCCATCAAACACGAGGCGAACATGAAAACTCCATGCACACAGATTCTGAGGCGAGAATCGAACACAAACCCTGGAGGTTCAAGGCGACAGTGCTAACCACCACGCCAATGTGCCACCTCAGCTAAAGCCTTTTGTATTTCCAGTGTTTTCTATATAATACCATTCTACATATGATTTTACATAGAAGACAGTAAAGGGTTTCACAGACCAGGTCATGTATTATATACAGTTTGATTATTTATTATCAAAAGGGTTGATTATAAGGGTTTACACCGAGTCATTCAGCGTCTTCACAAGTCTTCTATCAGCTTTACAACAAATATGTCCGCTTTATATTGATGCAGAATTTTACATCAACAGCAAGTGTTGCCACATACTGCTCTTGCAGGGGGAAAGAAGGGGAAAAAAACGAATGTAATGATGCCGTAAGTCACATAAAAAACCCTGCTGTGAAAGGGAACGGAGATGGACGGAGAATTGGCTGCGTTTCTCTGCGATCGTTACTCGTGTCAGTTGTTTGAATCGATGACCGCTGCAACAAATCAGAAAGCTCTCCGGTGTATCAGATCTTCATCTTCATAGTTAATGGAGGAGTCGGTCATTTTAAATCCCATAAACGTTTTTCTAAATTTAGCAAATGGCACACGCTAGCTGTCCGTTGTATGTGTGTGTGGGCTGAAAAAGAATCTGGTGTTCATACACAGCGCTGGTGCAGTAAAACTATCCCAGCCAATCAGGAGCCGGAGATGTTTGTCCTGGATGAGGTTTGATATTAATGTTGGTCAAGTAGCGCATCCAAGAATTTGAAGGCGGAGCTTCTGAAGGGTCGCTGACGGGTGAGGTGTGTTCAGTTCTTTCTCCAGCATCACTGACTCCTCCTCTAACTAAGTAACTGTATACTAAGAGAATAAAGAGGTAGTTAGCAAAGTACCAAACCAACGAAACTGGCACTTGTAGATTCTGAGCAGCGAGACATTGATGGGAATGTTGATCACGGAGCAAAGAGATGGATGATAACAAAAAAATTCATTATAACGATTACTCACTCTCTCATTCATTACACTGCTTATCCTGTACAGGATCACTGGGAAGCCTAAAGCCTCCCACGAGGCAGGGTACACCCTGGATGGGTTGCCAGTCCACTGCAAGTACACACACACTCATGCCGATCAGCCTAATCCGCTTGTCTTTGGGACCGTCGGAGGAAACCCACCAAGCACAGGGAGAACATGCAAAGACAAGAATTAAACCCTCGACCCTGGAGCTGCAAGACGACAGTACTAACCAGTACGCCACCGTACCGCCTAAAACCACATCAGCGCTCCCGCTCTGTTGCTCCACCCAAACAGATTCTTACTGATTAATCAGACTTCCTATTTTCCTAGTACAGCAGAACCTCCCTTACAAATTTTCGCCAAATTAAATGAAATTTTGCGAGAAATTTACCTCAGCATATGAAGCATTTTCAGCAGACGAATGAATGAACTGAACCGAACGCCGGCTAAGTAGTGGAAGGCCAAGCGAAGTGAGAATTTTTTATGCACTTCTTGAAAAATGTATTGAAGACATAGCTCAATGGGTCCCAAGTATGTTAGCAAGACAAAAAACAGAGCCACTTTCAGTGGAAATTTAAAAAGAAATCATGGCTAAAAAAGCAGCCGGTGCCAAGAATACACATAAATTAAGCTTAAGTGAGGTTTAATGTTTATTTATTTCATATTTGACTTCTTTTACATGTCTTTTCTAAATATTCAGCTTGGTTTCATACCCAAAAAACAGGACTGTAGTGTTGGAAATTTGTAATATTGGTAATAACGGATTATCTCCATTGACATTATTTCCTATGGGAAGATGCGTTTTGCAATACGAAATTTCGCTTTAAGAAGTCGACATCGGAAAGGATTACATTTGTATGCTGAGGTACAACTTAGGTACTTTTTTTATTATTTGCTTGAAAATGAAAAAAAATCTAGCTACATTTTTTACATTTAATTCTACATTCTGTAATAAAAACGAGTCTAAAAGAATCATAAATAAAGACCAGCCTACATCGTTCTATGTTTCTCGTTCTCGTTTATACAGTACGATTCAATTATTAGCGGCGTTCTTATACTTACACTACATCCGTTGGAAATGTAGTTCACAAACCGTTTCTTAAACAAGCAATCATCACCAATTCAGTGTCACAGACATCAGTGACGTCTGATTTGAATACAGTGTCTTGTCCAGCCTTATTAAGGACTACAATGATCCTGTAGTTCAACGTGTAACGTCTAGAGCCTCCAATGAACCAGATAGTCAATTATTCTTCAAGAACTACACTGTAATATCAGGAAGGTCAAACTTCAACCTTCAAAGAGCTGGGAATATTTTTTACTGATGGAAAAAAACAGTAGTTAGACTGTTGTATGCTCAGGCATCGCCAGCTTTTTTGACACGTGATAAACAGGAAGGAAGAAATCTAATTCCGCCTGAATAAAGTTCCTAGAAAAAAAAACATCCTCCTATCTTTTCTTTTCTTCTTCTTGCCTCTATTAAAGCGAAGCATGCAGCTGTAACACACCTTCCGTTGAAAGATAAATGCATAATCCAACATTATTACAAGTCAGGAAAAAAAAAAGCCACCAAAGGCAGGTCCGAGCATGACGGGGCACGGCATCACCCTGCTCAGACAACGTGGAAGAAGAAGCCCTCTGCTTTCGTCCTTACAGGTCAGGTGCGTGCTGGCCCATGTGAAAGTAGGTTAATCTCTTCTCCGCCTTGTTCCCGCCACTTCTGGAATCACTGCTCAGGGGAATAACCTCTTCCTGTTACACAACCTGTCAAGTTATTCTTAGAGCATCACAAATCTCACCCCATCACAGGGAAGAATAAAAAAAAAACTGACATGACTTTCTATGTGAGTGTTTGTGCTTTCCATCTCATTCCCAAGTCTAATCTACAGTATAATATCTGCAACCATATTGAATAACCTATGCACAAATACATAGACTCAATGAAACACATAAATATATTCGGAACATTAACAATATAAGAACACGCAGATCAAATGCTGAAACTTGAAAGAGAAAGAGAGAGAAAAAAAGGCTGCGTGCTGGTTTTCCCCAATCTCCCTGCCACTTTCCAATCACATGCTCATGAATAAACATTACATGCAGGCAACTAGGTCAAAGAAACCACTGGCCCATCTGTCTTCATTTACGTTCCACTGCATTTGCTGTTATTCACTAATGAACTGAGGACACTCTCATTACAAGAAAACTTGTACACAAGGCTGCATCTCCAAAACAAATTAATAAATAAAATTGTGTTTTTAACCTTAGCAACGCTAGGTCAATGGACCCGAAGACACCGTCTTGTCTCCCCGGCACGACAGGTTTGTCCTCATAATTCAAATTTCCCCAAAACAAATACAATGCACTCTTTAAAAAATTAAAAATCCTGTTTCCATGCCAGAGAGTTTTGCTGTTGTCTCGTAAACATTGAAACCTGATCGTTCGAGGAACAGGTGATGCTTCTGAGAATAATTATAGTACAAGGTTAAGGATGCATTTGTTGCCCTGACGGAGTTACCCTTTTCAGGAAACATTCAGGAAACATAAAAAGCATTAGATGTTTAAAATGAACAGAGTTGTAACCTCGGCTTAAACCATGGCTAGCTCGGGCTTTGGTTTGTGCTTCTGAGGAAATCTTCAAAAAATGTGTTTATCTATGCAGAACCTTGATAAAAGAGATCAATGTATCAGTGATGTATCGTGATTCTCGGCAGCATGGTGGCGTAGTGTTTAGCACTGTGGCCTTGCACCTCCAGGGACGAGGGTTTGATTTCCGACTCGGGTCCGTGTGCATGTTCTTCCCGTGCTTGGTGGGTTTCCTCCTACAGTCCGAAGACATGCAGATTAGGTTAACTGGTGATCCTGTAGCGTGTGTATGTAGCCTTCGATTGATTGGCACCCTGTCCAGGGCGTACCCCGCCTTGTTCCCAAAGACTCCTGGGAGACTCCTGGACTCCAGAAGCCCCATTACAGTATAAACGGTATAAAAGATCTAGATTCTTTCCTGTGGCAATTCATGTATCGCCACACTGACTCTTATTATTACTATTTTGGCGATGGATTGCCACCCTGTCCAGAGTATCGTGGGATAGGCTCTCACCTCTTATTCTTCTATAATCCTACAGGTGGTGTGCTCTAAACTATTCACATGAACATTGTCAGGCAGCGCAGCATCTTGTGTGGTAGAACTGAAGTATTTGAAGAGTTTGTATAAAATTGTAACAAAATCTGAAAATATATATATATAATCAAAATTGCAATAAAGACCAATTCAAAAGGACAGCTGGGTATTGTGATAATATCATATCGGATGCTTCCTGGTGATTCCTCTGCCTACCTGACGAACATACTGTACGGTTTCCATATCAGAAACGGTTACTAAGCTGGAATCTTCAACCGCTTTCTCTACAAACGTGTGGCACTCAGATACAATCGAACAAACCATCTTTGACGTGATGGTTAATTTAATCCTGATGCCCAAGGACAGAAGAAAAAGCGTGATGCTACTGTAATTATAAAGCAACACGAGTCTGAGACTAATGTACAGAACCGTACTGTAGCTTTCATCTCTGACCGATGTTTCCCACACAACAAACAACAAACTGACTTCTTAGTTATTTCTTGTTTTTTTTTTCGTCCACCAGTGTTCCTGAGCATGCAAAAATACTCCTTTTAATCTTAATAGACAAAAATATCCCATTTGACCTCACTGCAGCATCAAACCTATGCACCTATATGCAGAGGAAGGTGTGTGTGTGTGTCCCCACCCAGCAGAGCTCTTCATCCGGCTCGTACCTGATCGATCAGGCCAGCAGCGTGGACTTTCCTCAATATGGCGGTGGGAAAATAACGAACCTGTGCAGGCTGTAATCCTGATCTGTTAAACCGTTATTCCAGCAAAGGAGACTGTGTGTAATAAGTGTTATCGACAAATAAAGCGCACACCCACATGCATGCATTCACACATCATTCTTTTTTCTTTTTTTTTTTCACAGAAGAGGAAATGTGAATGGAGTGTGAATGAGCAGAGAGCAGAGATTGTGTGCGAGCAGGGGGGTCGAGACGGAGCTGCACTTCCTCCTCCGCTGTATGAGGAACACCTTCACTGAAAAAACAAATGTGATCCCAAATTAACAGACGGGGAAGAATGATTTTAACCCAAGGCCACACTGCTCCGAGTGTGAGAGCCTGAGAGACGGTGAGAATCAGTCTGAGACACAGTGTGCACATACACCCTGAATATCACTAATCATAATTAAACCTCACTACTGTTCAGATGGTATGTTGTTCTTTATACCTATTGTTTACCTACTATGTTTTTCTCACTCACTCGCTGTCTCCACCGCTTGCGCCTATCGCAGTAGACGTAGGGCACACTCTTAGGCCACGGACACACTTCAGGCAATTTGGGAAGACCAGTTAACCTAATCTGCACGTCTCTGAATGACTGCTGGAGGAAACCGGAGTACCTAGAGGAAACCCACAAAGCACGAGGAGAACGTGGAAACTCCATGCACACACAGACCCGAGGCGGGAACCGAACCTGGAACCTCGAGAAGAAGGTTGTTATTAATATTAAATATCTTCTATATTAAATATGAAAGAAAAAAAACATAAGGGTGGCACGAGGCAAAAAGATAAAAAATCTGATACATGACACGTATGATGTAATCAACCTTCTAGAATTGTTTTGGCAACAATGTAACATGTGTGACAACAGAGCCCTTTTGAAGTGAACAGAACTGAATGTGTGAGTGAATGAAAGATAGAAAGAGGTCGAGATTGGTGGATGAGTATGCTGGACCGCATCTGTGTGTGTGTGTGTGTGTGTGTGTGTGTGTGTGTGTAAAGCATTAATTCAAATGAAACCCTACGCTTTAGTGGCCTTGACAGAAGTAATGCAGTGAGGCAAAAGAGATGATGATGATGATGATGATGATGATGATGATAATGATCGAGAGAGAGAGAGACAGACAGACAGAGAGAGAGAGAGAGAGAGAGAGACAGACAGAGAGAGAGAGAGAGAGACAGAGGCCCTTACCTCCTCCAGCACGCTGACGGTGTTCCTGCAGCTCTGCAGCCGCGTGGTGAAGCTCGAGGTGGTCGGGGAGTTGTAATCCTCCGTGGTTTCCGACAGAAACTCGGACACGGAGATCTGGTCCGGCATCCTTGCCAACGCGATCGACCGGTAAAGATGGAGGAGGAGGAGACAGTTTTATCTCAGAGATGCAGCACCATTTAACACTGACAAAGACAAGCTGCTCAGGGCACCGTGGCGTGTCTAATAATAATAATAATAATAATAATAATAATAATAAACAAATGATCCCCAAAATCAGGCTCGATCCTCGATCCGCGGAATTTCCACCTCCTTCCCCCTCTTTTTTCCCCCTCTGCACTACTCGGATCTGCCCCTGAGCTTAATCAGGAACGACGGGACGCTTCTTCTGCTTCTTCTTTTTTTTTGTCCAGGACGAGATTCCAAAAAAAAAAAAAAAAAATCAGCTCCGGGCGTTGATAGTGTTGTTTTTTTTTAATTATTATTATTATTATTACTATTATTATTAGCAGTATTTTCCGTTTTAATACACGCGGATCAGTGTTGCAGTCCTGCCCCGTGTAGCGGTTTCATTCTGTCTTTTTCTCCCTTTCTCTTTTCCTCCCGTCCGCTCTCTGACATGAGCGCATGCACAGAGCTGGAGCTCCGCCCACCACGGAAACAAGATAGCCGCCTGCGCATGCGCGGCGCTGCATTCAGATGAACGACGCACTATTGTAAAAGGCTACATCAAAATACAGTCAGTGTACTATGATTTCATCGGCCATAACTTCTAATAATATTGACTAGGGTTGGAGTTAGGGTTGGGTCCCCATTTTGCCACCATAGCAGTGATGTGCTGTGTGTTCTGTCACCTTTCTATTGGAACCTTGTGCTGGAATTGAACTCATTCACTCACATACCGCTTAGTCATGGGGGGGGTGGAGTTTCCATTTTCTCCCCATGCTTGGTAGGTTTCCTCCAGGTACCCATAGATTAGGCTAACCGGGGTTCCCGAATTGCCTGTACTGTGTGTGTGTGTGTGTGCCCTGCAATGCATTGGCACCCTGTCGAGAGTGTACCGTGCCTCATGACCTAAGTCTCCTGAGATAGGCTCCAGGCCCCCTGCAACCCTGTATACAAGATAAAGCGGTATAGATGATGAGTGAGTGAATGAGAGTGAGCAACCTTGTACATTTCATAAGTTTTTCAGCTTAAAGTTGTTTTTTTATATGTGTATCTGTTTTCATTTATTCATATTCTTATTTCTCTATTTTTATATTGAATTTTCTTATTTAATTATACTCTAGTGCAATTTATTTCTCATTTAGAAATCATATCTTTTTTTTTTTTTTGGTCATGGGCAGTTGTTTAAACATTTGAATGCATAGTCATACTGTGTATGGCTGTATGTGACAAACTTTGAATTTGATCAACCAGCATTAACCTTTTCATCAATTTGATCTACTGTACATTAGCGCTTCTATTGGATCGGACTACACGGGCCAGCCTTCGCTCCCCATGTGTATCAGTGAGCCTTGGCCACACATGACCCTGTCGCTGGGTCACAGGTTTTCCTTCTTTGGATCCGCTTTTTGGACATCTGGACCACTGCAGACCAGGAACATCCCACAAGAGCTGCAGTTTTGGCGTTGCTCTGACCCGGTCGTCTAGTCGTCACAATTTGTCCCTTGTAAAAGTCACTCAAATTCTAATCCTTGACTATTTTTTCTGCTTCCAACACATCAACGTCAGGAAAAAAGATTCACTTGCTGCCTAATATATCCCACCCACTTCAATGAGATATTGAAAACATAGCTACTGTGAGAAGGGCTTCAGTGGTCAGAACCTACCAAAAATGTCTAAGGAAGGAAAATCAGTGAACCCGCAACAGGGTGTTAGGTGGCCGAGGCTTATTAATGCACATGGGGAGTGAAGGCTGGTCTGTGTAGTCCGATCCAATAGAAGAGCTACTGTAGCTCAAATTGAGGAAAAGGTTAATGCTGGTTGTGACAGCAAGGGGTCAGAACACACAGTGTGCATCACTGTTTTAGTGGCAAAGGAGGAGACATACTCAATATTAGGTGATCATAATGTTATGGCTGCACAAGTTATTTCCTGCACAATTTTAGTAAAGATTATCTTATACATTAGACCATATTCGTTACAGATATATACAGACTTACAGAGGCTAATTTAAACACATTAAATATATAACCAAGCATTGTTTTGTTTCTTAATTTTTTTAGACGAAGCACATCCCAGTCCAGGTTTCTTTCATGAGCCTTGCATGCACAAGGGATCTGCAGGCTTTTCTGTAAACAACACATATTTTATATTTTATGAAGTTCATGCTTTTTATGCTTGAATTATTCTAAATTCAACAGCTGAAGGAGTTTACAAGTTTTGCAATACTGTTTCAGGGTTATTAAAGATGTATTCAAATTCAAATCGTATAAAATTAGTTTTCTATCCTATATCTATATGTTCTGGCCGCTGTTTGCACAGGTACTTCTGTCACAGGCGTGTCACGGGCGTTCCTCACCTCCTCTGTTGCAGGGCACAAGCATGCACACACTCTATGGGCAATTTGGAAACGTCGCCGCATCTGCATGTCTTTGGACTGCAGGAGGAAACCGGAGTCCCCAGAAGAAACGCACTAAGCACAGGGAGAACATGCAAACTCCATGCACACAGACATGAGACACTGCTCAACCCTTCAACCCTGGAGGTGTGAAGCCGCAGTGCTTATCACTAGGCACATTTTTACTTATAAATGTGCATGACCTGCGGCATTGCTTGAAACAGAAAGTATTGGCGAATATTCATCATGCAAATGAATCCAAAGTGCATAAAAACATACCATCTTTCATACTAATGTGTATATATACACAGTGCCTTGCTAAAGTATTCATACCCATTAAAATATTCCACATTTACAACCACAAATGTAAATGTATTTTATTGGATTTTATGTGATAGACCGACACAAAGTGGCACATAAATCAAAATTTTCTACAAATAAATATCTGAAGAAAAAAGTGTTGCCTGTATTTTGCCCATTCTTCTTGGCAAAATAGCTTAAGCTCAGGCAGATTGCATGGAGAGCGTCTGTGAACAGCAATTTTCAAGTCAAAATTCTCAATTGGAATCTTTAGGACGATCTTAATTGGAAGACTTTAGGTCTACTGCCACCATCCATGTAGCGTTTTGCATTTAAGGCAAAAAGTTTAATTCTGGTCTCATCTGAACAGAGCACCTTCTTCCACATGTTTGCTGTGTCTTGCACATGGCTTGTCGACAAACCGCAAATGAGAATTCTAATGGCTTTCTTTCAACAATTCAACAATGGCGTTCTTCTCGCCACTCTTCCATAAAGGCCAGATTTGTGGAGTGAACGACTCGTAGTTGTCCTGTGGACGGATTCTCTTGGCTGCCTCTCTGATTAATGCTCTCCTTGCCTGGCCTGTCAGTTTAGGTGGACGGCCACGTCTTGGTAGGTTTGCTATTGTGCCGTACTGTTTCCATTTTAACAGCGCTACGTGAGATACTCCGTGTTCAAAGCTTGAGATATTTTGTTCACTAATGTTGTCTAACAAATGACTGAGGGCTTCACAGAACAGCTGTATTTATGAGATTAAATTACACACAGGTGGATTCTATTTACTAATTAGGTGACTTCTGAAGGGGCAGAATATGAGGGGCGTATTCATATACGAATATTGATATTATCGTATGAAAAAATTTTAATATTTGCCCAAATTATGTCACCGGAAATGAGTACACTCTTTCAAACATTTCTTTTTGTGAAACAAATCTGTGGTATACTTCCACATGATGCCGCTAGAGGATCAAAACCAAAACAAAAATCAAAGTGCATCTTCTTCATGATAACGCGCCAGCCCATTCAGGTCATAAATGCTGAAACTTGTGGGCGACATGGTGGACAACTCTTTCTGCGTCACCCCTTCTACTCTCGCAACCTCTCGCCCAGCGACATTTTCCTCTTCCATCACTTGAACAAACGACTTTGTGGCAGGCACGTGACGACGACGAGGTGATTACCGAGGTGGAACTTTTCCTCAGAGCTCATCCATTGTTTGGAGACAATTGCCACCTTTGGTGGAGGATATGTAGAGTATTACTAAGCTCATGACCAACGTACTGTATCATTTTTTTCCAGTTCACATTTATGTACCACTTTGTGTTGGTCTGTAACATAAATCCCAATAAAATACATTTACCTTTGTGATTGTAATGTGACAAAATGTGAAAAAGTTAAAGGGATATGAATTGTTGAGCATCATTTATGCTTATCATTGCACTACAGTATGCTGTATATACTACTATATACACACGTGGACAAAATTGTTGGTACCCTTCGGTCAATGAAAGAAAAACTCACAATGGTCACAGAAATAACTTTAATCTGACAAAAGTAATAATTAATAAGAATTCTCTGAATGTTAACCAATGAAAGTCAGACATTGCTTTTCAACCATGCTTCAACGGAATTATAAAAAAAAATGAACTCATGGAACAGGCCTGGACAAAAATGATGGTACCCCTAACTTAATAGTTTGTTGCACAACATTTTGAGGCAATCACTGCAATCAAACGATTCCTGTAACTGTCAATGAGACTTCTGCACCTCTCTGCAGGTATTTTGACCCACTCCTCATGAGCAAGCTGCTCCAGTTGTTTCCGGTTTGAAGGGTGCCTTTTCCAGACGGCATGTTTCAGCTCCTTCCAAAGATGCTCAATAGGATTGAGGTCAGGGCTCATAGAAGGCCACTTTAGAATAGTCCAATGTTTTCCTCTTAGCCATTCTTGGGTGTTTTTAGCTGTGTGTTTTGGGTCATTGTCCTGTTGCAAGACCCATGACCTGCGACTGAGACCCAGCTTTCTGACATTGGCCAGCACATTTCTCTCTAGAATCCCTTGATAGTCTTGAGATTTCATTGTACCCTGCACAGATTCAAGACACCGTGTGCCAGATGCAGCAAAGCAGCCCCAGAACATAACAGAGCCTCCTCAATGTTTCACAGTAGGGACAGTGATCTTTTCTGGATATGCTTAATTTTTCCGTCTGTGAACATAGAGCTGATGTGCCTTGGCAAAAAGTTCAATTTTTGTCTCATCTGTCCATAGGACATTCTCCCAGAAGCTTTGTGGCTTGTCAACATATAGTTTGGCATATTCCAGTCTGGCTTTTTTATGATTTGTTTTCAACAATGGTGTCCTCCTTGGTCGTCTCCCATGTAGTCCACTTTGGCTCAAACAATGACGGATGGTGCGATCTGACACTGATGTTCCTTGAGCATGAAGTTCACCTTGGATCTCTTTAGAAGTCTTTCTGGGCTCTTTTGTTACCATTCGGATTATCCGTCTCTTTGATTTGTCATCAATTTTCCTCCTGCGGCCACGTCCAGGGAGGTTGGCTACAGTCCCATGGATCTTAAATTTCTGAATAATATGTGCAACTGTAGTCACAGGAACATCTAGCTGCTTGGAAATGGTCTTATAGCCTTTACCTTTAACATGCTTGTCTATAATTTTCTTTCGAATCTCCTGAGACAACTCTTTCCTTCGCTTCCTCTAGTCCATGTTGAGTGTGGTACATACCATGTCACCAAACAACACAGTGACTACCTGGAGCCCTATATATAGGCCCTCTGACTGATTACAAGATTGTAGACACCTGTGATGCTAATTAGTGGACACACCTTGAATTAACATGTCCCTTTGGTCACATTATTTTCAGTATTTTCTAGGGGTACCATCATTTTTGTCCAGGCCTGTGTCACAGGGTGTCTTGAATCTGTGCAGGGTACAATGAAATCTCAAGACTATCAAGGGATTCTAGAGAGAAATGTGCTGGCCAGTGTCAGAAAGCTGGGTCTCTGTCGCAGGTCATGGGTCTTGCAACAGGACAATGACCCAAAACACACAGCTAAAAACACCCAAGAATGGCTAAGAGGAAAACATTGGACTATTCTAAAGTGGCCTTCTATGAGCCCTGACCTCAATCCTATTGAGCATCTTTGGAAGGAGCTGAAACATGCTGTCTGGAAAAGGCACCCTTCAAACCGGAAACAACTGGAGCAGCTTGCTCATGAGGAGTGGGCCAAAATACCTGCAGAGAGGTGCAGAAGTCTCATTGACAGTTACAGGAATCGTTTGATTTGCAGTGATTGCCTCAAAAGGTTGTGCAACAAACTATTAAGTTAGGGGTACCATCATTTTTGTCCAGGCCTGTTCCATGAGTTCATTCTTTTTAATAATTCTGTTGAAGCATGGTTGAAAAGCAATGTCTGACTTTCATTGGTTAACATTCATAGAATTTTTAAAAATTATTACTTTTGTCAGATTAAGTTATTTATGTGACCATTGTGAGTTTTTCTTTCATTGACCGAAGGGTACCAACAATTTTGTCCACGTTTGTATACACTCACCTAAAGGATTATTAGGAACACCATACTAATACGGTGTTTGACCTCCTTTCACCTTCAGAACTGCCTTAATTCTACGTCGTATTGATTCAACAAGGTGCTGAAAGCATTCTTTAGAAACGTTGGCCCATATTTATAGGATAGCATCTTGCAGTTGATGGAGATTTGTGGGATGCACATCCAGGGCACGAAGCTCCCGTTCCACCACATTCCAAAGATGCTCTATTGGGTTGAGATCTGGTGACTGTGGGGGCCATTTTAGTACAGTGAACTCATTGTCATGTTCAAGAAACCAATTTGAAATGATTCGAGCTTTGTGACAAGGTGCATTATCCTGCTGGAAGTAGCCATCAGAGGATGGGTACATGGTGGTCATAAAGAGATGGACATGGTCAGAAACAATGCTCAGGTAGGCCGTGGCATTTAAACGATGCCCAATTGGCACTAAGGGGCCTAAAGTGTGCCAAGAAAAGATCCCCACACCATTACACCACCACCACCAGCCTGCACAGTGGTAACAAGGCATGATGGATCCATGTTCTCATTCTGTTTACGCCAAATTCTGACTCTACCATTTGAATGTCTCAACAGAAATCAAGACTCATCAGATCAGGCAACATTTTTCCAGTGGAGATGAGTGCTACCCGGTGGGGTCTTCTGCTGTTGTAGCCCATCCGCCTCAAGGTTGTGCGGGTTGTGGCTTCACAAATGCTTCGCTGCATACCTCAGTTGTAACGAGTGGTTATTTCAGTCAAAGTTGCTCTTCTATCAGCCTGAATCAGTCGGCCCAGTCTCCTCTAGCATCAACAAGGCATTTTCGCCCACAGGACTGCCTCATACTGGGTGTTTTTCCCTTTTCACACCATTCTTTATAAACCCTAGAAATGGTTGTGCGTGAAAATCCCAGTAACTGAGCAGATTGTGAAATACACAGACCGGCCCGTCTGGCACCAACAACCATGCCACGCTCAAAATTGCTTAAATCACCTTTCTTTCTCATTCTGACCTTCAGTTTGGAGTTCAGAAGATTGTCTTGACCAGGGCCACACCCCTAAATGCATTGAAGCAACTGCCATGTGATTGGTGGATTAGATAATTGCATTAATGAAAAATTGAACAGGTGTTCCTAATAATCCTTTAGGTGAGTGTATACAGTATAACATTCAGAACATATGTATCATATGTATGTGATATGTGTCATATGTACATATGTATATCATGTTTTTAAGCATGCTATCTTCTATCTATAGCACAATGTTTGCACAGTTATACTGTATCATACTGTATATTACAGTATGATACAGTACACATATAAATATATATATATATATATATATATATATATATATATCACACACAGACACATATAAATATATAAATATATATACCTCATCTTATTTCCTACTGCATCTTGTATTTGTTAT
Source organism: Clarias fuscus (assembly GCA_030347435.1). Classification (NCBI taxonomy): domain Eukaryota; kingdom Metazoa; phylum Chordata; class Actinopteri; order Siluriformes; family Clariidae; genus Clarias; species Clarias fuscus. The sequence goes on along the minus strand of CM059205.1, from coordinate 10,933,937 downwards.
AGCACATTGACTGTACAATGGTGCACAGTTATACTGCATATTACTATATATATTCATGATAACTTGTGACCTATTACACCTTCAGTTTGTTATAGCACATTCATTGCACATTCACAATGTTGCATGGTTATACTCTCTCTCTATATATATATATAATTTTTTTTTTTCCAAATAAAGTTTGGGATCACTTGCAAATTTCTTTGTTATTGTTTAGTTATTTATTTTCTACATTTTACAACAATACTGGGGATTTTAAAACTATGAAATAACACATACGGAATTAGGTAATCATGTAACAACAACAACAACCACACTGCTTAGTTGTTATTTTAAGACACGGAGGTTAAGTGCATTTGCAAAACCCATCAAGCACCCTGATGAAACTGGCTCTTATGAAGACCATTCCAGGAAAGCAAGACTAAAAGGACCTCTACTGCAGAGGAGAAGTTCATTTAGAGTTACCAGCCTCAAAAAATCTGCAGTATAACTGTGCAACATTGTATATATATATGCACACACTACAGCTCAGAAGTTTGGGATCACTTTCTAACTCTGTGGTCATTCCTCATATTATTTTTTTTCTACATTGTAAAATATTGCATCCAAAATATACAAGAATCTTCTTTGAACAGTGAGATATATCTGCTACTCATGATCTTTAAAGCCTTCATAACAGCTCTAATCCTAGGTACTGTTTGTCAATTGGTGATATTTGAGGCTGGTAACTGTAAATTAACTTCTACTCTGGATGGATATACATCCAGGATCCTCTTTAATCCAAATAGGGACCATTAAGGCCAGTGGTGACCACTGTATTTATTCCCATTTATACAACCGTGGTAGGACCTCCAGTCAACATTCACACGCTCATTCACACACTATGGGCAATTTGGAAATACCACTTAGCCTATTCTACATGTCTTTGGACTGTGGGAGGAAACCAGAGAACCCGGAGGAAACCCACCAAGCATGGGGAGAACATGCAAACTCCATGCACACAGACCTGAATTGGGAATCGAACCTGGGACCTGGAGGGGCAAGCCGACAGTGCTAACCACTATATATATATATATATATGACTTTATTACCTACTGCACCCTGTTATAACCCATTGCTATTTATTGTAAATACGCCGCTTGTGCACTTCTGGTTTGGTGCTTACTGCATTTCAGGGGATCTGTACATGTACTGTGCACAATGACAAGGAAGTCATTGAATCTAATCGAATCTAATCAGTTTCACAGATTGACCATGTTATACAAATTGCTTTGATCTTTGATCAAAGATACGTTTAAATCATCTCGCATTCAATAGATGTATGATGATGCATTTATTTATTTGTTTGTTTATTTCGTTACTTTCTTTAGATAAACTATGAGCTGAATACATCTCACAAAAGTGTAAAGTCTCCAACTCACCGGCTCCATAAAGAGTCTCTGGAGGAAAAGCTGGACAAGCGTGAGGATGAGGCCCTCATGACTGTACTGGTCACCTCAGTAATAATAACAACAGCGCCTGGGATCGGACAGAAATCGGATTATTTGGGCCGAACAGTGTGTTGAAGCTAAAAAAAAAAAAAGGACAAAGGTTCTCGAGAAAAAACTTCTAAAGCCCGCATTAACGTGTAACTACGTGCTTACGAGACAGGAAATTGAATAATGATCAGACATTATTAAACCTCTCTCTCTCTCACACACACACACACACACACACAAACCGCTATACACACAGTTTGATCAGTGTAAAAGAGTTTTTTTCTCTCTCTCTCTTCCTTCCCGAGAAAACCACGCCTCGCAGCCTGTACACTCACCGCAGCCTGTAAAGTTTCCCCCCCTGCGTGGAGCTTCAGGAGTAAACGTGCATCAACGTGTACATTATCAAAGCCGCGCGCGCTCCGCGCCAACATAGTCACTTCATTTCGCGGCACTTCAGCCTTTTAAAAGCAAAGCGGATTCAAATCCCACACGTCGGACACAACACACAGGTCGCGTCGCGGTTTGGATCCCGACAGAGAGAGAGGGAGGGAGGGAGGGAGGGAGGGAACGCCGGAATGCGCGCAGTGATCTCCGGCGCGCCTGGAGCTCGTGAGGAGAGAGAGGAGAGAGAGGAGAGGCGCGCGGGACAGGAAGCGAGGAGGAGAAGCGCGCGGCCATGTGGGTCTGAGCTCAGCATGTTGGGGGGGGGGGGAACATGTCACACAACATCCTACCGGTACTATAGTCTGTCCTGTGGAGGATAAAATCAAAGGAGAAATAAAATAGTATTGAGTCTAGAGGAGGCTAGAAATGTTGCCTCATAACTACTGGGTTTGTGCTTCAAGTCCCACCTCTGGACTCAGTGTGTGTGAGGTGCATGGTATCCCAGTGTTTTTTTTTTTTTTTTTTTTGGGGGGGGGGGGGGGTGTTCCTCAGGGTTCTCTGGTTTCTTCCCAAAGATATGCACTGTAAGCTGATTAGTGATTGTACATAATGTACGACTGGAAGTGTGTGTGTGTGTGTGCGCGCGTAAGAGACAGAGAGAGAGCTGCATGGTGTCCCTGCGCTTTTTGGGTTTCCTCAGGGTTCTCTGGTTTCCTCCCAGATATGCACTGTAGACTGATTAGTGTTTGCCCATAGTGCATTACTGGAAGTGTGTGTATGTGGGTGTGTATGGGTTTGCATGGTATCCCTGTGATTTTTGGATTTCTTCTGGGTTTCCACAGCCTGTGTGTGTGTGTGTGTGTGTGGATTGCATGATATCCCTGTGCTTTTTGGGTTACCTCCATGTACACTGGTTTCTTCCTACAGTTCATATATGTGTCAATCTAGGGTGTCCTCCTTCTACCCCAAGTTCCCTAGGACAGGCTCCAATACCAACAAAATGAAAACTGAGCTACAGATTTTCCCTGAAGGAGATGGATTGTGATGAGGAACTGGTTTATAAGGCGCAGTGGGGTTAACTCTGTGGATTCCCATCTCCAGGGACAGGGTTCGATTCGTGTTTTGGGTCTGCGTGCATGACGTTTGCTTGTTCTCTCTGTGCTTGGTTGGTTTCCTCTGGATACTTTGGTTTTCTCCCACAGTCCCAAAGACATGCAGGTTAGACTATCTAGTGTTCCAAAAGTGTCCATAGTGTGTGCTTATGTGCTGTTCCCCGAGTCCGCTGGAATATTAGGACATGCAGCCCTTTGCAGGTAAATTGGTTTAGACGATTAGTTTAGTGCCTTGTTAGTCATATATCTTTTTCGCAAGAAAAGGAGGAACATTAATAAAGTTATTAATAAATTAATTAATAAATATAAGTAAATATAATTAATTAATAAAGACTGAACTAGAGCCTAATCCCTCAACATCTTAGGAATACGCTTGACCTGTTTGTCACTTTGCATAAAAATGTACATACTAAATGAGGTTAACCACTTAATACTTGTCCATTAATCCAAAATAAATGCTTTTATCCAAAGAAAAACCAAGTTAGGTCTGGGACGGTCCTAGGATTGCAATCACTAACAACATGTCACCACTGCCCCTTGCTTATAATATGACCACTCTGAGATCAGCCTTTTCGCCATGTCCTTTCAAAACATACACACCCTCATGAACAGGGGAAATCTGTAGCCTATGCCATGGGAATCAGCACACAAGCACGGGGTAAATCCCGGAAAAAACAGAGAGAACACACACACAGACAAGGTGGGAATCGAACCCTCAACCCTGGAGGTGCAAGGCTTTGAAACATACTCTGCTACTAAAGTTGTTCATGAACTTTTTAATGTCTTCCTCGATCCCACCATCTCTCAGGAAGACATGCATCTAGACTGTTTTCTGTTCTGCCTACCTAGGTGGTGGAATGAACCTCCTCTAGATGTCACGAGTCACTGGCAATCTTTAAGCGATGACTAAAGACCTATGTTTCGTAGATATTTGGGTTAAACCTCCCAAATATTTTTTAAAAAGAATTTATTAATAAAATAAATAAATAAATAGAAATTTACCCTTTTGACTGATGGTACTTACTGTAGACCTAGTAACCAGTGTAGGGATCAATCCAATGACAGAATCATCAAAGCACTTTTGTAAGTCACTCTGAATAAGAGCGTTCGCCAAATGCCAAAATGTAAATGTTTAAGCATGCAATAGGACATAAAAAACAATGCATACATTTTTTTTTAAAAGTACTTAAATGCAAAAGCAATCATCTCAAACTACTACTACAACACATTCAAACTGACCTAAACCTTCATACCTCTGAATATTTAATGGCATAGTATAGATTTTCACCCCTTGCTCAGTAACCACCTGTTTTGTTGCAATGGATCCAGAACGTATACTGTTAATACACACTGGGCAGGAGACACCAGTTGATCACAGGAAAATATAACCCCACCCACATACACACACACTTACACCATGCAAAACTCTGGCTTGAACTGGAGACCCTAGCTATTCCAATTTCCTCATAATGCTTACTTTTTTCAGTGGCATTTGACTTGTTTTTTTTTGTCTAAGTGGATCTGTGGCGGTGCTGTATGGTACATAACAGTAAAGACAGTATTATAACTGTCTAATACAAAGTACCGTATGGTGCATTATAACGTATAACAGCCATGTGCAGGTTTTGTTGAAAGAACGCAAGATGTACACACACATGACAGCACACAAAGTAAAAGAGGAAAAAAAGTGCAATTTATTTTGTAGGATTTGTCCAAAGAACGAACAAACAAGATCAGACTAGCTTCAAACAGCTCTCTGAGCTTTAATAAACTGGCTGAGGTGTATACACGCAGGGGGCCGAGTCCACTCTCCGTTACCTCTGTTATAAAAGGCCTTCTCTCCCTCTGTGCACCTCAGAGCACTTTTAACATTTCAAAAAAATAAAAATAAAAAAAGGAACGAGCAACATAAGTTTTAATAACACATCTATATAAATGCAATAGAAATTGCTTCAATAAACACACAAGTAACAGCTCGTTAATAAGAGGTTGTCCAGTTGACTTTAAGCCCGTAAATTGGACATTTTATATAAAGAGAGAAGAGCTGTCACTCTTCTGAGTCCCACGCCTCTCACTGAGGAGAGACAGGCGCATAAGCGTGCTGTGTGCTCACAGCTACTCGGCCCCTCCCCTACTGCCAGGAAGGGATGTTGACGGGGGGGGGGGCGTGTCCTGCACAGCCCCTACCTTTGAGAGGGTGCGTTTATTAGTCTGAATCTGAATCGCTGCTGTCTTCTGACGAACTGCTCGAGCCATCCGACTGGTCTTCGTCGTCTTCCTCGTCATCCTCGTCATTCTGTAAAAACATCCAGAAAATCATGACCGTGTCCAGGACATGTACAGGGTGTATAAAGAGGACAGATATTATTCGACTGCTCCATGCAGTCGTCACTGGGACGAGTGGTTTGAACTTGTCATGGATCTGATCATCCTTAGTCTAAACTCCTCAAATTCAGCAGTAGGGTAACCGAGGTTACACACTTCCACTGAAACACAAGCAGTGTTTTCATGTCCCATATGGAACAGTCATGTCTAAACAAAATGATTCATTCTGTTGTTTGAGGTTGGGTGAATCTTTCCAAACCAGTGCAATGCCAAGAACCGCTTAGAGCACTTGATTGCAGGGAATGTTTCAAGCAGAATACAACTCCCTAATATTTAAAAATTCAACATGCGTCATGGGCCGCTGGTTCAGGTTAAGGGCTTCAAACACCTAGAAACACTACAGACTAGACTTGTCCATTTTTAATCTGCATTATTTTTATTTATATATAAATTTATGCCATTTTTGTTCACTTCTTTCCACTGAGTGAACTAAGTGTAAACTGCATGGGCTTATGATACATACAAGAAAAACAAGTCCTATAAATATATATAACATATAATATAAAATAGCAATCTCCTGTGCATAAAGCCCAATTAAACGTCAAAAGAACATTTTTAGACAGGCAAGTTCATGTACATGCACTGAATTTCTTATCAGCCTTTTTGAACCACTGCAACATAGATTTAATATGAATCTTCTAGGCCTTTAGTTGTATATTTTCATTCCAACCAAACAGGAGTCACACAGCGATTGAAGACGAAGACGTAGCTCCTAAATGTTTGGAATGGAAACCACAAGCCACGTCGGCCTAGTTTTAAGTCTGACTTGTATTAAACTTAGATTTATATCCTCACCTCGTCCTCCTCGTCCTCATCTTCACTATCTGTGGAAGCAGAGGACTCGTCATCTTCGTCCTCGGAGTCTGTCGAGTTTGTCTTGTCGTCTTCTTCCTCGGAGTCTGAGGTGTCCTGCTGGAAACCACAGAGTCACACTTCTCTCTAATAAGCAGTTATGTTCCCCATTTATGATATTCACTCACATTGTACATCATCCATAATACTGAGCTTCTTTTTTTTTCTTTTTTTTTTTAATGGCATACATTTTGGCATAGCCATCATTACATCATTTAAACAGAGCCATTACTGGTTGCTCATGAGACTAATAGATTTATGAACACAAACACATTTATGAACACATTTCCCTGATGCAGAGACCCGAGTGGCCCATTGTTTTTTTTTTTTTTTTACTGTGTTGGGCGAATGGCCCAGAGAAAGTGGGCGTTACCTTGACCCGGTACGCCATGGAACGTTTGCCCCCCCCGGCCCCCAGCGCTGCAGCTCGGGCACCTACCGCCTTCCCCTTGGTGACACGCACTTTGGCTCCGGGACCCCGCGCCTTTGCCGTGCTCCGCCGTTTCTGTGGAGACAGGGGAGGAGGGGGGACGGGGGGGGAGGGTGGAAGACGTGGAAAGAGAGCAACACGGGAAGGAAAAAAAAAACACAAAAAAAAAAACACAAGAAAACAATAGTTCAAGCTTAAAGCAACAGTTAGTAGCTTCGCAAAGCAGGCCACAGAATCATTACTGCCTCACGTCTGGTTAGTTCCGACTCAGAAGTATGATACACAGTACTGATTAATAAATAATTAATAGCTATAAATTGATAGATAAGGTGACGATGCTACAAAACAGATGGTATTCTTAGTCTTATACTAGAATAAACGTAAGTGACAGCAGCAAAATTACTTGCCATGCAATGCAGTGCGTAGTAAAAATACATGCACATTTATTAAATCTGTATAGCACATTCAGTCTATATACATTTCTATATTCAGTCTATATACAGTCTATATACATTCAGTGTATATACACATTCAGTCCTTAGGGAACCCCAAGCAATCCATATTTTTTAATTGTGTTTCAGCTCTGAACACATCTGAGCTAGGAAATAGGGGCTGAGGAACATGTGGATTATGAAGCCATGGCATAATCTGAATTACATACAATTTTGCTTTACAGTGGTATCTCAGCATATAAAAACCCCGCCTTGCAAATATTCCTCTTATGAACTAAAAATTTGCAAGCAATATGCCTCAGCATGCGAAGTATTTTTGGCATACTAGCGACCGAGCGCGTCGACCGGACATCCAATGGCGCGTGTACTTCCAGCAGCAGAAAATAAACTTTTTTTTCCCTGCTTCATTCTGTGTAAGATTTAGTGAAGACACAGCATGACCATGGGTCCCAAGAATGGAGGCACTTTCAGTTTCATTTTTAAAGTGGTCCCAAGAGGAATCATAAACTAAGGTTAAGTGAGGTTTAATGTCTATTTATGTAATATTTTACTTCATTTACATGTCTTTTGTAAATGTGTTGATTGGTTGTATATACATACATATGATTATAGTGTTGGAAACTGGTAATATTGGTAATATTTTTGGGTGGCTGGAACGGATTACCTGCATTTACATTATTTCCTATGGGAAAATGCGTTTTGCAATACAAAATTTCACCTTCGGAACGGATTAAATTCGTATGCCGAGGAGGTACCACTGTATTCACTGCTGGGTTTGGTAGGCAAAAAAAATGTCTAAGCATCATATGAGACGGAAAATCAGCGGGGAAACAAAAAAACAAACTATTTTGTTTATTGGTCTGAAATACTCAGATGGAAAAAGGTACCTAAAACTTAGCAAAGTGTGTGAAGTCTCAAAATCTCCTGAGCACAACAGATAATTACATAAATAAATAACTGCACTGTTTATCTTCTCGGTTTGTGAGCTTGAAAGTCTAGAACCCACTGCGGTTCTGCAGCTCTACAGCCCTGTCCTTTGGCACAGTTTAATTGCTCATATCTACAAAAGATGCGTTATGTTTAGTGTACTATGGGTTGAAATTGCGACGCTAGAGTCTGAAACTCTTCCGAAGTCAAAAATACACCAAGATTTGTTCAGATAGATCAGATGCTCCAGATGTCAAAGCACCCATTTGTGAGCAGAAGTGAAGTGAAAGTGGACTGAACGGGGCTCCCCGAGGACCAAATCACCAACCACTCTCAACAAGTTGCACAATACGGATGGTGTTAATAAGCAAAATGAAGCGACTGGACTGAGACACTTACTGTGGATGAGAACTCTTTGTAAACGGCTCGCTCCTGAGGAGAGAGAGACTGAGAGAGAAAGCAAAACAGAAAATACTGTCACGCACATCTGCACTTCTAGAACGGGAAACAGAAAGCGGATTCTCATGGTAAGACAGCGCTTGGTGCGTACCTTCACCCAGGCTTCCAGCTCTGCTTTGTACTCGAGTTGCTGCTCCTCCACTTGCTTCTTGTACTTGTCCTTCTGGCTCTGGCTGAGCTTGTGCCATCGCTTGCCGATCTCCACCATGCGCTCCTTGAGGCTGAAGTGATTTAGCTCACCGTTTGTGAGCAGCTCCTGGGAAAACATCTGATAGCCACTTCTGCATCGATACAAGAGAGATAGAAGACTTAACTTAGATAAAACACCTGGGTGGTCTTCCAGTCAGCACTAGTGTGCGGATTCAGCACTCACACAGGAGGTTTTTTAGGCTCCCCGTCAAACTTTGGCTTCCTCTGACCTTGCCCCGATGGCACGGTCCTCATCTCCACCAGCTCTCTCTGCAGGATGTAAAGTAAGCAAAACAGGATTTCAGCTTGCTTCAGGCATTTTAACTTAAACAAAAAACAGGGACAAAGACTATTGTGTGTAGAAATTATCAGCACAGAGTGTGTAGTGAAACCAGTGCGTTTAGTCAAGGTTATATCCAGCACTTTGCAGAATACAGTAACGGGAAATACCACACGCGACAAAATAAACAACAGCTACAGTCGTGATAGCGGCACCCACTGTTTAACATCTCCCCTGCTTTACTCTGTAGAATATGGCGGTTAGGAGATGACCAACATTTTGACATTTCTTTAATATGGATGAGAAGACAGTGGTCAAACGTTTGGTCACTGACCACAGTCCGGTACTGAACCTCGTATCGCTTCTGGTCCTCGGCTGCCTTCTTGATCCAGGGAATCTTCTCTTTCTTTTCCATGCTCTTCCAAGTAGCCTCCATGGCGCTCTGAGCTTTCTTTCGGTCATTCTGCAAGGACATTAACATATGAAGCATTTTGAACAAAAGAAAAATCACAAAACTACAATAGCGACGTTCTCTCCTGAACATCAGCATCTCTAAACCTGCAGGGACAGATTCTGACTGAAGTGAGAGTAAGTCTGGCTCACCCTGTATTTGGCCAGATAGTCGCCGATCACACTCTGCTGCCACATCTCCTCTGCTGTTTTGGGCGTCTCAGGAAGTTGTGACTTTTTCTTCCCATCTCTCTTCTCCTTTGGCATTCCATGGACCCACTGGTCCAACTCAGAGTCTCGGGCCCGGTCCTATACCCCAACGAGCAGTAAGCAATTATGATGCGTCCAATTTGCTAGAGAGAATAAAATGAGAAATAGAATTTGCTGAGGAGCAGTGTTAACCCACCTTGCCTGATGAGGCCTTAGACACAAAAGCGCCACCTGCCCCCACAATGCTCAGCTTGGTGCCTCCCAGCTTCTCCTCTGTCAGCACTCGATCCCTTTCCTCATCTGGCAGAGTCTGTCGTGATCCCAAGGTGAAAAGTTAAACCAAGGTTCCTTAAATACCACTTTATATAATTATACATACACAAATACACACACAGCCAAAACATGGTATTGGTGCTAAAAAGTGTTTCACCTAGGTGAAAATGTGAATTTTTTTTTGTTGATAGGATCATATAATGCCATTTTCCGTCATACTTCATGCTTATCTCCTGATCCATGCTTAATTTTTTTTGTAAATACGCTACACATTTATATTTTTATCAGATAGAAAGAAACACATTTGCTAACTACAATTTCATGCCCTTTTATGTAGTGTCCGTAACTTTTCTGAATTTAAATCTTTCAATGATTTTAACTGTCACTCAGATAAAACTTGGCCAATTAAGATTTCACATGAAAAAAGACAAACCTGAGAAAGTATATTATGTTAAAATGCAAAATTGTTTAGATATTGCAACATGAATTTGACATGGTTACGGACACTACAGAATTTAAGCTTTTTAAGCTTTTACCAAAAAAAAAACAATTCAATCTGTTTTTTACATTTTCACAATTTTACTATCAATACAATTTTATTAAAATATTTTTTGTTGCATTTTTAATTATTATTGTTTGAAGTGAAAGTATTATTTTGGGGGCACGTACAATATATCATCTCTTCAAAAAAGTTAGCAATTTTACATTTTTAGGGAAGCAAGATTGGTCAATTCCATGTTGCATATACTTTAGAAGTAGCTTTTCTTTGGAAAAAAACTATTCTGTATTATATGTATAACATAAAAAAATGATTAAAATTAGCACCAATACTGTGTTTTGGATGAAGTGCAAAAACAACATGTGAATCCCTACCTCAAGAAACCTCTGGAGATCAATCTCATATTGCTTCTTTTTCTGATGAGGCAAAGAAGTATAAGAATTGTATGATGCATTTCAGCCAGTACTGCTCTGTATTTATTTATCTTTCACTCTGGGTCACCGAGTACCTGTTCACATCGCTTCTGGAACATGTCCTTCTCTTTCTGGGTCATCATTTTCCACTGCTTGCTGCACAGCACCATCCTCTCCGTGCTCGGGACGTCCTTCATGTTCACCATCAGCTCGGCACAGTATAGAGAGTACCCGTTCCTGCAGGACAGGGTCACGTTCCGTAGCAACACGTTCCGCTTAACATGTCCACTTTTCACACACACAACTTTCTATATTCCACATTCTTGGCAATATGACGTTACATTAAATGTTATAAATATGTTATCTTAATTCCGTGTAACATTTTTCAAACAAAACATTGCTTAGTAGTATAGAGACATAAATGGACTCGAGTGTAAAAGTTAGTGCCCCCTCTATTCATCTGATCATAGTGGGTCTTAGTCATATTATTAGGCAAATAAAGCCTCAGATGAACAACATCTTATAAACGTTTTTCACTGTGCCATTATTTACTTAACAAAAATAAAACCAAAAGGAAAAATACTAAGTTACAGAGAGGTGTGGGGGGTGAATCGTGATTTTTTTGTGTGTCACCTTATTGGTTAAACAATTTAAATTTAAATGAGCTACAAAACACTTGTATTTGAAGTTCACTGCTTTTAGAATTACCTAAGAATCGTGATAATATTGTATCAGAAGGAGACTGGTCATGGTAATTCCATCCACTTAAAAAGAGGGGGCACTAACTTTTACACATGACTGTAGATCAACATCTTAATGTTGCGAAATTGCCTCACATCAAATAATATAAATTAACAAATAAAACATTCATTTGTTTGAAAAATATATATTAATGAACACTTTATTAACAGTAAAAGCATGCGTTGTGCTCCCTCTACAGGACAAATATTTACTTTGGAAAATCCTGCTGCTCTACAACGCTTTGTGACAAAATGGGGATTCAGGGATTTTTTTTTGCCCCTTTATTACATCTGATACCCTCAAACATGGCGCCTTCATAACCAAGTATAGCAACGTATAAAGCTTCATCACAGAGAAGACTTATTACAGGGAGCAGCTGAGATATAATATGCTGAGATCAGAGCTTTTCTGTCACAAACGTATAATTTTTTAAAATCATATATATATTTTTTTATTAACAAACTTAACTTTTACAAAGTAGTGGAGCCTAATCCGAAGTGTAAGGGAGATGTGCTGAATGTGATGAAAAGAAACCATTTTTATTTGTTTTTACTTGTATTATTTGAAGCACACATTTGGGTCAGTGTTACTCTGAACCATTGATAAAAAAAAAAATTTAAAAAGTGGTCTATGTGTTTGTGGGTCAACGACTAGGCAGACCTGCTTACTCCAAACAATCAATACTTCTCTATTCTCTAAAGGCTGGTTGATACGTAGTGATAAAGATACGCACAGTTAAGTCCTCTTACACTTAAAGGCTTGCAACATAAAACAGATTTTAAAAAAACAAACAAACCCAAAGCAACTTAATTTTGTATCAATTGTTCCCTGGGGGCAAGAATTATGGATTTAAACATAACTTAAATTCTTCTATAAGGGAACCATTCGATATCAATATCAGCATCAATAGAGATGAAAATGTGAAAATATTCCAGACATGCTTGTGAGAACTGCACATTTTTCTCCCAGCAGTTTATATTTTTATATTATTCCTACAGTAAACCATGGACCTTTTCTTACATTCTGGCTCAGATAAATATTTTTCTCTATAAAATTCTAAAGCCAACTTTACACAGTTTCTCAACTTAAACACAATCTTAGGTTTAGACAAGTAAACCCCTGTCTGAGCAGTGTCTCCATGTTTTTATAGTTTCCTGTCCATTCTCTGACCTCACAGTGCTGCTAAATGCACTTGGAGAAAAGTGCAATCTGCCCCCATCATACATACATGGGCTTACAGACACCCTAGTGTTTTCCTAAATGACAATGGAGAACGGAATGGCGTTCCTCTAACCCAGATGGCAAAGCTGAGGTTGCTCTTCTGGACTTTTGGCCTTGTGGTACGGTCATATGCTGTTAAAATAAACAGGGATCTGTCCTTGTACACTGCGCCCTTACAAGTACGCGTTTCATATCTGCAGAGTAGCAGAAATCAAGGTTAAAAGTGCTCTTTAAACCTACGGTGGTGGCTTGGTGGGCCGTCCATCAAATTTGTCCTTGAGCTGCCGCTCGGCTTTGGTCAGGACGGACTTGACGTGTTCATCTGAGTTTGCGTCTGGGTGTGCTTCGTGATACGCCCTCATGCTGTCCTGAAAGGCGGATTCAGAGAGAAAAAAAAATGAAAGCAGGACTATTTCAGGACCTCTCTTCTATATCATGGTGTAACAGACTGTACCTCATAGTTCTTCTGCAGCTCCAGCGCTTTGCTGATCCACTTCAGCCGCTTTTTGTCAGAGAGCTGAGACCACTGACGCCGTAATGCTTCTTTCAGCTCCTTTTGACTCACCTAGAAACATGAAACTGAAGTTTTATAACCTGGATGCATAACTTTCACACAAAATGATTTCAAACATTCAAACATTTGAACAAGGTCACCTCGGGGTGAAGTTTCATGAAGGTCTTCTTTTCATGGTTGTACCAGAGCTGCTGAGGGGTTTTGGGCTTCTCTGGGAGGTCTGACTTCTTTCGTTCTTCTATCAGCTCGGGATGGTCTTCTCTAATGAGTGACATGTTTAAGAGAGGGCTTTCAAATATTTCGTTATTTCAAAAGTGAAGGAAGGGGGAGCTTACTTGAAGCGTGCCATGTTTTTCTCAAAGGATTCCTTCTCTCGATGGAATTCCTGAATGTATTTGAGCTAAATAAAAAACAAAAACATAAAAACATCTTGTAATGATATAATACGAAACACTCACTGTCTGTGCCGCTTTATCCTGTATACAGGGTCACGGGGCCCTGGAGACTATCCCAGGGTACACCCTGGATGGGGTGCCAACCCACTGCAAGGCACACACACTATGGGCAATTTGGGAACGCCAATTACCCTAACCTGCATGTCTTTGGAATGTGAGAGGAAACCGGAGTACCAGGAGGAAACCCACCAAGCACACGGAGAACATGCAAACTCCATGCACACAGATACGAGATGGGAATCGAACTCGGACCCTAGAGCTGCAAGGCGACAGACAGTACTAACCACTATACCACCGTGCCACCAGAAATAAAGAAATAAAAAACCACACCATCAAAATACTTCAATCGCATTGTAAAAATACAAAAATCCACTCATGTGTATGTACCTTTTTCTTTTCAGGGAGCTCCTTGTATTTTTTGGAGAGGATCTTGGTAAGATCTAGGTTGCTCATCTCTGGGTGGATTTTTGCGTACTTGGCTCTTTTTTCCATAAAGAAACGAAAGTAGGGTGTGAGGGGCTTCTTCGGGAAGTCTGGATGTGTCTGAGGAGAAGAACAAACAAACAAACACAATGTGATAAGACATACTTTGCACTCAGTGTGCTGTAATGAAGCAAGAGTGCAAGTTATCGTGTTATCTTGCTAACATGCACATTACCTTCAGTTTCTTTCCTTTATAAGGGTTCTTTACATATTCTATTGCGTCGACAATGAGCTCGGTCATTGTCCTGTACTTCCGCACCTGTGAGAAAAGCAATTAGAAAAACTCTATAACGACTCTATAAAACGTCATAGAATATTTTTAATGCTAAAAACAACATTTCTTATCCTTTTCGTTGGATTTGCTCACCTCTGTGGAAACCTTCTGCCATTTCTGCTTACACATGTCCCCGGTGTAGTTTGCAAATCCCACCTTGTCCCAGTCAAAATGTGATTCGGTGGTCTTGTATTTCAAACTGTCTCCATCAGGCAACATATTCCTGATCCTCTCTAGCAGTGTCAGACAGTCCTCCTTACTCCACACATCGCCTTCTAACACGTAGACACAAAATGAGTATTTTTTTGCAGTGGTTCTTAAGGTGTCCTGCAAGATGCCTTAAAACCTACAGAGTGGCTTCCCTAACCCTTGCTCTTAGTATATTTATTATTGCGTTATCATTATTAACTTGTCTAACTCATAACTTGTATTAAAAGGGGTCAATCCAAATCTCATTAACCTAAAATGAGTACGCTTATAAGTAATGAATAATGTATTCGATGTAGGCTGCTCAGTTAATAGACAGCTATTACAATATTAAAACATACCTGGTGTGTTAACAAGATCTTTAGAATTATTTTTAAAGACTCACTTGGTTTATTCTTACCTACTGAAGCCTTTTTGAGACTCACTTATCAGTACACAGACTTATCACACGCCACAAGTTGCAAATAGATTTTGTGACATACATAAATTTTCTCCTCTGTGTTTCATGAGACTTTAAAACACACACATTTACATGCATTTGGTTGGCAGTTGCTTTATTCAAATTCAAATGCAATCTAGGTCGATGTAATAAGGCATTACGGCTCCGAGATCTGGCAAGAAGTCGGTGCAGGATAGTTGTAGGAAAAGCAGAGAGAGAGAAAAAGAGAGAGGAAGAAATATCTGCATGCCTACCTTGTTCGAGTTTAATTCGCCCAGTCTGGGTGCCAGCCACGCTGCTGCTGCCATTCATGACTTCACAGTCAAGGTGGCTCTGACCCGACCTGCAGCAAGGCAAACCCTTAAATGAGTGCAAATCAACACCAACATAACAAACAGGTTATTATAAATCAAATAGCATGGTATTAAAGGTGCTGCTCACTTCACGCCAAAGGAATTGGATTGCATGGTGTACATAAAGCTCATTCTAAGCTTGTGAGAGTTTCGGAGATTGCTACAGTGATCCTGGCACGAGCTTAAGTTTAAACATAACGGTTTCTCTGTTTGACATCGTTGTCATGGCAACGTTACCATCCAGCAAACGCATGGCGTTAATCACAGTTCAAGCGTCAAGGGATCGGAAGGCTGCAAGTGCACAAGCAGGTCATGTGACAAGAATCAACCAATCAGCTTCTCTCTTTCTTTCCTCCTGGATCAGCTGGTGAAATTCTGTGTTCTCTTCATGCTTGAAGGATGAGGGGAGATGGCATGGGGAGTGCGAGCTCATGGGTGCTTTGGAAAGAAGAAGAAAGCGGCGCAGCTGTTGTTTTAAACACGTTTTAGATGTGAAACATGAACAGTCAAAATCGTTGTATTATTACAGTGTCTTCTTGTGTTATCCTTTAAGGTCAGTTGTTTTAATCAGTTTACTCAGGCATAAAAATCAGTCAATAAAGTGTTTTCTCTTTTAAACTTTTAAAAGAGAAATTTTTTTTTAGACTTTTAAACTTTTTAATGGTGAAAGTGGAGCTGTTTAGGTTCACAAGCAACAAATTGCAGGCAAACAGCGCCATTATTTTTGCACTAACTTGGAACGTATTTTGAATCTTTCTGACACTTGAATGCATGTTGCTTTGGTTTAAGCATCCGATTGTAGTTAAACAGCGGTGCTGTTTTTAACTAGGATTAAATGCATTTTGTCCCACATCACATTAAATGTGAATGTATGTTGCTTTTAAGTTATAAGCAAGTTTTATAAAAAGTCATTTGCTTATTACTACTACTGGCTCCAGATCACTGACATGAATGGAAATCAGATTTAGAAATTGAATATTAAGTTTGAGAACCCCTGATGTACAGGGTCACAGAGCCTATCCCAGGCGACTTAAGCCAGGAGGCATAAGTGGGGTACTCCTCAGACGGGATGCCAATGCATCACAGGCAAATGGGGACGCCAATTACGAACGTCTGCATGTCTTTGGACTGCTTTGGTGAGACCAAGAAGAACATGCAACCGCGCACACACAAAACCAGAGGTGGGAGAGAGACAGTGATTCTCCACACAGCTGATGGAGTTGCAACTTGCACTGTAAAGACCAGGTGCTTTTACTATTCTCCCTACAGTGTTAACCAAAACCTCTGCTATTGTTTTTTTCCCCTTCATTATTATTATTATTATTATTTTAATATCATAACTTGGGTTTATTTGTTACATCATGGATCATCCGGTCCAACCCCTGGGCCAGATGATATCATAGTAAAGTTCAGGATTATGAGCACTGGTGGAGACGATTCACACACACACACGTAATTTATGTACGAGTTTACAGCAATATTTTGGATGTGTTTGGAAATAATCTCACCGAGACATTATCAAAAACACAGCGATATGATGTGGAACGCGTTGTTCGTTTTTTTTTTGTTGTTTGTTTGTTTGTTTATCCCCTTACTAAAGTGCCTCATTTTAATCGGTTTAAAAGCTCCAACTGGCGACAAGTTGGTCGACTCTTTTGGACTGTATTTTGTCTGCAAAACCTGAGGAACGAGCAGCTCAGATATGGGACTCTGTTTTCTACATGACGCTGAGAGGATAGCTAACTAGCTAACAACATACTTAGCTCTCTAAATATTTATCAAGAGCCGATGTTAAAACGAAACCAATTTTAAATTAATTAAAAAAAAAACAGCAATACATTTTTGTAGTTATTTTTATGGCACATTGTCGTGGGTAGGTTTGTTTTATTTCTACCACTACTACTAAAGCAGACGGCTTGTGTTAGTTAGCTAGCTGGGACTATGCTAACAGCAGTGGTAGACTTTTAAACTAACATGTACTGCATTTCCAAACAGTACAAGCGTGTACATAACTGTCAGGTTATTTTTTTTAATGCTGTATGTATTGCTAAAATTGGTACTTTAAAATATAATATTGTAATTCAGTTAGTTTATTTATTTTTATTTTATTTTTTATTCAGGCCCGGGACCTACCGGCCTCCTCCTGGGACTGTGACGCTGCTTTGCCCGGTTTCGCGTCTCATTCCGCCCGCGCAAGGTCACACAGACCCGAGTTATCAACTCCCCTTCTCTCTCGATCACACACATTTGTTTATTTTTAGCAGTTATTCTTCGAATAAACACCAGATACATTTTTAGAAACTCAAATAAAAGTTGAATGTTTCAACATTTCTAAAGAATTTGGTGTTGGAAGGTGCTTCATCACTACAGGTTCACGAGTCTCTGTCTGTCTGCTGATTCTTTCGGTACGATCTCACCGGCCATTGTGTGCGGCTCAAGCCCAGTAATGGCGCCGTGATTCCGGGAGGAGTCAGCATACAGCTTCCGCTGGCTCGCAACAACGCCTCGGGTAGCCAGCGACAAACACGAGTGTTTTTTTTTTTTTTTTTTGTAACACCAAACCCATACAGTGAAATATACATCTACATATTAAAAACAAAAAAAAAGCATTCACACCCCTTTCTGTGTTCGTATGGATGTTTAAACTGTATTTACTGTAGCATTTGTGTTAAACCGATTTGAGGAGGAGGAAACAAAAAAAACACAAAATGGGTTTAATCATTTACAAATGTGGCTCATATTAAAACCATATGTAAGCCTATAGTGTTTTAAGGAAAACCCTTAAACATCCATGTTCGGATAAATCACCTTTCCCAGCGTTAGATTTTTAACGCAGGGTGCGAGCGGGGCCTGGAGCGTGTCTTCGCCCCGAAGTCGTCACTGCAGAGCCGCCATGAATGTTACAAAGACTCGGGGACGCGCGGTGAGAAAACCGTACAAAACGACCTGAAGATAAGCAAATAACTCACCTTTTTGCAACACTTAATGCCGAATCTTCTTCGTAATCGATAGCGGTTGGACTTAAGTGCGGGTAATGTTTATTAAGCTTAGTAAGCGTCGATATTTTTTTAGCCGTAAACCCCGGGGAGTCAAGTCAGAAACGGATCCGACAAAAGGAGCGTCTGGTTCGGTATGAAACTCCGCCCAGCGCCGCAGGGGGAGGAACTCCGGGAGAAAACACGCGAGGAGAAACGAGGGCAAATGAGGACCTACAAATGAGATTTGCACAATATAAAGTGTATTCGTATTTTTGCACACGTAAAAAAATATATATATTTTTTAAATACACATTACTATTAGCACATATACTGTGCAAGCACATCGAGTTCACTGATAAAACACAGCTGCACTATACACAGACACCACAACAACCCAGCTAATGTCATATCATTCTTTTTTTTTTATTATTATTATTCTCAGGAATAATTCTGTTGAATAAAAGCACATCCAAGCTTGAAAGCAGTCCCGTCTTTTAACTTTGTCCCTCGTCAGGAGCTGACCCGGTGTGCCTCAGTCCAGAGCCCCAGAGTGAAGTGCAGGGAGAGGGAGAGGGTGCTAGCCAGGCTCACACACACTCCTTCTGCTGTCAAAACACGCATCCATAAGATTAGAATCCACATCGGTGTGTAATCCGTTTGGTTTTCGAGGCCGTGCGTGGGTTTGGAGACTTTGTGGAAGTGTGTTTAGCCGATAGAAAGGTGGTGGGGAAGGAGCTCGGGAGGAGGAGGAGACGCCATGGACAAGCGCCCGAGCCAAACATCCCCGAGCCTGAAGCATCAGGGCTCCGTCCCAGCGCGCGCGCACACACTCACTCACTCTCTCTCTCGCTCTCTCTAACTCTCCGTGATTAACAAGCCACCAGTAGTCCTGTTCTCATGACACATTCATCTCACCTCCATACTATCAAATATGTAACACATTGTAACAACTGTAACATATTTATTTCTCCTGTACAATTGATACAATTTCTTATATATTTTTAACATCATGTAAAAATCATTCAAAGCACAAGCGACTTTCCTTTCCAGTTTAGCTGTACTACACTACACTACACTATACACACAAACACTCCTTGCTGTGAATAAACATGCTGTCACTGTTCCCTCACAAACACACCTGACTACCCTAATCAGGTAACTATCAAAGTGTCACGTGACCTTCTCGTCACCGACTTAGGGAACCCCCAAATAATATATACACACACTGGAAGTTCTTTGAGATCAGAATCAAGATCCTGGTTCTGCCCTTTATGGGGAAACAAACATAATAAACATACAATCTGCACCCAAAACATGTTAGGAAGTAAAGCAGTTATATTTAGTGGGCGGTTCCCCCCGCCCCTCTCCCTCTGGGTCACGTGGTTACATGATACACATCAAAATAAAAGCCTGTTCATTAAATAAGTTATGTCCGTGAAATGTGTGCGCTGGGAAATTCAATTTAAGTAGTACAGCTATGCTTGGTCATTTTGGATGACTATAGTGAAATGCAGACGTATTTGGAATCTGAGTGTAAAAGTGAAATGCGTGTAGCTTAAGAAAACAAGGGCTTTTATTTTATTGGAATTTCTGAATCGAATGACTTTTTTATATAAGAGTAAGGGTACATTACAGTGACAGGGCACAGGCAGATGGTAGATGAAAAACAGGAGTGCTTGTAGTGTTCACTAGAGGAGTTTTAGATATCAAAGACCTCCACAAGGCAAAACAAACTTTCAGTATTATAAAGAATATCAATACTACTGCTTCTACCAATACTACTACCACCACCAAACACTTCTGCTACTATTACTATTAATACTAATACTACTACCAATACTATAAATACTAATGCTATTGCTAATATTATTACGACTAATACTAATACCACTAATATTATTACTACTACTGAAAACAACTACTACCAATACTATTATATATTACTACTGATAGTACTGCTACTAATACTATTAATAATACTACCAATACTATTACTACTAATACATATAGCTAATGCTACTACTACCACCAAACATTTCTGCTACTAATACTATTAATACTAATACTCCTACCAATACGACTAATAGTAATACCACTCATATTATTTCTACTACTGAATACAACTACTACTAATACTACTACTATTATTACTACTAATAGTTAATAGTATTGCTATTACTACCAATACTATTCATCCCAATACAAATGGCACAAATGATACTACTACCAAATACAACTACTACCACTATTACTACAAATACTACTGCTATTAATACTAATTAATACAAATACTACTACCATCAATACTACTGATACTAATAGTCACTACCAACGCCAATTCTATTACTACTACTACCAATACTACTAATAGTTTTAATACTACTACTTCACATACTACTGCTATTACCAATACTACACTAAAAAAAAAGTCACACACACTAACATTTCATTGGACCGGCTTTTGTCGTGATTACTGCCGTGGTATCGTTTCAATTAGCTTATGCAATGTCACAACATTTCTTTCCAAGATCTTCTATTGTTGATTGGAGAGTCGAACCGCTGCGTAAAGCCTTCCCCAGCAAATCCCAAAAATTCTCAGTGGGGCTATGGTCTGGACTCTGGTGGCTAATCCATGTGTGAAAAGTTCTCTTTCTCCGTGAACCACTCTTTCACAATTTGAGCCAGATGACTCCTGGCACTTCCCATCAGGGAAGAATAAAACATTAATGTAAAAACCTGGTCCCTCAATATATTCAGGTACACAGCTGACTTAATTTTTGGGACACACAACATTTCTGAACCTAGACCTGACCAACAGAAGCGATCGCAGATCATAACACTGCTCCCACAGGCATGATGAGTCCATCAATTCATCCACCTCTCTTCTTACCCGGATACACCATCACTCTGGAATAGGGTTAATCTCGACTCATTTTGGCCTTTTTCCAACTTTCCGCAGTCTATTCTTTATGCTCCCTAGCAAATTGAAGCATTTTTTTCTGATCAGTGGTTTTCTGAAGGTGACAGCTGTTCAGTCCTTCAGTTCTCTTCGCACTGTACGTGGGGAAATGCTCTTGCTTTCATTATTAAACTTAACGAAAGCCGCAAGTTCTACTGTTATGTTTTTCTAGCTTGATTCCGTTAAGCTTTTAAGTGGTCTCCCATCATGCTCATACAGGATGTTTCTTTGACCACATTTTTTCCTAGATGATGGTTCCTTCCAGGTTTTAATAATGCATTTTATAGTTCGTAACCCAATTTTAGTAGTTTCATCTCCATGGTTGTTTTTTTTTCTTTTCTTGATGCAGTACAATAATTTGACCCTTCTGAAACAGAGTGCTACTTTGCCACAACCGCAGGAAATGTCATTTATATGGTTGTTTAAAAAATGAGAAGCATTTAGGGTGACTGTTACTACTACTACTAATAATACTAATAATAACCGATGAAATTCAACACAGGAACACAGGGGTAGAAATGTTGAGTTGTTTTATTGAGTCTACACCGTGTATAAACACAGGAACACCGCTCTGACACCATCGCATCATGATCACTCAGGTCCAGTCTCACAAATCCCATGTCTAACTTCTCATCCTCATTCATACAGCAACAAAGTCACTTCTGCTTAACATTTATTAACGAGCAAAAGCAACAACACAGTTTCATCCGGCTAGTTTTACAGCAAGATCATAATAAAAGGCACTAACATCATAAGCTCAAGTGGTTGTAACAAGTGTTTTTGGCAGGAGCAAAAACAGAAATGTACAGATTTATACAGAAGTAAAATAACATCGTGTTCCAGATCACCAAGAAGAAGAAGAAAAAAAATCAGTTTAAAGTGTTATAGCCGGAATGTAAGACAGACTGCATTTATCTTTTGCATGTGAAATGTTTAAAAGTGACTGACGGAAGAAAAAAAGTACAAAACATAAAACATGCAGAAATGTTCAAGAGTTCAGCATTGTACTGCATCTTTGGATCTTAAACATCTTAATAAAGAATCACACATTGCAGACTAAAACAAACAAGCATATATTATATATAAAAAAAGACTTGTGTATACATGAAGATTTAAATCATATGCCTGTGTTCATTTTAAAACCTTTAATAATATTAATAATAATAATATGATGTGGCTCATCATCACTGCCAGGCAATATTAGAGAACCAGCAACATCGAGTACCATCATCCCTCATCACGTTCACACTTGTAGTCCTAAACACTACTGTTCATAAAAAAATTATTAAAAATATATTCAGTAGACATTTATTTCAGAATTAAGCACTTGATCAGACAAATGGAGGATACGCAACAGGCTACACTTACGGTCGACTTTTCCTATTCTGGAAATTCCCTACAGCAATAATGCACGTTTCCATGCACTGGTTCTCGATAAGGTTTTTTTTTTTTTTTGGCTTTAAATATATATATAAAGATATAGAGAGTGATAACACTAATTACATACGTTAACTGTGGTTCTGTGATCACCGGACGACCCGTCATGGAAGACGGATGTCGCCGGGATCTCTTGTTGTGCATACATGCTGAGAACTATTCCTATTAAGACGGTCTAAGACCAAGTGACCGTATTATGATGTAGTATTTGCAATAAGTGATTTGTTCGATTAGTGCTGGTTCCAGGGAATCACAGTTACACACATACCTAACTAGCATTCAATTTCATCCCTCCGAGATATCTAGGTGATATGTAACACACTCCTGGTGGTTAGGAGCAGGGGGCGAGGGGCGGTGTTTGAGTGCACGCTGATGTCTAAAACTTTGCATATTTTTTCCACAATCGATTTGAAATATACAGTCATCAAAGAACACTGAGGTGTTTCTCTCTCTCTCTCTCTCGAAAACAAACAAACAAACAAACAAAAAAACAAAAGTTATTTTCAGTGCTGGTCCGAAGGAAAAAAAAAAAAAAAAAAAAAAAAAAAACTTACCAACATCCATACTAGCTCAATATTTCCGGATTACAATAGCTATTCAGGCTACAGTACATGCCACCCTGGTTTCAGTAAGATGAAAGAACAAATTAAATAACAAAAACAATGGCATTATGATTGGTCATAAAGTGCTTTGTGTGTGTGTGATTGTATGTGTGTGGAAGGGAGGGAGGGGGGAGGGGGGTTGACGAACAAATATACACCTGGGTGTTAATACACACTAAACCTTGTGCATAAACATCTATATACTGATGACCAAGGAAACGTTAAATATGCAAATATACTGCAAGTGTACTATAAATTACAATCCAAGATGGACGGCGAGCTATTAAACGAGTTCGATGCTTCAGCAATAGCCACCGATTGGTCAAAGCAATGTCTAGGATTGCGCCTGCGATTCCTCTCGTTCAGGGTGCCGTGATTGCCGTCATACCGGCACGTGTATCTCCGTGTACTCGTCTTGGCCCTCGATGGCGTTGAACGTGGGCTCTGCATCATCTGCGTCAAGCTGTAAAACGCACACAATGAAATTAAAAGGCTTTCATTTTTACTTTTAAAGCCCTGTTTAAACCGATCACCAATAATATTAACACCTTTAAACTCTGCAGGTGTCAATCAGAAGCATTTAAACAGCAGATCCTTTAAATTACTGTTAATAAATAATTAACTGTTAAATTAAGTTGCAAGGTGGGGCCTCTCTGGATCAGATTTGATTGTCTGGTGCATTCCATAAATGAATTAGAAGCTAGAAATGAAATCTTTGCTTGGTAAGCCCACTTTTCCATCACATCCAGCATTAACCGTTTCCAGCTATTTGTACAGCTCTGGCTTTTCCATAGAATCAGACCAGAAATCCTGGAATTTGGAAAAGCCCACAGCCATAAACGAGCCTTGCGTGCCCACGATCCCGTCACCAGTTTACTGGTATATAACTCACTCACTCACTGTCTATAGCGCTTAATCCTGTATTCAGGGTCACGGGGCCTATCCCAGGAGACTTAGGGGTACACCCTGGACAGGGTGCCAATCCATCGCAGGGAACACACACTCACTCACACACTCATTCATTCACACACTACGGCCAATTTGGGAACATCAAGTAACCTAACCTTCATGTCTTTGAACTGTGGGAGGAAACCGGAGTACCCGGAGGAAACCCACCAAGCACGGGGTGAACATGCGAACTTCATGCACGCAGAGATGGGAATCGAACCTGGCCGGGAATCGAACCCGGACCCTGGAGGTGCAAGGCGACAGTGCTAACCACTACACCTACGTCTTGGTATATACTGTAATTGATGATCAGTATTAATGTTATTGCTACTCTGTGTATTAAGTAGGTTTAATAGTATAGTGCTCTTACTCTGAGTTGTCCATGTGCCTTTTAACACCTAAATAAAGCATTTACAAAAGACATACTCTAAATCTCTATGAATTGAAATTAACCTTTTGCAATGCAAATGTTTGCCCGATTACACTCTTAAAATTAAATTTATGTTAAAATCCACTTACACACTGCATCTCGCGCTGGTTGAAAATCCGCGGCAGCAGGAACCTCCTGATAGGCACGGTCAGGATCAGGACGAAGGGAAACGCTAACGAGGCCTGGGTGGACATGACGGCCCACAACCCAGCCAAACACACCACCTGGATAATTGTGAAAAGGTGCATTCGTAGAGTGCGCACCTGAAAAGGACAAGACAAAAGGTCAAGGGGTTGTGTGAGCAGACTGATGCTCTATAGAAAAACTGGGTCTGAGATATTAATGAGGTACAGGGAGTTCCCGACTTACGAACATTCGAGTTACGAATTTTCACAGATACAAACAGACCGTGGTTCTACTTCCAGTTCAATCACGGAAGTAGCTCATTTAGTGAAGTGGATCGGAATGTTTTATATTGTATATTCGTGTCAAAAGCGTGCAAGACTCACTTTGTCGGAAAAAAGAATCTGACTGCACCTGGAAAGGAACTCGTTCGTAAGTCGGGGACCTCCTGCACTGACATTGACTATTGGTCTCAGTGGGTTTGATGAGGAGGGTTTAGTGCTCATGCTTGTTGCAGTATTCTTGCATTCTTACTCCTAGTAGAAGAGCAGACTGACCTTCCGAACATACGTATGGTCCGGGTGATATTTGGGAGGCATCAACAGGAGCATCATGCGCTCGGTCAGCTGGAT
The DNA here is from genome assembly GCA_030347435.1 of Clarias fuscus. Classification (NCBI taxonomy): domain Eukaryota; kingdom Metazoa; phylum Chordata; class Actinopteri; order Siluriformes; family Clariidae; genus Clarias; species Clarias fuscus. The sequence goes on along the minus strand of CM059205.1, from coordinate 10,908,351 downwards.
GCCGTTGAGAGACATAACCCCCATGTAGAGAAAAATACCAAACAGAACAGCGATGGGGATCTTCCGTAACACATCACCAATCACGATAGAAAGACCTGCAGAGTCACAGACAGTTAAGAGTTTAGCGTTTGAAAACAGGTATGTTTGTATATATAGATTGTGAACTCCTGACCACCACAACTACAGTATCTCCTTGCTGAATATCCCTTTCCAGCTTTAGTCCCCTTTGCCTTTATAAGCCTCTTGACTAAACTTTGTGCACTTTGATTTGTGCACATGCTGCCACATTAGTGTACAGTAGCTTTGATTTTCCATTTCACCCTACGCCAACTTTGGCATACTATGACCTCATGAAGTTTACTTCATACACAGGTGTCTTTGTTCTAGTGAAGGGAAAAAATTAATTGGATTGTAAAAGGGAAAGACATCCTATACAATTGCATGCTTCAGACTTTGTGGCACCGGTTTCAGGAAGGTCCATGTATGGGTGTGGTGTCCACAAACTTTTGGCCATATAATTTATACAGTAAATTTTGGGTTATTTCTAAGATGCCAGTGTTTTCCACCTTTCCCCCTTTGTCCAGCTTCACACCTTAATCCAACGTTATACATTACAAACGCCACTTTTGACCACGGTTTGTTTTATAGGTCACTGTGAGAAAGTTGAACTCACCAACGAGAACTGCTACCAGAAGTCCAGTCACTCGCTGCTCTTTCACCTCCTGGATGCGTGGTTTATCGCCGGGTGCCACGGCCTTGCTCATGACGGTAAGCGCATTGGCGTGGGTCACAGAGCGCACGGTTGCGGCAGCCAGCCAGGGCAGGCCAAACAAAGCCGAGATCCCGCCCACGGCTACGATGATCAATAGGTCCAGATGAAAGCCAGACCCCTTTACCAGCATCCTCTCCTTTTTACTCACAATAAGCCTGAAGGAAAGAGACACCATCAGACTCAGAACCTCTAACATACTGTACATCCTCATCACATATCTATAAAACGGCTATATACTCATTATATATACTCATATACACACATGCGCGCACACATACAGAACACACAGAAAAGACGGATATCATGCCTCCTTATGGAATGACGTTACGATTATGCTTTAAAATCTTGCATTGAGGCCGATCATCAAGGCCTATTGAAATGTACATGCAACCTATATTCTTTCATGCTGTATACATGTCAACATCAGAGTAGAATCACAATGCAGAGCAAAAACAAAGAGAAAACATAAAAGTGGAAAAATAAGGTAAGTGCATTAAGGCCCGGTTGAAGCGAATAAAGGACGGAGTGAGAATGAGATTCATCAGTATAATATAATAACCTCCCATCATTTCTTCTGCACATTTTAATCCATACAAAGTGTTCATGTGGGTTGTTTCATTCTTCTATTTAATTTTGTGACACCCTCAGGAGTATTAAACCTTTTTTCTTAATTTATAAACAAAATCTAAAATCTAACCTCGACACCGTTCACAGTCGAGCTGTCACCCGGGGGAAAAAGTGGCCTTACCCAGAATTCCACCAAGCCACCACTTACTTTCACAATTCCATCATCACAGGGCGGCTGCAAATGCATGGACGACAGCGCCACCTACCCTTTTTAGCAATTAACAATCATGCGCCATCGTTAAAATTCTAACTCTGAATCTCCTGAGGACAGACTAAATTATTTCGATTGCACTATTCATGTTTTTCCTCTGTTTCAGGATTGATGGTATTGGCTCACGTGGTGATCTGTGTCTCCATGAAGATGAGGATGAAGACAAGCAGGGCAGGCAGGATGCTGGCAGCCATCATCCAGACTGGGAACTGACCGTCAGAGCCCAGTGGGTTGATCACCCAGCCCCGTTTCTCTGGGCTGGTCACGTTGAAGCCGTCCGGCACGCTGAGTTTCTGTGGAGGAATGCTGCGTTCAGCTCAAAATACTACAAGTCTACAAAAATATGACGACAATGCAAACAATATTAACAGAAGCCTTTAATGGAGACCTTCGACTACGACTTCCTCAGTCAGTTAAGGTACAAAATGTAAGGGATGCATACGAGAATAATATTTTCTTTAATTACTCACCTGTGTGAAGGTGTCTTTAATGCTGTAGTCCACCAAGACCATGATGAAGATCGCGATGGGAACACCAAAGTCTCCAATCACCCTGCGGAGCTGCACCGTAAAAGAATAGACTTTTCAGATAAACAAGTCGTGCTACAGTTAAATTCTAAACCATTATACACCAAGTCATTTTGGCTCTCATTTTTCAAACCAGTTTCAGAGGTTTGTTAAGCCACACAGCGACCTACGAATCATTCAAGCATTAAAAAAAAAACAAAAAAAACATCTAACTTCAGACATGAACCAGTGAGAAATAGGAGCAGATGATGGCAGATGATCAGGCCGGTGATTAGTATACTGGTGATGCTGAATGCTGAGAGGTTGGAACAGACGAGAGGAGAAATGAGGTAGCTGCAATTTTTTTTTTTTTTTGATTTTTCCCCGATTTTTCTCCCTAATTTAGTCGTGTCCAATTCCTCCCCGTCACTAGGGGGCTCCCACATTAAGGCTACTACTACCACTCAGCCGGGAGGGCCGAAGACTATCACGTGTTTCCTCCGAACCACGTGACGCCAGCCGACCGCATCTTTTCGAACTGCTCGCTCGCGCACCTTTGGGGGCGGCGTAACACACTCGGAGGACAGCGCTATCCGCTCCCTCCGTTGCGCGAGCTCACAGACGCCCCTGATTGGCTGTAGAGCCGTGATTAATGTGGGAGCACTAAGTACCTCTCATCCCTCCCCTCTGAGAGAGCTCGGCCAATCAGCTCTCTCTAGAGCTATAATTTTTTTAATTGCATCTTTAGGCACTTTGCAGCCTGTCACAGTAAAACATTTGCTCTAATCGCTTTCATTTAATCTATATAATTAAATGTTACTTTATATGAAGAAATGAGTGTTGGCTCAAGACCTCTTTTTACAGTACTGTACATCACGGGGCAGCAGAACACACTTGGAGGAAAGCACTAATTGTCCTCTTCTGCCACATGAGCTCAGAATGTTGATTTGATGAGAGAGAGATTCCATTTCATTGTGTGATGAAAACAAACAGAGTCAGAAAGGAAGGTTTATAATTCCTTGTTCGTATTATAAACCCGCCTTTCTGCGAAAGAGGTAAATGTGCAGCACAGTTTATAATTAAAGGAGTTAGAATAAAGAACTGAAGTACGTTACTAAAGACATAAGAATTTCATTTCTTATTTTTCATTTCAATTTTTTTGTTTAAAATAAACCTCCATTCCAAAATCCTGCAGGAAATTGCAAATGAGGTGATGCCATGTAAAACCGTCCAAATAAAAAGTTCTTGAAAGAGACTTCAGGTATAGCGCGCCATCTTGATTTAAACTGTAGCAATCTTACTACTACCCCCCCCCCCCCCCCCCCCCATTATGCAACTGTAATAGCAATCACCCATCTATTCCATTTTCGTTTTTTTTAACAACTCTTAAAAAAAGTGATCACAATCTTACACTGCCAGGAAAGAAGGCGCTGTTCTTAAATTTGCGCAGGTAGAAGGCGATGAAGAAGGTTCCCGACATGAGCACGAGGGACAGCAGGGCCGTATTGGGCTGGTTCAGTACTTTCCCAGGTACGGCTGCTCGGGTCCTGCTGGAGTTCATCAGTAACTCCTGTGTGGTGTCGTTTTCTGCTGTGCTGTTGCAAGCGGTCAGAGGGTGATCTTTGAAGATCTGAAAAACAAACAGAGTGTGAAGATCTGCGCAGATCGTCATGCAAATGTGCGATTTGATCAACGGAAAAAGAACACGATGTTTACCTTGATAAGCTTCGAAAAGGTCTCGTAGATGAAGATGAGGGAGATGAGAAAGGAGAAGATCTCCTGGGTGAAGCGGGAAACAAAACGCACCAGGAAGCTCCCCTCGAAGGCCACCATAACCAGCACGATAATCACCAGCCAAAACCCGATCCAGACCCGTCCCGTCAGGTACTCCATTCCATAGGACGTACAGAACTGTCACAGACATACAGCGATTATTATAGTGGAAAAATTAGCTTTAAGGTTACTGGATTTAAAAAGGTACAACACTGACTTGACTGACTAAACACCCTACACACACTTTTAAATTGACTGCTACCAATGCTGTGTGAGGAACACCTCTAACAGAGGGTTAAACTAAAAAAAACTAAACATAAAATACTGTACATACAGTATATATTCATACTATAGCACTGTCGTAATTCTGTAAATAAGGTGGTGATGAACTTATAACAGCAGGTTTAGGACAACAGTACCATCAGCTGCAAGACAAATTGTGTTATTATTAATGATGTTCACTGATATAATTTCTACAGAATTTTTATTTATTTATTTATTTAATTTTAAGCTTTGCAGCATCTTGGTCACATGTTACTGTTTTGTCTTATTAACTGCAGAGAACTACAATATTGTACAGTCTTGAGCCAAGCCTTATTTCTCTCCATATGAAATTAAATGATTTAGATTAAATTAAGGTAGTGGGAATAAATGTTTTACTGTGACAGGCTGCAAACTGCCCAAAGATACAGTTGAAAATTGTTGTTAGTTTTTTTTTCACCACCGCAGGAGCAACCTCAATTCCCCTCCGTCTGTTCCAACCAACAGCATTCAGCATCACCAGAACACTAATCAACAGCTGGATCACCTGCAATCATCCACACCTGTTGTCTCACTGGTTCATGCCTTACATTAGATGTTTTTTTATGCTTAAAATGGTCCTGGATCTCAAGACCTATATCTTAAGACTACATTAAAAATGCATGAAAGCCTGCCTGTTTGTAAGCAAAATAAGAAGAAATGAGGAGGGGAAGTCAAGATTTTACACATGACTGTATAAAAATATTAAATGTTGTTCTGTAACTAATAAATACTCATGACGGGTAGAAATTGACATCCTAAGATACGTTTATGTTGTTTTTGGGAAAATCATTTTCCTTGAAGACAGTAACTGCATTGCATTCGATTGCATCATTGTGGATAATTTTCCTAGAACAGCGCGCCTGGTCATATTGTCTCCTTTACGTATTGCATAGAAGATATTCCACTTCCGAAACACTGTTTACAGCTCAGAGGAAGGAAGTGTGCTTTCTGACTGGAAACTTTACACACTATGCTGGACTTTGTACGCGTTCAATAAATTTGAACATGATGAACTTCAATATGATGACAAAGAAAAGCATATGGAGGAAATGTGCACAGGAAAGCTGCTCAAATATTGGTACCATTAAAAAAATAAATAAATAAACTTACAGAATAGAAGGCCTCTTCGAACACTAACACAGGTCCAGAAAAGCCGACCACTAGGAGGGGCTGAGCTCCGAGCAGACTGAACACAATGCCTTGTACTGAAGTGGCGATGATCAGCTCCGACACGCCCATCAGACCCTCGGTCTTATCACCTATTGAGGGGTGTGAAAACGATCCATCACATGAATAGATTTAATTCAATTGCTAGTGGTTTCATGAATAATGAGCAAGTGACTAAATTAAAGAACAAACAAACAAACACACATCCCAGGCATGAACTCACCCAACAGTCCTCCGAAGGTGATGGCAGGAGAGAGGGCAGCAAAGTAAATGAAGATGATAGCAGCCATGCACTGAGGGTTCAGCGCATCCTTAAAGTCACTGAGGTATTTGGGGTAGCGGTTGCGCGCGTCTCGTATGGCCCCACCGAACAGGCGCCCCGTCCTCCTCAGGGGGTCGTCTACGGGTTTACTCGGCGGTAGAAGAGCTGCACAGGAGCACAAGCATGGATCATTAAATATCTATAATAATTAATACTAATATAGTCATACTAAATGTAACGATATAAACGATTGAGTGTTTAAATGAACAATGATTTCCAAAGGCATGGTTTCGAGAAAGGGTTCCTGCACGTGTATACCTTCGTCCTCCGGCCTCTTGGGTTCCTTGGCCTGCAGTTTGATCTCTTGCTCGTGTCTCTTGCGCAGCATCTCTCGCTGAAATCGCGCCACCGAGTGCAGCAGCTCGTCACCGCCCACCTCTGACGGGGGAAGCACGATGCTGCAGTCCAGGAAGCTGTTAATGGCCGTCAGCAGGTCCCCGCGCTCGTCTGCCAAATATGCCGCCTCGTGAAATTGCTGTCAAGACGAGAAACGCAAGAGTGGGCTAACGATGTCCAGGCGCACCAGAGTACAATATTGTATTTTATGTTAATGCGTTTAATTTAGACCTGCTTTTACTCCGAAATGTGAACCAAAATATTAGATTTTTTTTTTTTTTTTTACATTTTCTAACAAACTACTTGATGCACTAAATGGATTACAATAATCACTAAGTCAGGTGGGTTGTTTATGTTAATTGTATTTCATGACGAGAATCTTGAAAACAAAGAAACTAAATCACATCATCCTGCAAATTATCTATGCATTTATTAAAACTGATCTAAATGCAATGTCTGACCATTCATTCCAGACACATGTAAATATTTACAAAATAATTGAACTCATGCGAAATCCAGTCTTCTTAGCCTGCTGCTAAAAATAAAAAGCGATGTTTTTTCTCTTAGTCTGCTTCCTTGCACTATTGGTTGCGTAACTTGTGCGATAACTGACGTTTTTTAGTAATAGATAGCGTAATAGATGAGTATTTCACTAACGTAATGAATGCAGAATTTATGCAAAACTATTGAAGATGCAATAATTGTGCTGCAGTCATCATTCAAGCAGGATATAAATTTAAAACAAATCTAGCATAAGCTTACAATAATTTTATTTGACTTAATAAATTTCAAAATGAAAAACCATCATCGATGCAATATTGGTGTTATAAGACATTCTTATATAATAATATATCTTATAATCGAGTCACTCATGTGCCATTCTTAATGTTATTGCCTACGACTAGAAGTATTATGTGGCGAGACAGACAAGTCCTAATGTGTCCATCACATGATTAAATACCTCCGATAAAAATCTGTCTCTCTGTACTCCAAACACGTTGTTATGTCTGGGCCAGGTTCCAAAGTATTTGCTTCCATGCGGACAGAGTCAACAGTCCGACGCAGCCCTTACTTAGCGTACCTTGTCAGACATCAGGGTCGATATGGAGCGACCGATCTGATGGTAGTCCATGTTAGCGATAGGTGGGCCGAGGAGGACGAACATGAAGCGCACGGGTATCGGCACCTCCAGCACGGACTCCAGCAGCACCGCCTCCTGCAGCCGCACGAACGCCATGGATGGCTGGTCCAGGAAGTCCACCCTGCCTGTGGAGACAGGGATTAACGTTCCCGGTTAAATCGAGAGTTTAAAATACAAACTCACCTTATTTCAGGGGTTCTCCTGGGGTTTGCATCTACACAGCACAGCCCTGTTATTATAAGCCTTATTCTTTTATTATTGATTATATTGTTGAGTTTTGTTTATTTTCACTCACTTTACACGTAGGTTTTTTAAATTATTTTTTATTCGTCCCGGATTTTCTTCCTAATTTAGTCGTGTCCAATTCCTCCCCGTCACTTGGGGGCGCCCACATTAAGGCTACTACTACCACTCAGTCAGGAGGTTCGAAGACTATCACGTGGTTCCCCCAAACTATGTGACGCCAGCCGACCGCATTCTTTCGAACTGCTTGCTCACGTTGGGGACGGCGCCATCTGCTCCTTCTGCTTGCGCGAGCTCACAGACGCCCCTGATTGGCTCCTGATAGAGCCGTGATTAATGTGGGAGCACTAAATACCTCCCCTCTGAGAGAGCTCGACCAATCAGCTCTCTCTAGGCCTCCAACTGCGAGAAATTACAGCATCACCTGGGAATTGAACTCGCGATCTCCGGATGATAGGGCGAGCACTTTACCACTGCACCACTCTGAGGCACATGTAACTTTTTTTCATTTATTTGTTATTGATATGGGACAGAAAAATCTTCAGCATTTAAGACATATTGTTCTCCCAAAACATAAGTGTTAGTTAAGGAATAATTAAAGAACAGGACGGCCACAACAAACAAAACACCTGGGACGTGGAGTGGAGCGGTAACTTTAGTTAAAAGTCCAAGTGTTGTTACCATCTATTATCACCAATCGTGGAATGCCTCTTGTCCAATCAGATTGCTCGTGTGAACTAACTTAACTAAACTTAAAGAGAAAGCAAATCTCATCTTCCCCCTGATGTGACCTCATAAGGGAAACAGTCTCCTCACTCGTTGCTTAGCTCTGCTCTGAATGAAAATACCTTATCTGAGGAGTATTTTGCTGGAGCATTAACCTACAGTATGTTAACTTAGTCTAAAACGGGACCTTTAAATGTAACAACTGCGAGTGTGCGAGTGAAAGAGCATGTGAAAGCCGACTCACCCACGAGCACGACAGTAGCCTCTGCATTTTCCGGGATCTTTTCCAGAAGCTTGAACTCGTGCTTAGATTTGGATTTGTGCAAACCCAGTGGCAGAGTATTATCCTTCTGCAAAGATACAGAGAGTCAGCTGTACACACAGATACACGCACATGGAGTGTGTATCAAACAGACATACGCAGGACTATGCCGTACCTCGTTCTTGTCGATGTCGATATAGGGGTGCGAGTCAGGTTCGGTGATTCCTGTTATGAGCGGGTCAGCGGCAGTAGGTTCTGGAGGGGCGACGTGGTTGTTGCTATGGTGATGAGGCATCAGGGAGGTGAGACTCGCTGCAGAGATGTTCCTGTTGAATGAGCTGTGCTCCTTCCCGTCACTTGGGTGACTGACATGAGAGAAGAGTTTCTTTCGGTCATGACGTGTAGCATGTAGGTACACTTCCACTATACATAATAATTAATGCTTGCAGTTCAATCCTTTAGGTCACATAAGCAGATGTCACTTGTCCAGTATAAGAGTGCAACAATATGGCCATGGAATGTCTCGTGATCTGGGGTGTTCGAGTCAAAGTGGGAATTAAAGGTGCAAATCTGATGGACATTTACGCAAGACTTCGAGCACAGTACTGTGATGAAATTCTTAGCCGCACGCAGTAAAACATTAGAATGGCGTTTACATTTTTTTACGAAGGCTGTATATCTGTGCATGCAATCCGATCTGACTGAGGAAAGTTTCAACCTTTAAGGTAGAAACACTGGGATAAGTGTATTAGTGTAGCATGGGATTACAGACAAGTCCCGGTTTGGCTTGAACAACCGTCACACATTTAGCTTTCTTTATCCAATTGTTGGAATTTAAGATCCATTAAGCCATCTAAAATAATGAATATTCCAGGAAAGCTTCTGTGGGGAAATTTTAGTCAGATTTTTGTTTGTTCATAAACAAGAATAGTTTGATGCATTCATCAAAAAGTTCTTTAAATAATAAAATTATTATTATTATTTATTTAATTTTTTTTACAGTAGTGGCCTGACCCTTTATTTGAGCGGGTGTTTGCGCTGACCTGTGTTTGAGCAGCAGTGCTCGGAGTACGTTGGCTCTGTCTTCGGCTCGGATCTGGTCAGAGATGATCATCTGTTCCACCACCTGATGTGCGATGCCGGGCAGCGTCCTCTGGTCTAGGTCCAGCAGTACGACACCTATCCACATACACCACTCTCATCATCTCATTTCCATAACCAGTATCTGGGTGCCTGCACTGAGCTGATCATCCATGTTCATAATTTAATAAAATAAAATACATGCGTAGTTTATATTGTACATTTTTAAGGAACAAACGTCTGCTGATGTATCTGAGGGTGTCCCATGCGCATGTGTATGTGCTCACCGTGCGAGATGGTCCTACGCAGCTCAAGGAGGCTGCGGAACGACAGCGAGGCGACGTGTGGTTTGCCCCAGCGGTCCGTTTCCTCTTCTACATCCTCCTCGAACTTGATCCAGCGAGCGGTCTCTCTCCACTGCATCTCCTGGTTCTTATCCATCACCAGCTCGTTCAGCTCCACGAACACCTGAGAGAGAACGCGCACAGACCACATTCAAACTCTGAAGGATGACAGGAATATTAACGTGGCACTAAATTTGCGTAGAACTTACGCATTCACACTTTTAAATAAGACTCCTGGCCTCACTGGTTTAAGATTCAGGAGTTTAAGTTGAGTCCAGTACTGTGCAAAAGTCTTAGGCACAGTATTATCTTCAGTATAAATGTTGTTATACATGTCTGTCATGTCTGCATTATTACATACAAAACCATTCACTATTTCCAAACACATCTTAAAAATTAATACACTATTAGAGGAGAATATTTGCAACATATTACATGAAACACCAGTTTTCAGATGGGGTATAAAATTTTTTTTAAAAACTCACGTAGGCTCCGGGGTTTTGCACGAAAAACACAAAGGAACAAGTAAAACTGAACTTGTTACACTTACAGTACTGTGCAAACATCTTGGAACAATAAAAAAAAGCCATATCATAACCCAAAATCCCAAACCCACAATCTCAGAAAATTTGAATATTACATGCAATCAATAAAACAAAGATTGTACATAGAACAATATCGGACCTCTGAAAAGTATAAGTATGTCTATGTACTCAGTACTTGGTTTGGGACCCTTTTGCAGCAATTACTGCCTCAATGCGGCGTGGCATGGAAGCTATCAGCCTGTGGCACTGCTGAGGTGTTATGGAAGACCAGGATGCTTCAATAGCGGCCTTCAGCTCTTCTGCATTGTTCGGTCTCATGTCTCTCATCTTTCTCTTGGCAATGCCCCATAGATTCTCTATGGGGTTCAGGTCAAGTGAATTTGCTGGCCAATCAAGCTCAGTAATCCCACAGCCACTGGCAGTGGCAGTGTGGGCAGGTGCCAAGTCCTGCAGGAAAATGAAGTCAACATCCCCATAAAGCTCATCTGCGGAGGGAAGCATGAAGTGCTCCAAAATCTCCTGGTAGACGGCTGTGTTGACCCTGGACTTAATGAAGCACAGCGGACTCACACCAGCAGATGACATGGCTCCCCAAATCAACACAGACTGTGGAAACTTCACACTGGACTTCAAGCATCTTGCAGTGTGTGCCTCTCCATTCTTCCTCCAGGCTCTGGGTCCTTGATTTCCAAATGGGATGCAAAGGTTGCTCTCATTAGAAAAGAGGACTTTGGACCACTGAGCAACAGACCAGTTCTTTTTTTCCCTTAGCCCAGGTAAGACTCTTCTGACTTTGTTTGTTGTACATGAGCGACTTGACAAGAAGAATACGACATTTGAAGCCCATGTCCAGGATCCGTCTGTGTGGTGGCTCTTGATGCACTGACTCCAGCCTCAGTCCGCTCCTTGTGAAAGTCCCCAACACTTTTGAATGGCCTTTTCCTGACAATCCTCTCCAGGCTGCGGTCATCCCTGCTGCTGGTGAACCCTTTTCTTCCACACATTACCTTTTGAAGCTTTCCCTCCTTATGGAGGATGTCGATGATGGTTTCATGGTTTTCATTCCAGAGTTATTTTTGTTCGGTTCATGCAAAACTCAGAAGCCTAACATTAGGGTTTGATTTTTTTTTTCCTGTTGTTGTTTCCATCTGAAAACTGGTCTGACATGTAATATGCTCTTTCTTCCCAGGCATGCAAATATTCTTCTATACTCATTATTATTATTTTTTTTTAAGTTCATACAGACATGATAAACGTATATAAAAGCACATTTGCGCTGCAGATAGAAGTGGTCTCTAAGACTTTTACACGCTACTATATGAATAAATACCCGTTTGTTAAAAATGTTTTCGAGCCCAAAAACAGCTGAACCAACAACCTGACACACTGCACACACATGCACATACTGGACACCGTTAATAACAGATGGCGATTTTGTTTTAGTCAGTTAAATCCTTTTACACTAACACAATTATAAGAATTAAAGGCAAAAGTTTACAACCCTCATAAATGTCACTTTTCTTAATTGTAAGCATATTCAGGTTTTATCAATATACACTGATCAGCAATAATATTAAAAGCCGAACCATTATTCCCAGTACAGTGTACAGGAGTTCACCTTGTGCTACCCCGTCGGTGCATGACTCCTCTTGACGAGACCTCTGAAGGTGTGCTGTGGTGACTGGTACAGGGACGTTCGCTGCAGGTTGTATACTCCAAGTGCTCTAAGGTGCAAGGTGGAGCCTCCACAGATCAGACAGACTTTTAAGGAATTTAAGGAATCTGGAGGCCAGATGAACAGACTTGAACTCTTTTGCCTGCTAAGCCACATACACAGCCAGCTGGGACGCACTGGGTGTCCTGGTGCCTTTCTGTTGTGTCCAGCATTGAGTTTAATCAGCAGTTAATACTCCAATGGGTCTTCTGATAATCAAGCCAGACAGGCACGAATGTCCATGATCCTGTCACTACTTTACCGCTGTATAATTAATAATCGTTTTTACTCAGTCCACCTGGTAATATTCCTGATGATCGGTGCATATACTATTAACAGTCATTCACTCACTTACTCATCGTCTATAGAGCTTTAATCTATATTCAGAGTCGTGGGAGACTATTCCAGGAGACTTGAGTGCAAGGCGGGGTACACCCTGAACAGGGTTGCAATCCATTGAGGGGCATGCACAAACAAGACAATTTGGGACCGCCAATTAGCCTAATCTGCATGTCTTTGGACTGTGGGAGGAAACCGAAGTACCCAGAGGAAACCCACCAAGTACGGAGAGACTAGAATCGAACCCGGCCGGGAATTGAACCCGGACCCTGGAGGTGTAAGGCAACAGTGCAGACCACTAAACCACCGTGCCACCTAATATTAATATACTGCTTAAAAAATAAAGGGAACACTTAGTCCCGGTTTGACTTGAACCATGCATACACATGAGAGGTGTTCAAGTCAAACCGGGACTAAGTGTTTCCTTTATTTTTATCCCTATATTGTGAGCAGTATAGTAAGTTTCTAAAATATTAAAATTAAATCTATTGACATAATACAACATGAACCTAAAATCTGACTCTAAAATCTGATGCAAAAATTAATAAAAATGATTAGACACCATGCTGATTTGAAGAAGACAACAGGTTATTATAACCCTCTCTCTCTCTCTTCATGTTAACTGAAACATTTTTCCTGATATTCAACGGTGTGTTTGATGACGATATAGATACACAGTTATAGAAGGATTTATTCTATAACTAGGAGTTATAGAATAAAAAAAAATAGTTAATACCACCATCAACTTTAAATCTTTAGAATTTTATTTCCTATCATTTTATTTCTCTAAAGCAAGAGGAAAATATATATATATAATGTTATTCCAGATATATCGAGGCATACTGGTTAAGCAAACATTCTGGAAAAGTCACCATTTCTGGGAGAATGTGCCAGAGGTCACAAAGCTTGTCTATTTTGTGATTTCTGATAATGAAGGGTGTTCTGCAGTTTTGCATTAAGTTCTGATGGGTGTACAAAGTTTTGCATTCAATTCTAATTTTATACCCGTGTTAAAACAAAAAAATCCAAATAATATGTGAAAATATATGAAAGCCAATAGTAACCATATAAACATGTCACAAAGCCATAATTAATTGAGGCTCATGGAATAGATTTGCCTGGCGCGCCCATGTAAACACGGTCATTAATTAAGGTGTGTTAAAGCGCTCCTTTGATTACTGATGCATGTACGGCAAAAACGACAAGGATTAAAGAAATGCATTAACATTTGGACACGAAAAATTGATCTCTAAAGCCCTGCACGTGTCTAGAGGAACATATACACACCTCGTGCAATCCAAACACACACACGGCATCCAGCTCAAGCTGTGATGTTAGAAGAAGCGCGGTCAATTAAACTAAACATCCACGAGTTGACAAGAAACCACTCGAACATGCTCCGAAGCAGGTGTACCTGGAGCTGCCGGCCTGTGTGGACCCTGCTGTAGTTTGTAGCGTGACCCAACAACCTCCTCTGATAAAAACACACAGCAATCCGAGTAAACTGGAATGCTCTTTGTGATGCTGGGTCAGCACTGCCAGCCTGAATGTCTCCTCGCTAACGGACCGAGGAAAACCCGGACGCGACTCACCTCGTGTGGGGTCCGGTCCAGTTTGCGGCTGCGGCCGCTGGGCTCCTTGTGGTCCTTGCTGAGGTGAACCACCTGCCCCTTACTGCACTTCCTGACCAGGTGCCGGCGCACGCCAGGGACATCTTCAAATCGGTGACCTGAAAGAACGGAGTGAGTAACAGAAGCACAAAAGGGTGTGTGCGCGCAACATGACCATGCTCATAAAAGGTTAAATGAATAATACATACCCGAGCTTAGGTTATAGAGATGCAGAATGAGATTAGCTAGAAGCGATACACGGGCCGGACGTCTTGAACCCTGAAACCGTTCCTAAACCCTCGCCCTTCTGACGTAAAATCAGTCTCCAAGTCAAAGCAGACTATTGTTCATGTGCCTGGTCGAAAGCATTTGTTCTCCACCCCCCCCCTCACGCCATCTCCCTCTCACTCTCTTATAGACACACACACACACAAATAGAAAACAATAAAAACGTAATAGAAGTGTGGGAAGCTCTGCATGCTTTGAAAATGCCCAAATTCTTGAATCGCTGCCATAAATAATCAGATAAAGTGACAAACATTGTTATTTGACCCAAAAAAACCCTTGCAGATTAAACGAGTTTTTGTATTAATATGAACAACAGGTCAGACAGCAAGGAGAAAACCACAGCCGCCCCCCAGGGTACATCCGGAACATCTGTGATCACGACGCATGACCTCATGACCACGAGTAACAGAATGTTTCATTCATGTCGCACGTGCTTTGGTCCACCCCTCCCTCTCCCTCTCTCGCACACATGCGGCACTTACTCTTCATGCCGTCCAGGTCGACGGTGGCCAGCATCTGTGCTTCGCTTTCATCGGTCGGCATGCGTTGGTAGTGCGCCAGCTCGGTGGCGGTCACGTCTCCGGTGCGCCGGCGCTCCTGCAGGTCGTAGCTACGCGCCAACCTCGAGCTGGCGTCAGGAGACATGAGCTGGAGCCCTGACGGAACGGACGGCCTCCTGCCATTGGGCTGGGGACACCCGGCGTCTAAAATGCTACAGAGGACAAAAGCTTTAGAACACTACATGTAAATGTGGATTTGAATGAGGCCAGAGCCAGAGGACGCGGCGCGAGCTGTGCGCATGTCCCTGACCATCCTCACTCCTGAGGTTACTTTTTTTTGTTCCACATCGCCACAATATTTTCAAACGAGCCTGGTCGATTTGTGAAAAGATTTGCAAAAACAAATACGGCATTTCAAGCAGCACTTCATTTTAATAAAACACAAAAAAGTTAGAGACAAGCTCACGCTAGCGATAAAAAATTAACATGAATTTAATGCGCTTTATGAAATCATTCAGGAGTTTGGAAATGTGAGTCAGCTGGAAACAAGACGACAGCCCTTGCTTTTTATTTATTGTATTTTTTTTTATATATATAAATCAATTATTAAAGCATCCCTGTATGCATCCTGCCAGTCAAAGGTGTGGAGACACCTTTTAATCCCATGGTCGTTCCTGATTTTTATTTCTTCCCAACACTGTAAAACATACTGAAGGCGTCCAAAATATGCAGTAATCTCTTTAGCAAATAAATGAACTTGGTGACAAATGATCATTGCTCCTACTACACCTGCCTGCCAATAGTTTGAATAGTTTAGAGCACACCCCCTGTAGGTTTATAGATGAACAGCAACATTTTTACCACTTCATATGCAAACATACTGTACATAAATGAAAATTTTATTTAAAAAAAATAAAATAAATAATAATAAATTTCTACTATATAAACCACATGTTCACCTGCAAACATTTTTTGCACCAAATATCAAAACTGCACTCTACAAATATCAGATAACTCTTTGCTGTACAGCTGCTTTCAAAGTGAGGGGGGTCTTTTCTTTTGAGCAATCGTCCCTTTCATACCTGTTTTGGTTAGGTAGGCCGTGTGAAAGAGAAGATTTGGAATAGAAGTTCGGCATAGTCTTCCGTTTGTTATTTTGCAGACGCTAATCTTCGAGTAGCAAGCTTCTTTTCCATATGTTCTTACACTAGAACGTCTGTAAGTCTGTAATGTGTAATGTAAATCACAACCTGAAGGTTTGGAAGAACTGGCCTGATGTTTTAACTCGTGTTTTGACCCTTGCTTCCAGGCTCCCGTTCCTTGCTGTTGGAAGTCCATAGCACACTGTGAACAAAGACTGTATTTGTGTGTGTGTGTGTGTGCGCGCGCGCCCGCTCACTCACTCTGTTGTAGTGGCGTCCTCGGGACTGGTGCTGCTGGTGTGTAGTGCTGACTCGGGGACGATGGAGAGCTGGCGAGCTGGAGAACCCTGGTGATTTCGGACCACATTAGTGTCATTGGAGTCTTCATCACATACAAAGAACTGTGGAGGAAACACAAGGAGAGGGTCAAGAAAGGTCAGAACCGGGTGACAATTGTGTGTGTGTGCGTTTCCCCCGGTGTTACCTGCACTAGCTCTGTTTGAGCATCTGCATCGTTGTCTGGTGTAGGTGTGGTGGCGTTGCCGTCTCCCTCCTGTGGGCTGCTGCAGTGGTCCTCGTCTACTTCCTCTTCTTGCTCGTCCTCTTCTATAGTGGGAGCTCCGCCGCTGCTGGCCGAGCCCCGCCTCCTCCCGGGCTTTCTCTTGCGGCCGCTCTTTTTCCCCCGGCTCTCAGAGGGCAGCCGTTTGGATAGCGGGTGATGGATATGCAGGGGCAAGTGGCGGTGGCCTGGATATTGCACAAGAACCAGTTCAGAAAACGTGCTTATAGTCGTCATAGTTTTTGATGTGGATCATATAAATAAAAGTTCTAATGATTTAAAAACATCAAACATGCAAAACTTCAGATTTAGATTAAAAGTATGCATGAAGTGAAAAGTATTGTGAGTTATGAGAATGATTTTTTAAATTTCCTTGTTTTTTTTTTTTACAATTTCTATGATCTTACCCTCCACGTCTTCCTGATTGAATGTGCGGTGCTGCTCGGCAGGTATCCGCGGTGCTGGGGAGAGGATCTGCTGGAAGCGCTGCACTCCCAGGGTTCTATTAAGGTCCCCGTCATCATCGTCGTCGTCAACGTCGTCACCATGGCGACGGGGAGAAAGCGGCACTGCAGCCGGCTGAGGAGAGAAACGGACATGAGGTGAGCGACGCTTCTGGCTGCTCTTTTACACAGATGTCACTGCCTGGCTGAGGTTTCTAAGTAACGACAAAATGCTTTCTAATGCATGGCACCAATATACCTCCAACTCAAACACACATTAAATGATGCAGTGGCCAGAAACCAAGTCTAGAGGGAGACAAAATGTAAAGATCAAAGCCCACATCTGGGAGATAGAACGCACGCAGGGGAGAAAAAAAATTATTCATCACTATATTGCAGTTTCTCTTTACTTGTAAAACATCAGGACTACAATAAGCTTCCAGATGTTGAATTGGTTCGTAACACAGCTGCATTTCCTTGTGTCTATGCAGGATGACTGAACCTTACACACATTCTCGGACCCCGTTTCCACCAACGCAGTTCTGGAGCTTCTGTAGATTTCAAACCAGGCATCAGCACTCTGCTGGAGCATATTGCAGGAGACTTGGGGAACAAGGCGGGGTACACCCTGGATGGGGTGCCAAACCATCGCACACTCGGACGCACATTCACACTCTGCAGGCAATTTGGGAACGCCAATTAGAGTAATCTGCATGTCTTTGGACTCGTTTACACGTGTTCATTTTCCAGCTTAAAAACAACCCAGATCCTGTATTCTGGCATGCTCGACTTTTTTTTTTCTTCCCTGAAACACACCTTTTCAGTGTCTGCAGCTTTAAATTAACTGACCCCGAACAGCCTTTTGAGCAAGTGTATTTTACTAGCCAACCAGAATGCAAGAAATGGAAGCATTCGTTTTTGGAACCTTAACAGGCTTTTTCCACCCACATTTCTGATGAACAAAATAAAAGGGTAAAAAGAGTTTGTAAGAGCATTAATTTTATGATTAATGCTCTTACTGTAGCGCTGGCTTCGAGAGCACGGCAAAACTGGGTGGAGTTATGCAGAGCTGGGCGGAGCTGCGAGGAGGTTCTCTTGAGGTCGGGGGGGGGGCTATGATCTGCATATTAAAATAATTTATGGGACATTTGGCAGATGCAATTTTTCCAGAGCGAGTTACAGTTTATCAAATATGTGGTGGGGTTTGAACCCATCATCTTCTGATCCATGTTCTAATGCCTTAAACTAAAACAGCAAAGAATGATCGCTTGTGTTGTTTGTGTGTTTATCCAGACTGTTTGAGACCCCATCTGAATCTCTAAAAATAATTTCCTCTCATATTTTGAGATAATTTTATTTCATAATTTTATTTCATCTCTCTATAAATATTTCTTCACCTCCTCACTTCTCGCGAGCATTCACGTGATGTTTTAGGAACTCGACAGGGAGGACAAGTCCCAAAATACACCTCGTTGACAGTCTAGACACAGAGCGTGACTCAGCACACTCCGTGCCATTCAGTCGCAGGCAGCACGGCACAGAAAAGAGCAGACTGTGGAGTCTTTACACTGATTGCATCCAGGACACCTTCAAGATATTTCACATTAATGATACCACATGTGACGACAGATATGAATTAATATCTCTGGGTTTTTAAGGGTTTTATCTATGGGCTTCTGATCATTCTTACAGACTTTGACGTTTGAGCGTGTGATAAAACAGACTCGATTACGTCTCGTTTCCCAGTGACGGATGTCCATGATAAGAGATAAGAGGCTTAAAAGATCATATCCGTCATCAGGTTCACAATGAAACTATTCCAGCTGCGTTTTGTTACTGTTGATGTAATAAGAACAATGAAGAGCAAAGTGTCCCTGACACACACACACACACACACACACACACGACTGCTGCTGTCCTAATGCCTTACTTGGTTTCACACCATCTTCCTTCCAGAAAAGGCAAAACATGATAAATAAGAAAACTGTAACCCTTTGTTAAAATAAAAACGTACAGTTCTCTCATCTGACCTTTACTGTAATTTGTGCTAGGATTAGAAAAATTAAGTACATATTGCTCAATTTTTATTCCTCACCTCAATTCATCTCATATTATTTTATTATAAAATTTTCCCCCCAGATTTTCTCCCCAATTTAGTAGTCGCCAATGCCCACCCATCATTCATCTGCTAATCAAGGGAGGGCCGAAGACTATGGCGTGTTTTCTCCGAACCAGGTGATGCCAGCCAGCCATATCTTTTCGAACTGCTCGCTCACTCACGGTGTGAAAAACAATTGATGCAAGAGCGCCAGGGTGCCTCCCGTCCCTCCCCTCTCGGCCAATGAGATCTCTCCAGGCCCCCGGATACGTTAGGCTACAGCATCACCCGGGATCCGAACTTGCGATCTCCCAGGATGATATGGGGCGAGACCATTAGCGCTGCACCACTTGGATGCCCCACTCCATGTATTTTTATTACAACCACCACCTGGTGATGCTGTTCACCTCGGTTGCACAAACTGACATAACCGGACATCAATAAAATCAACAAATAACGTCTTATCTTTGAAAGAACTGTAGTCCAGCTGCTCGTCGTATTCTTGTACCTTGTTCCTGAATTCTACACTTTATTTATAGGATTTATACTCAGGCTTAAATGTCTTTAGTAATCAGAGCAGACGGACTGAAACAACAAACCCACTCAGTCCCACCGGAGATCGTCTATAAATAAGAGGATATCATGTGGCTATACTGCCATACATGTGGCATGTACTTGGATGAGACGAGGTTTTTTATTTTTTTTTTATTTAATGCACAAAAATATTTTTTAATTACACCGCTTATCTATCCCATCTATCCAGTGGGGACAGAGGAGCTTCGAACCCAAGGCAACAGTCCTAACCACCAATCCATCATACTGCCTGTGTCAACTTCATTTTCAAATAATCTTTTCGCCTTGCTGCCTATTCTTAAACAAGCCATGTCTATTCACTAATCAGGCCAAAAAGGACTTTAATAAGGTGGACGCTGGACAATGTGGTGGCCAGTTTATGTGTGAAACTGATTCCATCACTGAAATGATGATCCAATGTCAATATATTCTATCAGGGAAGAAAAGGCTCCATATGGGACGCCATTCAGGTCATCAGCTGACTTCATTTTATTGCCACATAATGTTGCTGAGCCTAGACCTGAGCAACTGAAACAACCCCAGATCATAACACTGTGGCACTATAGATGATTGGCGCATCACTTCATGTGCTTCCCTTCTTACCCCGACACGCCCATCACGATTCATTAGACCACATGATCTTTTTCCATTGCTCTAAAGTACACTCTTTATGCTCCCTAGCCAATTTAAATGCTGTTTTCTGATTATAATTACTAACAAGTGGTTTTCTTATGGCCACACAGCAGTTCAGTCCCAATCCTGTGAATTCTCATCACATTGTTTATATGGAAACGCTTTTAATTTCACTATAAAATCATAGCTGTGATATCCACCATCCTTTTTTTCCATGCATCTTTACTAAATGTTTATCATTTATGATTTTTCTGATCACATTTAGGGGGGGTTAAAGGGTTCTTAACCCATTCCAGTATTAGTACTGGGAGCACTGTATTAGGGAGTATTCCTCCCTTATTGTTTCCGGTACTTGATGCAAGCGAGTTTTTTTTTTTTACCCATCCTGATGAGTTTGGTCTGTTAATATACTTCGCTTGGTCTACGTCTGATGACCACTGTATTAAGGAAACAAACCGGGTATGAGCTGGCATTGGGCACCACCCCTTCCCATCTGTTTGGTAATGTTTTTTTTTGTTTTTTTTAATGTTCTTCCCCACCTTCACACCCCGATCCAAACTCACAAAGTTCACCTATCGGGTTACGCGTTCCCACAGAAACTGTGCTGTTTTGGACACCATTTTAATATCGGGCACAAAGCTCACCCTACTAGAGGCGGGATTGTGTAGCCAAATTCACTGATCGTATTACGTTAGAGACAACAGGCTCAGGGAAAACACTCTGCTCAAGCCATATTCCTTTCTTTATTTCAGCCACTGACCTTCGGAGTAATCTTCTAGAGTCAACATGCCAGGAAGGTGCTTTAAAAATAAAAAAAGACGTCAGCCAGGAAGTCCCCCAGAGAGAAGTGTTTAAAGCACAGACTGTCCCCTCAGACATGGCACACTTAAGTCACAAATAAGACACGTGATGGATTAGAAAACGTGAGCTTATTGAAAAAAAATAATGCCGCTATGATGAAGCATGCTGATATGATCAAAACGTGAGCACTCAAATGATCCGGTCTACTATACAGTATAATCCTATAAAGAAATGCATATGTAGTAATTTTTTGGAGTATTAAAATGTGCTTTTGTTGAAGCTCAGGATCAACCCGAGACCCCTGGACCTGAGCCACAGTGCAGGTTTTTACTCATTCTCAGTAAAGCATGGTAGGTGTAAGGGACTCCTAAAATGTTCTCAGATAAATACACAGAAGCTATAGTAACCATGAAGTAGGCTTGATTATTCTTACCAAAATTTGGAGTTGTTGCTGTGAAATTACAGCCGATTTGACAACCCTGTCATTAAGAGATTAGATCATTAAGTTTCTAGAGCACTTCATGCGTTGTCCTGTTGTTGACTTTTTACAAAATGCTATAATTTCTCACCATTAACCTGGACAAGCTCATGACATCATACCATAACTCTCAAACACGAGCAAAAAAAAAAAATTAAGTAAAAAAAAAAAAAAAAAAAAAAAAAAAAAATCCATCCCAGATTTATTATCCAATTATGCTCATGGCCTTGATTATTGACTCCCAACAAAACCAGGAGTATCCAGACATCACATAAGTATCCTGTGGCTGAAAGCCTTCGGTGCTTGATGAGGTAATCACTGGCATGCTCTGGTGTCTGAACTTCTTTAACTGGGAGTGTTTAATGGGCTGAAAGCGAGTCATTTAAAGCAGCTCATCTACTGTATGCATGGCAAGCTTTGTATTAAGAGAGGCATTCAAATCAAACCAGGCCTTTTGATTGTGCAGAATAACAGAACACTTTATTTCTCTATATAACACTAATACTACACTAATGCACTTATTCCAGCATTTCACTAGAGCTTGGATACCATCAAGTTAGAAAGTTTTTTCAGTATGCTGGAGGTATGTTCGCACTACCTGGCCTCCCAGGAACTCCTTTAATACCCCAAACATGTGGAAATGGCTTGGAGCGAGGTCAGGACTGTACGGGGGATGTGGCATCAGGACTGTACGGGGGAGTCGCCGAGTCGCTGTAATGTGCAAGTGATGTTTTTCTAAGGATCAGGTGTTCTGGTTGCCAAATGTTCACTGGAACGACTGCAGTGGGCTCCGAGCCACCTCGGCCGGGTTCGTCATTCAAGAATGTGCGGCTTTCCTTTAAAAGTTCACACCATTCAATTTTTTTTTTTTTTTTTTTTAGAAGAGTCATCATTGTCTTGTGCTTTAAGTCTTCTGTATATGTCGATCACTTTTTATGCCTTCATGCATGAGAATTTCCATCACAGTTCCAGATACGAATCCTGGATCAAGTTCTTTTAGCCCATTCAACTTCCAGTCCAATCGCGGAGGTAGCTCATGTGTACTGTACATTGCATCGGATACCAATATTTACAATGATGTACAATATTTTTCATATTTTGAGCTTCAGGATGCATATATTTATTGGCTCTTGGTAAGTGTGGGTCATCACAAAAATGTCAAACACTGAAACATAATAACATATTCCCCAAATATATTAGAGTTTTGTGGGGTTTATTTTATGTAAATCCGCCAGCTTTATATACTTATTACAGCAGTGTATCTGAAATAATCCACAGGTCCTCCAGCAGCAGACTGGCTTCCGAGTGTGCATAGAAGCATTTTAACCCGTTAAGGAACCAACAGCCGGCTGTTTTTCGAGTGATCAAAGATCAAAACACCACACTTCTGTTTTTTTTTTTTTTTTTAAGAGAGAGGACTTTGCCAAGCACTTGAGGCACAAGCATACAAGTGCACACTACACACAAAAACCACAGATCTACAAGCTCACACGCCACCGCGCTACGCCCAGCGATTACGCCAGCTAAACTAAAGCTGGTTTTAATAAGTAAAGCTGTGCTGGAATGCTGGGGTGTAGCTGTTGTACCACTGCATGTCACCCACAGCGAAGGACCAAACCAAACGCGACTGGACCTGACCGACGCCAAAATAAAAAATACGCTGGATTTGAGGCACAAACTGGATGTTGTCACCAGAAGAGCACATTTAACGAGTTACGTTTGTTCATTTAGCCCGTGCTCACAGCATCAGTCTGGCAAATACCAAATACCATTTTTGGCTTCTTTCAAACTTTAACATAGTCTGAGGCTATTAGAGTCGACTAATGCTACAGTCTACGATTTAGTATTCTGAGGGTCAACAAGACGCATTATACACACGTGGACAAAATTGTTGGTACCCTTCGGTCAATGAAAGAAAAACTCACAATGGTCACAGAAATAACTTTAATCAGACAAAAGTAATAACAAAATAAGAATTCTATGAATGTTAACCAATGAAAGTCAGACATTGCTTTTCAACCATGCTTCAACGGAATTATAAAAAAAAAATGAAAACTCAAACTCATGGAACAGGCCTGGACAAAAATTATGGTACCCCTAACTTAATAATTTGTTGCACAACCTTTTGAGGCAATTACTGCAATCAAACGATTCCTGTAACTGTCAATGAGACTTCTGCACCTCTCTGCAGGTATTTTGACCCACTCCTCATGAGCAAGCTGCTCCAGTTGTTTCTGGTTTGAAGGGCGCCTTTTCCAGACAGCATGTTTCAGCTCCTTCCAAAGATGCTCAATAGGATTGAGGTCAGAGCTCATAGAAGGCCACTTTAGAATAGTCCAATGTTTTCCTCTTAGCCATTCTTGGGTGTTTTTAGCTGTGTGTTTTGGGTCATTGTCCTGTTGCAAGACCCATGACCTGCGACTGAGACCCAGCTTTCTGACACTGACCAGCACATTTCTCTCTAGAATCCCTTAATAGTCTTGAGATTTCATTGTACCCTGCACAGATTCAAGACACCCTGTGCCAGATGCAGCAAAGCAGCCCCAGAACATAACAGAGCCTCCTCCATGTTTCACAGTAGGGACAGTGTTCTTTTCTTGATATGCTTCATTTTTCCGTCTGTGAACATAGAGCTGATGTGCCTTGGCAAAAAGTTCCATTTTTGTCTCATCTGTCCATAGGACATTCTCCCAGAAGCTTTGTGGCTTGTCAACATGTAGTTTGGCATATTCCAGTCTGGCTTTTTTATGATTTGTTTTCAACAATGGTGTCCTCCTTGGTCGTCTCCCATGTAGTCCACTTTGGCTCAAACCAAGCCTGTTCCATGAGTTTATTTTTTTTATATAATTCTGTTGAAGCATAGTTGAAATGCAATGTCTGACTTTCATTGGTTAACATTCATAGAATTTTTTTTAATTAGTACTTTTGTCAGATTAAAGTTATTTATGTGACCATTGTGAGTTTTTCTTTCATTGACCGAAGGGTACCAACAATTTTGTCCACGTGTGTACGTGATACACTGTGAATAACCATTGATTCAAGGTTTTTATCGCAAACGCATCTCAAAAACAAACAAAAGACCAGAACCAATTTAAAGACATCACCCGTCCGATAACCCATCTCTCCGACTCCTATTTCTTGCCATACACTACTATAAAATTGTCCTTTACCTCATATAGAAATACTGTCTGTCTTTACATTGCATTTTATTCTTTCATCTTTGTCCATACTGCTTATCCTGTACAGGGTGGTGGGAAGCTTGGACCCTGTCCTAGGCAATTGGGGAGGGTACACCCTGCACAGGTTCATCACAGGGTGCAATTTGGGGATGCACATTAGCGTAATGGAGGAAACCAAACAAGCACAGGGAGACCAACTCCATGCACACATACCCCGAGGCGGGGATCGAACCTTCTACCCTGGAGGTGCGAGGCCACAGTGCCTAACCGCTACACCACCATGCCTGCTGCCGAGCAAAAATGCATACCATTTTGTTTCTGACGGTTTGCTTTAAACCAAGACTCTGGCTGCCCCAAAGTATTTTTAAACCAGTTGAACCTGGCAACCCCTTCATTAACAGTAAAACCCAGCCCCCATGGGCCTCTTGTAGTCCCCATTTTTGACCAGTAATAACCAGGTAAGCTAAATCGGGCACTAGAACGATAAGCGAATCAGCTGGATGTCCTTTTATATCCGACAATTTCTTTTAACTTAAGAGGTTATATATACGCCATACAGACCAAAAGTTTGGACATACCTCATTCAAAGAGTTTTCTTTATTGTGTTCTTTAGCCCAAACAAGTCTCTTCTGCTTGTTGCCTGTCCTCAGCAGTGGTTTCCTAGCAGATATTCTACCATGAAGGCCTGATTCACACAGTCTCCTCTTAACAGTTGTTCTAGAGATGTGTCTGCTGTTAGAACTCTGTGTGGCATTGACCTGCTCTCTGATCTGAGCTGCTGTTAACCTGCGATTTCTGAGGCTGGTGACTCGGATGAACTTATCCTCCGCAGCAGAGGTGACTCCTGGTCTTCCTTTCCTTTGGCGGTCCGCATGTGAGCCAGTTTCTTTGTAGCGCTTGATGGTTTTTGGGACTGCACTTGGGGACACGTTCAAAGTTTTTTTCGGACTGACTGACCTTCATTTCTTAAAGCAATGATGGCCACTCGTTTTTTTCTTCACTTCGCTGCTTTTTTCTTGCCATAGTACAAATTCAACCTCTTTGAATGAGAAGGTGTGTCCAAACTTTTGGTCTGTACTGTGTGTGTGTTTATATATATATTTTTTTAAACGTATAGATGTGTCAGTGAGGTCTTTAAGGAAGATTTATTGAATAGCTGATGTACACGGTGGAGCTCTGCACCCTCCTACATTATATATGACCATGTGACTTTAATAGGATTAGTCAGGATGGAAGCGATATGGCTGTTATCGTCATCTTCCACCACTGGCAGAGGAAGCAACAGCAGCTGTGACTATTCAGTGGAACCACAGAGTGATTTACTTGATATCTGATCTACTTGATTAAAACAAACATAAGGCTTACTTTGGGTGTTTTAAACATGATAGGAAGTTGTGATCTGAGCAAAAAGATCTGAATTGTGCAGAAAAGCTTATGTTAGAATAGCTAAACTGCAGACAGCTCTCATCATGACTGTGTCATGCTTCAGAATATGGTATCATCCTTCCGACTGCTAAAATGAAATCTAAACATATCCTGACGTGTCTCTAAAGGAGTTCAACAGAAAGGAGTTTGACCTATTGTAGAGCGACCGCAGGTTCAAATCTCAACAAAGCCACTATATTTCTGGGACAGGAAGCCAAGGAAGCAACACTGACTGAGCTTTCTGAGTGGGAGGGATGACGTAATACCTCTCTCTCTCATGCACCCCGTCAATCACAGGTGTCTGTGTGCAGAAGAAGGTAGGCTGCTTTCATTCTGTATGAGACTTACGCTTCCATGTTACGTAGCATAAACAACAGAGCCGGGAAACACAAGCCGACTTCTGGACAATGAAACGTTCAATTTCATTTCATGTTTACTTTAGTTCATTGCTTAAATGTCATGTCTTGTATAAAGAGATGATTCCATTTTTCCTGCCAATCTCCACATTCTAGTCCAGTAGGTGGCGGTATTACACCAATTGCCCATAAACTCAAAAGAAGAATATGTGATACTCTTGCAAAGTGCGAGTATTTTACTGATATATATTTTTTAAAGAAATATGTTGGTTATGGAATTCATCTATTTGAGATAATTTAATGTTTGTAAGTTTACCTAAACATTTTTAAAAACATGAATTGATTTCCATCAATTCAATTGACGAGTGTCAACCAAGGCAGGATTGTTTAGACTGCTTAATCTAGCTTGACATATACGGCTTACGTCATATCTTAATAAATAAATTTTATTGTTAAGACCTACAGATGACCAGAGGACTCGTCTCTGTGAGACACTGGATCTGGCTAGATCAGGCTGGTGGGTGTACGCTAGCCAAATTGGGCAGAAACTGTTGAAATAACCAAAAGACTATGTGCAGGCACCCTATACTTGTAATTAGCCTGATTTTTCTGAGATGTTTCAGGGCGAGGGAAAAACAGCGGTTGAACCTTAAGGGACAATTAAAGAGGCGATTTCCTGTTTAAATAGCTGTGGTTAAACCTCACACGCCCTTTGAACTGCTGCTACGCAGTACCATCAACATCATGTTTAAAATCACAATGACTGAAACATTGGGCCAGGATTTGATCACGGACACAATCGAATCAGGCGACTGTTGAAAGCTGCGGATCAGCACGGGGCAGTTATGTAACTACAGATATACTCACAAAGTGTCCAGCCAGTCCTGGAGTGGCGACGGCGTCTCCGACGTCCTGAGAGTCACTCATGGCTTGTTCTGCTGTGTGCGTGTCCGCGCGCGTCTCTGTGATTGTGCTTTAGCCTTTTTCTCTTTTGCTCAGACTCAGCTGGGAGGTTTCGGACAGCATAACCTGAAAGAACAAAATAAACAAGACTAGAACCAGTTCTTATTCATTCAAATAATTTGTCAGAGAGACATACAAATACAATTGTTGCTCTATTTGGAAAAAAATAAAAAAATAAAAAGATTTTCGTATAACAATAAGGGGGAAAAAAAAAAAAACTTTATAACAGAAAGAGTTCATCATTACCTGAAACGCTGAAAGGACAGTATAAAGGTCAAATGCATGGCTTATTCTGGGTAACAACGTGGTTTGGAATTTCATATTCAGTTTTCTGTATTTTTAAAGTGGTATTGTCAAAGGCAGTACACACACACAAAAAAAAAAAAAAAAAAAAAAAAAAAAACACTTCGAGAGATCAATCTGATTATAAGATCTCTGCAAGTGGTAACACATTGCATCACATGCCCCAAGCCCAAGAAACAACAACAACAAAAAAGCAAAAGCAGAACAACAAGTACTTGCAAAATCATCTGCACCAGCCTACAGTAGCGTTCTACTGACACGAGATAACATCAAGCACGCATCGATTCAAATACAGGGAAGTCAAGACACACAACCAACATTCAAACCAACAAAGCATGTTAACCTGGACAATGTAGTCTAACAGACAGCTGATAAGTCCTGATGTTTTACTTTATAAGATCAAATCGAATAGAACTCCAAAAGGCCACGGTTGAAAGAGCGACTAGTAAATACACTAGAGCTATGAATCATGGGTAGACTGTTTTAAGGCGTTGTGAAAATTCCATTAAATTCACTTAGCACTAAAGTATTTTGTCTCAAGCAGCTACAGTGTATTACACTTACATATTTTCGAAGTATTATAACCTACGAAAAATGTAATACGGAAATTTAAAACATTGCAATGTTTTGCTGTGTAACCAGTTAAAATGTTATTTCTAATTCAGAGCAATCTTTTCACACGCACTCCATTCCAGTAGGTGGCGATATTCCACCAATCGCACAAAAAAAAAATCAAAAGAAGAAGCAGCAATACTCTCACAAAACACGAGTATTTTCACAAGATGGAAGCTGTTTATTTTCTACAAAAGCTGTGATATAATTAAAAAGCTTTTTTTTCTTTTTACAATATTTAACTTTTATAAAAAATGTTTACCTAAAGCGTGAATTGATTCTCAATGGAAAACTGACTAACAAAAGCTCAATTCAATTCAATTGCATAATGGATTAAATGGCATTGCTCTATTAGATCCCCCATTTTTCAGTGCTACATGGTGAAACACACCCCAGTAAGCACATAAACTGAGGAGATGGGTGAGTCAATGCTTCAGGCTATAAAGTTTCAACTCCCTTATATAATCCCTGGAGACGTGTTTATGCATCACTATTTAAACTGCTTAATCATCAGAACTGCTTAGCTCGGCGAAACGGGATTATCGTTTTCAATTGAGAGTAGTATTTATTGCCGGATATTAGGATTCGTCTGCTTGCACCAGTTTGGAAATCTCCAGCTTGCCACTGAGGAGTTTCGACACGGTTTCTGCCAGCATTCCTAATCCACTTCCTCTAAATGTCACCTGAGTTCCTGTTTTGCTCCTGCTTTTGGACACTGCATGATAGCCAGAGCACTACTGAAGAAGTACGGAAGTTTCATTTCTTGGGTTTTAGAACTTCTCCTAACAAGCTGGGGTAAAGTCCGCACTAGTCTCCTTCTTTGTTACGGGATTCTACTTTATTAGTCTCGCTTCCTCATCTTGCTGCTCTTGAACAGAGCATCCTTATGAACATGCATCTGCAGAGATGACTATGGAAAGAAAGAGAGTCTGTTCAACCGATATGAAGCGAGATAATGGTTAATAAACAGACTTTAAGAATTATTTTACCAATGTGAGTTAAAGGGGAGGAAAATCAGCCAAAAAATTAATAAACAACTAAATCTGACTGAAGCGGGAGTATAAATATGGTACAAATATACATGTTCAAATGAACAGTTTTTACAACCATGATGAGCAGAAAAGCATCTCAGAACAAAGAACGCACTGATCCTTTAAGGTGGATGTGCTGCAAGAGGCACACCCGAATCGGACGAGGTGATGTTTATCTTTAACTGGACGAGTTTGGGTAAAACTGGCCTCCATCATAATGTGCTTTTCTGCTCTTGGTCGCCCAGAATCAGTGTGTTGTGCGTTGATGCTTTTCTGCAAAACCTGCTTATGTGAGTGACCACATCCATCCTCTCAGTTCAAACCAGGCTGGCCTTTCTCCTCGAAGCGCTCTCTCATCAATGATGCGTTTCTGCTTCCGCAACTGATGCTCACCACATTCAACCCGTCTGACACCAACAACCACGCTCGTCAGTCTGAACTGCCAGACCCGAACTGAACTCTTCTATACTGCTTTATCCTGCATACGAGGTCGCAGGGGAGCCCAGCAGACTGGACGAGGTGCCAATCCATCACGGGGCACACATACAAGCACACGACGGGCAATCTGGGAACCAATTAGCCTAATCTGCATATATTTGGATCGTCGGAGGAAACCGGAGTAACCGAAGGAAACACACCAATCACACCTGAGATGGGAATCAAACCTGGCAATGTGAGGCCACAGTCCTGACACCATTAATAATCAAGTGTTCTAAATAAAATGCTATCTGTGTGTGTTAACATTGTAAAGCAATATGTAATTTATTAACATGCATCCTCAACCTTAATAGATTACCATGCAATTCAATTGAGATTATAAAATGTCCCTAGATGTCCATGTGGATTGCTAGATGGAAAGGACGTCACCGAGGCACTTACACGCACCACTCAAAGTTGGAATTTAAATGGACCAGTATGTACAAACTTCCCTACTTCAATAATCTTATCCATTATAAGCGAAAGCCATTACATAAGCAAATCGTTTAGAACTCTCTGCATATCGCGCGGAAAAACGAGCTGATTCATCCGTAGCGGACAGGACAAGCCAAAGTCACTGCTGTTTTCATATCCTGTGTAACACAAGAGCCTGCTCTCGCTGCCAGTCTGGGGATCTGCAACGTGATTGAGGATGAGGGAATCACATTCCTAGCGCTCGCAGCACCGAGTCGGAGCCGCTTTCACCCGGCAGAGCGGTAAAGATGTGGCTGCAGCTGCTCGCATATTTTCGTCAGCGGCTTCTGCTGACACAATAAGCATAATTCATATCGAGTCGAACAGGAAACATTTTGTAAGACAGGAAAAAGCCTGTTAAAGTCTGTTAGTCTTTTTTTTTCCCCCCATCCATTTTACAGAAACCTTCAGAAAAATCCAAGTTTGAAAGAAGAAATAAATATAAAGTAGACCGAGATCAAAGTGACAACACGGACACACACATCAGACAAGCACGTAGAGACGAGATCTTTCATAAGGAGATAAAAATGCAACAATCGGCGCAGAAGTGAATTCTTTCTCACTCACAGATGAGAAAGAAAGAAAAGAAATGCAAAGAATGAGAATGACACTCACCTTTAAGTGCTTAGTGCAGGGAGCCTACAGCCAGAGCGGTCATTGTAGTGTGATGGCAAGCCTACTGTAATCCTGTCCAGGCATGGAGCAAGAGAGAAAAAGCAAGGGAGAGAGAGTGAGAGAGAGAGAGAGAGAGAGAGGGAGGGTGGGGCAGAGAGGGAAGAGAAAAAGAATATGATTGGTGAAGAGTGGTGTTTTCCTTCGTCTCCTGTCATGTCCTACCCCTATAGCTTATCCCCGCATTCTCCCACTCTCAACTCCTATCACACTGACACACATGCACACTGAACACACACACACACACACACACACACACACACACACACACACACACACACACACACACACACACACACACACACACAATTACGCTTCCTCCTTCTGACTGACATGTGACTACATGACTCGACCCTGAAATCTCTCCATGCAGCCACCCACGCAGAAAAAACACACCGTGTCCTGATGCCAGGTCGGATCCTGAGGACCCCCGTCCCTGCACGAGCGCACACTTTGACAACACTGTGCGCAAAGAAAGCGATGCATGTGACAAATAAAATCTGAATTTGAAATTAGTCCTTCCTACATCAAAGTCAAGTTCATCATGAAATTCAAGTTCATTTAACCGAGTCAGAAAAGCTTTTTCAGGGCATTTAATTGAAACCAGGAAGGGCTCTCGCGTGCCTTGCAGAGTTTGACTGCGAACGCTTTCGACACGTTTCTGCAAACTTCATTTTCTTTATTATGTCCGTCTGAACAGAACACAGACCTAAATGTCCCTGCTCGGCCCAGACGTCTAGCAGAACATTACTTATGATTAGACCGTAATAATTCCCAGAAAAGATGGAACTCGATGTTCACCATATTTAGAAGCACCTCGTTCTTTATCTCCAGGACTTATCGAGAAAGCAAAGAGAACGAGGACAGGAAAGCAGTTATATCTACAGAAGTGTTTTATTTTTGAGAACATAATTTCTGGAAGTGTTCGAACGTTTAGACAGCGTATGCTCTTTATCACAGGATTGAATTCTGTCTGGACATTTTTCTATATGTTCTCCAGTACTTAAAACTTAAAATTAGATCAAACTATGTGTACCATATCTACATTACTGGAACACACGCATACAGTAAATGCAAATCCAAGGGGCGTTCAGGTCAAGTTCGACACAGTTGTGAGAGTTCTTTAGAAACATCTTTACTTCTCTATATAATCCCCTGCTACATTAACGAACTTATCTCAGCATTTTACTTGTGCTTGGACACCATAAAGGTAGAAAGATCTCTCAGGACTGCCAGCTTCATGTCTGAAACCCTGGCCTCCCAGGAACTCGGTTAGTGGCCCAAACATGTGGAAATGGCTTGAAGAAAGTTCAGGACTTCTTGAGGATAAGGTTCAATATAGGACATAAACTTTTCCATCCAGCATTTGAGTCATCTGAGAGAACAACGTGCTGCAGTGTAGCTGTGGAGAGGGTCAGCACATCTTGTTGCCAAGAGCGGGAATTCTCTCTAATTCAGGGAACAAACTGAAATCAGTTCCATGTTGTAAATCTCACCTAGCTAGCTGGTTTTTCTGGATAGGACAGCTGCCTTGTGAAATACTTTTATCAAGATGATTTCTTCAGGCTGTTTTGCTCGCATGTCTGCTTGACTTAAACGCGTGTTGAAAATATGAAATGAATGGTGCAATGAAAGCGGTCACAGGTTCAATAAGAACATGCAAGTCGTCCATCCGTCAATTTTCCTCGGCATGCTGGGACACAAGTCTTATCTTATCTTGACATTTTGCCAGCTCCATGTGTGTGTGCCGCCTCATTCATGTGAAAGTGATGACGTCTTGAAATGCATCACTAAACATAACTAAAGAGAGAGTTACCTGTATACCTGTATGTGTGTTAAATCTGATTAAAATATATAAACTCTAAATATGACATTGTGATGAACTTCCACAAATGAATGAAAACGTGAAACTGACTGACATTTACCGAAGACTTCACGCATGGTATCGTGATGAGATTCTTAACCGCAGGAAAACATTTGAATCGTGCAAATGCTTTAAAGAAGTCTGTACGTCGTTGAATGTCGAACCCTAGCCGAGGTGGCTCGGGGCCCCTGCAGTCGTACTTCCCGTGGACATCCAGCAAGTGGAACGCATCATCCTTTACAATCCAACTTACAGAAGAGACACTTTAACAGGAACTCGTTTGGGGGTTACTGCATTGTACAACCCCTGTACAGTCCAGACCTCGCTCCAGGCTATTTCCTCATATTTGCGCCAGTTCCTGGGAGGCCAGCGTTTCAGATCATGGCTTCAGCGTACTGAAAAAAACGTTCTACCTTGATGGTGTCTGAGCACTAGTGAAACACTGGAAGTGCATTAGCGAAGCAGGGGATTATATAGAGAAATAAAGGTAGTTTTTACTCTCATCACCGTTCTGTTATACCACACAATCAAAAGTCCTGCTTTGACTTGAAGCATAATCTTCGTCTTAATCTTAAAGCATGTAGGTAGTTTAAGCGGTTTAACATGTTCACTGCGTGTCTGATGAACTGGATCTGAAGCATAAGCACAAAGAAAACCTTTGACCTAAGCAGGGCAGTGAAGCAGAGAACCACTGCTGTAGACTAGGAAAACCTGTTAATACTCTCCCACCAATGTTAAACACCATGTATCTATATTGTGTGTGTGCTCAAACATCCCTGAAGATGTCAGGAATATTACACACTCTCTGGTTTAAATTAGCTGATTTTTCAAACATTCCAGCAGTCATTTACCCCATCATGAAAGGAAATATGTTTTTGGGGAAAAAGGCTATGATGAAGAAAAAAAGACATCCAAAGACTCTTGACTACATCATCATTTGGCCACGATTTCTCAAAGGAGAAATACAAACCTCCATGACTAAGAGTCGGAGCTACAAGAAGTCCATTCAATTAACTATGTGGTGTACCCAGGCGAACGGTCAAGGCACACAAAGAACCTATTTATAGCTGTAAGCACAGCTCCAGGCCTGGAGGCTAAGAGTCAAGTGCAGTGTGGTGATTTCCCTGCTCTAGATATCTACTAAACCTACGCATTATCTAGTAAATCCGGCTCTTCACTAGCAGCTATAAAAAGGTATCTCTATTTGTACCCCCCCCCCCCCCCGCCCCAATGTTGCTGAGATGCACAACTGATGCTACATATTTTGTATTGTCAGTACATACACTACAAGACTAAATGTACATGATCACCTAAGCATGTGCTCTTCAAACATCCTGTTCTAGGTTTAACCTCCACTCATCAAAAGCTTTCCACCAGATAGCAGAGCATGTCTGGAAGGATTTCAGCCACAAGGTCATACTGTGATGTTAGGCCTGGCATTCCAGTTGATCCCAAATGCCATTCAGTACAGTTTGAGTTCCAGGCTTCTCATGATCCCCCTTGGTGAACCGTGTTGTCACTGACCTTGCTTTGTGCTCAAAAGCATTGTCGCGCGATAACAGTACATAAACCGCTCGCCTCGTTCCACCATCTCTCAAGGATCGAGGCAGACATTCACCTAGACTCTTTTCCGTTCTGGCACATAGGTGGTGGAACAAACGTCCTCTAGATGTCTGTACAGCGGAGTCTTTGACAATCTTTAAACGACGACTCAAGACGTATCTGTTTCTTCAATACTTGGACTAATCCCTCAGCCCAACCACCTAACTGTGTTTGATTGATGGCACTTAGTTAGTAACCTAGTAACTCAGTGTTGGGTATCTATCCATTGACGGAAACTTCAAAGCACTTTTTGTAAGTCGCTCCGGATGAGAGGGTCTGCCAAACGCCACAATGTAAATGTAACAGCTTCGACTCCCTTTCCGCCAGTGACGAGATGTTACAACGCAACACCACAAAATGGTCTCTCATACCGTTGTGTGCTACCAACATTGTGGGAACAGTTTGGGGAAGAACCACACATGTGTTAATTAGGTTCCCCTAAAATTCTGGCCATACGGTGTATATTTCACCAGGAAATATGAATGTATTCAAAATAAGTACGCAATTTGGATGTCTCGGTGGTGACAGGTAGAGTTTGCAGACAAAGGTTTGTTTTCCCTCCTTCCTCAGCAAAACCCTGAAATTAGGTGGTGCGGCTACACTAAACTGCATTCTAAACAGAACAGAGCAGAGCAGTAATAAGATGGACAGAAAGACAGATACACAGAAAGTCGCTTAAGGGATCAATGACGTCCAAGATTGTGCAAAAGTCTTCAGTACCATATTATCTTTACTAACAATTTTGTTATACATGTCTATCATGTCTGTATTCTGTACAAACCATTCACTATTTCCAAATGTAACTTAAAAATGAATGAATAAATAGCATTACAGAAGAATATTTGCATGTCTGTAAAGAAAGCAACATATTACATGGCAGACCTGTGTTCAGAAGGGGGGAAAAAAACCCTAATGTAGGCCCCTGGGTTTTGCATGAAAATAAAAAGGAGTAACAAAATTACCTAAAGAACTTGTATTCTCCAGCACACTCAATAAAACCTCGCTACTTACAGTACTGTCGAAAAGTTGTGTTTTAAACATTTCTACATAAAAGAAACTTTTATAAAAATTAATAAACACACTCAAAATTTAATGTGCAAACTCTGCTTGAAAATAATCAGTAGTGTCAGATACTGATTTGTGCAGTTTTTAAAGTAAAAAAAAAAAAAAAAAAAACAGGTGTTCGGTTTTACTGAGCATGCCGGAACATTCTTCTGGTAACTGTCACACTCGCTCCTTTTTATTTTAACACAAAAAAACAGGAACCTTGTTTGTTTGTTTCTGTCTGAAAACTGGTCTGTCATGTAATATGTTGCTTTTATTACAGACATGCAAATATTCTTATTTATTAATTTTTAAGGTGTTTGGAAATAGTGAATGGATTTGTACATAATAATGCAGATATGATAGATAACATTTGTACTAAAGATAATACGGTAGACTCACATTGTGTAAAAACATTAGATTATAAACTAATTAAAGCTGCACCGCATTCACGGAACCAGGTAAAACATACTACAGGTAGAAAAGACACAGGGAAGGGGGGGGAGAGGAAAAGAATAGAAATAAATACAAACATTTGTGACATTTATTTCTACCGGATTACTGCTGTAGAACTGAGTAACTTAACCAAGCTGGTCGCTCCATCAAGCACACGCGCACATAGATCAGCTCTAAAATACGTTAACTCTTTGCTGTGATTTGATTGGTTGACTGCTGGCCAATTAGATCACACAGGACCCTGAAACAGGAAGTGACCGAGCAGACAAGAGAAGTGAAGTGAAGCCCATTGTGTAACATTGTTACTTTTATCCTCCCTCATCTATCAACATTGTAACACACAAACATACACAATTTTTTTTTAAATCAAACAGACCAAAAAAAAAAAAACATTTTATATTAACGTCTTAACATTGTAACACTGTTGCACTTCAAAAAGCCACAGGTCAACTGTTCTATGTACGCATGTGAATGAAAGACAATTTCAATTTAAAGCACAAAACTAGAAAATACCTGAGTAAATTCGCACATGAATGAATTTAAGCGCGATGTATTTTTACTGCGCATGCGCAGAAAGGCTGGGAAGGAAATAATGACGAGTAGGATGAATTGATAGAACACCGGCGCTCACATGGCTAAGTCTAAATGATCAGCAACAGCTGACTACACAGAGATGAGTCTGGAAAGAAACTCCCAAGTCATGTCTGCGACACAAACTGTGATCCGTAATGCGGAAATGGAAATTATATATATATGAGATTGAGTTGAGAGAGATTATTTCATCTTTCCGCTTCTCATCATCAGTAGCCTACAGGGAGCTTAAAGCACCATTAGGGAGTTCATCACTGTGTGTGTGTGTCTCAATCATACACACACACACCTCCTAAAATACGAGGAGCATCAGCAGTCGGTTATTGCATTCATTTCTACCACAAAGTAGACACACACACACAAAAGCAAGGTTTACGAAAAAAAACTACCAGAACCTTCTGGGCAATAATGAATAAGAGAAAATATCCGGAGTTGCACTTACTGACCGAGAGAGAGAGACAGCTGTCTGACTCACAGCAGTCTTCCCTCTGGGACGCGTTTTCTATTAAAAATAAATACCAAACCTCCCCAAAACGCTCAACAGGAGGAATCTTTCCGAGGAAATAAAAAAAACTGACCGGCTTCAAACACAAAACAAAGCGAAACACAGCCAGGAAAAAAAGTCAACGTGGCCGTGTAGGTCGGGCTTAAACGCGTCGTGCCGCGCCGCGCCGAGCCGAAACACGTGGATCCGCTTCCGAGTGATTCTAATGTGAGACAGATTCACCGCATCAGTAAGACGCCCGATCCGCCAGGTTAATCCTCGGTCAGAGAAAAAAGAAAACGAAAGATAGAAAAATAGTCCAAATATTTCGCGAACCGCAATAAAAGTCCCAGACTTTGTTTTTTTTTTTTTTCGACTAGCTGAACTAGCACAGAGAGAGAGAGAGACTAGTGTTACAGCAAGCACACTCCTATAGTCGGTAACGATACACCCCGACAGGAACAACCCGAAACAATAGACCTGACACTCAACAACATGGAATACAATTAAAAGTCTTTTCAAGAGTCGTTGAATGTTTAAAATGCCTGCAGGTGATAAACAGCATCCCAGATGATCCCTGCTCTAGACTAGATACAGCTGTACTAAGTTACTAGACAAACAACATGAAGCTATTATTCAGTTTGGAGAAGTATTGAACATATTTTGGATATGGTGGCATTGTGGTTAGCACTGTCGCCTCACACCTCCAGGATCTGTGTACATGCAGTTTGAGCATGTTCCCGCCAAGCTTGGTGGGTTTCCTCTGGGAACTCCAGTTTTCTCCTACAGTCCCAAGACATACTGTACTGCATCATCAACTTTTATGTCAAATCGACCATAACAGTAGACAGCCTCGTCTATGGCCGCCAAGCTCATTGTTGGTCTTTCAGATGCTCCCGGGAAGGTTTCACCACCACAGCACAGGATATGACACAAACCTTTCGTTTTATCCAGGCTTGGGACCAGCACTGCATCCAGCAGCTGGGAATCAAACCCATGCCTTCCGTATGGCAGGATAGAAACTTATCACTGAGCCACCAATGCCCAGGACCTGTGGCTATGCTCATAGTCACCAAAACCTCAAGGTTTCTTCCTACTGCCATCTCAGGGAGTTTCCTCCTTGCCCCTCGGCTTGCTCATCAGGGACAATCTTATCATTTAGATTCATATACATTCACCTTTCATACAAACTTCCATAATCTGTTTTGATTGTGTAAACTGCTTTGCGACAATGACAAGTGATAAAAGTGCTATATAAATCAAATCGAATTGAAAACCCTGGATCAGACTACAGAGGGTCTACAGTGACGGGGCATACGACAAGCATCACATTCCACAATTCCTCCTACTGATTAATTTCTTTCACATATCAGCAACGATGCTAAGGCTAGAAACCTTTTAATATGCTACTGTTCATTTCCATGACAAATAAGCGATGATGCTTTACGGTAAAATGGCCTGGACCACTGGACCACAAACTTTATTGAAATGAGTTCTCCTTCAAAAAAACCTTTGTGTTTCATTGAATTTCTTCTGCAGACGTTCTGCCAGATTATGTGAAGAACCCCGAAATACTTTCAAGCCATCAAGCCATTTTTAGTTTCGAGAATGTACAGCACATACCAGTGTACTACAACATGTGACATCAGTTTATTACATAGGAGTCTATTTTAGGACAATGTCGAGCAAGAGAAATGACTCATCACTGAAACAAGATAGATAACTCATAATTGTTTCCTACAGAGCAGGCCCTAACCCTAACCCAAAATGACTTATGTCTTAAGATCCCCAGCCCTTTCAGGTTAGAAATAAAAGTAAACAAACTGTCCTTTTCCTTGGCACTGGTGTCTATTGTAGCTTATTCAAGGTGTATGGGAATTTGCTCAAATTCTTTTTAAAGGTGCAAATATTTTCAAGAGTTATTCTCGTATCCTAGTGAGTTTAGTACCAAAAGTCTATTTATTTAATTTTTTTAATTATTATTATTTATTCCAGTTAATCTTACCTTGCTGTAGACATCCTGGGTCAATCCGGATTTTAAATGTATAGGACGATGTGCTCCGCCGTGTCTCTGAGGGAAAAAGTCAGGTCCTTGGAGAGAGCAGAGCTGATGGTAGTAGGAACAGGCGTTGGCATTCGACCTTCATGTGCCCTTCTCACACTTGATGTCGTACGTCCTGTATGACACCAAGTGCGTAGAGCTAGTGGAGTCTTGATCAGGGGACACTTTATAAGAGAAGCATGGTTGGTGTATTTGTGTGTGTGTGTGTGTGTGTGTGTGTGTTTTGTGTAGTGCGTTAATTGGTCAGCTTTTAAATCCCCAGGGAAGGAGGAAAGAGGTTAAGAGAGCAACAACAACAACAGTAAAGTTACATTACAGAAGTATAGCGGCACACAGATTAGCCCTTAATTTCACAATCTATTATGTCACTGTGAATATTTGTATTGCTGGTTACACACTAAGTAATGCCCTGACGTCTCTCTGTGTGTGTGAGAGAGCGTGTGTGTCAGTCACATGATATGCTTGCAAAACAGATTCTGTTTTTGTCCTTGTTGATCCTTACAAAAATTCAGCGCAAAAGCAGCATGAATCTGTAGAGGTCCTGCTTATTTAGTGTAAGCTTTCAGTTATTTTAACCCCAAAGTCCTTTCCTGCTATTGTGATCCTTTTTTTTTTGGTTCATATTCGTGTATTTCTACAGTGTAACATTGTTCTTTTATACATCCTGCAATCCGACAACAAAAAAACGATTAAACATTTCCTGTACTTTTATCATCCATTTATCCATTGTGAAGTTACACAGGATGTTACAGGACCTTTTACGCTAATAAAACACAAACCTTGGGGATATTTAAGTCTGAGGTGTCTATATGAATAGCTGAATCAAAATTTTTTGCTGTCATTAATCATTGTCATTAATGCACTGCTAGCAATGACCTTGAATGCTCGGTGTAATTAAGAGACATGGTCGTTTTTTGTAATTGCATAAACAGATGAACTGTGGGAATGCCACTGTTTTACTCTGATGAACTATTATTAATAATAATTACCAAAATAAAAATAATACCTAAATAAAGCCTATAATTAACTGATGTTGGAAAAGCATACGCATTGAATGCATTGAATAGACAGAGTAAACAGTGGTTCAGTAGTACTGCAGGGTGGGAAAGTGTAATGACACGTGGAGAAAAGTCACTGGATTACATTTCTAATGATACACAAGGACACAAAGCTGCTTTATAATTTTTTTTATGGCAGTTCAGCACACAGCAGCGGTTAAGCTTCTTTTCACTTCAACACTCAATTGGATGTGGGAATGGGCTTTTAGACTGGGTACAGATAAAATCACCCATCTATACCACTTAATCCCGTATTCAGGGTCACAGGGGCCTGGAGCCTATCAAGTCAAGTCAAGTCAAGTCAAGTCAATTTTATTTATATAGCGCTTTTAACAATTGACATTGTCGCAAAGCAGCTTTACACAATAAAAGAAGTAAGTTTGTATGCAATGTGTATGAATCAAAATGATAAGATTGTCCCTGATGAGCAAGTCGAGGACGACGGTGGCAAGGAAAAACTCCCTGAGATGGTAATAGGAAGAAACCTTGAGAGGAACCAGACTCAACAGGGAACCCATCCTCATCTGGGTGATAACGGATAGCAGGGATTGATCAGCATAATAATGTGTAAGACTGGAAGTTCAGTATAACAGGAGATGTGTTTAAAATTAAAATTAAAAGGAGTCCAGTTTGTTCCTGGAGGCTCAGGTAGACTGTAGGAGATTCCAGTCCTGAGCTATCGAACAACTGAAGTCACAGGTCCCCAGAGCATCAATCGATGACAGGACAGTCTTCATGGAAACCATCCCCAGCCACCACATGAATCCAGGCAGACCACACAGGGCATCCATGCGACGAGATCTCCAACCACACACACACACCCACACTACGGCCAATTTTTGGAATGGCAATTAACCTACATGTCTTTGGGCTGTGGGAGGAAACCGGAGTACCCGGAGGAAACCCACCAAGCACGGGGAGAACATGCAAACTCCGTGCACACAGAGACGGGAATCGAACCCGGACCCTGGAGGTGCAAAGTGACAGTGCTAACCATTACACCACCATGCTGCCTGGTACAGATAAACATTAAGAGCAAATAGTAGACCCATTAAAATTTTGAGCATTTTATACATTATTTGTTTTGCTTTTGTTTTTTTGTTTTTTTTTTTTATTAAGAAATATATATATATAGGGCTCAGGATTGTGCAGTACAGAGTCATATATCCTTTTCCCCGCACAAAATAGGCAACATGATGAACTGAATTTTAGTTCGTTTTAGCCAAGTATGCAAACATGACTGAGCAAAAAAAAAAAAAAAAGAAAAAAAAAAAAAGGTAACACAGGCAAAGAAATAGCACAGATGCACACGATTACTTGTTTTTCTGGTTGTTTCTGATCGTTTCTATAACCAAAAAATAATAGCAATATGCTCATTTTCAGAGTTCTACATTTTTGCGATGTCATTCCAATATTCCATTAGTGGTAAAAATGTACCCTTTATGAAATTAATGAAAACTTTTGTTCTACCTGACGTATCTGAAAACCCAAAAAAACAGTTTCATGTATTAAGTCTCCCTGTGAATCGTCATTAACATACAGTAGGCTGTGTTGCCGGGACATATCTGTGCCGCTTGAGTTTTAAGGGTTATTAAGAACTCAATAGGACCCTCAGTCTTGTATAAAATGTATACTATAATAATTAATATTAACAGCACACTATAAACCAACTTTTAGTGCACAGCTGAGTGAACCTCAGGATTTATATTCAAGGCACTTTCAAGTTTACTTCAAAGGATTTCATGAATAAGGTTTGTGTTGAAAGTTTTCCGGGAGTACTTTTCATTAAAACCACGCAGAATTCAAGACCGCAACATTTTTTGTTTACCGACGCACGCTCCTTAGACTTACAAGTGAGGCCGAGTACATTCGAGCCGGGTGCTTTTCTTAAACACATAGTGGCTCTTTGGCAGGGCGTGGAATCAACCTTTCAATCTTCCTGTCAGAGAAAGGTTTTTAAAGTGGGGTAGTGTAGATCCAGGGGGACCCTGACTGTACTGCATTGCGTTTAAATCACATGACAGTGATCAAGATTACTAGTGATGGACTAGTAGGGGTGGAAAACATCCTGAGAATTTCATTTTAATGCTTTAAATCAAGATTAGTGAAGTTGCCATATGTCCCAATCTCGCCTGTTGTGGGTAATAATTTCCCCCAAAAGTGCATATACTGTATAAAAATATTTATACATTAAACAGTTAAATATAAAGGCACAATTATTTAAACATAAAAATGTGCAAAAATACAATCTTCTTTTTTTTAGGGGGGGGGGGGAGGTACTTATTACTTACACTTATACTTATGTAGATTTTAGAGAAGTTGATGTGGATGATGTTAGTAAGCATAAAAAGTGTACACTTTAAATGAAAATAAAACAGAAAGCACATTTTATTGTACTTTTAAACAGTGAAATGGATTAAAATTAGAAAAACATTAATGAAAATGAGACTTTTAAAGCGACCCATTCATTCATTCATTCATTCGTTTTCTATGCCACTTATCCTATACAGGGTCAGGGGGCTTGGAGCTTATCCCAGGAGATCTGGGGCACAAGGCAGGGTACAACCTGGGAAGTGTGCCAATACATCACAGGACGCACACACACACACACACACACACACACACACACACACACACACACACACACACACACACACTATGGGCCATTTGGGAACGTCAATTAACATAATCTGCATGTCTTTGGACTGTGGGAGGAAACCGGAGTACCTGGAGGAAACCCCACACACTCAAATCTAATCAAACCCTCAACCTGGAGGTCCCACACGGTTCCATCTTGGCACGTGGGCAAATTTAGGCAAAATCATGTTTTTAGTCATTTTTAGGCAAGCAGATGGATCTGGAGCAGTAACACACACTCTGAGTAAAGTAGTAACATGGGACCTTTAAGATCTGTAAAGTTCTTTTAAGGCTGGAACCAAAAATGTAAAAAAAAATTTTTTGAGTTTCTTGAAAATGGAGTTAAATAAGAGTACAGGATATCAGTCTGTACAAAAGTCTGTACAAAAGTCTGGACCCAGTTGTGTGCAAATTAGCAACTAAGTATATGGCAGTGTAGTGTAGATTATAACTTTCCCGTTGATAGAATTGTGAGAACATTTTGTTTTCTTACGGCCACACAGCTGTTTATTCTCACTCCTGTGAGTCTGTGTCACATTGTACATTTGGAAATGCTTTTATTTCGCTATTAAACATTGCTATGATTGATACTCAGATTTTTATACTGTAGTGCAATTTCACTAAATGTTTGTCATCTCTATACATGCTTTGTTAATGAGCATGCGTCTTTTTGAGGTTGACTTGATGCAGAGGCCAATAAGTGAATCCTTCTGACTTTTTTGGGGGGGTCTTTGGAAGTGGATCTGGTCCCTGGAAGCTAAACGTTTGAGAACTCCTTGGCCCTCCAGAAACGTGTCCAGCTCCAGTGTTCATACTGACAAATATTTAGTGCAAAAACCTAGAAAGTTAGCAAGTGAACTCTAACCTGGCTTTAACACAAGCACAGCCT
The DNA here is from genome assembly GCA_030347435.1 of Clarias fuscus. NCBI lineage: Eukaryota > Metazoa > Chordata > Actinopteri > Siluriformes > Clariidae > Clarias > Clarias fuscus. The sequence continues at coordinate 10,864,636 of CM059205.1, read as the reverse complement.
TTAACAGTGAGAACAACATACTGTAATGCTTTGCTTCCAGCCCACATGTCACAATTTCAACATATTTCTATGAATCCGGTTCAAGTGGAGTTAGCATCACATAGTTAACATCAAATGTTGTGAAAGAGATAAGCCACTGATATTAGTTACAACACATTTACAGTTACAAAATACTGTGCATGCTCAAAAGTATTAACGTGACGGGAATCGAACCCTCAACCCTGCATGTGCGACCCACTTGACCTTCCCCACATTATGAGTAAAAAATCTACACAGTTGATATGCGGTACATAATGGAATTCATATGAAGTTACAAAAGTGGACTTATTAACCAGGAGTTATTCTCATCCCTGTGGTGTTAAACTCAACATTAGTTCTGGTGTCAGCTACATACGAATAAAACTGTTCCAATGACCTCAAAATTAGACACTCCTCACTTTGTCAAGGACTGTCTGTTTCATGCTGGTTTCTACCAGTAATCATTTTCATGGTGTATAATGTTTTTTATTCTTGCTTTCAGGACTTGATCTTGATCATGGGCTTGTTTTGATTGAGCTTCAGGATGCTTTTTGTTTAAAAGGGAAACACATGTATGTATACTGCGATCACATGACACTACGTGCACACATGATGACTCTAGTCAATGTGACTTCCAAAGCCAACTAATTGCACATGATCAAATATACACTCACTTACTCACTCATCATCTATACCGCTTTATCCTGTATACAGGGTCGCAGGGGGCCTGGAGCTTATCCCAGGAAACAGGGAACAACCCTGGACAGGGTGCCAATCCACCGCAGGGCACACACACACACACACCCATTCACACAGTGTGGGTGATTTGGGAATGCCAGTTAACCTAACCTACATGTCTTTGGACTGTCGGAGGAAACCGGAGTACCCGGAGGAAACCCACCAAGCACGGGGAGAACATGCAAACGCCATGCACACAGAGACGGGAATCGAACCCGGACCCTGGAGGTGCAAGAAGACAGTGCTAACCACTTCAGTTAAAGAGAGTAAGAAATGTATATGAAGACAGTTTCATATGGATATGGATTTCAATTCCACACTTAAGTATTAGGAGTTCATTAGGAAGGCTGTTTCAGTTCCATGCTGTAACATTACAGCACATTACACAAATTCTTGGGGTGAATACGTATGGAAAGCACATACAGATATTAGCTTTATTCTAATAGGGCAGGAATTTAATAAATGGAAATGTGTGGCCTTAAATGCTTGTGAGTTTAGGGCCATTAATTGCATGTAAAGGCTAGTGCCTGGAAATGCATTAAAACATTTACATATTCCTGGTACGACCAGCTCAAGAAAAAACAAAAAAAAACTGTCACTGTGTATCATCTGAAATAGTTCTTGAGATATTTTAAACCATTGCAAGCATCCCTACAGTAAACGCAGCTTCTCCGGGTAAGCATCACCATCCGTCAAGATTCCTTGAAAATGATTTCTTCTGAAGGAATTTGACGAGAAGATGGCTAAAATGTTACAAGCAGTCAGAGTGCAAACTCCATTCCTCTTGTTACACATGTTGAAAATTAAGCTAAGGTCGAAGGAGGTACAATGCTGACGTTTCCGTAAGAACGTGCACGCCGCTCAGAGAGCAGGGAAACAGAGAAGGTTGGGCGTTTGCGCATTCTTGGGCACCTACAGAGTCTCTGTTTTGTGGAAAGACGAGCGTGAGTTCGCTAAACTGTTCTAAAACCAAAGAATTAACAAAGCTGGCAAAGTCTGTATGAATTTATTTCCTGACAGTACTTCCCATGCAGCAGTTTAGCTAGTAATTACATCCATCCTGAATGTCTGCTCAAGAAAAGGACATGCCCATGGAAGTTATTTCAGCATCAGAGCCAAAACAATAGCTCCAAGTAAACTGATTAGAACAGCGGGGATTGGAAACAAAACCAACAAAAGAGTGAGATTTCTCAGCCAGTAATGAATAATCTGCAGATGATCATACGATACGCTGAGAGCGGTGAGCAGCACAACCCGGTTTGCTACCTGACGCACACTGTGTGGTCTCGTCATGTCCTCGTGAGGTACACAGGCTGATGGGAACCTGCGCTGCAGATCAACAGGGCTCAAGCCCTGATTAGGGATCTCATAAAGAGAGGCTTAGAGCTTGTATCTGGATACAAATGCGTCAGAGGACGTTTCTCAGGGGAACGGGGAAGGATAACGTGTCCACACTATCGCAGAATTCATTTGATCTACTGTGCGCTGTCTATAGGCTTTAAATGCTGGAGATTGTACATGAGACACATCGCAGAACTGCTTCTCAGGGTTCTGAAAAGATCATTAAGAGGATGACCTTCATGATGAATACTGTGTATGGGCCTTCTTGAACAGGTATCAACTAGAAAAGGAATTAGACAAACCTGCCCAGAATAAGTGATAAGGGGTAGAATGAAATTAAAATTGATCAGGCTCAATAATTACATGTGGAAAATCATATTTTATTTTTCACCAACAGAACTTTTTTGGGCCCAAACCGACGATGTCAACTACTACTACTACTACTATTATTATTATTATTGTTATTATTATTATAGTAACACAAATGCTAGTGTATCATCAGATGTTCGGATTAAATCTATCCAATTTAAGTAATCAACTAAACGGTATAATAACCATAAGAACCCATTAGTAGATACAGCCTAGTAACGCTAATATTATATATATATATAGAAAAGAGAAACTTTCATAAATATTTAAAACTTGTTTATACAAAATGTAAAAAATTAAATGATTTATTTAATAAATAAATAAATAAAATTGACATTTACTAAATTGATTGCTATATGTTATATATCGATATACTATGTATGATAATATTATGATAATACAATAATATTATTAAGAATAATATATTAATATAATATACATTATACTATTTTTCTTTTGTTGAAGTGTGTATACATTTGTTTTTAACTAATATAAATATATATATATATATATATATATATATATATATATATACACATATACATACACACACACATACATACACAGACACGCACACACACAAGTATTGCTAATTGTAAAAACCACACTTGACCTGACATGCGTCACTGACCCATAGGTGACTGTTAACCTCATACTGAAAACCACTGAAATAGAAAGTGTTCTGTGAGATTCGGAGTTTACATCTCTCTCCTAACACTTAACATGTGCTATTAGGGTTCATGTTCTTTGAAAAAATGCTTGGGTTTTGAAAACACGCTTCAATGCAATCAGCAAAAGGTCAAGACCTCTCCGAACGCTGATGACGATGACGAAGAACAGAGCTAACAGTTAACCCGAGCTTACTGATTTTTAACTCTTCGTCAGGAAACAGAGCCGCTGCTGTCCGTGTAATTGATGGCTTTAACAACAAAAAAGTCTTCCATTAGCACTTATTTATGGACTTAATACTTTGTTTCTATTCAGTCTTTTGATGCACAAGGAAGACACTGGTGTGATTGGTGTGGTTGGATATGCACCTTTATAAGGAACTAGTGACCTGCAGTGGTTTTTACTGACCTCTATTTGGCACTTAAAGGGGATGTATTATGGAAAGTCCCCCATTTTTATTTTAGACATTCAGATGGGTCTCGAGTCCTGCTTTTTGTCATTTTACTATTTTTGTATTGGCCAGTGTTTAAACAAACCAATTAGACTTCCTTCCTAATGTGACCTCATATAAGAAGAGTCCCTCCCCCAGCTTGTTGCTCAGCTCTGCTGTTCTGCCGGGCTCGGCAGTTGCTCATTTACATGTGAAAAAGTTAAATACAGGGAAATACGAAAAAAAAAAAAAAACATTATCATAAGTATTTTAGTTAAATCGGTAACCACTGAAAGTTGGATGGATGACCATCAAGACCCATGATAATTTGTTAAAGAAGTAGTAAAATATGGGACGTTTAAGTCCTTAACACAGAACCGCTGTTTGACTAAAGGCTGACAGCGGCGTCAATAGGAACTCATCCTCGGTCCAGCAGCGCCTTAGTCCTTTAGTTTTTCCATGTCTCACCTTTTCCTTTCTAAACTCGGCTCACACAGGTCAGTTTTCAGACGGTGCAAATTTTATACAAATATCTCAGCCATCGTCATCGAGCTTGTCATCTTGTATCCCCAATAGCCGCGTCTGTGCTGTGACTCAGTTAACAATGCATTAACAAAAGTTTCAGTTAAAACTTATAAAGTCTAACAAAATGCCTGGCCAACATAAATAAAGAAATAAATAAGTCATCACTTTGGACGGTTCAAATTATTGGCCAGCAGCAGATACCAACAACAATCCTGGAGATTTGCAATGACTGGAATTGGGTTTTGTCTAAAACCTGTCGGGACTGTGATGAACCCTTTAACGTTGTGGAAGAAATGTGGTCAGAAAAAAATCATCATGAATGGAGATCACTTAAACGCTTAGTAGAAATGCATGGTGGAAAAAGTAAGAGTACCGCAGTACGAGTAAAAGCATTTCCACCTGCACAATGTGATGAGAACTCACAGGGATTGGGACTAAACAGCTGTGTGACCATAAGAAACCATTAGTAAGACTAGACAAGAATAAAAAAAAGCACTTAAATATGCTAGGGATCACTTGGAGCGATGGAAAAAGGTCATGTGGTTTAATGAGTTCAGATTGACCCTATTCCACAGTGATGGATGCGTCAGGGTAAGACGGGAAGGACACGCCTCTGGACGCAGTTATCTGACTTTCTTTTAGTCAGGTCTAGGCTCGGCATCGTTATTTGGCAATAAAATGAAGTCAGCTGATGACCGGGATATCACGTCTATGGAGATTTTTCTTTCCTGATGGCACAGGAATATATTCCAAGGCACAAATCATTAAAGTTTGGTTTGTTAAAGTAAGAACTGGCCACCACAACGTGTGCTACTGTATATTGCACCTTTGCATGCAAGTCTGTATATTCCATCCTTATTTATTCTGTATACATTACTATATAAACATCCATGTATGGTATAATCTGTTTGTTATTTTCTTTACATGTCTTCACCACTGCACCATTGTTTATACAGACATACAGTATATATATATATATATATATATATATATATATAAAACCACATATATTCTATTTATTATATCTTACGGTTATTGCCACTTATGCACTTCAGTTTAGATGGCTTTGTACATGTACTTTACTCAATGACGATAAAGTTGAATATAAATTAATTTCTCATCAATATGACACTGAACATCATTGTAAAAGGGTTAAAGAGAAAAGAATCTTCTGCACTTCAAAATATGCCCAAAAATGGTCTCCTGTTATACACGCTTGTAACTGCGTTCAGAGTGACGTCATAGTGGCTCACGAGAATGACAAATATACAGAAACGGCCAAAAAACAGGCAGAATCATCACACACACACACACACACACACACCACAGACATTTCAATCTATAAATATTTTATGTGCTTCAGGGTGGAGATTTCCTCTAAAATATCTATTATTATAAATAATACCAGACGGACATCTAGAAATAGTGAAATCGTTCTGTGCGACGCATCACAAGAACGGATGAGCTATTCTGCTGCAGCTGAGAAAAGTGTGAGATAAACATTTAACTTTTTTACTACAACTCGGCAACAGTTAATCAGGTCACAGGACGCCCATCAGCCAGACGCGGGTTTGAGCTTAAACGCTTTATAAACATGCGATGAGTGAGACTCAAGTGTGGTTAAAGGGTAAAAGGAGAAACCAATCATTAACTGTTGCATAACGGCCACAAAGTCAGAATAGAATTTAAAGTTTGTAAACCGCTGTCAGTTACCTCTTAAATGAAAGTTCATCTGTCTGTAAAGCACACTCGGATAGGTATTACACAAAATAGATTTTTCTTTTTTAATCAACACAAAACGTACGCATCGGATCGTTCATCGTCTGTCACGTGAAACTTTGGAGGGAAATAAAATTCAAGTAAGTCAAAACCATGTACAAGTGATGCATTTTCCGAACGTGACATGCGATCACATTCCCTCCATCAGCACTTCTTGAGTCACCGTCTTTCCTGATTTGGATATTCCAGAGGAAGTGTAAACAAACAACACATACACACGTGGACAAAATTGTTGGTACTCTTCGGTCAATGAAAGAAAAACTCACAATGGTCACAGAAATAACTTTAATCTGACAAAAGTAATAATTAAAAAAAATTCTATGAATGTTAACCAATGAAAGTCAGACATTGCTTTTCAACCATGCTTCAACAGAATTATTTTAAAAAATAAACTCATGGAACAGGCCTGGACAAAAATGATGGTACCCCTAGAAAATACTGAAAATAATGTGACCAAAGGGACATGTTAATTCAAGGTGTGTCCACTAATTAGCATCACAGGTGTCTACAATCTTGTAATCAGTCAGTGGGCCTATATATAGGGCTCCAGGTAGTCACTGTGTTGTTTGGTGACATGGTATGTACCACACTCAACATGGACCAGAGGAAGCGAAGGAAAGAGTTGTCTCAGGAGATTCGAAAGAAAATTATAGACAAGCATGTTAAAGGTAAAGGATGTAAGACCATTTCCAAGCAGCTAGATGTTCCTGTGACTACAGTTGCACATATTATTCAGAAATTTAAGATCCATGGGACTGTAGCCAACCTCCCTGGACGTGGCCGCAGGAGGAAAATTGATGACAAATCAAAGAGACAGATAATCCGAATGGTAAAAGAGCCCAGAAAGACTTCTAAAGAGATCCAAGGTGAACTTCATGCTCAAGGAACATCAGTGTCGGATCGCACCATCCGTCGTTGTTTGAGCCAAAGTGGACTACATGGGAGACGACCAAGGAGGACACCATTGTTGAAAGCAAATCATAAAAAAGCCGGACTGGAATATGCCAAACTACATGTTGACAAGCCACAAAGCTTCTGGGAGAATGTCCTATGGACAGATGAGACAAAAATGGAACTTTTTGCCAAGGCACATCAGCTCTATGTTCACAGACGGAAAAATTAAGCATATGAAGAAAAGAACACTGTCGCTACTGTGAAACATTGAGGAGGCTCTGTTATGTTCTGGGGCTGCTTTGCTGCATCTGGCACAGGGTGTCTTGAATCTGTGCAGGATACAATGAAATCTCAAGACAATCAAGGGATTCTAGAGAGAAATGTGCTGGCCAGTGTCAGAAAGCTGGGTCTCAGTCGCAGGTCATGAGTCTTGCAACAGGACAATGACCCAAAACACACAGCTAAAAACACCCAAGAATGGCTAAGAGGAAAACATTCTAAAGTGGCCTTCTATGAGCCCTGACCTCAATCCTATTGAGCATCTTTGGAAGGAGCTGAAACATGCTGTCTGGAAAAGGCACCCTTCAAACCGGAAAAAACTGGAGCAGCTTGCTCATGAGGAGTGGGCCAAAATACCTGCAGAGAGGTGCAGAAGTCTCATTGACAGTTACAGGAATCGTTTGATTGCAGTGATTGCCTCAAAAGGTTGTGCAACAAACTATTAAGTTAGGGGTACCATCATTTTTGTCCAGGCCTGTTCCATGAGTTAATTTAAAAAAAAATAATTTTGTTGAAGCATGGTTGAAAAGCAATGTCTGACTTTCATTGGTTAACATTCATAGAATTCTTATTTATTATTACTTTTGTCAGATTAAAGTTATTTCTGCGACCATTGTGGGTTTTTCTTTCATTGACCGAAGGGTACCAACAATTTTGTCCACGTGTGTACATACACACGTCTTCATTCTTAAATTAACAGCACAGAGCTTAAAATATTCCCTAATACAGTACGAATCCAGTGGAAATTCAGTATAGTATGTGCCTGAGCTTAAGACGAGAAGGAGGATGATGATGATGATGATGATGGTTGCGATGGTGATGATGAATGATCTGGTGCTTCCTCCTGGGTCAAGCATTTAATTTAAGGAGTTCATGATTCCAGAGTAGGAGTGCTCAGTGTGTAATCACTGCTCAGCTGATTGCTCCTCATTCACGCTCCGTTTTCGTTCCTCTCCCCTCTTTCTCAGCTCCTTCAGTCCTTCCTCCAACTGCTCAACGGCCTCAGCATCTCCAGCCGCCTGCGCCAAAGCCAAAGCCTCCTCGTACATCTTAGCAGATTCCTCAAACTCACCTGAGAAAACAACGAAACACTTCTTACCAAAGGGATTTCTACATTAACCAGACCAACAAGAGTCAAGAATACACAGCAGAGAGAAAGAGAAAAAAAAAAAAGCCGCGATCTGTAACGGCAAACACCAAACCATTTGCTTAAAAACAAACCGTTTGCTTAAAACACTTCACTTCTCTGAAGTTATTTAGCAGTACAATGTTAATTAAAAAAATGATGAATAAAGTGTGTAGCGTCAAACTCACTTCAATAGCTACGATAGCTGTAGATACTGTACATATATTTTAGTTGATTACCGGTTTAATCCAGACTGAGAATTCATGTATACACCTAAATTGAAACAGACTAAGATTGCATCTGATCAAACGGAATGCAAATTAAAGTTATTTTCGATTCATTTTATAATTGAAATGATAATCCAATTAACCAGTAACAAAACCCATAGCAGAAATGTAAGATTATCATTATTATTATTATTATTATAAGGACTTGAGTCCAATCTCAAGACATTTTTGATTTGGACGTGTCTCAAACTTATTGGCAATACTACTTGGACTTGTTTCAGTCTTGGTTTTGACTCAAGTGTTTCTGGTGTCTTTTCTTTTCACGTGCACATCCTTGTTTTATAAAACAGAGCCTTAGGATTTGGTGCCATGCATGAAGAAAACCAGTGCACGGCCTTGAACATCATTTAATGTTTTTTGTTCTTGAAGCAGATTTGACTTGGCCTTGACTCCCTAAGACGTGGCCTTGACTCTATCATTGCAAGTCTTAGGCTTGTTTTGAAATTGACAACAGTGGGCTTTAGTACAGTCCTAATTATTATTATTATTATTATTATTATTAAAAGTCTTGAGCGACCCTCATTTTTTCCTTTCTTCATTATTTTGCTTCTAAAAAGCCAGACTTTCTTGTATTTTTAATTCTTCTTGAGGAATAATTCTCCAGGCTTCCTAGAGGACTTAGTCACTGTACCTGACCAGTATCAAAGGAATGTTTTTTGTTTGTTAAGCCACGCAGTGACCTATGAATCATTGTGAGTTGTGAGAGAATCATGAAACGCAGTGAGAAACAGGTGCAGATGATCAGGCCAGTGGCTAGTATACTGGTGGTGCCGAATGCTGAGCGGTTGGAACAGACGACAGGGGAAATGAGGTTGCTGCTGAGGTTGTTACATAAACACTTATTAAATTGTATCTTTAGGCACTTAGCAGCCTGTCACAGGCATCTGCTCCTGTTTCTTTAATTTAATTTACTCAATGAGATAAAGATAAGACAGTTTGGGTCAAGGGTCGTGACTTTTGCAGTGCACTACAAATACTAGCAGTCACCGAAGTAATAAGCAGGTCTGAATGTGAATCTAGAATCTATATTAAACCATACATAGTCATATTAGTGGACTGTTCGTTCCCCAGTGCTACTTTCCTATAGTTATCAGCATCTTCTCATTTAATTGGAGGTGTTAAACTGCGTCTTACCTTTGTGCATTAAAATGCCTGCCATGTTTCCCAGCAGCACGTGTTGGTCAGGGTGGCCTGCTGTCCGGCCCAGTTCTACAGCTTTCTTGACATGAACCAGTGCCTCATCGTGCTTCCCCTGTAAGTCCAACACCGTGGCCAGGTCGCTCATCAAGACCAGCGTCTGGGGCAGAAAAAAGAAGCTTTTAATTCTCACATCTACATAACAACACAGTAAAATTCTGTGGGATTGGGTCAGAACAGCAGGGTCAGCCTTGAGATGGAGTCCCTGGAGGAGAGATGGTTAAGAGCCAGAGGTGGAAGCTTGGCAGTACTAGAGCTTGAACCCTGACCATCTGATCTATAACCCAGGTAGTTAACCATTTAAGTCACCACAACCGATTTAGGCTTAATATTCACCATAAAGGGAAGGCAAAACTGTTTGTCAGCACTGTTATGCATTTTATGTGTTTAACAGAGACAAAGTTATTAGTGAGAGGGTTAGTTTCGTTTTTTTTTTTTTTTCGGGGAATTTTCCCCCGATTTTCTCCCTAATTTAGTCATCTCACTAAGTCACTAAGGGGCTCCCACATTAAGGCTACTACTACCACTTAGTCGGGAGATCCGAAGACCGTCACATGTTTCCTCCGAACCAAGTGATGCCAGCCGACCGCATCTTTTCGAACTGCTCGCTCACGCACCGCTAGGGGCGGCGTAACACACTTGGAGGACAGCGCTATCCGCTCCTTCCGCTTGCGCGAGCTCACAGTCACCCCTGGTTGGCTGTAGAGCCGTGATTAATGTGGGAGCACCAAGTACCTCTCATCCCTTCCCTCTGAGAGAGCTCGGCCAATCAGCTCTCTCTAGACCTCCGGCTGCAAGAGGTTACAGCACAACCCGGGAATCGAACTCGCGATCTCCAGATGATAGGGCGAGCGCTTTACCACTGCACCATGTCTGTCTTAAATCAAAATGGAGGTGAAAATAAATACAAAAAGTTTTGTGAAAAAAATTTATTCCAAACTTCAGCCGCGACTCTCATGAAGCTTCTTCAGTCCCACTGAGCTAAATCGAGTCGATATCTTTTAAAGGTATTTAGTACAAAATGAACTATTTTCTTTCAGCTGTACAGTTAACCTGAACTAGCCACTAGAGTCTTTTCTCACAAAAAAAAAAAACACCTGTAAATTCTGTAGTGGAAAAGACAAATCTTCTCTTTCGAATCTCATAAATTGTGACGAGTTACAGTATTATTAGATTATGCTCTCAAATTCTAATTAACCAATAATGAATGAAAAACATGTATACAGTCGGTGTAAAAGTTAGAGTCCCCCGTTTTTAATGATATTTTTGTGTAAAAACAAAAAAAGAATCTTATCATAGCAGGAAGCCTCAAGTTTTCAGCAAATACCACACGATTTATGAGGGTAAGTTGTAGCCAGATGCTGCTTATCATCAGCCCTTAATTGATTATCAGCAGGTGAGCAGCTCTGTATAAAAGCTGAAGTTTTGGCAGTTTGCTGGTCTGGAGCATTCAGGCCAAGAGGGAAAGACAAACGCAATGGAATTAGAAAAGCAACTGTTGCTGCAAATAATTTTGGAAAGGGTTATATGCTGACAAAACCCCCCAAAGAGCTACATCTCAAACCATACAGGCTGCGGTGAGCATGTTAAAGTCCATGACAGCACAATTAGAAGACGAATGAACACGTACGATTTGTTGCCAGGAGAAAGCCTCTTCGGTCTAATACGAACACATCTGCAACTGCTTCTGAACAAACTACAAGACTTTTTGGAACAATGTCCTATGGACTGATGAGACCAAAGTGGAGTTGTCTGGCCTTAATGTCCAGTGCCATGTGTGACAAAAACCAAACATCCTTTCAGCATAAACACCTCATACCCACTGTCACACATGGTGGTGGAGGGGTGATGATCTGGGCATGTTTTTCCAGCCACAGGACCTGAGCACCTCGCAGTCATTCATTCAACTATGAACTCCTCAATATACGTATACCAGAGTATTGTAGAGGAAAATGTACGGTTATCTGTCCGACAGCTAAAGCTTGGTCAAAATTTAGCCATGATCGGAAGCACATCATAGTATGAGCTACTACGATGATATGTTTTTACTTTTAACTATGGGTAAAAATTAGTGCCCCCCCCCCCTTTTTTTTTTATTATATCAAAAATATCTTTTAGGCCTGTGGTTTCATACAGGCCTAAAAAGCATTAAGGAAATACTACACATACTGGACAGGAAGAAAGCAAGTCAACAAGCAGTTAAGATAAAATCTTGAACCATAAAAGGAGGATGCTCTAGCTTGTGCAGATAGAAGCTGTAAGTTAGCAAGTTAGCATATGATGCCCTCAGGAGGCAACACATATTTAGAGACCTTTTTTTTTTAAGACAATAGAAGCTGTCTTATAAGTCAGTCAAACTCGATTATCAGCAATACTTTACTTAAATTGCACACTGGCCGGACAAATTTGGATTCATCTCTGTAAAGTCTCCCAACGCTTTGCCTTTTTTTTTTTTATGTGCGTGACTGATGGATACAGTGCTTTTCAAAGGAGTGAGTCCAAAGTAATTCTTTGTAGTGTCTCAGAGAAACGCCTCTATTAATGTGCGTTCAGTAGTCATGTTGAGCTTTCTGCACCGCAAACATAGCCTTTTTTTTTTTAATATATTTTTTTATTAAGGTTTGTTGGCAGGTGGCACGCTGGTGTCGTGGTTAGCACTGTCGCCTTGCACCTCCAGGGTCCGGGTTCGATTCCCGGCCATGGAGTTTGCATGTTCTCCCTGTGCTTCGTGGGTTTCCTCCGGGTACTCTGGTTTCCTCCCACAGTCCAAAGACATGTAGGTTAGGTTAATTGACATTCCCAAATTGTCCGTAGTGTGTGAATGAGTGTGTGTATGTGTGTTTGCCCTGTGATGGATTGGCACCTTGTCCAGGGTGTACCCCGCCTTGTGCCCCAAGTCTCCTGGGATAGGCTCCAGGCCCCCTGTGACCCTGAATACAGGATAAAGCGGTATAGATGATGCGTGAGTGAGTGAGGTTTGTTACCATTAGGCATAAAACAGATGTGCCATGCTCACACCCAATGATTTATGGGTGGTGACAATTTATCAACATCAACATTTATCAACAACCATTTACTACATTGATTTTATAAATCTGGTATAAAAATTTACACACAACTTTACCAAGTATGAGGAATAAGGTGATGCCACTGATGCCAATCAACCACTGCAGTGATCATATAATAATAACAGTAATAATAATAATAATACTATAATTTTGGAAAGAAATATGTCACTTTTTCAGTTTTACTTGTACTGCATCATTTTGAAGTTCATGGTTTATGTGTTGAGTAAAATCAGTTACGAGAACCTGCTTTTCCCACACGGCTTTAGTAAAGATCAGGTAGGGGGTCAAATGAATACTGTAAGTGCCAAGTCAGGCTTCTACTCCAAGTAGGGTTTAATCGTATTTGCAGTGTTTGTTGGCCGTTAGTATAATGAAAGCAAGATTTTACCTTCTTTCACACCAGGGTAAACAACTGGCCCAGATGTTGATCACATTCTTTGACCTTGTTTCTTTATTGCCTTTAAAATAATACCCACAAAGATGAAGATGGCTTTCACTACAAGTGCTGAGAATTTCAAACTTCACAGTTCTTGAAATCTACAAAAGTTGAACGTTACAGCTTAAAAGAAGTCTAGTGTGGTGGCATATTTCTGAATTAACAATACAATGTTAACATTAATGTAAATGCCTAGTCACTGCTTCATGGTGTCAGAGCCTAACGATGTAAGACTTGTGAGCTTTAGTTCATTTATATGGAAGTTTTTTCAGAAAGGCGGATACGTTCAATGTGTGCGTCTGGGCAAACGTGATGTATTTGACCGCACGCTTTCCTCAGTGGAAGTCACCAGGCTGTGATTTAGGTTCTACCTGAGGATGGGCTTCTCCTTGCTCCTCCTGGCAGATCTGCAGAGCCTGGCGGTAATCCCTGCATGCCCCCGTCAGGCGCCGGAAGGACGCCAGGTACCGAGCACGGGCATCCAGACTGAGGCCAAGCAGCAGCCGGGTGTCCTTCCTTTCCTCATTTGCTAGGAAAGAATGAAATGCTGCGTGAGAACTTTTAAATCTTTGTTCAACGCCAAATAACGCTGCTGAAAAACACACCATCTACTTTACACGGATCCAACAATAATGAATGGATTCCTCAGACCCTATTAATTTTGTATCAGATTTTTGCCTCCTGGCTAGCTGTTTATTTCTGGACTACATTTTACCCTGTATCAGTGCCAGAAACCACGTGAGCAAGTCAACCTGGGAGCTGGCACATGACTAAGTGAGTGTGTAATGTCTTATATAACCTGGAAGCTATACACTTCCCAAGATCCAGTGCTTCTTTAGTCCTGCACTGCATCTCAGAAAGTCTTCTCTTTGCTCCTCCTGTTTCCTTCCTTTGCTCCTTCTGGCAGATCTAGCACATTAAAAAGACATCAAACACGATATAATAAATCGACACCATTTGGGAAACGGGGCATTTCATTTTCAGCCAATTGCTTTCAAAGCTCAAGCCACCCACAAGGAAATATGCTCTCTCTGGAGTGAGATGAAGGCGTGAAGGAAGTGATTCAAACCAGACCGAAACAACATTTACTTAGCATCTGATAAACCGACATACCACGGTACTCTCACATCTTTACCGCAGTGGATTCACTTCACATAACCACATCGGACTTCATCAATGAAAGTCGTAAATCATGACGTGATGTAAATGGCAGGAAATTCCTCTCCATCAGAGTCGTTAAACAAAATGCCTTACATAGAATTCTACAGAGGCCCGGCCTGCTACTAGCTTATCTGCATCAAGATAATCTTTGCAGCTGACTTTTTTCTGCGCGATAATAAAATGGGGATGTGAGACATATAGAGTGATGCATATTGTAGGATGACAGGAAAATGTCAACTGATATTTATGTGCATCATCTAGATCACCTACGCCGATTTATGTCACTAAAGATCAGAGTTAAGAGCCAGTCGTGGCGTACGACAACAGAAACAAATACAAGTAAGCAGAAGCATGAGACAGAACAAAACTCCACACGATACTCCGACACAAACCGGACGTCACAGATGAGGAACTCGTTCCCTTAAAGACTGTTTGGACACGGTCCGGGTTGAACAAACGAGACACCGGTCAGAATAAAGTCTACTGTAATGAACGTCACAAACCGGTCAGGTATACATACAGTTATTTTGTAAGGTATAATTATGAGGGGCGTTCAATTCAAATATGGACTTTTGAATAACAGGACGTAGGTATAAGAGTAAAAACTCCCTTAAGGGGAAGGACGGAAAGATATTTTCAAGAAGAGATTTTTTTTAATTATTATTTCTGGAAGTGTTCAAACATTTAGACAACATATGATCTTTATCCTAGGACTCAGTTCTGTTTCTAAATTCCGTCTCTACATTTTTCTATACGTTCTGCGATACTTTAGAAATGATTTACAACTTAAAATTAGAACTTAAAAAAGGCCTGGAAAAGGGGCTTTTAATTCAAATATTGCTATCTACATTACTGAAACACACATACAGTATATATAAATATAATGGGAATTCAAGTCAAACAGCAGAACACAGTTATGAGAGTAAAACCTCCCTTTATTTCTCTATATAAACCCCTGCTTCACTAATGCACTTATCCCAGTGTTTCACTAGAGCTCAGTACGTTTTCTCAGTATGTTAAAGCCATGATCAGACTACCTGCGTCACGTCTAAAACACTGGCTTCCCAGGAATTCCTCTAATAACCCAAACATGTGGAAATGGCTTGGAGAGAGGTCAGGATGTATGGGGATGGGTCAATAACTCCCAGTTCCTGTAATGTCCCAGTGTAGTATGGTGGGAGTATAAGGCTGTGCATTGCATTGTCCTGCAAAAACAAAAAGTCTTTGGTGTTGAAAACAGGTTGTTTCTTCTATTTAAAGAAAAGGGAGTTCATGGGAGGCCAGCGTTTCAGACATAAAGCAGGCAGTCCGATCATGACCCTACCTGAGAAAACTTTCTACCTTGATGGTATCCAAGCACTAGTGAAATGCTGGGATAAGTGCATTACTGTAGCAGGGGGTTATATAGAGGAATAAAGGGAGTTTTTACTCTTAGAACTTTGTTCTGTTATTCTGCAAACCCCCCCCCCCCCCCCTCTCCCGGTTTGACTTGAACGCCCCTTGTGCTATTTAGGATTTTTTTTTCAGGTCTTGCGTACTCTGCGTGCGCTGATATTATTACAGCCTTTAAATTTTAGCGCAAACGCAACAGATGAATAATTTTAATCCTTTTAAATGGGATGACAACGCTGTCATTGAGATGTCTCTGGAGTTGGCCGGCACTCAAAACAAGTCAGTATTTATCTTTATGTCTAATGATGATGTGTACAAAACACAAAACAATGGATTATTGTAAATCCTAGAGATTTAGAAAGAAATTGTTTTGCAGGATGACGTCTGGAATAAAATACTTGCACGTCACCTCTTAAACCCAGAAAGCTGTAAATGAACACATGATGAATGATTTTTAAACAGCTTTATTTCTGCAACCCTGGATATTTGCATGAGACATGGATAAGAGCATTAGTGTAGATGGGGATTATTTAAGAAATAAAGGTAGTTTTTTTGTCTCGTTACTGTGATCTGTCATTATGAACGATCCCAAAAGTCCCAGTTTGATATGAACGCCCCTTGTGCAAACATACATTTTAAGCAAAACCTGGACATGGATATGAGATGTAGTTCTTATATAGTGATAGAAGACTTTATTCATATCTCCCAGCTCTATAAGGAAGCATGTAATACCTGATATAGCATCTGGTGGAAGATCCTTCTGCTTCTCGATTTTGGCTTCCAGTGACTCAGTGCAGAACTCGAAACCGTGCTCTGCCAGCTCATTCCTGTTTAAAAAAAACAAAAAACAAAAAAAAACCTACCAGTGAAGATAATTGTTAAAGAAATTGTTTTGCATTTGAGAAAATCACTGGTGTCTAAAGCAGCTTTAAAAATTTACTTGACATAACACTTTGTGATAAACACCGTCATTATCCTCACTTGGAACGTTAAATTAATTGCTATTAAAATGTATTAACGTACGCTTGTTTAGCATCAAGGTGGCATAGTAAGTGGTTAACACTGTGGCCTCACACCTCCATAATGTGTCAAGGGTTTAAGTCCTGCCTCGGGGACTGGGTGAGCGTTTGTTTGAAGATTGCATGTTCTCCCCGAGGTGGGTATAGATATTTTCAAATTGCCTGCAGTGTGTGACTGTGTGTGTGTGTGTGTGTGTGTGTGTGTGTGTGTGTGCTCTGCGATGGATTGGCACTCTGTCCAGGGTGTACCATTCTTAGTACCGAGTCCACTGGCCTCCTACAACCCTGTACTTGGTAAATATATATTGTATAGTGGTATAAAGAATGAGCGAGTGTGTGTTTTGTGTGTCATATTTCTTTACACATCACATATCTATTAAACTGTCCACCACAAGAGGGCGCACTGGCAGTTCAGACAATGCACAATACTTGATGTTATTTCAGCAGCCTGGTTTCTGATCAAGAAGACAAGTGCAGGATTTTAGACTTGTTGATTTTTTTTCCCTGTTTGTTGAAATTACATGGGTCTTATTCATTTGTTTTACATAAATCAACTTGTTGCCATTGTACTTAGCTCTAGTCCATATGTACATGGGTATTTTTTTTTCCTTTTAAAAAAGGGGGATTCTTGTAAACTCGGTTTAGGTCATTGAAAATGTACTTTTTTTGGAAAACCCCTTCCAGAGTGAAGATATTTAGAAACTAAATAACGTGATGTGGACAGAAAAGTATTTGCTTTTGGTTGATAAAAGCATCCTCCACACGTACTGTATCTCTTCTGTATCTAACGTCACAGTGTGGTGTACTGAGTGCAGTGTTGCCAACTTAGCAAACTTGTCACTAGATTTAACGACTTTTAAGTGCGATTTGCCTTTGCAAAAAAGCGACTAGTGACAAACCTATCTAGTGACATCGTTCTTGGGACAGAGCTTTTCTACATTCTCTAGGGAGGAGTTGCCATGACGACCTGTGAGGTTGCAGTCCTACTCGCGTGATGCAAGAATGTTCTCTCGGCTTCTGCTCTGGCCAGTGAGTGTGAGAGAAGAAGCACATGCAGCAGACATGAATAAGCTCGAGAGCACCAGAGCTCACCATGACCGATCACAAACCTGTTTCTTTAGAGAGCTTTTTCTTTATTTATTTTTGCCGTATTTAATTTGATGGATGTCCAACATAACCTAATATTAAATATACATTTAAAATCATTTAATTCAATACAATTTTACTGTAAGAGAATATGAAAAATGGAAACGAGTTTGGAAAAGTCCAAGTATAAAATACGTACAAATTATCAGCATCAGCATTTACAGTTGTTGTTATTCTTTCTGCTTCTCCCTCTGTTATTGGTTAAAGTGTTATATCATTAATTATAATAAATATATAATTATATAATCCAGTAATAATACAAAAAATAAATATAGTTGCAAGCAACGATGACGGGCCCAAGCACCCTGTGCCATTCCCACCCCGGGCGCACCGCACAACCTGTGTCATTCGAGTGTGCTAAGACCTCGAAAAAGCCATCGCCACTCGGTTGCACCTCACAACCTGCACACATCACACACTATACAGGGCTAATGTCAGTTTGGGCCCTAAATATTTGTTGAGTGCATTAGTGTGTGTGTGTGTGTACGTCGTGAGAGAGGGTTGTGCGTATGTCAAGTCAAGTCAAGTCAATTTTATTTATATAGCGCTTTTAACAATTGACATTGTCGCAAAGCAGCTTTACACAATAAAAAGATGTAAGTTTGTATGCAATGTGTATGAATCAAAATGATAAGATTGTCCCTGATGAGCAAGCCGAGGGCGACGGTGGCAAGGAAAAACTCCCTGAGATGGTAATAGGAAGAAACCTTGAGAGGAACCAGACTCAACAGGGAACCCATCCTCACCAGTATGTGTATGTGCGTGGTGTGTGCATCGTGAGAGGTGTGTGTGTGTGTGTGTGTGTGTGTGTGTGTGCGCGCGCGCGCGCGCGCGCGCGCGAGTGTAAACATTTGTAATATGGGTGTATGTATGTGTGCATGTGTGTGATGTATAAGTGTGTTTGTGTGTGTGCATGCAGAATGCCTGCGTGTGTGCGCGCGCATTAGTGTGTAAGGGTTAGTGTGTGTGTGGGTGAGGGAGAGAGGTGTGTGACGGTGTGTGATAGATGTGTCAGTCTGTGTGTAACGATGTGCTTGTGTTTGTGCTTGTTTGTGTGTATGGTTTGAGTCTGTGTGTATTAACATTAGTGATGTGTGTGTTAGTGTGTGAGATGTGTTTGTGTGTGTTAACATTTGTGATGTGTATGTGTGTACAATAGGCCGCAGGTGCTGGAAGAAAAGCCTCACACTATGATGTTCCTGTGTGTGTGTGTGTGTGTGCGCATTAGTGTGTAAGGGTTAGTGCGTGTGTGTGTGTGTGCGCGCATTAGTGTGTAAGGGTTAATGTGTGTGAGAGTGAGGGAGAGAGGTGTGTGACGTGTAGATGTGTCTGTCTGTGTGTGACGAGTAAATGTGCTTGTGTTTGTGCTTGTTTGTGTGTATGGTTTGAGTCTGTGTGTATTAACATTAGTGATGTGTGTGTTAGTGTGTGAGATGTGTTTGTGTGCATTAGTGTGTGTGCGTCATGAGAGACGGGTGTGTGTGTGCATCGTGAGAGGTGTGTATGTGTGTGTGCATGTGTGTGATGTATGAGTGTGTGTGTCTGTGTGTGTGTGTGTGTGTGCGCGCATTAGTGTGTAAGGGTTAGTGTGTGTGCATCATGAGAGGTGTGTGTGTGCGCGAGAGTGTAAAGATCTGAAATATGGGCATATGTATGTGTGCATGTGTGTGATGTATGAGTGTGTTTGTGTGTGTGCATGCAGCATGTGTGTGTGTGTGTGTGTGTGTGTGCGCGCATTAGTGTGCAAGGGATAGTGTGTGTGAGAGTGAGGGAGAGAGGTGTGTGACGTGTAGACGTGTCAGTCTGTGTGTGACGAGTAAATGTGCTTGTGTTTGTTTGTGTGTATGGTTTGAGTCTGTGTGTATTAACATTAGTGATGTGTGTGTTAGTGTGTGAGATGTATTTGCGTGTTAAAACAGGGCTAATGTCAGTTTGAGCTCTAAATATTTGTTGAGTGCATTAGTGTGTGTGTGTGTGTGTGTGTGTGATGTCACAGAAGGTGTCAGTGAATATAATGTCACTCAATATAATGCCACTGTCATGGCGTGCGCCTGTGATGGGTGTGCGCCTAAATTTATTATCGCCCCTCGCTCACTTCGTAGGCTCCCTAAGTAGGCGGCACCCCTTCTGCAGGTGTGCAAAGGGACGGGGCCGCCTATGCGGGCCGGCTGGCAGTGATTAACGTTCTAACGTTAATAGGATCTCGGGCTTGCTCCGCATTATAAAAGCAAGGCGCGGAGTTTAGTCCGGGGTTCCGAGAAGAGGGTAACGCGGTGGAGCTCGAGAGTGGCATGGGAATGGGAAAATGGAACGTGCCCCAGAGACTTTGTAAAAGGACATTGGATTTCCGCCCCTTTGATCTCCGCGCTGAGGACAGCGCGGGAAAGAGCTGCACGAGCTCCCACGTTCATCCTCCGTTCCCGCGTCGAGCCCGCCTTCGCGTCCCCGCCGCCGAAGAGGAAAAGGCCGCGAGGAGGACAGCGTTAAGGCCGCCGATCCCCGCCGGGAAAGCCGCCCAGCCGACGGACGTCCGAGCGAGACTCCCGCCTGAGGCCGCGCCCACAGAGAGCTGGGAGGGGCCAGGCCGGCCATCGACAGCGGGGAGGAACCGAGAGGGAGCGTGCAGGAGCGCTGCCTCGCGTGCTCCGTTCGGCCACTCCGCCCACCGCCGCCAGCCGCGTGCCCGCATGCCAGCTGGGCACTGCCTCGGACCATGCACGTGCACACTTTATCCCTTCCCTTTCTTTCCGTCCTCCCTCCTTTTACCCTTTCCTTCCCCTATTTATTCCAAATAAATTATCCTTTTCCTCTAAGATCTCGCCTCGTGTCTGTGTTTCATGGTGCCCCGTGCAACAATGGGTCGAACCCGTTACAGCCACACAAAGTTATTAATCATTTTTCGGCGTACGTTGAAGAGATTATCACGGCTGACCCGTTTAAGATATCAAAAATCCCTCCGCAATTTTTCATCGTCAATGTTTTTAGATCTCTTTGGCCCAGTTTGGTACCGATTGTATAATTTCCCTAGGAGGAGTAAATCGAAATCCATTGGGTGCGTTTTTGCAAATGACCCAAAATAACCGGCCTCCTGTTGAGTTTAGCCCAGGACATGCAGCGCGAAAGTTGTTCGGCTCGATGAGCTCTAAATGTGTGCCGAGTTTCGTGTGCCTAGGTGAAAGTGTGTATGAGCTAGGCAGCAAAATCTCGTGTGCGGGCCCCTTTGGGCCCCGGGCCACGAGACTCACAGGCATTCTGATGGCAGCAGATTCCAGCCTGTCTGCCATGTTTCATGAGTTTTTGAGCATGTTAAGACCCCCGAAAAGTCCAAAAGGGTGGGGGAAAAAAAAAAATCCTAAGGAAAACAAGAGGGCCCTTCACACACTATGACGACATAGGGCTGATGTCATAGTGCTTGGGCCCTAATAACGGTATGTAATAAGTATTTAACCTTCTATCTATCTAGAAATGTAAGACAATATTACTGCTGATTTAAATATTTCTTCTGCAATATGAAACTGGAGATCGAAGAAGAGCTAATAGCAACTGTTCGCTTTGAGCGGTCCAATTTGGCGCCATTAATCACGTAAAGGCAGAAATGACCTGATGTTGGTTGCTGTGTGATGATGTAATCAAAATTTGAATCAGCTATTGATGTCATTTAGTGACATCAAGCGACTTCAACTTTATGGTTTATGGGATTATTAAGGTGTTCAACTATCGATTAATGCAAATCGATACATGAGAAATGTGTGAAATTTGCAACCTTAATCCTAGGACTCTACAGCGATAGTGTGGATAAGAATGTCAAAATGTAAACATAAATAATATGTATGATGAGCAGTAAGAAAGTATTTAAGAAAAAACATTTCTGACATTTTTAATCTTGAACGGTTTGAATGAACAGGGATGTTCTCACCGGTAGCGCGGACACTTCCCTACAAATCTTACATTTATATCGAGACACAGCCGTGGAGGAGAGGGGGTGCAGTTTGGTGGGCTGAAGATCACATCGCTGCTTTTTTGAAAAGCCCATGCGTCTTGATGGCATCATCGGTCTGTGACCTGCATCGTTCATTGGATCGGTTTGCAGCCGAATGTGAAGCGGCGGGTATGAGGATCAGCATCTCTAAATCAGCATGGGTCTCAGCAGAAAACTGATAGATGGTCTACTCTCCACATAGGGAACGAGTCATTACCCCAAGTGAAGGAGTTCAAATATCTCAAGGGCACACTGGAGCGCGAGGTTGGCCAGAGAATCGGAGCAGCATGGACGGTATTGCATTCGCTTTACCGCACTGTTGTGACAAAAAGAAAAGTTGAACCAAAAGTCAAAGTCAAAGATCGATATATACCGATCGATCCTCAAACCTACAATCACCTTTGGGCGTGAGCGTTGGGTCATAAGAGATTGTGGATACAAGCGACCAAAATGGGCTTTATTCCTGATTGGAGGAATAAAGCTGTTTAAAAATCAGTGTTAATTTACAGCTTTGTGGAGGCAAGAGGTGACGTGCAAGTACTTTATTCCAGACGTCATCCTGAAAAACTATTCCGTTCTAAATCTCTAGGATTTACAATAATCTACCGTTTTTGTGTTTTGTATACATCATCATTAGACATAAAGACAAATACTGACTTGTTTTGAGTGGCGTAGATGCTGGCCAACTTCAGGGACATTTCAATGACAGCGTTGTCATCCTGTTTAAAAGGATTAAAATGATTTATCTGTTGTATTTGCTCTATTACTGCAATAATATCAGCGCACGCAGAGTACGCAAGACCTGCAAAAACATTCAAAATAGCACAAGGGGCATTCAAGTCAAACCGGGACTTTGCTTAATTGTACAGAACACAGTTATGAGAGGAAAAACTCAGTTTATTTCTCTATATAATCTGGAAGTATAAGGATTTCTTAGTATGCCAGAGACATGACTGGACTCCTGCTTCACTGGACTCCTGCTTCACTCCTGCTTCCTGCTTCAAGTTATTGCTTCACGTTTAATGTGTGGCAATAACTCCCAGTTCCTGTAATCTAAAAGTCAGAGAGATTTTTTTTTTTTTTAAATAAAAAAAGTTCTCCTGGCAATCAGTTTTATGCCTTCAGTTGTGAAAAGTCCCGGTTTGACTTGAACACCACTTGTAAATACTCACATGCACTCATCTACATATTAAAATGGATGTTTTAAAGGAAACAGAGTCTAGCGCACTTCCTCACCTGTGGTGTTCCTCCAGACAGCATGAAACTCATTGCAGCTTTAAACAGTTTCTCAGCCTACACAATAGAACAAGAGGACAACGGTCATAGACCTACTCCCGTCTGGAGGTTTAAAGGTCAACAGGGCATAGAAAAAGGGAAAGTCCCACTCACATTATCCAGCTCACCTTGAACAAAGGCCAGGTTGGCCATCTGTAGAGAAAGAAAGCTTATGTTACTAAAACGCCTGGTACATTGTGACTGAAGTCCAGAATGTGAGAATGAACTGAGTGGAGGAGGAGATCTACCAGGCTGTAGGTGTAGATGATGGCGTCGTTGTTGTGACTCTGATGGGCGAGTCGAATAGCTTTATGTAAGAAGCTGTTCGCCGCATCCAGCTCCCCGAGCATCATGTTGTACTGTGAAGAACATAAACGCGTCATTTTAGTACAATTATATGAGAGAGAGGCAAAAATGATCTGCACTCGGGTTATGTTATATAACTTCGGTTGTCTCATCAGCGCTTTCCGTTTAAGTCTACTGTGTTCCCAGTAACTCCTGGACAGCTGTGAACACGTTATATCAGTTCATTTGTGACTGCGGTGGGAGCAAAAATGGACGCCCCACTTAAGATATGCACGAAGGAACAGCATTGTGCAGTGATTCAGGGTTGTTTTGTGGTCTGAGGGTGTACGTGGTGGCGAGACAACTCATGGAAGGGCATAAACCGAAGTGTTTGGATATCTACAAACAAAATTTGGATCCATACTCTAAGGAAGTTGAAAGTTTTTTGAAAAGAAAGTCATTACAAGACATGGATTCATCACTATGGGTCTGAGAGTAAACAGTTGAGTACGGAACGGAAACATCCTCAATCACTGAACGTTTTCTTGGTCCAAAGTCAACCATCAGCTGGAAAATTCATGCTTACAGTTTTCTGGCATTCACAAGGGCCAGTATTGAAACATTATCAGGAAAAAGGTTCAACATTTAACAGCTCATTACAGAGAGATGTTTATTGAAGAGCTGAAGTTTAAGCCTCGGATTAAACGCAGAGGACTAATCTTGACTGTACAGTTTAGCAGAACATCACAATTTCCTTTCATTAGATATCAACATTCTTGCTGCTGACACTGACTAATCCAGTTGACTAAGTTAAATAACTAATCCTGCAAGCTTCGTTTTCAGAAAAAATTTCAACCCCTCACTCCTACAACATTAATGCACACACTTAACAGTAATTAGTTAGTTTAAGCTTTAGTCCTTGATCATAGTCTGGAAGCCAATCTTTAATATACCGAAGTAAAGTATTTTTTATACTAAATACTGTATGCAACTTGGGAAATACGGTTCCTATGACAAATAAAGAATGTTTGAATCAAAAGCTTTTTGCTATCTTTTACATGTACAGTGCTGTAACAGTACATTTACAGGAAGGTTTGAACATCTTTTTTCCCTTACTAAATGAAATCAATTTTAAAAACTGCATTTTGTATTTACTTGGGTGATCTCTGTGCAATATTAACATGTGTTCGATGATATCAATCATTTAAATGTTACAAATATGCAAAAACAAAAATCAGGAAGGGGCAAATACTTTTTTTCATGGCACTGTAATGTACACACGTGGACAAAATTGTTGGTACCCTTCGGTCAATGAAAGAAAAACTCACAATGGTCACAGAAATAACTTTAATCTGACAAAAGTAATAGTAAATAAGAATTCTATGAATGTTAACCAATGAAAGTCAGACATTGCTTTTCAACCATGCTTCAACGAAATTATTTTAAAAAATGAACTCATGGAACAGGCCTGGACAAAAATGATGGTACCCCTAACTTAATAGTTTGTTGCACAACCTTTTGAGGCAATCACTGCAATCAAACGATTCCTGTAACTGTCAATGAGACTTCTGCACCTCTCTGCAGGTATTTTGGCCCACTCCTCATGAGCAAGCTGCTCCAGTTGTTTCCGGTTTGAAGGGCGCCTTTTCCAGACAGCATGTTTCAGCTCCTTCCAAAGATGCTCAATAGGATTGAGGTCAGGGCTCATAAAAGGCCACTTTAGAATAGTCCAATGTTTTCCTCTTAGCCATTCTTGGGTGTTTTTAGCTGTGTGTTTTGGGTTATTGTCCTGTTGCAAGACCCATGACCTGCGACTGAGACCCAGCTTTCTGACACTGGCCAGCACATTTCTCTCTAGAATCCCTTGATTGTCTTGAGATTTCATTGTACCCTGCACAGATTCAAGACACCCTGTGCCAGATGCAGCAAAGCAGCCCCAGAACATAACAGAGCCTCCTCCATGTTTCACAGTAGGGACAGTGTTCTTTTCTTGATATGCTTCATTTTTCCGTCTGTGAACATAGAGCTGATGTGCCTTGGCAAAAAGTTTCATTTTTGTCTCATCTGTCCATAGGACATTCTCCCAGAAGCTTTGTGGCTTGTCAACATGTAGTTTGGCATATTCCAGTCTGGCTTTTTTATGATTTGTTTTCAACAATGGTGTCCTCCTTGGTCGTCTCCCATGTAGTCCACTTTGGCTCAAACAACGACGGATGGTGCGATCCGACACTGATGTTCCTTGAGCATGAAGTTCACCTTGGATCTCTTTAGAAGTCTTTCTGGGCTCTTTTGTTACCATTCGGATTATCCGTCTCTTTGATTTGTCATCAATATTCCTCCTGCGGCCACGTCCAGGGAGGTTGGCTACAGTCCCATGGATCTTAAATTTCTGAATAATATGTGCAACTGTAGTCACAGGAACATTTAGCTGCTTGGAAATGGTCTTATAGCCTTTACCTTTAACATGCTTGTCTATAATTTTCTTTCGAATCTCCTGAGACAACTCTTTCCTTCGCTTCCTCTGGTCCATGTTGAGTGTGGTACATACCATGTCACCAAACAACACAGTGACTACCTGGAGCCCTATATATAGGCCCACTGACTGATTACAAGATTGTACTGTAGACACCTATGATGCTAATTAGTGGACACACCTTGAATTAACATGTCCCTTTGGTCACATTATTTTCAGTATTTTCTAGGGGTACCATCATTTTTGTCCCTGTTCCATGAGTTTATTTTTTTAAAATATAATTCTGTTGACGCATGGTTGAAAAGCAATGTCTGACTTTCATTGGTTAACATTCATAGAATTTGTTTAAATTATTACTTTTGTCAGATTAAAGTTATTTATGTGACCATTGCGAGTTTTTCTTTCATTGACCGAAGGGTACCAACAATTTTGTCCATGTGTGTATATGCAAGTCTAATTATTTATGTCTCATCTAGCATACTGTTCTCAGTTTACCTTTGCTTTCTTTAACAGAAGAATAATCTCATCCTCCATCTTCTGCTCCTCTGTTCTTTCATCTTTAGTTCCAAACAGGGAGAACGCTGTGGGCAAAACATAGAGGAAGACAGAGGACCTGTTTTAAGGTTTAAAAAAACTGTTTTCCAATGTTTTTGGTATATGAAGGGCCATAGCACGTACGTATATACGCTGTGTAACAGTGGCCGTGTCCCATTACGCTATGTATTGCGTACATCCATATGCTGTGTAACTGTGGCCGTGTCCCATTACGCTATGTATCATGTTTGTATACACGCTGTGTAACAGTAGCCGTGTATAACAGCGTCTATGTCCGCAATTTTAGGATTTGCGGGTCCGTAGCACCCACACAGTGTTCCCCATGACATAGTTGAGCCGTGTCCTCGTTACGCTGTGTGGCGGTGGCCGTGTACCACTTAAGTCGTGCAGTGGCGGCCGTGTCCCAGTTACGTTTTGCAGCATCAGTCGTTTCCCCGTTACATTGCTGTGTCCCGTTACGCTATACATCATGTACGTCTATACGCTGTGTAACAGTGGCTGTGTCCCATTACGCTACATATCATGTACATCGATATGCTCTGTAACAGAGGCCGTGTCCAATTGCAATATGCTGCGTCCCATTACTTTGTCAGCATCTGTTTTCTGCAATTTTAGGATTTGCGGGTCTGTAGCACCCACACAGTGTTCCCCATGACGTAGTCCAGCGGCAGCCGTGTCCCCGTTAGGCTGTGTGGCGGTGGCCGTGTCCCATTACGCTATGCACCATGTATGTCTATACCATGTGTAACAGTGGCTGTGTCCCATTACGCTACGTAACGTGTATGTCCATACGCTCTGTAACAGTGGCCGTGTCCCACTGCGATATGCAACAATGGCTGCGTCCCATTACGCTGTATAACAGTGTCTATGTCCGCAATTGTAGGATTTGCGGGTCCGTAGCACCCACACAGTGTTCTCCATGACATAGTAGAGCCGTGTCCTCATTAAGCTGTATGGCGGTGGCCGTCTCCCACTTAAGTCGTGCAGTGGCGGCCATGTCCCCGTTAGGGTTTGAAGCGGCTGCTGTGTCCAGTTACGCTGCGTAACAGTGGCTGTGTCCCCTTACACTACATATCATGTACGTCTATACGCTGTGTAACAGTGGCCTGTCCCATTGCGATATGCAACAGTGGCTGCGTCCCATTACTCTGTAAACAGTGTCTGTGTCCGCAATTTTAGGATTTGCGGGTCCGTAGCACCCACACAGGGTTCCCCATGACGTAGTGCAGCGGCGGCCGTGTCCCCGTTACGCTGTGCAACGGAGGCTGTGTCCCATGATGCTGTCCAACAGTGTTCGTGTCCCCTTACGCTATGTATCGTGTATGTGTATACTCTGTGTAACAGTGGCCGTGTCCCATTAAGCCGTCTAAACAGTGTCTGTGTCCCGTTACCCTATGTAACAGTAGTAGTATGATGAAGAAGCAGTGTTGCATGCTGGGATGCTGCACTTACCCAGTAAACTCCACACTGCACGGTGGTAATCTGTGCGCTCGCGCTCACGCTCACCCTCTTCACCACTGTATGGCGCATTTCTGCGTAAATTAAATGACCTTCGTCGCCTAAAATCGCTCGGCTGCGATGTGACCGATAACCGCTGCTCCTGGTGCGCTTGGCCCTTAGATAAGCCTAACACAGAGACGCTCCTCACTCCCTGAGCTATAATCCGTCTCATACACAGTCCTCGCGCCGCGAAAAGGCGACAGCTGGAGGGGAGCGCCATGTTTCCTCTTTGACTGCGTCATGACGTGCAGCATCACGTGACCACGAAGACGCAGCGCAATCTTATTGATGATAATCGTTATAAAGGAAGCGCTTCCCGATTGGCACGCGACTGTTTTTAAAGAGACATCCTGGGAGTGAGAGCTTCGGGTTGCCAGGGTGCTGAAATTGACAACTTTTTGGCCTAGTTTGGGAACACATTTGTAATTGTTGCCGGGTTTCTAATTGTTTACAGTGTGGAGAATGTCTGTAATAAGCGACCACCTGTTCGACCACAATGGTGAAAATGACACTTCCAATTTCCCTCACAGTAGAGCGAGCGAACATAATGTGAAACATAATGTGGATTCTATAATTCCCCCATTGTGATAAACTGTGATAATAAAACGTCTTGTGTGGTACTCTTACATAGCAGGCGCCCTTAATGTATTTTTGATTGTTGTTTGTTTGTTTTTTACCCCTGTCCCTCACACAGCCTGAAGAATCTGCCACTAATGCAAATGCTGAAAAGCAGAAATAGGTGTGACTATGTGGATCTTGTTTCCCACTCAAGGAAAGTTAACACAAAAACAAATACTCATCCTTTCTTTAATGGCCGAAAGCTCTGGGATAATTTCAAGTCACTTTATGTAACTTTTAAGAAGTTTATTGAAGTTCTTTGAGTGAGGTACAGTATGTTGTAGACACCTTACTACAGTACACATGAGTGTTTTTTCTCCAGACTGTTGACAGAAAACACCAAATTGGCAAGAATCACTTTATATGGTCTAGCATTACAATTTCTCTTCACTGGAATGAAGAGGTCCAAACCTGTTCTAGCTTGACAATGTGCATCTGGTGGTCACGTGGTCCTTGTGCATATGGTGGCCAATTCATGTGTGAAGAAGATTCCTCATGCTCCCAGTACCATCCTTTCACCATCTGATTCCTGGAACATGGTCATGACATTATGGAAGGGCGGAAAATCTAATGGATACTCTGGTCATTCAGTACATTTAGGTCAACACAGTGGTCGCTACACATGATGGGTAAATCCCATCCTTTCTTACCCTTACATACCCACTCCTCTGGGAGGGTCAACCTGAACCTTCTTCCATTGCTCGAAATCTAACCTTTATGTTCCCTAGCAAATTAAGCCACAAACAAGAAGTTTTCTTATGGCTGTGAGGTCTTGTCTCATTGTGCGTGCTCATAATAATTAACTTATTTTCTTTAAATAATGCACATTCACCAAGCTTTTAAATGATCTCCAAACATGGTCATCCATTCTTTTTTTCTGACCATATTGCTTCCACTAATGTCCTTCTAGGTTTTTAATAACGCAGTAGACTTTTAACTCAAGACAATAATTTAACACTTGTGAAATGTTGAGTTTTTAAGCCAGGGAAAGTACCATACCATGCTTGAAAGCAACATTAGATTTGGAGTGTAAGCATGTTATGGCTCATTGTTCACTTAAAAGCTAGACTTGACAACATGGCGAAAACATCCATGAATACAAGTACATCTAAGGAATATATATCCCTATATCTAAACTATGAGAGAGATCTGTAGTCAGTCTGGCACACAGAACATTACAGGATCCAGCTCACCTTTCATACTCTGGATATAAATAGTTACCTTCAGAGAGCCATCAAAAGTAGGGCATTTCACCTTACCCTTACACTTCACCTCCATAAATCTGTTAAACAAGCTGTGATGTGCTGTTCATTACCTATAGCCATTTTGCTGTATCTGCATAATGCTTTCAGATACTACAGAGTAAGGAAGACACCTTGTGGAGACTTGGTGTTACTGAGAAGTCTTTTAGAATGGGAAAAATCAAGGCCCATAACCTTATCTGTACACAGGCACTGTAGCCTGGCTGTTCCTGCACTCTGACCCTAGATTCTTAACGGGGATATGTGGGGGGTACTTGTGCTGTAAAGCTACATGTCACAAATAATTGAATCTCAAGATGCAGCTGTAAACATTGCTGCAATCTACTAGCATCTACAAAAACTTGATAACCAACTAATTGGCACTTTAGGGGGTCCGTACAATAATGCAGTCTTTAAAAGTATAAAATCTTCACAGGTCTGACTTCCGCTCTGATGAATAAAAGGCAATGAAATATTACACAAAACCACAGTAGAAACAAACCAAAACAACTTGCAAATACTGACAAATGTACTTTTATTTAGTTATGCTCAGACAAGTCCATTATTGCAGATACAGAATTAAATACTTGAAAAATAAAAGCTCTGTAAGAGCCCATATGTATTTCAATGATGCATCAGCATTCATCCTGTTGATGCACCGTTTCTTTAAAAAAAATTGAAAGGTCCTGAAAATGTGCTTAAGCGCACACTTGCTTTTTATTATTTTTCTTCAATTTAGGCAAGAATAAAGACAACAAACGCAAAACTGTAGATGTCTCTGCAACAGATGGTACTTCAGCAACATGCGTGATTTGCCGAGGGGGAACAACAGTAGAGATGCTGACGATCGTGGATGGATGAGGCAATGCATGCATTATATAGGTTTATCAATTTTAGCTTTCAGATGTTCTTTGTAGGCCAAGATGTCCCGACTCCATTTGGTGATCGTCTGTTTTTCACAAACCCAGATCTCCTGAGCTACCTATTAGCATAAATACAAATATAAAAATTTTTAGTTTCCAAAGTTTTTTTTTTCTTCAAAAGAAACAAAAAAAAGTTTCCAAAAATCACCTGCTGAATGAGTCTGAAGTCGTGGCTGACCAGCATCATTCCTCCTTCGAAGTCATTGATGGCGTCAGCCAGTGCGTCGATGGTCTCAATGTCCAAGTGATTGGTAGGCTCATCCAGGAAGAGCATGTGGGGGTTCTGCCAGGCCAACCATGCGAAGCACACTCGACATTTCTGACCATCTGACAGATTCCTGATGGGACTCACCTGGCATTAGAAGTAAACAGATCCAGCATTAGGTTCAATCACCTAAGATTTGTCAATATAACCGATCACTCTGCTACACAAGTTACCTCATGCTCTGTGCAGAACATTACAAAAACCAAATGAAAATTTTTAAAAAGAAGATAATAATAATAAAGCCATGCACTTTCATACATCAAATTTCTCTTGTCTTTCAACCATTTGTTTTACTCATCATAAGGTGGAAGTTTATAGGAAGTTAGGAATATAAAATTATATCCAAATTTTATACATTTTATATCTGATTCGACCCAACCTGCTGTTTTCCGGTGAGTCCGTAGCGTCCAATGATCTTCCTCATCTCCTCTTTTTCCTTGATTTCTGGGTAGCACTTCATCATATACTCCAGAGGGGACAGGTCCAGATCTAGTTGCTCCGTCAGATGCTAAAGCAAAGAATCGGGAACAACAGTTAATGATGGCGTTGGGTAACGAAAACTGGTGCCAATACGGAACCGGTTCCTATATAACCGGTACGTACCGGACCGAAACAGAACGCGAGTTTCGGTGCCACTTAAATGCCTGAACTGTCGATTAATACATTTGTTCTCTGGGGCTCTGATGATGACAGTTGTAATAAGCATTAGATTCATCAACACACATGATCGCTAGTAACATTTAAATACTGCATTCATGGGGTGTCAGAAATGATCAGAAAACTCTTGAAGACTTCGGAAAGCTTTGATAATACAAATCCAAAACACTGTTGCAGTAATGTTACTGTACATTTTATTTTTGTAGATCAAACATTTATTAGATTAAAAAAAAATATATAAAGCACAAATAATCGGGAAATGAGACCATCCAAGATGCGTGTGAATGCAGCAACTAACGTTACACTCGCTCTGACGGCAGCAGGTGATCTACCGCTATCTTAACTTTCGTTAAAATGCCTAAAACTAAACGGTCGAAAGTGTGGCTATATTTCACAAGAAAGGATTCCGACAGCACAACTTGCAGTAAATGTTTTACAGCAGTTGCGTGTAAAGGGGGAAAAACGTCAAATCTAATGAAACATTTGAGGGCACACGGAATAAACTTACAGTAAAAGCAGAGGGATGCGCCGTGTTTGACAGTTTACAGACAACAGCTGGTACTATTGGTGTGGATGACCCCAGCCCCAGTCATACCAACCGTAGCAAAAAGGAGTCCACCGATTATGATGACAGCAGCCTTTCCGCAGGTTGGCAGTAGGTTAATGTAATGTTAAATCTTGCACTCATGCGAACAAATGGTCAAATGACTTGTAAAATACTAATGTAACATTGATTCGGTTTATAATTATGGCTTTCCAGCTAGTACTTAAACTTAATATATTGTTCAATTTTAAGCATTCAATTTTTTGTTCAATAAAAATATATTCTTGAGTCATCTACCATCATTTTGTGGCTTTTGCAAAGTCTCGGTTCAGGCACCATTTTAAAAGTATCGATTTGGCACCGGTATCGAAACAACCCCAAATGATACCCAACCCTAGTTAATGAATGACATGTCTAACTCTAATAGTAACCTGCCTGTGCAACATAAACAGAATAAGTTTTTGACCCGACATTGTTTAGATGCTGGTTTAAATTGCAATTACCTGGTGATATCTGCCGATCTTGACGTGGGAGTGCTTTCTGATCATCCCGTCGGTAGGGAGAAGCTGAGAGAATGAATAGAAAACATGAGTTGAAAAATCAGAAAGTTTCAAGATCGTACATAAACATGTCCAGGTAAAAGGATACATACCTCCCCGGTGAGCAGCTTCAGTAGTGTGGATTTGCCAGCCCCGTTGGGCCCCACAAGGGCCACCCTGGTATCCAAGTCAATTCCAAACTCCAGATTTTTATAAATAATTGGCTGGAAAAGAAAGTGTAAACAGAATGCAAGAACATTAGTCTCCTTAAGAGGGCACTGCTGTGTTGAGACAGGGACTGCTTTTTAATCAAAGATGCAATGAAAATCCATATGGAATGACATGATGTATTTATTATTAAATCAAGCGGAAAGTGTAGTTCAGGTTTAATCCCGCTGTGAAATGTTATTTTGTAGATGTTGGCCATTCCTACCGTATTCTCTGAATATCTGAAGCTGACGTTTTGAACCATGATGACTGGAGGGGGAATCTTCCCACAGGAAGGAAAGTAAAATGACAGCGTCTGGAAAGTAAGAAAGAGTAGAACAAATCAGTGATGAGCAAATCACCGCCCACATTTCCTATGATCAAGGTGAATCAATCAGGATGTACAGAATGCAAAAAGACTCACTTTGTCATTCACAACACGTTCAGTCAACCCGGAGGCGACCATTTTCTGCAGCGTTTTCTCTTTGCTTTGTGCCTGCCGGGCCAACTTTGCAGAACCGTGTCCAAACCGTGCTATGTAATTCTGGGAAAAGAGGAAAAGTTTTATTTAATTTGTCCAAATGAAGATTTGCAAACATACAGTACAGACCAAAGGTTTGGACACACCTTCTCATTCAAAGACTTTTCTGTATTGTGTTCTTTAGCCCAAACAAGTCTCTTCTGCTTGTTGCCTGTCCTTAGCAGTGGTTTCCTAGCAGATATTCTACCATGAAGGCCTGATTCACACAGTTGTTCTAGAGATGTGTCTGCTGCTAGAACTCTGTGTGGCATTGACCTGCTCTCTGATCTGAGCTGCTGTTAACCTGCGATTTCTGAGGCTGGTGACTCGGATGAACTTATCCTCCGCAGCAGAGGTGACTCTTGGTCCTCCTTTCCTGGGGCGGTCCGCATGTGAGCCAGTTTCTTTGTAGCGCTTGATGGTTTTTGGGACTGCACTTGGGGACACTTTCAAAGTTTTCCCAATTTTTCGGACTGACTGACCTTCAATTCTTAAAGTAATGATGGCCACTTGTTTTTCTTTACTTAGCTGCTTTTTTCTTGCCATAATACAAATTCAAACTCTTTGAATGAGAAGGTGTGTCCAAACTTTTGGTCTGTACTGTAAATGAAAAGAGAGAGAGAGAAAAAAAAAGAGGCAATTTTACCTTCATATGTGCAATCTGGTCCTGCTCCCAGTTAAAGCGTTTCATTTGGTTCTCCTCCAGTTCTTCTCTGGTTTTTACATACTGGTCATAATTACCCTATGCAGACAAAACCACATGCATCACCACCAAACCACTTAATAGGGAAGCGAAACCATTAAGACATACAAATCATGTCAGCTCTTACTGTGTAATATTTCAGCTTGCGCTGGTGCAGGTGCATGATGTTGGTACACACACCGTTGAGGAAGTCTTGGGAATGGGATATCAAAACCAGAATTCGTTTAAACCTAGAACGGATTTGAATAGTTAGATTTTTCTATGTGAAACTAAACACCCATTTAACAAACCCTGGTTGATAAGGTTGTAGTCAGATCAGTTAAACGCTTCGGTCTAGTTTTTGTCAAAACCCCACCCGTAGTGAGAAACAAACTGCTTCCGGGTGGAGCTACAATTCGGCCTTTTGTTTACATCATGTCAAAAGACAACCTGTTGAGAAATTGCATTTATGTTTGTCTGAATATAAGGAATGTTAACATACTCCTTTAGTTCTTCCTCCAGCCACACACATGCGTCCAGGTCCAAGTGGTTGGTGGGCTCGTCCAGGAGCAGCATGAATGGTTTGAGGAACAGAGCTCTGGAAACGAGAGGAACACAATAGTGAGCCAAGTGTTTTAAAATAAATGTAAAAAAAAAAAAAAACGAAGACAGATGGAGCGCTGCAGAAATCAGAAATACGCTTCTGACAGTTTTTGTCATTGCACAGCTGCACTGTTGGCATCTGCGCTATCATTCGGCCTTTTGTTGCATCATCTTTCAGCAGCTAGCAGGTTCACACATGGGTTTTAATAGGTGCTAAAAACCACCACAGCACTTGACTGTAGCATAAATTAGCTGTAGAGTAAAATTAGCTGTAGTGTGCATTTACCTGGCAAGTGCAACACGCATTCTCCAGCCACCACTGAAGTCTTTGAGCTTCTTCTGCTGCATCGTGGTGGTGAAGCCAAGACCGTGAAGGATTCGGGACGCGCGCATCTCTGCTTTGTCTGCATCCAGCTCTTCTAGTCGTTCATACAGCTCCATCAGCTTCTCACACTCAGCTGCAAGGCAGGCATAACACAAGCTTAAGCCACTTGATCAGTTACAAAAATACCAAGTACACCACGGCTAGTTCTTGTTTCTTAATCGAACACCACCTCCTTAAAAACAAAAGCCATTAAGAAGATTGCTCAGAAAGATAACTATACTGTACCACGCCTAGGAAAGGAAGCTACCACATATGAATAGCCCCTATGAAAACGTGGAGAAATCTAAAGTACAAAAGGTAAACTTGCGACGTACAGTCTTCATGAGCGAGCCTCTCCGCCTCTTTCTCCAGCTTGATCCTTTCCTCGTCCACTTCCATCACACACTGCAGTGCAGTCTTCTCGCTAGGAGCCATTTCGCGCGTCAAGTGGTAAATGTCAATGTGCTCTGGAATTGGCACCTCTCTATGACCGATGGCTGACAACAGCATTGATTTACCTGGACAAAAAAAAAAAATATATATATATATATATATATATATATATATATACACATTTTTAAGAATTCATTTTTAATCCATTACATTGACACAATCCATAAAAACTCTAAGAATTAATCCCTGTTGATCCACAAATTGTGTGATTGAAATTACAAGAGAAGTGAATTGTGTGAATAGGCAAGAGCCAGCCAGGATTTTCATTTAGTTGCATATTAAATATATTAGTAAAGTTTGAGATATATAAAAGGTCAGTAGATTATTAGGAATAACATCAGCCCCATGTCCTCAGTGTGTGAAGAACCCTCTCATTCGTTTAAGGATTATCCCACTCGCCCCTTTAACATGCTCAAAAGGTGAAAATCAGCACACAGGCTGGAATCTGCTGTCCATCATTAGGATGCCAGAGAGTTCTTATCACACAAGATTTTGCTGCATAGCACATTGCACATGAAACCTGGTTCACGTTTAGAGCTCATTGAGCTGAACATCTGTTGCATTGCAGGTCATTGGGTTCTACTCAACAGGAAGCGAATTATTTTGGGTGATTCGCAAAACGCACCATGGTGGCAGTGGCCACCGAGTGCTTGGGCTCACTCATCGTTGCTTGTAACTATATTTCTACTTGAGCTGGTTATAAGCAAGTCCAAAAAAAAAAATAAAAAAATAAAAAAAACCTCATAGCTATACCAATATGCATTTCTCATGCTTGCAATTATTCACAAATTGGCTTCCTTTTTTATATGGATAATCTTACCATTTTTATTGCACACCTCCACCCACAAAACTCCATATCTTTTCCAGAAATGATCTCTAGTTTGCAACTCTACTACTCATTTCAAATAATGATCGTTGCTTGACAGCTGTACACACACTGCTTCGCACATTTCTAGCTTCATGACTAACTAGTTTTAAGGGGTATTCTTCTATACTGTATGGTGATACATCAGCTTTATTTATCAGCGCTGGACAATGCACACCTTCACCAGTGGCTCCAGTGTTGTAGCATTTCAATATTGCAGCTTGTTTCCATGTTAAAGAAAACATCAGCTGCATGGGAGTATTTCACCATCTCTCTCTTCCTCTTAGTGATAGGCAGTTTATAAAACATGTTTTAGTGACAATTCAAGAGGAGGTACTACATGCAAAAATTTATTTCTAAATATTATCACTTTTACATTTACGCTTCACAGAAAAAAATTGTTCGGCTGTGTAATTATTGAAAAATCTTAAGGTTAGTAGCCATGTAGCAGGCTACAAAGACCTTCAAGGTTATTACCAAAATGAGGCTTTAATAAATGTTTAATTTTTTCTTTTTGCAAATTAATTAAGGGCTTAAAAACTAACAGTTCAAGAACTTTTTTAAATTAGGGCCCAAGCACCATGACATCACCTTGTGTCATTACAGTGTATGAAGGGCACTCTTGTTCTTCTAAAAATATTTATCGCCTGCAGCATCCTGGGCCCTCAGGGGTCTTAACATGGTAAAAAAAAAAAAATGTGATTAAGAAAAAGAAAATAGGCACACATGTTGGAATCTGCTGCCATTAAGATGCCTGAGAGTCTTGCCCTCAAGATTTTGCTGCAAGCTCATACACACTTATGAACGCGAGACCCGTTACGCACATGGAGTTCATTGAACTGAACAAGTTTTGCCGTGTACGTCATGGCCTCAAATCAACAGGAAGTCAGTTATTTTGAGTCGGTTGTTTGCAAAACATACCCAACGGTTTTCGATGTTCTCCTTCTAGGAGATTTATACGATCGGCAACAAACCGAGCCCATGTGATCTCAAAGAAGTCAGTCATGCTGACACCTTAAACGTATACTGAACATTGGTTAACAAATTTGTGTGACAGCGTGATGCTTTTTATTTCCAGCATCTGGGGTTTTTTGGCGGTCTAAACAACAACTCCACCTTTCCTAAAACACCGTCATAATGATATTGCTATGTCCCATTTAAATGCATGTAACCATTGTCTTTCTGGTGTGACAGGATGGCAATGACACAGGGTGCCTGGGGCCGCACACCATTGTGTGTAACTATTTATTTTATTATTTTTTTTTACAAATGGCGGACTGCATCATCCAAGTTATTATTGTCCAAATTATTTTAAACACTAGTATTGATCCAAAATATCACCAACTGTCACATCCCTCATAATACATTGTCACAAATATCCTAAACTTTTATTCTCCTTAGTTATTTTGACTAAT
The DNA here is from genome assembly GCA_030347435.1 of Clarias fuscus. Taxonomy (NCBI): domain Eukaryota; kingdom Metazoa; phylum Chordata; class Actinopteri; order Siluriformes; family Clariidae; genus Clarias; species Clarias fuscus. The sequence goes on along the minus strand of CM059205.1, from coordinate 10,826,799 downwards.
GAATGATTTTGCATGCAAGTGTCTAGTTCTTACATCTATCTGAAAACATTACCTGTTCCATTGAGCCCGATAAGTCCATAGCGACGCCCGGAGTTGAGCTCCAGGCAGGTATCGCTGAGCAGCTCCTGTCCGTGAAATGTGAGCGAGAGACTGCTGATGTGCACATCAGTGCTGTTCGGATGAGATGCCAGCACCCCTGTAACAGCACGAGCCTCTGTCTTCTTCAGCTCAAACTCGTCAAGCTCTTTAGTAAGACTGTCTACTCCTGTAGAAAATACACCAACAATTGTGAGGGGAAAAGAAAAAAGGCTGGGACCAAAGTACACAACACCTTTTAATGACAATTTATCTAGCAGTGTTCTCCAAAATATAACGTCTGTGAACATTTTGGATCTGTGAGATGCAACACGGTGATCTGACAGGTCAGATTTGCAATTTGGTGCAGAACTATTCTTTATGGTTACAGTTAAATGAAGAGAATTGTTAAAATAATTAGAATGGTTACTATTAAATAGCAGCTTATGTTTAAACTTGGTTTTTGCAGCCAAGCTTGTCCACAAGACTTAAAATGAGAAAGTGAGGATTTATTAGGTTACTGATATGCCAATTGCAAGCAGACTGAGTAAATCTCAAAACAAGACAGACGTCTATTGGTTAATTGCAATAGATTGCATGAGTACCTAACCTACATAAGCTCAGAAATCAGCGCAGCATATAAGGGACATAATTTCTCGCCTCTGACTCACCGTTGACCTCAGACACGCCGTTTTCTTGGCTCTCTGGTTTCTCCCCCTCTCCGTTCACTTCTTCTGCCTTTTTGGGTCGCTGACGGGCTTTGGCTGCCTCCTTCTTCTTTGCTGCCTTCTTCTTGGCCAAATCGGACGGCATTGTGACCGGGAATAAATGATACTGGAGAATGAAGCAAACTGTGGGACAGAAGCAGATGTTAGTTACACAGATCCACACAAAAAGTCAACACAGCAAACATGCACTTACAGGACAAATAATTTTACTGAAACATGCCAGATTAACTAATATAGTAAACACATGTTTGGCCTGTCCAAGCCTAAGGCCATGATGTGTATTTGAATAGACATGACTCCATTTTCCTCTTCTTGAATCATCTCCATGGTTTTGTAAAAGGCCAAGTGCTAGAAGAAAACGGGGTAATCAGAGCTTTTAGAATTTGTTGCCCAATACGTGTTGCGTCATAATGGTCTAGTTCAGTTACGCAGTTGGTCATAAAAAAAAAAGCGAGAGAGAGAGGAAAAAAAATTGTGACGACTTGGGTAAGACGGAAAAGAAAAAAAAATCTAAACGAAGAAAATGCCGGCCGGCTCGGAGGAGGCCCAACATCTCCATGCTAGCTAGTGCTAACAACCATGCTCTTACATCACATTTACACCTAGATATCCGACTTAAATTTAAAAGAAGTATATTTACCTTTTAAAACAAGGGGACGTTTTTATATTTTTAAATAATTTTTCGACAACATCAACAGGCAGACCACTGTTTGTTTCATTAATCGAAAATAAACCCAGCTCAGCATTTCACCGCATTGTGTCCTCACCATACCGGCAACAGGTCGGGCTGCATGCTAAATACCCTCACAGTGCTCAAAAGGCGGACTACACAGGCTGCAAAGAACGAACGTCTTCCAACGTCACGTATGCTCCCTTTAGAAGAGACAAAACGCGAATTGGGACACGACCCCGGCCTAAAGCGCGCGCGGCTCCGACAAGCACTAAGGCTAACCGTATATATAAACCTCAGCATACAGTGTTCGTTTTAAGTCAAAAACGTCTTAAAACACACAATAACACAGTACTTGACATGTACGCTGATAACTGGAACTAAAACGCGTCGGTGTACGAGATGAACCTATGAGATTACCTGTTCCTCCGCCACTTGTGCGCTCCCGGGTCGCTAACAGGAAATCAGCAGCCTCATGGCTCTTCCATACATAGCGGCGTAAGAACGCGCGTGCTCAAGACCGGCTCGCCAGCCAATGAGATTGTAGGATTTATTTTCGTCCCGCCCCCTAAATGATGGCGCATGCGCAGAATACATGGTCAGCTTTATTGGGCTGGGTCCCATATATTATGACCTGTGTATATATATATATATATATATATATATATATATACATATACAGATCATGCATGACCATATAGTCGTCTATAACATTCTATATATAACAGCAGGCAGCGTCATCATCGGCTTGTCATTTTGTGACCATGTCACATGTGTTCCTCACCGACTGTAACAGTAGACAGCATCATCATCGACTTTTATGACATCAGGCGACATGACAACGTAATATTGTTTTTCTTTTCATTTCAGTACTGTATATTTTGGCGCATACCTTATTCAATTGGCCTCCCTAATATTGTATAGATGATCTCCCTTGTGCTGCCCAAACAGCTATGACTCAAGTTGCAAGGTGGGGCCTTCATGATGATCCGTAACATCACACAGATGCTCGATGAACAGACAAAAGAGATGAAATGTGCAAATGTTAATGTATGTATGTGTTGCGTGAAGTGACAGTGAATAATGGGATATGTATATAAGTTGCTATTGTCTTCTTTTACATAGCGGTGAGTCATTGTACAGTGCAATGGTGAACTGTAGGAATGTTTTCCTGAACCGTTCTTTATGACGGCGAAGCTGGATCAGGCTGTTAGAGAATGAACTCCTCTGTATGGGATCATTTAGAGGGTGGGATGGATTTTCCATGATTGACAGGAGTTTGTTCAGTGATCTGTCGTCCCTCACTGTCTCCAACCTGTCAAGTTTGTGTCCAATTATTTGTTCAGTCTTGATTTTCACAGGATGATTTTATTTATCTTGCCTGCATAAAAGCGCTATATATATATAGCGCTATAAAGGCCACTATCCATAACAGACTGATCAAACATTTCCATCATCCTGCTGCATACATTGAAGGATCTGTGCTTTCTCAGAAAATAAAGACTGCTCAACCTCACATCTTATACACAGCATCAATGTTGGTCCTCTAGTCCAATCTACTGTACTATTCAATTGAAGTACTTGTAGTTGTACAAGTACTTCAATTGAATAGTACAGTAGATTGGTCCTCTAGTCCAATCTACTGTACTATTCAATTGAATAGTACAGTAGATTGGACTAGAGGACCAATCTACTGTACTATTCAATAGAAGATAGATTGGTCCTCTAGTCCAATCTACTGTACTATTCAATTGAAGTACAGTAGATTGGACTAGAGGACCAATCTACTGTACTATTCAATAGAAGATAGATTGGTCCTCTAGTCCAATCTACTGTACTTCAATTGAATAGTACAGTAGATTGGACTAGAGGACCAATCTACTGTACTATTCAATAGAAGATAGATTGGTCCTCTAGTCCAATCTACTGTACTTCAATTGAATAGTACAGTAGATTGGACTAGAGGACCAATCTATCTTCTATTGAATAGTACAGTAGATTGGTCCTCTAGTCCAATCTACTGTACTATTCAATTGAAGTACTTGTAGTTGTCCACAACCCCAACCTCCTCACTCATGAGGTAACAGATCCAATCACAGTTTTACACCTCCTGAAGTCCAGTACCATCTCCTTGGTTTTTATGATGTTTAGGTGGAGGTGGGTTCTAGTGTACCACTCCACAAAGCTGTCCATCCCTGATACACACCACCACTGCAGTCATTGGAGAACGTCTGCAGATGACAGGACAGGTGTAAAAAAGTGAACAGGAATGGAGAAAGAACAATCCCCTGAGGTGCTCCTGTGTTACTGACCACCACATCAGACAGGGAATTCCCCAACCTTACAAACTGGGGTCTGAACGAGTTCATGCCAGAAGGGATGGCCTTCTTAGGTATTAGTACTGCACAGGATGTTTTTCATAGCACCGGTATTCTGTATTCTGCATCAGACTCAGGTTAAATATGTATTGCAGGATACCAGACAGCTGAGCAGCACAAGGCTATAGAAACCTGAATCTAAGACCCTCAGGGCCTGGAGCCTTGTATTGGTTAAGTTTTTCCAGCTGTCTTCTCTCCTGGCTAGCTCTCACAGTTAGAGGAGCTGGTGTTCTGGTTTCAGTGGAGGATTGTGCTGGGGGGTTGTGAGAAGTGGTGCTTAACAGTTGCTGATGATGGAGATGTGGGTGTTGATTTGAGGGTGTGAAGACTGGCCCTGTGTGGAACGGCCCAGCCGGATATCCTGTGCCAAATCTATGAAAATGTAAATTCAGCTTGTTGGCTTTGTCCAGACTGCCCTCTTCCTGTCTCTTTTTTTGGTGGTGTAGTGGTTAGCAGTGTAGCTGTGCACCTCCAGGGTCAAGGGTTTGGTTCATGTCTCGGCTCTGTGTGCATGTTCATGTTTGCATGTTCTCCCCAGGTTTGGTGGGTTTCCTCACACAGTCCACACTCCAGGGTGTACCCCCCTTGTGCCCTAAATATACAGGGAAAGGCTCCAGGCCCCCATGAATCTATATATAATAAGCCATATGGAAAATGGAATAGATGGATAGAAAATGTTGACTGTAAATCAACACCTTGAGCTTCGTGACATGTTACTCAAACCTAGTGTTCATTTCGTCAATGAAAATAATGACATAAAACATATTTGTTGGTCACCTTTTTTCCTGTGACTAAGCTGAGACGATGACGAGACGTCAAGGACATCAATGAACCGTGACAGTGACGAAATCATCATGCAATATTGTTGACGAAATAAGATGGAACTTAAATGTGGTTTAAAAAACTAAAAACAAATTAAAAGTCTGAATTTATTTTGTCAACTAAAACTTGACTAAACAAAAATAGGATAAGATTGACTAAATATAATCTAAACTAACAGGGACAATTATCCGTAATTGGAGTAAGGGTAAGACTAAAATTGAAAATAGCTGACAAAATGAACACTACTTAAACCATTCCTGAAATATTTTTACAGCGTCGGAGGGAGCGTTATGCTAAAAGAAGCCACCGACATCAGGGAATTCTGTTTCCCCTTCCATGAATGAAGGGGTGTAGATGATCTACATGGTATCTACATGGTTTCCAAGCAGAACATTGCCCTGAGCATCACATGCATTTTATCCCCATAGTGCATCCTGGTACCATCGCCTTTCCAGGTAAGAAACGCACACACTCCTGTCCATATCATGTCATTCATTTGCTCATCCTCATGTACAGGGTCGTGGGGGCCTCAGGGCGGGTACACACAACAAGTCATTTGGGAATGCCAAATAACCTCATCTGAATGTCTTTGGGAGGAAACCCATCAAGCATAGTTAGAACATGCAAACCCCAATTACACACACACACACGCACAGAACCGAGGCAAGAATCAAACTCTTGACCCTGGTGGTGCGAGGTTACAGTTCCAAACACTACGCCACCTTGCTGCCAATATGATGTAAAAGAAAAGGCCACTCTCTTCACAGGTAAGTGGGTTATTGTTCCAGCAGTATCAGTTCCATTTTGAAGTGGAGAAAAGAGGAAAAATCAATGAGAGTCGTTGCACAAGAATACAGAGACCACAGAGGGAACAAGAACGAGATGAAAGTAAATCATTTCACACACAGCGATGAAACAAATGCATTTATTCATTTACACTTATCAAATGTTTGCCACATGAGAACAGGATTTTTTTCCTTAGTATAAATAAAGAACATTCTTAGAAAAACTACAGGACCAGGTGTTCCAAAATTAATAAATTTGACATTCATTTTCGTAGCAGTTTCAATGCTACATCAAACCAAATACCTTATATGTATTACAAATGTGACTATTCAGGTGACTTACACACCCTGTAGACCACATAAACCTATGACTGATCTGTCTCACAGGTAAAAAGGTTATGCCACCAATACCACCACTCCCTTGAATGTACGCAAATGACTTTATCTACCCAAATGAAAAAAACATAACCATACGAAAAATAAAATTGACCTACACTTAAACTTTGGTAAATGCTTTTTTTTCTTTTTTAAATATATGCATCCTCAGTAAGCTTTTAAGGCAATAAAGTTACAATGATGACTGATTCATGCTAAGCAGTTTCCAAAAAACAGGTTGTATGTTCTCATGCAACATGCACCAGTGTGATTATTACGAATGTCTGACAACACTGAGGGTGTATTCTAGGGTTAGGCATTGACAAAAATGATATGTACAAGGCGAGACCAAAAATATGACATTCCTGGTAAATGAAGGTGTAAATCCGATTGACATTTACAGAAGATTCCAAGCACAGTACGGTGAAGAGACTCTTAACTGCAGTAAAACATGTGAATGGTGCGATTAGAAGGCCATATGTCCATGAATGACGATCCTGGCCGAGGTGGCTCAGCGCCCACTTCAGATGCTCCCGTCTTGGACAAAAACAGCTTGATCACCACAGGCATTCTGTTTTTGCAGGACGAGAAGGCCAACATTTCAGACATGAAGCAGATGATGGCTCTGGCGGACTGAGAAACCTTTCTACACTGATGTAAATGTGTCCAAGCACTAGTGAAACGCTGGGATAAGTGCATTAGTGTAGCAGGGGATTGTATAGAGAAATAAAGGTAGTTTTTTACTCCCATAACAATGTTCTATTATTCTGCACAATCAAAAGTCCCAGATTAACTTGCACACCTCTTATAAAATCACCGATCATGACAATGTAGGAAAAAAAAAGCAAAAGTACCATCCTTTACAGTTTTTCTCCATTATGTCCTCAGGTGTGCTCACACCACCCAAGTAAAAAGGCTTTCAACTTTTTAACGTAGTAAAACACATCAATATCCTAGTAAAAAAAAACTGCTTAGTTCTATGCCGAAGTGAAGGCTTAGTTAGGGTAAACTTTCTGTCGTGACCTATAGAGAAATGTTCACACAGTGCTTCAGTTCACGGATTCACAGTAGATCATGAACAAAGATTAAAGCAGAATGTAAAGTGATGCGCAACGCTTCCAGTACTGTTAACACATATTGTCATATACTGTACACAAACACCAAATACTGCTGACAAACAAAAAAGTGGGACTTCACAGTACACATTTAGTTTCTTTCTCTTATCCATGGCTTAAACTCGTTCTTCGCCAAAAGAGACAATATCTTTGCAGTACAAAGCATTCACACAGGAAAAAAAAAATCTCACATTTTTGAGCAGCCAGCAAAATGTTTGGCTTTGTTTGACTCTGGTTTGTGGCTTAATAAGTTTCCATAAAAGTCTAAAAGTCTTTTTTTTTTTTTTTTTTTTAGATAATCCTTACAAACTCAACACTGAACTGTAATGCCATATACAAACTGTCCAATAAATAACAAATAGTGCCAGTTGCCAGTAGTGTTTCATAATGTTCAAGGATACTGGAAAGGTTGTCCAGTATGCTGGAGATTTCTCACTAGATTAAAATTCCTGGGATTATTCTGCAAATACACACGTGGACAAAAGTGTTGGTACCCTTCGGTCAATGAAAGAAAAACTCACAATGGTCACAGAAATAACTTTAATCTGACAAAAGTAATAATTAAAAAAAAATCTATGAATGTTAACCAATGAAAGTCAGACATTGCTTTTCAACCATGCTTCAACAGAATTATTTAAAAAAAATAAACTCATGGAACAGGCCTGGACAAAAATGATGGTACCCCTAGAAAATACTGAAAATAATGTGACCAAAGGGACATGTTAATTCAAAGTGTGTCCACTAATTAGCATCACAGGTGTCTACAATCTTGTAATCAGTCAGTGGGCCTATATATAGGGCTCCAGGTAGTCACTGTGTTGTTTGGTGACATGGTATGTACCACACTCAACATCGACCAGAGGAAGTGAAGGAAAGAGTTGTCTCAGGAGATTCGAAAGAAAATTATAGACAAGCATGTTAAAGGTAAAGGCTATAAGACCATTTCCAAGCAGCTAGATGTTCCTGTGACTACAGTTGCACATATTATTCAGAGATTTAAGATCCATGGGACTGTAGCCAACCTCCCTGGATGTGGCCGCAGGAGGAAAATTTATGACCAATCAAAGAGACGGATAATCCGAATGGTAACAAAAGAGCCCAGAAAGACTTCTAAAGAGATCCAAGGTGAACTTCATGCTCAAGGAACATCAGTGTCGGATCGCACCATCCGTCGTTGTTTGAGCCAAAGTGGACTACATGGGAGACGACCAAGGAGGACACCATTGTTGAAAACAAATCATAAAAAAGCCAGACTGGAATATGCCAAACTACATGTTGACAAGCCACAAAGCTTCTGGGAGAATGTCCTATGGACAGATGAGACAAAAATGGAACTTTTTGCCGAGGCAAATTTTGCTAATTATGCTTGAAGCATATGAAGAAAAGAACACTGTCCCTACTGTGAAACATGGAGGAGGCTCTGTTATGTTCTGGGGCTGCTTTGCTGCATCTGGCACAGGGTGTCTTGAATCTGTGCAGGGTACAATGAAATCTCAAGACTATCAAGGGATTCTAGAGAGAAATGTGCTGGCCAGTGTCAGAAAGCTGGGTCTCAGTCGCAGGTCATGGGTCTTGCAACAGGAGAATGACCCAAAACACACAGCTAAAAACACCCAAGAATGGCTAAGAGGAAAACATTGGAGTATTCTAAAGTGGCCTTCTATGAGCCCTGACCTCAATCTTATTGAGCAACTTTGGAAGGAGCTGAAACATGCTGTCTGGAAAAGGCCCCCTTCAAACCGGAAACAACTGGAGCAGCTTGCTCATGAGGAGTGGGCCAAAATACCTGCAGAGAGGTGCAGAAGTCTCATTGACAGTTACAGTAATCGTTTGATTGCAGTGATTGCCTCAAAAGGCTGTGCAACAAGTTAGGGGTACCATCATTTTTGTCCAGGCCTGTTCCATGAGTTAATTTTTTAAAATAATTCCGTTGAAGCATGGTTGAAAAGCAATGTCTGACTTTCATTGGTTAACATTCATAGAATTCTTATTTATTATTACTTTTGTCAGATTAAAGTTATTTCTGTGACCATTGTGAGTTTTTCTTTCATTGACCGAAGGGTACCAACAATTTTGTCCACGTGTGTAAATGTGCTGGTAAGTTTGGCTCCGAACTGATGATGAGTTTAAGTGGTACGCATCGCCAAGGCCTGTTCCAGTTCTTGTCTTCGTTGTTGGATCTGTTTACCAAAAACAAAATAAAAAATTATGTAAAAATGCCTTGTCCTTCCCTTGGCTACTATACAGTACATACTGTATATACACACCATTGTAATGTGTTAATGTGTATCTATTGCTCTATGTTCACTTAGTGATTTTTTTTAAATAATATAATTATACTAATACTAACCAATACTAACAAGCTGAAAGCAGCATATCATAGTCAGACATACTTCGGTCAATAGATCGAGTCTCTTCCTATATGCTTGTATACTGGGACGAGGACGGTTGTCCAGTTAAATGGCCTAGATGAGTTATAACTGTACGTAGCTCGACTTAACCGTACATGTAAACGCATCGTTAGATCGTCACTCACCTTGCAGTAAAAGTAGCGACTCACAGCTTCTTGAGACCAGGGCTGGTTATAAAACTCTGCTCTTCTTTCTTCCTCTGGATTTCCCACCACATCAGTCATCAGCTGTGCAAGTACATCATCATCACCACAGTTTAACTGACATTATCAATTGATTAAATAAATATTTTAAATAAATAATAACAAGAAAACCTAAGGAATGTAAAAAAAAAAGTGAGTAAATAACCAGTGCCAGCAAAACATATGCACAGTTACTGTAGCTATTCAAGTTCAAACTGCTGTTTGAGATTGAAAAGAAAATCAGGAAACAACCATATTTCTAACCAACTATTAACATACTCACTCACTCATCATCTATACCGCTTAATCCTGTATTCAGGGTCACGGGGGCCTGGAGCCTATCCCAGGAGACTTAGGGCACACCCTGAACAGGGTGCCAATCCATCGCAGGGCACAGACACACACACATACATTCACTCATTCACACACTACGGGCAATTTGGGAACGCCAATTAGCCTACATGTCTTTGGACTGTGGGAGGAAACCGGAGTACCCGGAGGAAACCCACCAAGCACGGGGAGAACATGCAAACTCCATGCACACAGAGACGGGAATCAAGCCTGGCCGGGGATCGAACCCGGACCCTGGCGGTGCAAGGTGACAGTGCTAACCACTACACCACCGTGCCGCCACTATTAACATACTTCTTTGTTAAAATGTGCATATATTTTCATTAGGTTTTGAACAGTACAATATTCTGACCTTGAGATCTCTATTTTGTGAACAGATCCAATCCTGAATATAGCCCTTGGGATCTCTGGAGAAACTGAGCATGAAATCTCGCTGGATCTTTAGCTGGTTGATGGACTCGATGGTCTCATGGATCTGAGCATTCATAGAAACACAATACGTCAATACGTACAATAACTGAAGACAAAAAAGAAAGTTTTTAAGATAGTTTAATGCAAGTGATATCAGAAACAAACTAGTTGCATTAGGATTTAATTATAGATAACCTACAATGTTTCATACTTAAATAAATAAAAAAAGGTTCCTGTTGGCACATACTTGTGGTATAAGAGACTTAACATACTGTATTATTTTTGTTTAGAACATCCCGCCTGATGTCTCATTTCATACCAGTCAGCACCAAATGATACAGTAGCTCTTGCTGTGGAGTTCTGACCTTGTTATCCAGTGACGCTATTTCCTGCTGATTAGCAGTTGAGAGCAGAAAACCGTTCATCTGGGTCTTTAGAGGATCGTCCACCTCAACATCTATGTCATAACAGGCTGTCTTCTTGTGGTCGTTGGGGTCCACGCTGGTAAACAATAATGAAAATAATATCTTTATATACAGGAATGTGCAAAATTGTGCAAAACAGTGGAACCTCGGAACGTAATTCGTTCCTAAGTTCTGTTCGTAACCCGAATAGGTCGTACACAGATAATTTTTTTTCTACGGGAATAGATTTATATTTATATATAATGAATCTGTTCTCCATTACTATGAACTATATTTAACTTTTGATTTAGTTTGTTTATATCACAAAATATGAAACAAAGTATAAAAAAACCTTCATCATACAAAAAGAATCCAGCACTAAATACTATTTCTTACTATTGTAAAACTCGCTGACATGAAGGAATGGAGGAGAGGAAGATGGATGTGAAGGAGATTGCTGTTTGGAGTCAATTTTCCCCAATAACACTGATTAATTCTCTTTCAGGGGTTTTCTCTCTCGCTTGGCTCTACGTTCGGACGTGGCAGCCGATTTCACTAAAGATATAATAAGGTTTTTTTCCTTGCTATGCTGTACAAAAAAAGCATCGCTATCATTTATGGGGTGTAACTCTCCATTCGGCACGGTTTTGTTTGATTGATGCATCGCGGCAAAGGCATGGACGTCACTCCACTTTGTACAAAATTATTTCATCATGTGCACGATCCGGGGCCGCTGATGCTGGACGAAGCACTCAAGCCTTGTTTCAGACCGCAGTAAGGTTGGTTTCAGCGGATAGAGGCGGCTTGCGATGGCGGTTTCTGGGTCATGTTAGAAAGAGTAGCTCATGAACAGAGACAAATTTTTGTACATTTTTTTGGTGGTGATGAATTGTATTCTATTTATAATTTTTTTAAGCAGTTTACAAAATTCAAAGTGAGCGAATAGAAGAAAAATCTAAATCAAATCAATCTTTAGTGTGACTACAGTTTGGATTCAAACCAGCAACAGTTCGTACTTGACTGAGCACAGCAATGAGCTACAAGGTAGTTTTACTGCACCAAAAAGTTAATTAATCTCCCCTGCAAAGATTTCAATATAGTCTGGGGTTTCAAGGTGTTTATGCCATTTTGAAAAAGCAGGCAATGTTGAGGAACATAGACGCGGTGATCGGCCAAGGAAACTTAATGCAGCAGATCAAAGACACATCCCGTTACTTTCCTTCAACATCAAAAGATGTTCAACAGTGCTATCTGCAAAGAACAGACAGAAGGCAGTGATACCACCCAGGTACACCCATCTACTGTCCGGCAAAGTCTAAGCTACACGAACATGCACGAAAAAATATGCATGATGGGAGTTTCTTGTAAGTTTGGGGCTGCATTTCTGCAAATGGAGTTGGGGATTTGGTGTCCTCAATGCTGAGAAATACAGCCAGAGCGTTATCAATCATGCAGTACCATCAGCGAGGTGTCTGATTGACAGAGTTACTTATTTTACCAGCGCGGGCGGGACCGGAGATTCCAGTGTAGTTCAAAAAAGACAAGCGGATATAAATCTCAAACTAGTTGTTTTTAATTGAAGGAACACCTTCGCATAATAAAGCTGTTGCCTTTCTTGTGCTTGAAACCAAAGTGGTCACTTAAATATGGCGTGACGCTTTGCGTCGGATAGCCGAGGGAAAAAAAGAGCTCAGAGCCAAGAATAACATTCAGCACAAAACCTTAATCTGTCTCTTTCGGCGTCACAAACTTATAATACAAACCATTAAGTAAAAGTAAAGAAAAGGGTAAAAGAATAAAGCGTTTTGGGGGTGAGTGGGGGAGGGGCGGCAACTCTTATAAGGGAAACATACTGTACATACATAATGTGGTATACAACACAGTAGTGGCCGTTACAATGTCCAGCGGTTTGCTTCATAAGAATTTGATAGCATTTTGCTTTCAGCTGGGTCTGCATCACTGGCATCTCCATCCGTCTCCATCGTTCTTGTGAGTTTAGTGCGTTTGTTCTCCCAGCACATCGATCAATCAGTGCAGTTGTCTCCAGGGGGCAATTTTTTCCTTCCCCGTTGCATAATGTGTGCATATGATTTCAAATGTAGCGAAGTACAACACTTCAAACAAAAACATACTTAAGTAAAAGTAAAATTACAGATTTTAAAAACTACTTCAAAAAGTAGAAGTACACAAAAAAACGACTAAATTACAGTAACGCGAGTAAATGTAATTCGTTACTTTCCACCTCTGGGAACAACATACACTTGAAAAAACTGAAGAATTGACTGCAGTTCTGTTTTTTTGCTGGCAAAAGGTGGTCACGCCAAATACTGATTTTATTTGGATTTCTCTTCTGTTCCTTTACTTCTATTTTGTTAATTGATAAAAATAAACTATTAACACTTTTATTTTTGAAGGCATTCATATTTCACCGCTTTTTCCCCCCACACACCAGTCTAATTTATTTGGACAGCACTAAAGCAATACCTTAATTTATCAATCTTAATGTGAATATTTAAGTTAAAACCATTCAGTACCTGATGACATGGTTGATCACAATCGGGTCTGGAGGCAGCAGCAGGTTGGTGAGCCTCTGAGGAATCTCACTAAACTTCAGACGGGGACAGTCAAAGATCTGCAACATGAACATGACCACATGAACATGACCACTTCAACTAAGATCACACTCACTCCTTCAATGGTTCAAGAAAGCTGATGAATGTGTTGGCAGCTTCGCCACTTATTAGCTCTAGATGACTGTTTTATGACTTGTTTGCTTTGATAAAAAGCTTCTGTCTGGATTTCACGCTGTAATACATTTAATAATGCTCATAATTATGCTGTCACTTTGCTAGACACTAAGCATTAAAGTAGGTAAAGTACCTGCTGGAAATACTTGTCACAGCTAATGTATTCCTTTTCGTGGGAGTCCTGCAGCTTGTTAGTCTTGACATACTGCCAGAGAGCCTGGATGATGCAGGAGCGGGTCTGTGTGTGGATGCCCAGAAGGCGAGCAAGCCGAGGGTCCAGCTTAAATTGGGGTGGCTGGAGGATAGGGGATAGAACAGTCACATGAAAGGTACCAACAAGGCCAGTTCCAAAATCACAAAACAAAGACACAGGTGGGCCGCCAAAGGCCGCTTTATAATGCGAGGGAAATCACTTATCGCTACAAATTTGTTCTTCTTAGTCGTGCCAACTGCCAATTTCACTGAAAGCAATTTTGAGCCCAGAGACAGACATGCTATCAGAATTGCAGTGCTAATGTATTTAACGGTCAGCTGCTCCACATTGAAAACCATCAACACTTAAGTTAATGGCTCACCTGTTACAATTACCATTCCATTCATGATTAGTTGAGATTACCAAGTGGCAAATGCAATTAGCATGAGAATGCTATTTGAGCCTTTTGTGGAAAACATGATGGTGACCCAAGATGTCAAGCACCAGTATTCAACCAAAGCTCCTCATTCCCAATCGCTCAAGGGTATCATTCTCTACTTCTACTTACCTGTACCCAATGAAAGGTCTGAAACTCTCAGATCTACGATGCTTTGTGTTAAAATAACAGTGAAATCATATACCCTGATATTCACAGAGCTTATAATGGACACCAGTGGCATTCACGAGGTAGCATGAGCAGCGTTCTTCTAAGATACATTATGGACAGTTTTGAGGTTTTGGGTCCCTTTACACCTAACAGCAAAAAGTAATTCCATATTTCACTGGCCCTCTATAGAAAAGGAAATGGGTTAACAAGCTAACTGTCAGTATTATATATCAAAAACCTGCTTGAGATCACAGATTCCAGTTAGCTGGGAAAATATGCATCTTTTTATTGCTTTATGTAAATTTAATTGATGAGTTACGTAAACATTCACCCCCATACATTTGTCATGAATGGGAAATCTAACTGACTCATCTTCTAGACCACTTAATCCTGTATTCAGAGTCACGGGGGGCCTGGAGCCTATCACAGGAGACTTAGGGCAGAAGCGGGGTACACCCTGGACAGGGTGCCAATCCATCGCAGGGCACACACACACACACACACACACTCATTCAAACACTACAGCCAATTTGGGAATGCCAGTTAACGTAACCTACATGTCTTTGGACTGTGGAAGGAAACCGGAGTACCCGGAGGAAACCCACCAAGCACGGGGTGAACATGCAAACTCCATGCACACAGAGACAGAAATCGAACGCGGACCCTGGTGGTGCAAGACGACAGTGCTAGCCACTGCTGGAAATACAGTGCCGTGGGGAAATCTAATTATGATGAGTTGAACCATTTTTTTTTTTAAATAAACCATTTGTTTAATAAACTATGTTTATTTCTGATGTAAATTTGCACGTTTTAACATGGTGGGGGGGAGGGGGGGATTAGGGTACATGGGGATCGACGCGCTTTTAGAGCCGGCTTCTTGTGGTCATTTGAGGAACTGCAGGAACTTCTGTACCAAAGGCCCTACCGTGTTCTTGGTGGTCAATGAGTGTAGTGCAGCAGGTTGTGGCATTAGGAAGTAATTCGTATCTTGATAGACCATGAACGAGTGTGAAGTCAAGAAAAAATATTCAAAGCAACTGTGTTGCATTATACATTACTATACTACAGCATGGTCAGAAAAAGTCAGAAGGTGAGAAAAAGACCAGAAATTGAAAGTTAAATGACATATTTTTGAAGATGATGAGATACATTATAAGCAATACAAAAACTTCAGCAACATCAGGGTCCTCCAATGCAGGGAATAAAAAAAAGTCCTTAGCACAATACTGTTGGAGTTTTGAAATCTGTTGAGATTATAAAGGGAAAAAAAAAAAAGAAACACCCACCGTCATTAATCAATTTAACACTGCCAAATTAGATGGCAAATTTAATGAACATCCAGGAACATTCACTATGGACAGTAGCACACATGAGAGCGCTGAAGGGCTGCATTCAATAATTGCTCATGAGTGTAAGACAGCTGAACGGTTTAATGAAATGTTATGTTTTTGAGCACTCCTTCTGTTGCCTCCTGATGTGCCTTTTGGTCCGATGCTGAAAATGCCACTGTGAACATGTGAATGTATCCCAAGAGAACTGAACCACACGCTTAGTTTCATGATGACACCCTATCATAGTATAGGTATGCACTTTTTTTCGGGAAAACAGACAGCACATGCATCTCTGGTCCCTTGTACATAAATCACTCGTGTACATTTTCAGTTTTATAACATTATTTCTTTGCTTGTTATCCTATTAGAATAAGTGGCTCTTAAATGCAGCAAAATCTGGGCAAATCATTGCAGGACCAAGAGGAAGAAAATAAATGTATTAATTAATATATATATATATATATATAAAATCTGTAACATTTTAGCGCATAACACCGGTTTGTGTGTGGTCATGTGACTATATGTGGTTACTGTTATTGCGGCTGACTTGTCAAATGGAGGTGGCACAGTGGTGTAGTGGTTGTCACCGTCGTCTAGCACCTCCACGGTCCAGGTTCGAGTGCCGTCTTGTAGGAGTTTGCATGTTCTCCCTGTGCTCGGTGGGTTGCCGGGTACACAGGGTTTGCATGGGGTTTCCTCCCACAGT
This sequence comes from Clarias fuscus, assembly GCA_030347435.1. Taxonomy (NCBI): domain Eukaryota; kingdom Metazoa; phylum Chordata; class Actinopteri; order Siluriformes; family Clariidae; genus Clarias; species Clarias fuscus. The sequence continues at coordinate 10,810,508 of CM059205.1, read as the reverse complement.
CCAAAGACATGTAGGTTAGGTTAATTGGCATTCCCAAATTGCTCGCAGAGTGTGTGTATGTGTGTGCTCTGCGATGGATTGGCACCCTGCCCAATGGTGAGGGTGTACCCCGCCTTGTGCCCTTAGTCTCCTGGGATAGGCTCCAGGCCCCCCGTGACCCTGAATACAGGATAAAGTCACTGATAAAGTCACTGTGAGTGAGAGTGGTCAATCGGAGTCATGTGATTATTGTTGCTGCGTCTGATTGGTGAAACAGACGAGTGCATAAATCTACCGGCGGCATGTGTAGGATAAATGGTTAGAAAAGTAACGGGTCGAGTGTAGTCGAATGTAGAGGAGTAAGAGTGGCGTTTTTTCTTCAAAAATCTACTCAAATAAACGTAAAGAGTATGATTTACTCATAGAAGTAAATTAAAAAAATGTTATTCAAGTAAATGTAACGGAGTAAATGTAACCCACCTCTGAGTATCACACAGTTTTGTTAACTATAACATGATGTTTGTTCAACATCCAAATCACATAACGTCATATTTCACAGAATGTATCATGGACATTAAGCGAGGCAGACCTGTCATTTGTTATTGCTTGTGTGACTGCAATGACAATAACAGAGTGAAAACATTATTTGCTTTTAACATTCTCCTAAAAACCTCTTTAACACATTTTAATCACTCATGCCTGCCATTGTGTTGCAAAGGAGCGGCTTTTACTTGAAAATCTGGCGGCTGGCTATGTGTCTGGCTTTGCTTAAACCCTGAATGTTTAAAGCTTCTAAAATAAGGATAATGCAGTTTATCGTGTTTTGCTGCTAAACTGTTCAAATAATAATCTTTAAAAACAGTATAAATAAGTATAAAAAGTATAATCATTGACGTGGCGATGTTTTTGTTAGAGACATTTATTTAACGTGTATGGAAGTTTCACAATTCTGGGGCAGTGGTGGCTCAGGCTCTGGGTTACTGATCGGAGGGTCAGGGGTTTGAGCCCTGCTACTGCTGGCTTGCCACTGTTGGGTCCTTGGGCCAGATCCCTAACCCTACATCCAATACAACCCAGCCACCACATGCAGTCCCAACCCCATATGGAAAATGGGAGGGGTGTGACAGGAAGGGCATTCGGCATAAGCCGGATAAGTTTCCCAAATCAGGAAGTCTTCAGAACAGAGAGAAATTACACGTTCTACTTTCTTGGTAAAGTGACTAAATGAGAGAGAGAGAGAGAGAGAGACTCACAATTCTAAGAATGGGTTTGAGCCAATCATTCGTGCATTATTTTCGTATAATAGCATGATTTGTTCTGTGTCATTCCTTACATGTCAATTATTTTATGAGTAATGTTGGGAAGTATATTAATTTATTTCTCTACCTGTGTAATGACCAAAAAAAAAGTGTTGATTACAACAGTATCAACAGCTTTCAATACCTATGCTCGACAATCATGAACAAAACAGACAAATAGCAGATGACAAACATGACAACAGCAACAACAAAGCCTTGACAACAAGATACAGTGATTCCCGGAACTATTGCACTAATTAGGTGAAGAAGGAAAATGGTTTGAGTGATCAGTGAACGTGTTGCAAGATCATGTGACATACAGGGTCTGATGGGTGGTGTGATCCTACTCCATTTAGCGCTATTCTGACAACATGCTAGAAGGGATGATTTATTTGACTTCTTATAATGCCTGTTCATGGTCTTACCAAACTATTATTAATCGATTAATGTAATTAAAGCAAAACGAGTTTGAACTGCATGCTGAGTAATATATAATATAACCCAGTAATATGGTTCACACCTGGTAATCGAGCATGAGCAGCAGCGTGCAGCGGACATTCACATCTCCTGGCCTCTTCACTTGGAAGCCATCCGTCTCCTGGGTTGTGGGAGTGCGGTGCCACTGTTGGAGCAAATGGAGTAACATGCGAAGAATTAAAAACACTCAGCACAAACAGTGTAACACAAAGATGAATTTTAAAGAAAGGATTTTCCAATATTTGGCTTAGTTTTACAGCATTTCCAGAGTGACTTACATTTTATCTCATTATACATCTGAGCAGTTAAGGGTTAAGGGCCTTCCTCAAGGGCCCAACAGTGGTAACTTTGTGGTACTGGGGATTGAACCTGGGAGCTTCCGATCAGTATCCCAACGCCTCAAACACTGAGGCCTACATAGATGGTACTGTAACTATTTTTGCACATCTTACTGAATCCTTCTTCTGGGATTGAATCCTAAATAGTTTAAATGTAAAGCTAGTGCTTTCCTTTGGGATCAGTAAAGTAAGAAAGAAAGAAAGAAAGAGAAATCTCTGATTAAAATGTTGGACTGCTAATCAGGATGGCCTCGGTTTGAGCCCCGAAGAGACCACCAGTGGTAGCCCCAAGCAATTCCCTTCAACCCCAAGTGCCCAAATACACTTGGGGGTTGAGCTGGCAACCCGACCTTGTAAGTAACTGCCATGGAAACAACGCATATATCATCAGGGTGGAGCATATCTGTTGCCTGTTGTGTAGATGGCCGCTTTCATCTATCTATCTATGTAGGGTGTAGAATCACTTTTGAAAGTGACCTTGTTCAGGGGTTAGAGAAGGATTTGGGATCCAGCCTTGTGTTAGAAGCTAGTTGGCTTTTAACTCATGTTAGGGACGAAAAAAGTGGCATGGTGAATCACTGATGCCAAAAAGTGGCATCAGTGGCATGTTCTGATGGAATCTCGTGCTCATGTTAACTAGCAGCAATGAAAGATCGAAACACAACATTGACGATGCAGAGGCAATTTGGAACAACACAGAAGCTTAAATTGTTGTTTAAGACGTTACCAGATGTGTTTCAACGTGCTTCTGCGACTGGTTTCAAATGTTTTTTTTTTTTTTTAAATGGTAGTAGTAGCCTTTACATTAAGGCTACTACTACCACTCAGCCAGGAGGGCCGAAGACTATCACGTGTTTCCTCCGAACCACGTGACGCCAGCCGACCGCATCTTTTCGAACTGCTCGCTCGCGCACCGTTGGGGGCGGCGTAACACACTCGGAGGACAGCGCTATCCGCTCCCTCCGTTGCGCGAGCTCACAGACGCCCCTGACTGGCTGTAGAGCCGTGATTAATGTGGGAGCACTAAGTACCTCTCATCCCTCCCCTCTGAGAGAGCTCGGCCAATCAGCTCTCTCTAGACCTCCGGCTGCGAGAGGTTACAGCACGGGATTCGAACTAGCGATCTCCGGATGATAGGGCGAGCGCTTTAACCACTGCGCCACTCGGAGGCCCAAATATGGGTTTTTGCAGGCAGCTCCTGTCACTCTTCACTCTTTCTAGTACTGTGAAGCTTTTAGTGATACAAAGTATTGGAACCTACAGTACCAGACTATTTTCACCCATGGATATCCAGAATAACACAGTATTAACTTTAGATAAATCAACATACAGACATTTAATTGTTAAACAATGACGATACAGTTCGCTGTTTGAGAAAGAAAATATGCATCACTGATCCAAGTTGGGCGGCATGGTGGTTAGTGGTTGGCACTGTCGCCTTGCACCTCCAGCGTCCGGGTTCGACTCCCGTCTCTGTGTGCATGGAGCTCACTTGTTCTCCCCATGCTTTGTGGGTTTCCTCCGTGTACTCCGGTTTACTCCCACAGTCCAAAGACATGCAGGTTAGCCTAATCGGGGTTCCCAAATTGCCCGTAGTGTGTAAGTGTGTATGTGTGTGTTCTACGATGGATTTGCACCCTTTCCAGAGTGTACCCCACCACAAGCCCTATATACAAGGTAAAGCAGTATAGACGATGTGGGAGTGAGTGAGTGATCCAAGTTGGCTGAAAATGGGTGAAAATTATGTAATTCTGTCCATCTGGTTACTGTTTTGATTGTAATACAGTATTTTATTTGACAAAATTTTTTTTTTCTTTTTATCTGACTCAATACATTAAATTAAATATCTTTGAAGTGCTATTTGAACCTTTCTTTGTTTGAGCTCAGTCCAGGTGTTTACCTTGACTTTTTTAAAAACTTGCAGAGTTTGGGGGTGATGCAGGCTGTAGGAGGCATTTATCAGGTTATTTTTGCTGTGTTAGACTTTTTGCATTAAATTGTGTTAAAGCATTCTGTGTACCTTCCATGTTTGACATCTGTTTGGCAGAACACCAGTGCTCTCTTTCTTTCACACAGCATTGCAAATTGTTATACCCAACACTCGTGCAGTGGTGCTGATTGATACTGACTCTGTTCTCATCTTCTAAATGCCTTGATGTTCTACCTTAGACAGCTCTCTGGTCTTTATAATGGTTTATCATTTTTAACAACAGATGCAGTTTTTCACAGGTAAAACCCAGAGATGAAACCAAGAAAAGTCATTTAAAGCTTTTAAAATGTTTTGAAAGTCAATCTAATCAAATACTCCTTTGCACCCGTCTCATACCTGTTCCAATATCTTTCATCAGCTGGAAAAATGTCTGGGCTCAAACAAAAGATGTCATACAGTGGAACCTCGGATTGCGAGTAACGTGGTTTACGAGTGTTCCGCAAAGCGAGCAAAGATTTTTAATACATTTTTAATCGGAAACCGAGCAAGTATTAGTTTACGAGCGCCGAGTATCATGTATCACGCATGCGACTCTTATTTTGACACACAGTGGCAAGTGATCACAACTGAGCCAATGATTTTTCTCTCTCTTGCGCTGCGGGAATTATGGGTAATCGTCTCCCCTGCTGCGTCTTATGCTCGTCTCTTACTGGTATAATCAACATCTCCCTCTCTCTTCTGTGTGTGCGCGCGTAATTTGACACTGTGCCCCACACCCACCGACACACACACACACACACTTTTCTCATGTGTACTTTGTGCGCGCGCACGTAATTTAACACCGACACACACACACACACACTCTCCCCGGCAGCACACGCGTTTATTTACACAGAAAACTCAGCTCTGTCGCGATTCGTTTCAAAAGGTACGATGCTGGTTCATTTGTTTTTTAAAATTTTTTACTTTACAGCAGTGATTCCGTTAGTATGCTCACGCGAGTATCATTAGAGAGATTTCTTTTTTTTCCCCGTTAAAACAGTGTTTGCATTGTGTATATTAGTTGTGAAACTTAAAAAGCGAGGTGTGGGGAGGGAGGAGGAGTTTTACTGTTTAAGACGAGGCAAGGGGCTAATTCCATACACACACATACAAACACGGCGCCTGCACGCACAAACGGAAACACTTATCTGTTTGATTTATTTGTACTTTTTTGAATTGTTAAGTGCAGGTTAATTTGTTTTATTTTTACTTTATATATTGTATTAATTATTTTTATGTATTTATTGTTTTGGGCTGTAGAACGAATAATTTGAGTTTTCATTATTTCTTATGGGAAAATTCTATTTGGTTTACGAGTGTTTTTAAAATACGAGCCTGCTTCCGGAACGAATTACGTATGCTTGTAATCCAAGGTTCCACTGTATTTTAAAAGTTTCACCAAAGTCACCACTTTAGAAGACAATTACGGAGAATTGAAATGACTGGAATTGGGTTAAGAACCGTCCAATACATTATTAAAACCTGTAAGGACTGTGTTGAACTTTCATAACTTTTTTTTCTGAATGTAGATCATTTAAATGCTTAGTAAAGTTGCATGGTAAATTTCTTTATATATATATATATATATATATATATAGAATTCTGATACTAAAAGTAATATCCATTCATATAGACACACAAGGAGAAATCACAAGATTGGGACCAAGCAGCTGTGAATAGAGGAATACCTCTTGTTAGTGACACTAATCGGGGGAAAAAAAACTTAAATTTTCTATGTAGTATAAAGACTGGACTTTGGAGCAATGAAAAACGGTCATGAGTCCAGATTGCCCAGTGTCAGGGTATGAAGGGAAGAGCATCCATTATGCATAGGTGAACCGTAATCAAAGCTGTAGCCCGTCAGAGAAATATTGGAGACTTTCTTTTTGGCCAGATGGTGTATCAGGATGTAAATATCAAAAAAATTAAAGCTGAATTCATATCAACGTTCTCATATTCATCTTTTAATTTCAAACCCAAATGTCTACAATGTATAGCAAAACAAAAGAAATGTCCTTGCTGTTCCAATGCTTCCAGAGGGGACCGTATGTTAACACAAGGGCCTTTCAGGAGAGTATAATTGGAGCGATGGGTTTGACCAAGCAATTTGCTCTGCAAAGTCTAAACAGAGCACGGTTATTGTGCTCATGATTCAAAGACGTGGGCACTTCTGTTAGTTAGTTAGTTAGTGAATAGCATCATCATTAAAATGTTTTTTTGTTGTTTGTCCAGAATTCAACTAAAACTCTTTATTATCAAGGACCATTAACGGCTTTTGTTTTTTCCTGAAACTGTCTCCCAATGGTCACCCGAGCATAATAACTGTGACTCATAGCTCAAGTGTTGTTGGACACAGGATAAGCTTTCAAGGCCTCTCTAAGCAGGTAAATCACTGTTTTATTACACACCTCAGTTTGGTATGTGGCTTGATAAAAAACCTGCAGGCATCAAGGACAGTTTGAAGTACTGTGAATAAATACACCCCCGACGCGCTTTTTTTTTTTTTGCAAACCCGTCTCATCGCCAAACAAATGAACAGGCACAGAAAGTACTAATGAAGCCCTCTTTCACAGAAGCATGCTGACCCGATTATACCCTATGCATAAGTATTCAAGCATCCATAAATATTCAGTAAACAATGTATGCAAAAGAAAAAATCTCAAGCTTGTATTAACAGCAGCAATGAAACTGGGTTTCACCTTCCATACCACAATCCAAAGAGTCTGACCTCTTATTACAGTGGAAAACACTCAATAAGCAACAAGACTTATCTGCTTCATTCAAGATACCTGGAGACTATTTCTACACAATTTCTAAATAGGAGAGGCATTCATTTCAACCTGGACCTTTTGATTGTACACAATAACAGAACACAGTTATGAGAGTAACAACTCCCTTTATTTCTTAATATGAACCCCTGCTGAACCACTAATGCTCTTATCCCAGGGTTTCACTAGTGCTTGAATATCATCAAGGTAGAAAGGTTTTTCAGTACACTGGAGCGATGATTGGACTGCCTGCTTCATTTATCAATCACTAGACCCCAGGAACTCCTTTAATGACCAAAACATGTGGAAATGGCTTGAAGCGAGGTCAGGACTGTATTGAGGATGCGGCAATAACTCCCAGCCGAGTTCCTGTAATATGCAATTGGTGTTCATGAATAATGGTGCGTACAGCATCAAGGTTGAGACTCATAAGCAGTTTTAAACTGTGCACCTTAAATAAACAAACAAATAAATAAATGTTTTTTAAGTTTGATTGTTACTTGAGTGCCATTTCTCCAAAATGTCATGGGCAATGGCTTATGTAAGATATTGCTATGGAAACTTTTTAAAGATGTGCATGATTTTTTTTTTAAATCCAGTGACATTATCTTGCTCCAGAAATCTCATTGTGCCAGTGTTTCCTTGTGATTTTTCCTAAAATCAGTATACAATGCTGCCAAATCCTGAAGGATAGAGAGCTAGACTGCAACCTTCAAAAGTCTACAAAAGAGACTGTGTTAAGATATGAATAATTATTTTAGATATTTAATTAAACTTTGGTCATTTACCCGTCCCCACTCAATAAGTAATTCCCTCCCCATCCCATGAACGAGATCAACCAGGTTGGGTGACATGTAAAGCAAGCACTCACACACTTTCAAACTGCTGCTTATGCCATTTCACATGGCTGCTTAACTCGCTTAAAAGCACCGGCTGCCTTAACTGTGAGCTCAGACACAAATGACTAGTAAGTGTCTCACTGATCGACAGGGGGAGAGAATGTGCCATCCCAGCCACCCATCAGGCATCAGTCCAGTTTCTGCGTCCTAAAGATATGGAAGTAGAACAGTGCCAAAATTTCCATAAACAAAATAGCATGTTGAATTACATGAACTGAAAAAAAAAAAACTTGTTGCAATAAATTTCTTTTCAATTTTTCTGCATTGCAATTTGATCTAAATGGGGGGAAAAAATCTTATTAAATAAAATTGCAATGCATTAAAAACTTTTGAATTTTTCTGCATCAAGTTTTTGTTTACTTTGGGGAATTCTGGCACTATTATACTTCCATACATAGACACATATTTTCTAGCCAGGGTAATGATGCAGGCGACTAAGTGGTCCTGCGTTGCTTTTCAGGATGCATGAAGACCCATTTGCGTTTAAAAGACAAATGTTGCAAGGCCTAATGTCCCCAGGCACATTGAAAGTGATTTAATCATAATCTGTCTCTGAGACTTATTGGTACTCAGGACTGTCCATGACTGTATCACTCAGACGACAGCTTAATGCTATGCATGAACAAAACAGTATTTGTTTTAACTTAGCGGCTAAAGGTTCAATTCTGAAATGCAAACACATTTTATTTTGGGTTTCTTTATGCACGATTCACTTTTTGAAAGCAATATGTGCTGTGAAAACCCACTTTTAATGTTTCAAACGTGGAGCAGGCAAGCAGATCATGGCTGTGGTGTACTGAGAAAACTTCCTACCTTGATGGTATCCAAGCACTAGTGGAAAACTGGGATAAGTGCATTATTGTAGCAGAGGATTAATATTGAGAAAGAATGGTAGTTTTACTCTCATAACTCATGTGCTCTGTTATTCTGCACAATCAAAAATCCTGGCTTGACTTGAACACCACTCAAAGGTAACTTTTATTAGCCACAACAGTTTGTTCTCAAGTATCTCCTTAAAAACTTGTGAAAAGAAACATGACCAAGCTTCAGGTACCACGTTGTTGATTTTGAGCATGAAATCCCAGATTCCTCCTTTTCTTCTAAATGCCAACACCAAGGCTCTTTATCAATCACAATCATGCAGGAATGAGGAACAGACGGATTCTCACCTCAACTAAGTGGTTATCAGGGCCATACAGGTCTTTATCCAGCTCAATAACCAAGCTCTTGAAGAAAGAAGAGAACTTCCTCTTTTGCTTTCCAGGCTAATACAGAGGGGGAAAAAGACACAGTATTCATTTCAGTGCTCTCTCTCTTTCTCTCCCTCTCTCTCTCACCTACACACACACACTCACACACACATACTTTTACAAAATCAACAGACTCCGCATCGCGCACGTATAATTCGGCGAAGCGAACTGCCGAAATGAAAGAAGAAAAAAAAAAAAGTCCTTTACAGTGACCATGCATGAGAATCGGAGAAAAACAGATTAATAAAAATCCATGCTGCTAGTTCTCTTTCACATTTCACCAAGGCTACACAGCATTGAAGCGGCCTCATCGGTATTTGCAAATCTCAATGTCATATCAGCCCTTTCACATCTGACAGCCTGAAATCACTGAATACTTCAATTGTAAACATGAAATAAATTAACAGACAGAAAAGGCATACATAACGGTAACATTAGGTCGAAACAAATTATCACATTATCACAGTAAAGTGCAAAAACAAACAAAAGTAGCTTTTAGGGGAAGTCTGGTGTTCACTCACATCATCTAGCAACTTTCCTTCAACTCTTAGCTCCCAGGATGCAATGCTGCCCTCGGAGTCCTCCGAATCAGGCTTAGCGGGGTTAAATGTGTTCGAGATGTACAGCCGGAGCTTCCGCTTTTGCTGTGGGCAGAAATGGAGAATTAAGTTTTATTTTAAACTATGTCAAGTGCTTTTAAAGAAATATAATGAATGAATGAATAATATTCATCCAGTTTCTGTATCATCTGCAAAAATGACTTGTCATAGCAATATTGCATACTATGGGAATTCTAAGCAAAGGTCAACCTTAACCTCAGGGGAAAAAAAAAAAAAAGAGTTGGTATAATTTATAGGGCTCTTAACAAACCTTACTGATACACCACAGATACTAGGCAACTACATCTGCTTACACTGACTAAACCATTATCTGTAAGTTTAACATGCTGTGCATCAAAAATCACAAAGAGGCACAAAAATGATGGAAACTACAAGGAAAAAGAGAGCAAAAAAAGAAAAGGGAGAACAGGACCAGAAAAAGTCAATAATATTTCCTCATTCACTTACTCTCTCATCGCCTATAACACTTGGGTCACGGGGGACCTGGAGCCAATCTCAGGACACCTACAGTAGGGCATGAGGCGGGGTTCACCCGATGCCAATCCATCGAAGGGCTCACACAGACATTCACACGCTCATTCACACACTGTTGGCAATTAGCCCAAGTCTGTATGTTCTTGAACTGTGGGAGGAAACCAGAGTGCTCAAAGGAAACCCACCAAGCACAGGGAGAACATGCAAATTCCATGCACACAGACCCCGAGTCTGGAATTGAACCCGGAACCCTAAGTGCGAACCGTGCCGCTAACAATAACTGCTGATTTGCCACCGAGTGGCGCAGTGGTAAAGCGCTCGCCCTATCATCCGGAGATCTAAAGTTCGATTCCCGGGTGGCGCTGGAACCTCTCGCAGGCAGAGCACTCTCAGAGGGGAGGGATGAGAGGTACTTAGTGCTCTCACATTAATTACGCAAGCGAAAGGAGCGGAAAGCGCTGTTCTCCGAGTGTCTTACGCCGCCCCCAAAGGTGCATGAGCGAGCAGTTCGAAAAGATGCGGTCGGCTGGCGTCACGTGGTTCGGAGGAAACATGTGATAGTCTTCGGCCCTCCCGACTGAGTGGTAGTAGTAGCCTTAATGTGGGAGCCCCCTAGTGACGGGGAGGAATTGGACACGATTAAAATTATGGGGGAAAATCAAGGAAAAATCCCCCCAAAAAACTATCAATAACTGCAGATATAATAATTTCATGGCTAGTTTTTTTTTTCAGTTATTTCATGATAAATTCACTATTTAAGTACGTTCTTCATCCAGTTAGTAGAGGAACATGACACATTTCCTGAACTGAAATCATTTAAATCATTTAAATCATTCGACTACAGCTCAGCATTTAATACCATAATTCCCTCCACACTCACCACCAAGCTGGAGCACCTGGGACTCAGCTCATCTCTGTGTCAGTGTCTGGGAGACCACAGGCAGTAAGGATGGGCGGCTATGTCTCAGCCTCTCTCACTCTCAGCACTGGAGCCCCCCAGGGTTGTGTTCTGAGCCCCCTGCTGTACTCTTTGTACACCTATGACTGCGTAGCCACTACGAACTCCACCACCATCATTAAGTTCGTGGTCGTGACAACGATGAGACGGCCTACCTGGAGGAGATTGGAAATCTGGAGAACTGGTGCCAGAGGAACAATCTCCTCCTGAACGTCAGCAAGACGAAGGAGTTGATAGTGGACTTTAGTACTAAGCAGGAGAGGAACTACAAGAGCCCCGCCATCAACGAGAGACCAGTGGAGAGAGTGGACAGCTTCCGATACCTCGGTGTTCACATCACGCAGGACCTGTCATGGTCCTGTCACATCAACACCGTGGTGAAAAAGGCCCGGCAGCGTCTCTACCACCTCAGACGCCTGAGAGACTTTAGACTGCCCTCTAAGGTGCTCAGGAACTTCTACTCCTGCACCATAGAGATCATCCTGACGGGAAACATCTCAACCTGGTTCAGGAACAGCACCATGCAGGACAGGAGAGCCCTGTACCAAGCATCTGTACGAAGCTCCCTGACCTTCAGACGATCTACAACAAGCTGTGCTGGACCAAGGCCAGGAAGATAGTGAAAGACCTCAGTCATCCCAGCAATGGACTGTTCTCTCTGTTGCGGTCAGGAAAGCGCTTCCGCTCCCTGAAGGCCAACACAGAGAGACTGAGGAGGAGCTTCTTCCCGCAGGCTATACGAGCTCTCAATCACAACACCACATAGGACATAACACTCACACACTTGCACATTTTGCACACCTCAGGACTGCAGACTTTTTAACTTTTACTTTTTACCAGGACGCACAACCGGTTTACACATGGAACATTTACACATTTGCACACTTGCACAAGTTGAACTTCACTACATTCTGGACTGCACTTCATCACATTTCCATTACATTTCATTTACTATATATAGCCACTATTTTTATTAGATATTCTTTAACTTCTTTATATTTATCTTATTCAAATACTTTATTTCATTTTTATTCTTATTCTGTATATTATGTAAATAATATACAGAATTTCTTTATTTTAAATCTCTTATTTCTTTTTTGTATAAGCAGTCGTATAAGCATTTCACTTCATATGATACTGTGTATGACTGTGTATGTGACGAATAAAATTTGAATTTGAATTTGAATTTATTCCAGAAAATGACACTTTTGGTGTTCATCTGAGTCTCTCTCATGGTACAAGTGTAATGCTTTCTGAAGTTATCTTTAAAATTCACATAGTTTGTAGTAAAGCTGCACTTTCCCATAAAAGTGATTTGTTTTAAGCTAAATAATGAGAGTTTGATTTTTGTTTTAAGCTAAAGAGATTACATTAAATGCTACACAAATGAATTCACACTGACTGGCTATAAACTTATGATCACCCGTCTAATGTTTAATAGACCCCCCATTTTGCCAACACAACAGCCCTGGCCATTCGAGGCATGGACGCCACTAGACCTCTGAAGGTGTGCTGTGGTATCTGCCTCCAATATGTCAGTTGCAGGGTCTTTAAGTGCTGTAGGTTTGAAGGTGGGGCTTTCCATGGATCAGACTTGTTTTTCCAGCAAATCCCACAGATGCTGGATTTGATTGTGATCAGGAGAATTTGAAGGCCAAGTCAACACTCAACTTCAACATTCCTCAAACCATGTGGCAGAGCACATTACCCTGCTGAAAGAGGACACTGATAATAAGGAATACCATTTCCATGAAGGGGTGTACTGTACTTGGTCTGTAACAATGTTTAGGCAGGTGGTGCATGCCAAAGTAACATTCACATAAATTGTCAGAATCTAAAGGTTCCCAGTAAATTATTGGCCAAGGCATTCACTTGCCTTGCCAATGGCTTGACTTCTTCCCTTAGTGCATCTGGGTGCAATCTCTTCCCCCTCCAACTTCACCCTGACTGGTCTGCGGCTACACCTTGCATCTTGGGTGTTCTGACACCTTCATCAAAACCAGCTACAGGTGCGCTGATCACTTGGCTGCCGATCTAAATTGTCCGATAATCACTTAATTTTTACAGATTGGTTGTCTCTCGACTGGCCGATCACACAACCCGTTACTTTTGTGATGACGCAAAGTACACTAAATAATACAGTACCAATTCTCAAATTTGCACTATGAATAGTTTTCTTTTTCCTAAAGCAAAACCATGAGGGGAAACGTCTACCAAAAACTCACTCACTCACTCATCATCTATGCTACTTAATCTTGTATTCAGGGTCAAGGGGGGCCTGGAGCCTATCCCAGGAGACTTGGGGCACGAGGCGGGGTACAGTGGTGGCTCAGTGTGTTAAGGCTTTGAGTTACAGATCGGAAGATCGGCTGTTCGAGCCCTGGCTCCGCCAGGTTGCTGCTGTTGGGCCCTTGAGCAAGGCCCCTGAACCCTGTCTGCTCCAGGGGCGCCGTAAAAATGGCTTTTGACCCCCGGCCTACTAACAAGAAGACTTAACCCTGGACAGGGTGCCAATCCATCGCAGGGCACGCACATACACTCACTCATTCACACACTACGGCCAATTTGGGAACGCCAATTAACCTAACCTACATGTCTTTGGACTGTGGGAGGAAACCCCACTGTACCCGGAGGAACCCCACCAAGCGGACCCACCAAATCGAACCCGGATCCTTGAGGTGCAAAGCGACAGTGCTAACGACTATACCACCGTGCCGCCCTACCAAAAGCTTTAACACAACAAACCTTATTTGCCCCTTACAATGCAGTGTGAATAACTAGATTATGAAAAAGTGCAAAAAGCTTGAGCCTTACTCTGAGAGAATGAAAAGGCTAAACCCAACATAACAAAAATAATAATAAACAAGTGGAATAAAGATCGGTTTCCAGGTCTGGCTTAGAAAGTCCGGGTTTACCTTACCACTGACTATTCACACATTCTGCATGATAAGAGGAACAGACTGTCTCTTAAAAATGCAGAAATTCTCATATTTATAAGACAATGCCTGCCCTCGCTGCTTACTAATGAGTAGCTAGTGTTGGCTCCCCAAATCCAAAGTGACTGACGTCTGTGTTTATTTAAAAACACTATTAAAAACAGTGCAGAATTTTGATTTGTTATTTATTGATGCAGCCTTGTTCTATGTGCTGCACCTTATAAAGGGTATAGTAGGACAGTCGCATTTTAGATAAACATTTTGGTGCATACGAGAGCCCCTTGATACTAGTTAAGGAATGGAAAGTTTTTGCTCTTTAGTCGAGCATTGACTATTCTATTGGTTTTAGTTCCTTTATAATGTACATGAAATAATAAGAGAATGTTGCATATATTGCCTTCCAATTAATAAAAGTTCGCTGCTATAAAGATCAATAGATAAACAATAAACAGAGCACTTTAAATGGAAAATCCATATAATCCATACATACCCATGATCAGCGATCAGTATGAACAGTTCAGTTTTGGAGTTGCTCTGACCCACTTGTCTAGCCATAACAATTTGGCCCTTGTCAAACTCACTCAAATCCTTTCATCTGCCATTTTTTATGCTTCCAACACATCAACTTCAGGGACAAAATGTTCACTTGCGCCCTAATACACACGCGGACAAAATTGTTGGTACCCTTCGGTCAATGAAAGAAAAACTCACAATGGTCACAGAAATAACTTTAATCTGTCAATAGTAATAATTAAAAAAATTCTATGAATGTTAACCAATGAAAGTCAGACATTGCTTTTCAACCATGCTTCAACAGAATTATTTAAAAAAAATAAACTCATGGAACAGGCCTGGACAAAAATGATGGTACCCCTAGAAAATACTGAAAATAATGTGACCAAAGGGACATGTTAATTCAAGGTGTGTCCACTAATTAGCATCACAGGTGTCTACAATCTTGTAATCAGTCAGTGGGCCTATATATAGGGCTCCAGGTCGTCACTGTGTTGTTTGGTGACCTGGTATGTACCACACTCAACATGGACCAGAGGAAGAGAAGGAAAGAGTTGTCTCAGGAGATTCGAAAGAAAATTATAGACAAGCATGTTAAAGGTAAAGGCTATAAGACCATTTCCAAGCAGCTAATTTGCTTTGCTGCATCTGGCACAGGGTACCTTGAATCTGTACAGGGTACAATGAAATCTCAAGACTATCAAGGGATTCTAGAGAGAAATGTGCTGGCCAGTGTCAGAAAGCTGGGTCTCAGTCGCAGGTCATGGGTCTTGCAACAGGACAATGACCCAAAACACACAGCTAAAAACCCCCAAGAATGGCTAAGAGGAAAACATTGGACTATTCTAAAGTGGCCTTCTATGAGCCCTGACCTCAATCCTATTGAGCATCTTTGGAAGGAGCTGAAACATGCTGTCTGGAAAAGGCACTCTTCAAACCGGAAACAACTGGAGCAGCTTGCTCATGAGGAGTGGGCCAAAATACCTGCAGAGAGGTGCAGAAGTCTCATTGACAGTTACAGGAATCGTTTGATTGCAGTGATTGCCTCAAAAGGTTGTGCAACAAACTATTAAGTTAGGGGTACCATCATTTTTGTCCAGGCCTGTTCCATGAGTTCATTTTTTTTTAATAATTCCGTTGAAGCATGGTTGAAAAGCAATGTCTGACTTTCATTGGTTAACATTCATAGAATTCTTATTTATTATTACTTTTGTCAGATTAAAGTTATTTCTGAGACCATTGTGAGTTTTTCTTTCATTGACCGAAGGGTTCCAACAATTTTGTCCATGTGTGTATCCCAGGCATTTCCAGCCGGCATTGCAAAGAGATAATTGGTTAGTGTGTAGTGCTAGTGTTTTTGTGTAAAAACATAATAAAAATAATCTGATTGTAGCAGGTCTTAGTATTAGACAAGTACGACCTCAGACAAACAACAAAGTATAACTTTTTTTATCATGCTATTATTAATATAATAAAAAAAAACAAAAAAGCATGTGGGAAATACTAAACATCCCCTGGTTTGATAGCTGCTAGATTCACGTTTAGTAGCAATAACTTCCTATATGACTTCATCAGTTTCTCACATCGTTTTGGACCGTACAATATAGCTTCAGTTCACTGAGGTTTTTTTGCATTCAGTTATGCACAGCTCTCTGCATTTCAAACGGGTGGAGGTATGGACTTTTATTTATGGATATTTTTCAGGCATTCTGATGTAGATTTCATGCATCGTCCTGTTGCATGACCCAATTTCGACCAAGCTTCAGCCTCACATTTGCCTCTAGAATAAATACTCTGGTATACCGAGGAGTTCATGGTCAACTCAATGACTGCGAGCTGCTCAGGTCCTGTGGCTGCATCCTCCATCCACTGCCTCCATCCACTGCCATGCTTGATAGTGGGTATGACGTGTCTCTTCTGAAATACTGTTTGTTTTTTTCTCAACCATGGCACTGGACATTAAGGCCAAACATCTCCACTTTGATCTCATCTGTCCTTAGGACATTGTTGCAGAAGTATTGTCATTTGTTCAGATGCAGTTTTGTGGACCTCATGACAGAAGTTGTGCTTCTGTGTTGTTTTCAGACAGAAGATGCGTTCTCCTGGCAACCCTTCCAAACAAACTGTACTTGTTCAGTCTTCTTCTAATTGTGCTGTCATGGACTTTAAGTCTCAGTGAGGCCTGTGGGTCTGAGACATACTGTAGCTCCTGAGTTTTTTTTTTTTTTTGCATTTCTCTGAGCATTGCACGATCTGACTTTGGACTCCTGGGAAGATTAGATTGGTAACCGCCTTGAATGCTTTCCATTTGTGGCTAGTCTTTCTCACTGTAGAAAGATGATCTCCAAATTGTTTGGAAATGATTTTATAACCCCTTCCAGATTAATGTGCCTTCTGTTGCAATAGCTTATGTCTATTCCTCTTGGCATTGTGTTAACACACATCTCTATGCTCCAGACAAGCGAACTGTCATAACTTTGTTTAATAGAAGTCACCTGGTGCTGATTATCCTGTGAAAGCAGTAAACTGGACTTTGGTATTGCCTGCATGCTTTTTTTTTCTTTTTGGCTTGATTTTTGTTAAATAAATAATGGCACGGTGAAAAAAAAGTATGATCACAAGCTATGATCAAATGATATTTACAGTACATTGTTTTTAAATAAAAACACACAGAATTAAAAGAAGGGTTACTAAATTTAAACATCATTGTGTCAATCATCCTTAATTTGTAATTAGTTTTTTTTTTCCCCCTTCACTATTTATTTACACAGACAGTATAATCGCAGTCGGGATAATCAGCGAGAACACATACCTTCATCGGTCTCTTGAGGGCCTCTTGAATATCCACCCGCTTCCTCATAATCGTTTGGTCCAATTTGCGCTCGAAAGCCAAAAGGTCCATGTACGCCTGCGACTCGGGCACCAGCTCGCGGATCTAATGGTACGAGGGTGACATGAGTGAGTAATAGAGTGATGACAGGAGCCATTAATATCTCGCGGTCCTAACTGCAGCGTGTTCTAGATATGTCATTGTATTATTGTTCTGCTGCTAAAACAGATCAGGTGAAGTTCTCCGAAGGTGACATTTCTTATTACTCTCCCAGTAATTAACTTAAGTGCTTAGTTGAAACGAACAATCACTGAAACCAAGCCAAAAAATATATATATAAAAAAATGAATGCCCTCTCCGCGCACAGAGGAATAATCCTTGTTATTCAACACCCTCTAGATTTTTCAGTGTGTTGCATCATTCAGAAACACAATAAACCCAGAGCATCTAGTGCTCTTGGTAAAGATAAAAATAAAGCGTAAAGAATACAGAACATGCATTCTAAATAAGCACGGGACAAAAATCATCCTGTCATTCATTTCTGAGTAATAGCACTATGTAACAGATGCACATTTCCCAGCTGCAGCGCGGCTTTCTTTGTGGCATTTTCTTTACTGTGCCACCTCTACCTGAACTCTCAGAGCAACCGCCGCACCGTTACAGTTACAGCGCACATTCCTGCATTGGACCCCAAATTCTCTCCCTTCGCTTTACTCACTTCCCCTCAGGAAAAAAAGGAGCCAGCAGATTTACCTACACCGTTGACTTGGCACAAAGATATATATATATATATATTTAAAAAAAAAAATCAAGACACAGACAAACAAAGAGAAAGAATAACCACAGTGATGCACCTCACCCTCTGAGGGAGAATCTTGTCTGCCATTTTCCTTCTCTTGGCACTACGGATGGGGGAAAAAAGGGACAGAAAGACAGACAGACAGAGAGAGAGAGAGAAAGAGAGAGAGAAGCATGTTACTATGGTGACTGATAGAGTCCACAGGCCATCTGCTGAATAACTGGGACCCGTCCAGAATTGTTCCAGCTGTGCATGTGTGAGTGTGAGTGAGTGAGAGAGAGAGAGAGAGAAATAAGGGGTAGAGTGGTCAGAGAAAGCAAGAAAAGGAAATTGGATGGATGAAAAGAAGTGTGATATTGAGAGCAATTCTGGAGATTCGAGAGGTGTTCGTTCGTATTCTTGCGAGTGTGTGCGTGCATTTGTGCATCCAGTGAAACCCATGCAGATACAATACGATGCTGAATCACTAGCAGGTACTGAAGTAAAGCCTATCTGTACTTCCTTTATACTCTTTCCCACATAAAGCTGTTTTTTTTTATTTTCCCGTTTCACACTGGTGAATCAGAAAGAAAGCTCTCGGTCTATTTTTATGGTTCAGCCTAACGAGAAAAGAGAGATTAATATAAAGAAGGTCAACATTTTCCAGAATAAACAAATAAACAACTTTTTTTTTAAGGTTTATGAGCAGCAATAAAATCTGTGCAGTGAGGCACTGAAACGGATAGCTACTGAGTTGGCAAATCATACAATGTCCAAGACGTTCAAGTCAAACCGGGACTTTGTGCATGATTGTGCAGAATAACAAAGCACACTTATGAGACTAAAAACTACCTATATTTCTCGATATAATCTCCTACTACACTAATGCACATTCATCAACTTTGTATACCAGAAAGGTAGAGCGTTTTCTCAGTCGCCGGACCGAAACGTCTGAAACACTGGCCTCCCAGGAACTCCTTTAAGGGTCCAAACATGTGGAAACGGCATGCAACAAAGTAATGTGCAGTTTTCCTGTAATGTGCAAGAGGTATATGTGAATGATTGTGCGTATAGTTTCAACAGACAGATGCGTCTCTTCCGGAAGTCGGTTTTACTGCGGCTAAGAATCTCATCACCGTACTGTGCTCGAATTCGTCTGTAGATGTCAATCAGTTTTACGCTTTATTTCAGGAGAATCCCAGTTTAATTTGAACGCCCCTTGCTCTGACCCTAACTAGTTTGACTGATGTGTAATCAAGTGCTTAATTCCAATTTTTATGTTGTTGCAAGACAAAACAGCGCACACTGTCTTTCTTTCATCTATGCTTTTCATCCATCAAGAGCCATCAAGGTTTCAGTAGAATAGACGGACAGATCATGTTATTTAATTATCAAGTCTCAATTTGGTCCTATATGGTCACCATTAACCATATAGATCACCTGATACATATCCTCTTACTACCAATACTTGGCATTTCTTCATCAGACTGTTTATCAAATAGTGACACACAGGCTTTAGAGAGATACATAGAGAGATGTTACTCAATAGTGTCTGAAGCAGTTTTACAAGATACACGAGATGATGCGTGATGGTCATTGGTAACTCTATGACTTCAATTTTTTTTTTATAATTCAAAAATAACTACAAGAGATTCTGTATCAGGCTTTTTACTTACACTTGAATTAAATCAGTTATTTACCTGAATGAAGCTTAGAAAGAAAGAAAAGAGTTTTCACAGCCTTTTAGAGGTTCATTGACCTGGAGTAAACTGAACACATACTTCATGTACAGTACAGACCAAAAGTTTGGACACACCTTCTCATTCAAAGAGTTTTCTTTATTGTGTTCTTTAGCCCAAACAAGTCTCTTCTGCTTGTTGCCTGTCCTTAGCAGTGGTTTCCTAGCAGATATTCTACCATGAAGGCCTGATTCACACAGTCTCCTCTTAACAGTTGTTCTAGAGATGTGTCTGCTGCTAGAACTCTGTGTGGCATTGACCTGCTCTCTGATCTGAGCTGCTGTTAACCTGCGATTTCTGAGGCTGGTGACTCGGATGAACTCATCCTCCGCAGCAGAGATGACTCTTGGTCCTTCTTTCCTGGGGCTGTCCGCATGTGAGCCAGTTTCTTTGTAGCGCTTGATGGTTTTTGGGACTGCACTTGGGGACACTTTCAAAGTTTTCCCAATTTTTCGGACTAACTTACCTTCAATTCTTAAAGTAATGATGGCCACTTGTTTTTCTTTACTTACTTAGCTGCTTTTTTCGTGCCATAATACAAATTCAAACTCTTTGAATGAGAAGGTGTGTCCAAACCTTTGGTCTGTACTGTATATATATATATAAAATATAATTGGTAACACGATTGTGTGTGAAGGTGAAACAAAACATAACCACATTCCAGAAAGTGAAACCTTTGCAGGAACAATGGCACAAACCTCCCTCCTCAATGGGACACTTATATAGAACTTCATATTTTTTTCAGAAGAAACCTACAGGTTAAAAGACAGAAATTCAAGCTCAGGGTCAAACCTCAAACCTCGAACTCTGGATCTATAAGGTGACATCATTTTCCACATCATTCACTTGGACCACTATGTGGCTTTTCTCTCTCTTCTTCACATCTTATCCTGATAAGAAACAAGGCCCGTTCCTACTCTCTTAAACTCTTAGAGTGTCACAGAGAAACATATGGCTCCCCTGATGGAGGAAATGTATGTCTACAACCGTTTGTCCCGAAAGAACAGATAAACTTTCCCATAGCCCTTTACCCCCACCCCAGACCACATGGCTCCTCTGGGACCAGCTGAATGGGCTGAAGAGGTTGGGAACTCCAGAGAATGTGGCATGTTGATTCAGACATGTGGATGAATGATAGCTCTACAATAAACCAGGCAGCCCAAAATTCTAGGTAAAGGAGCCCAGAAGACTGTAACGCTAGATGAAGAAGAATAAAGGAGCCTTCAACAGGAGAACCTACATTGGAAGCAATCAATCAGCTATGTTTGTGCACTAAAGAAGACCATGCAATCGGCATCCATGGCTAAGTCAAGGGCAGGTGTATGTTATGTCTAACATGCATGCTTGGAGATCATGTTCATTCTCTTACAACCGTTTGTTTATGACTGGGAGCATTTTTGGTTTTGGAACAAGAACAGTAGAGTATCAACCTCACTCCTTATGTTACTACTCGGAGTGTATACATGCATAAGGACTATATAATTCTAGTAATTCTATTAACTAATAAGGAAAGTAGAATCAATCACAAACTCAGTCTAACATGCAGCAGAGTTAACCGCCTACTTGGATCCAACTGCTGGCTCAGACTGGGCCTCTCGCAAGTCCAACGGTCTTGCAGACCCCTCATTGGCTCCTTGGAATCCCACTGGTTTCCTATAGGTTGAAATTTAGTGACTCTAATCATATATATATTAAATAGTAAAATTATTTGTTTATAGTCTTTTCTAAGTCTGAAAATTTCAAAGTGATTTACATATACAGGATTAAAAGTACTTAAAAGTTATTTATGGTAAGAGAAATTCATAAATCACGAAAAAGGATAAACAACAATAAATAAAAAAATCCAATAAATATAACTTAATCTAGATAAACAAGTATGCATTTAATCTGGATATAAAAAAATGATCCGTGGTGTCCTTCATGTTCTCTTGAACACTCAGAAAACTTAAAAATGTATAAGTTATGTAAGTGAAACATTTTCCATTGGCTGAGCGCTGAGACCGATCCTTCCATCCAAGAACTTCTGATATCCCATAGTGTTCAGGAGATCGGCCAGATATACCACAGCAAAACAATTTAAAGTTTTAAACATCATAAACTCCATGAGGCCCAAAGGGATAATTCAATTTTTTCAAGTCTGTCTTAAATCAAAATTGAGGTGAAGTCAATGATCACAGGTCTTGGTTGTTATAGATGTTCCTGCTCTGCACACTAATGGTCAAGCATACAGTGTTAAGCAATCGGAGCCAAACTCCATGCATTCCAAAGTTCAGCTGAGACTAACATGAATCGTTTGGATTCCCACTGAGCTAAATTGAATTGGGATGTTTCAAAGTTATGGTGATTTTAGTACACCAGATTTTGGCAGCTATTCAGTTTTTGGCACAACATTGTAAAAGAAAAGAATTACATTTGTACTCAATCACCATAACGTTGAAAGATACCAACTCGATTTTCCTCAAAGTTATGCAGGAGCTTCATATGAGTCTCAGCTGAACTTTAGAATGCACAGAATGAGGGTTGCACGATTTGGCTCCGGGTGACAAACTTCACGGTCGGTGTGCAAAGCTGGAAAACTTAGAACAACCAAGACCTACGGTAATGTACTTACATGCACCTTTCATTTTCATTTAAGACAGACTCTGAAAAAAAATCTGAATTATCAGTTTAAATGATAAGCAACATGTCACAAGAGTCCAAATTCGAAGTTAATAAAGCTTTTATTTATTTATTTATTTTTAAGTACAAGAGGCATTACTTATATTTGATACAAATGATAAACCAGCTTCTATGGTCACTAGAGTTTTCTTAATGCCATTTGGTTTCACAGATAAGCTATTAATCTATAAGGTAAGTGATCACTAGCTACGTTTACATGGACGATATTTCTTCAATTCGCCTGAAATCATTCCAATTCCAACTCATCAATTTACATGGACACTGACCTGATGTACATGCTCAACGTGTTTAACCAGAACTAACAGGCCAGGGTTAGGCCTTCCCATCTTTTTTCTGATAAATCACAACTTCTGCATTAAAATTGGTTACAAAAAGTTACATCTACTGTATGATTGGCCAGCTGGGAAAGAGATCACACTCATTCACTCATCGTCTATATCACTTAATCCTGTATTCAGGGTCACAGGGGGCCTGGATCATATCCCAGGAGGCTTAGGGCACAAGGCAGGGTACACCCTGGACAGGGTGCCAATCCATCACAGGGCACACACACATACACTCAACACACTTATTCACACACTACAGGTGATTTGGGACGACCAATTAGCGTGATCTGCATGTCTTTGGACTGTGGGAACCGGAGTACTCGGAGGAAACCCACGAAGCACGGGGAAAACATGCCAACTCCATGCACACAGGGACGGGACTCAAACCCCGACCCTGGAGATGCAAGGCGACAGTGCTAACCACTACACCACCTGGGAAAGAGATGTTCTCGTGAATTTCCTCTGCAGAAACTCATTACACCACCTAATGTTACCCTAATGTGAAGAAGGTGCTTACATGGCTAATATTTACTTAATGAACGGATTATGATGGCATAGTGACTTAGTGGTTAGCACTGTTGCCTAGCACCTCCAGGTTCCGGGTTCAATTCCCAACTTGGGTCTGTATGCATGGAGTTTGCTTGTTCTCCCCGTGCTTGGTGGGGTTTCCTCCCACAGTCCAAAGACATGCGGATCAGGCTTATTGGCACCTCCAAATTGCACATGGTGTGTGAATGAGTGCATGAGTGTGTGTATGTGTGTGTGTGCCCCGTGCCGTAAGTCTTCTGGGATAGGCTCCAGCGCCACTGTGACCCTGTATTCAGAATAAAGCGGAGTGAATGAATGAATGAATTATCAAAGGTTTATACCCCACTTCTTGTTATGTTTGAAAATTCTATTCCGATCAGGCTCTCGGGTCAGAATCTCCTGAGAATATCCAATTGGGCTATTATTCCGATTATTTGTGTCCATGGAAACGTACCTAATGAAAGACCAGGCAACGGCTAGATACATCCAAGGCCAAGAATGTACAGGGATCAGGGATATGTGCTGTAAGAGCATGTATTTTTAAACAGAGTGTCTCAGTCCAAGACCACTTGGTTCCAAATAGACTTCAATTGGTCTGAAAAACAGCTGAAAATTTTGCTATTTGAAACTCACTTTCTAGGCCGGTTCTGGGTGGATGTGGCCTGCACCGGTGGGGTGGTGGTGGGCCGTTTGCGATTTGGGTCCAGGGTGGAGTTGGGCATCCCTGGGCGAATTGGGGGCGTTCCACCATACGGGGGGCCGGGTGGACCCATAGGGGCACCCTGATGGGGCATCCGGGCTCCTGATGTCATACCTGGACGCTGTGGGGAGAGAAAAAGCAAATCACAGAGAGAAAGAGAGGACTATAAATAAACTATCAATGTGGCGACAACACAAGTACCAGAGCTTAAGTGCACATACGTAGACAGACACGGCACAACGTACAGCTCTAGTGTTTCAGTGTAGTTTCACTGGCACCCTGTAAGAGCTGTAGAGTGCAGTCATGTATTGCTCTTCTACTCTCAAGCACCGATCTAGGCCACAGCGCAACACACACACCTGCGCCTGTCATTTCAGAAGCAACAGCTGCAGAAAGACTGAAGCAGGATCACGCTGCAGCTTAAGCAAAATCAGACTGGTGACACACAGCAACCAAATGAGCACCCCACTGCTCCACTGTCTGATTAACTCGGTGCATGTTTGAATTATTTTTTAAATCATGCACAAGTCTAGCGCGGTGGAACATCTTTTTACGCTTTTTAGGAGATCCTTCAAAATTTCAGTGTAAAAATATTTTAAAAAATGAGTCATTAACTGTATAAGGAACTCTTGCGAAGACACTTTTCTCTAATTCAATTTTATAAACTCACCGGCGAACGGTGTTCTCTATTTTATTAGGAATAAGAAATAAGTATTCTTGGCCAAAGTAAAAATTCTGCGTAATATTTGGTGTGAAACAGGATGCAAGCATGCAACCTTAATATAATCTTAATTATATTACAACAAATCCAGGCCTTATAGACAGAATATGATCCATAGAGTTTAAGGCATAGGAATAAAAACACAAACACCAGTGTCTATGTAGACAGAATAACAGGAAGACAGAATGTGGGGCAGAGACAGAACTTCTCTACACCTGCTTATTCATGCAGCTATCTAATGAGGCAATCGTGTGGCCTAAAATCATGCAAAGGCAGGCTAGGAGCTTCAGTTAAAGTCCACATCAAACGTCAGACTTGGGAAAAGCGTGATCTCTGTGACTTTAACCGTGGCAGGCGGCAGGCTGGTTTGAGTTTTTTTTCAGAAACTGCTGATCTCCTAGGATTTTCACACACAACAATCACTAGAGTTTACACAGAATGGTGTGACAAATGAAAATATTGAGTGAACGAAAGCTCTGTAGGCGGAAATGACTTATCGATATGAGAGTTCAGAGAAAAACGGCCAGATTGGTTGAAGCTGCCAGGAGGGATATAGTAACTCAAATAATCACCTTTATAAAAGTGGTGAGTAGAAAAGAATCTCAGCATGCACAAGACATCAAATCTACAAAAGCCCAAAAGATCACATCAGGTTCCGGGTCCAAACTGGAAGATAAGAAGAAAAAAAAAAGAAAAAGAAAGAAAGAAAGAAAGAAAGAAAGAAAGAAAAAAAAAGATCCCCATATTGCCAGAGAACTTGAGCTGAGCAACAATGCTCGGGGTCTCTTTTTTTATGAAGTCACATTAGTGGCAAATCTAATTTGCTTGTTTACGTCCTGGCAAAAAAAAAAAAAAAAAAACAGGTAAAAACAGGGAATTTTTTTTACGTCCCGTTTTCTTGTTAGTACATCTGAATGTCTAGAAATGACTAAAAGGTTTAAGGATGTTCAATGGCAATTAGGGTAGCAGAGTTGAAATAGCAAGAAAACCGAGCTTAATTCTTTTTCTTGACGCTAACAGCTGCCACACAGACAGAAACGCCGCCTCCGTTTGGTGGACGCCTCAGAAACGCCGCCTCCGATGGGTGGACGCCTCAGAAACGCCGCCGCCTCCGATTGTTGGACGCCTCAGAAACGCCGCCGCCTCCGATGGGTGGACGCCTCAGAAACGCCGCCTCCGATGGGTGGACGCCTCAGAAACGCCGCCTCCGATGGGTGGACGCCTCAGAAACGCCGCCTCCGATGGGTGGACGCCTCAGAAACGCAGACTCCGATTGGTGGACGCCTCAGAAACGCAGACTCCGATTGGTGGACGCCTCAGAAACGCAGACTCCGATTGGTGGACATCTCAGAAACGTAGCCACTGATTGGTGGACAGCTCAGAAACACAGACTCTGATTGGTGAACATCTCAGAAAACGCAGACTCTGATTGGTGGACATCTCAGAAACGCAGACTCTGATTGGTGGACATCTCAGAAACGCAGACTCTGATTGGTGGACATCTCAGAAACACAGACTCTGATTGGTCGAGCGAATCACACAGACAGTTTTTTTTTCCAACAAGGGAATATGGATAAACCAATCATTTTTCTCTTGCTTGAGCGACAGCTCCATGAGGTATTCTGAACACATGAGTTTACTTGGTTTAGTCAGGCGTTAGTGCTGAGCACGGGCCAGCTAGCGATCTACCAAACTAAATTACTGAGAGGACG
This sequence comes from Clarias fuscus, assembly GCA_030347435.1. Taxonomy (NCBI): domain Eukaryota; kingdom Metazoa; phylum Chordata; class Actinopteri; order Siluriformes; family Clariidae; genus Clarias; species Clarias fuscus. The sequence continues at coordinate 10,784,013 of CM059205.1, read as the reverse complement.
GAGAGCAGACTTCATCATCCTGAAAGCCAGCACCCCTCCTGTTTACAGGGGTGTTTTGCTCCAGTATAACTAATGTGTTCCCATGCCATGCAAGGTCAGCTTCGTAAAGTTGCAGCTCGCAGCATTTTTGGCCAAGTGTGAAATGTTCTCACACTGGAAATCTTTGGTCGTTGTCGAGTCGGTGAGAGGAACACATGCAAAGACATCAACTAACTGACAATGCTATAATTCAAATGAATTTTAAATGATCTGTAAAGTGTTATACACCAATCAACCAAATCATTAACACCACATAGTATCATCACTTTAATGCTGCTTATCAATTTTATACACTTAAACTTTTGACAGGATCATGGGCATCCAAGTCTCACCACCCATGCTCACGGGGACCAAAGGTCTGGTCCGATCACGCAGAAAATCCAGTGCAGCACTGACTGCAAAAAAGTCAACGCTGGCCACGGCAGGACAAAAAGATGCCCAGTGTACCACAGCCCACTTGTGCACGGGGTCCAGCAGGCAAAAAGTTCAAGAATGCGCCAAACATCAAATGGTGGCAACGTCCCTCAGCCCAGACCTGGCACCAGACACCATAGCACACCCACAGAATCATATCCAGAGGGGCCAGTGTCTCCCAGGGGACACAAGAGGAACCGACACAATATTGGGGATAATGTTTTTTCATTGTAATCTTCTGGCTGATGTGTATTTTAAATGTAAATGTAAATATTTGTTTAAGTTATTTTAAAACTTTTCAAAATTTTACTGAATTCTCACAGTGTTCTCTATTATCTCTTTTGTGTTGTTAAAAATGATAATGCAATAATAATGTTTTTTTTATCTATTATTAATATCTAGACAAATTTTTCTCACACATAAATGTTCTTTTCATTTTGTGAAGCTGCTTTAAGACAATGATAATTGTTAAAAGTGCTATAGAAATAAAATTGAATTGAATTGTTGCAGCACTTGAAATTCACAACTGAGAGTCATACTTTCTTTTCTTAAATGTTCAATATTTTTACTCTGTATTATTTTATTCTCGATAATCCATTCATTCATCTCCAGTGGGTGCATTATCCTCATCAGGGGCTGTCCTTTTGTAGTGGATGGAATGGCATTCTTTAAGCCCAAATCCATCAAAGTAATCCTCAATTTTCCCAACAAAAAAAAAACAAAAAAAAGATGAAACACTACATTCTTCCTTAAGTTAAATAACTTTTAACAGTGTTTTTACTGTACATTATAAAAGAGCTTTTTTTCCCCATCCTGACATACCAAGTCACCTACACAATAACTGTTGAATGGCTGTATTAGTCACTTATGACTCATACAGCAGCCCAAAGTCACAGGATGTCAAAAGAAGGTGTGAAAACATTTGGAAGTGCAGCCAAAGCTCACAGCTCCCGTGCTCTCCATGGTGCACCTCTGCCAAACATGGTGCAGTGACCCTCCCGTCCTGACCCGTTCACCCTTCCCAAAGTAGGCTGAACCCCAGGGTTTCCTGGGTCTGTCCAATCCCACTGCCTGTGGGAGGACAAGGAGCAGTGGGACGTGAACATGTGGACACAGCATGAAGCGGCAACAATCCTCAAGGTCACTGAGGAAGTTTAAGGCACAGAGGGAGGTTGGACTGGGCATCAGAATCAGCGCCGGGCTGCAACTGAAGGCTCATTACAGAAATAGCACTAATGATGAAGCACCACTCACACACAGATACACACTCTTCTGCTTTTCAGTAACAGAGGACCAGGAACTGGGTAAAGAATGTCAATTGCTGCAAGATTATTTTAAATTCCCCATTTTGTAAGAAATAGAATATGCATGTCATATAGTGATCTTCTGACATGTGAAGTCATTTAGTTTTCCCATAGGCTTGAACCCATTACATTAGCATTAACAGGAACTTACCCATTCATCCACCCTCCATCCATTAACTATACCGCTTATTCTGTGTAGGGCCGCCGGGATCTGGACCTGGAGCCGGAGAGCCAATTATCCTACAGCACATGTCTTCAGACTGTGGGAGGAAACCCACCAAGCATGGGGTGAACGTACATACGCCTAAGGACCAGAGGCAAGATTCGAGCCCGAGGTGTGAGGTGCATGGAGTGACCTCGCTGCCTAATACTAACAAGAACGTATGAAAAATGTATTTGTTGGTTCAGTGACTGTTACATCACTTCACTTAAATTTCCAACCTATGGTCTGATAACACTCAGTGTGTGTAAAAATACTAAAAATTACTACATTAAATGGGGGGGGGGGGGTATATAATTTTTTAAAAATATTATAAACTTCATGATTTTAAAGATTCTGATTTTAAATCCAACATCAAATCAGTGGAGTTTGTACCGGTTACTACAAGGATTTAAAAAGTGTTATTTATAATAAGATATCACAACACCATTGGTATCTCAGAAAAGTGTATTCATTTATATCACTGTTGTACAAGGGGTGTTCAAGTCAATCCGGGATTTGTGATAGAATGTCTTGTGAATGAAGGCGTAAAACCGATTGAGCATGGTAAAACATTTGAATGGTGCAAACGTTTAAAGGGAAGCCTTACAACAATCCTGGGATGAATAACAATGCTGGCTGAGGTGACGACCTGCAGTCGTTCCTGTGGTCATCCAGGGAGCGGAAAATCGATCTATAACATTTAACTTTCAGAAGAGACACATCTGTCTGTAGGAACTGTTCACACCATCATTCATGGACATCATTTGCACGTTACAGGAACTCAGATGGGAGTTAATGGCACATCCCCTGTACAGTCCTGACGTCGCTTCAAGCCATTTCAACGTGTTTGAGCCATTGAGGGAGTTCCTGGGAGGCCAGTGTTTCAGGCGTGAAGCAGATCACGGCTCTGGCATACTGAGAAAACTATTAGTGCATTAGTGTAGCAGGGGATTAAATAAAGAAATAAAGGGAGGTTTTACTCTCATAACTGTGTTACAAGCCCATGTCTATTATATAAAATTGTATCTTACAAATGAAACAATCTCATCTCATATACTACCTAAAAAACTAAAGAATCCGATGTTGGAGGTGTAGTCTCACACTAGTCTAATTCGGATGGCTATTAAAAAAAAAAAAAAAAAAAACGCTTGTCTTGTGCTTGCTAGTGCATATAATAAGAGAATGGGTATTTGCAATTTCGTGTGCAGCAGCTTGCCAAATTGAAAAAGGAAAATCAAGGCCTTAAAAAGTATGAATCTGGCATAGCAATGAGACTAATAGCAGCGCCTTTATCATTTGTAAGCGTAGCCTAGTCTTATAATTGTATAAGCGTGACAAATTAATGCAGGGTGTAACTTGAAAAGTTATACAGAGATAGATAGGTACATATTGTCAATTATATACTAGAAATAGTTGTTACTCTGTGCTGTTTTTTTTTTTCTCTTTATGTCGGTTGTTTCATGTATGATATACCTAATATTCTGACAGCCACGAACATACCATGAACCAGCCAAGAATCACTTCAGTCAGAATCCAGAGAAAAAGCGGTCTTCCATGAAGTGTCCTTGACATTTATTTTCTACTTCTCTTTATTTATTTATTTTTGTTGCTCAAACTCTATGCCTCATTGATTACTGGTCATACCTTTTGATGCCAGGAATTTTTTTTTTTTAACTGCATTACAAAAGAATTTGCCTGTTATTGGGCATACAAATGCAAAACAGTTTCAAATCATGCACACTGGCACAAAGGCAACTGTACGCTAGTACAAATACGCTAGTAAATCAGTGTTTCCTAATTAGCGCTGGAATCTGAATCAACTTTGGATCGTGCTACAAAAGTGCACAAATTGCACAATGATTCATTCAACGCTGCGCATGCAGCTTTGATCGTGAGCCGAGCGAGAACTCTCAGTGGAAAAGTTTATGCTCGGAGCAGACTAAACAGAGGAGGTGCAGTCTGCGAGGGCGAAACCAGAAACCTCCTCGCGAAGTGGCGCGCGGCTTGGCTCACTCTCTCTTTCCTAATATCTAGCTCTGGCTGAACGTTCGTCAGCAGTAATTCACTGCTATGATCAGACGCGTTCGCTGAGGGCGAAGCGGAATTACTCTAACGACTTTAGAAATTCATTTGGGGGGGAAAAGTGGAAAAACTAACTCGGGATCATGTAACTGTCTTCACTTCGCTGTAATGAGTCTGTAACTGTAGAACAGTTTGTGATACACAGACAAACCACACGGACATTTAACCGAGTACCAAGCGAAAGAGTTTTGATTAAAATGATGAATACCGATGACCTACACAGACATTCACTTAGACTTTGCTGTCATCACCATGCAATACAGTTGATCTGACAAGTCACTTAGAGTACAATCTGGCATCTGTAACCAAATCAGTTCTCCGCGACTTCTCCACAGTGACCTGCACAAGCAACTGCTTCGTTCTCTCCTCCTCATCCTCTCTCATCTCTTTCAGTCAAAATTAAATCTCTGCATCACAATCCTCCTGTTACTGTGCCGGTTTTCCAGAACGCACATGCTTACGCTGCATGCACACACACACACACACACACACACACACACACACACACTTAAGCTGGCTTGCTCACCACTCCATGGACGAGAAACTCAAACAGTTTACTCTTGGTGGCTTTGCGAGCGCCGCCAGTAGAATCCTCCGTAGCCATTGTGCCGAAGCCCCCCCCCTTTCTTTTTTTTTTCTCGCCCCCCCCGATTTTTCTTTTGTTGTCTGTATTAGCGGTTTCTTCTCCCCGTCAGTCTCACCGTCTATCCGCTCTACATTCTCTCTTCTCCAAAAGAGAGCGCTCTCGCCCTCCCTCGGTCTCCCGCTCTAGCTCTCCTCTCCCAAACGTTTTCTCTCTCTCGCTCTCTCTTTTAAAGCATGTTAGAGTGTGGCCAAAGTCCAGCCTCCTGTTCCAGTCTCTCACACTCTCTCTCTCTCTCCCTCTCCCTCTTTTTTAACATATCTCCCTTTCACATTCTCAGGCTAGAGAGAGCGAGAGAGACTGGGGGTCTGACAAGTGGGCTGTCGGTGGCCGTAAAAACATGAAACTACTAAAGTGTCACACATTTGTCTTGCGAATGAATGAATAATGTTCAATGGCATGATTGTGATTGTGAAGAACTGGGTTTTGGTCTCCAACAGCTCAATATACCAATATAAACTCTGCACTATTTAAATAAAACCTATAGTAAATTGACACCAACATTGGCCTCAAAATCCATACGGAATTTCCTTACCGTTCTAATTAATCTGGTTTAGAATAATCTGACAAATGATACGTAAATCCAACCTGAAGCAGATCTTCCATTAGTGTTCAACTGGGATGAGATTTGATGACTGGGAAAGCAATAATTAAAATTCTGTTCATCTTCATCCCACTATTCCTTTAGCCCTTGTGACTTTTTCTTTCATTTGTCACCTGTATGTACCTATTGACCAGTGTTGGGTTTAACACGTTACAAACTAACACGTTAGAGTACTCGGATTACTTTTTTGATGTAGCTAGTAATCTAACGCGTTACGTCTGCCATTCAAGTACTCAGTTACTTAGCTACTTTTTCAAAAATGTAATCCGTTATTCAGACAATTTATGTAATCCGTGAGCCAGACAGCAGTCATTCCCAATCCATTAGTGTGCGTGTGAGACAGTCGTCTTACAAGCCCCGCCCGATAACCCGCCCCCTGTGTTATTTCTGCTGTTATACCCCTATCTCACCTGACGTGCAGAAAGATGGAAACCTGGCCTCCGAGTGGGACAGTGGTTAAAGCGCTCGCCCTATCATCCGGAGATCGCTAGTTCGAATCCCGGGTAGTGCTGTAATCTCTCGCAGCCGGAGGTCTAGAGAGAGCTGATTGGCCGAGCTCAGCTCTCTCAGGGGAGGGATGAGAGGTACTTATGAGCTCGCGCAACGGAGGGAGTGGATAGCGCTGTCCTCCGAGTGTGTTACGCCGCCTCTTCGGCCCTCCCGGCTGAGTGGTAGTAGTAGCCTTAATGTGGGAGCCCCCTAGTGACGGGGAGGAATTGGACACGACTAAATTAGGGAGAAAATCGGGGAAAAAAAAAAAAAAAAGAAAGATGGAAACCTAATCACTGCGTCGAAACTCGCGGTACCGTACTTACGGCTTCCGCGCGAAACCGCGTAGGTGAGATAGGGGTAGTAGTAATTAACAGGTTATGAGGCAAACTTCGCTGAGTGATGATGGTAGAATAATTATAAAGGTCTTGACTAAAACAACATGCATGAGGAAGCACAAAGGGATTTCCATTTCCTGCAATGGAAAAGTACTCGAACTAGTTACTTTTATCAGAAAGATAAAAGATACAATAGAATGTAACGGATTACTTTTTGAAAAAAGTAATTTTGTAATGTAATTAGTTACTTTAAAAAGTAACGTCCCCCAACACTGCTATTGACGATATAACTTATTCTACTGTAGTCAGATTTTAAATAAATTAATAATCTACAAATCTAACTAAAATGTGAGACTTGATGCAAGCTGGCACATGTAATGAAATCAAGATCAAGAAAAAAAAAAAAAAAAAGATCGTTAAACTGTACGTCACACTAATCATCACATATTCATCTACAGAAATGATCTGCTATAATACTGAGAAATTAGTGAGAAATAATGTTCCGGGCATGAAATACAATAAGTGTTAGGAGAGCTGCAGACAGGGAATATCTCATTTCATATTTTCTATTTCTGAGAATCCAAAAGGCAGGTCACTGCACCAAGACAGTCAATAAATCAATGTAGGCAGAAAAATAACAATATGAACATGATCGCCCTGAGTAAAGCCCCCTCTCAGGACCCCCATGAGCCGATACTCTAGAGTAAGCAGCGTCCCATTCATTCAGAGCGCAGAGGGGTGCTGGAGGGGGAACCTGGCTTACACAAAGATCTCAACCGTGTCTGCCAAACACTTTTTGCATGTATTAAAACAGAATCATGTCAAATGAGGGCTGAGGAACATCTGCTCCTTATGAACAGGGTGATGATACAGTGAGTGCTACTCCTGCAACACAGGGCGTACTGAGACACAGCAATGAATGAAAATTGAGGCATTTCACTAATCACATTCAACAGCACCGCCATGTGGGAAAGCTTTTAAAGGTCCAATATTAACAAGAAAATACCGATATGACTGTTATTAAACTTTTTTTTTTTTTATAGTTACAATAGATATACAGGACACAAAGCACAGAGCACCATGTAGTTTGGAGCTTCTTGTATACAGCAGCTTAAACCACCACCATACTGAGGTTATTGAGTAATATTTTTTTTTGTCTGTAACAGTATGTTATCTTGTTAGAGAAATATTAACCATATTTATTTGTCCAGTTTTAGCTTACAGAATATACATTAATCAGTTTGCTGATTGTTCAGGATCAGACTTAACCGAGTACTCATTATTTGATAAATTTGAAAGACTCTGAATTATTTAAATGTCAATAAGTAAGAACTAGAACGTTCCCCATGCAAGTCCTTGAAATTTATCTGTTACCATAGAAACAATAACATATTAAAACGAGCACAGTAATATTTCCTCTGCAGCTGGAACTACTGTCAGATATGCTCACTCACTCACTCACTCATCGTCTACACCGCTTTATCCTATATACTGGTGCTGGTGGGCCCTGAAGCCTATGCCAGGAGACTTGGGACATGAGGCGAGGTAGACCCTGGACGGGATGCCAATCCATTGCAGGGCATACACACACTCAAGCGCTCATTCAAACATTATGGGCAATTCGGCCACAGCAATTAGCCCAATCTGCATGTCTTTGGACTTTGGACTGTTCAGGGTGAACATGCGAACTCCATGCACACAGACCCAGAGGCGGGACTTGAACCCGGAACCTGGAGGTGCAATTGGTCACTTATTATAATGATTAGAATTTTATTACTTAATCATAATTATTTCTCTGACTTGTTGACTCATGTAGAAGCCTGTGTATACAAAGGAGTATTTATACTGTATCGTGCATTCAGGCACTGGTGGGCCATGCTGAAGACCTGGCTTCAATTCTCACCCAATGCCCAAACCCCAGCCAGCGCCTCTCCCAAGCACGGATAAGATAAGAGAGTTGCGTCAAGAAGGGCATCCGGCGTAAAAAAGTGTGCCAAGTTGATGTGTGGATCGGGTGGTCTGCTGTGCCGAACCCTTTGATGGGAGCAGCCGAAAGACTGATCACGTCAACGATTCATTACAAAATATTGTGAAATATGATTTCACTATTTGTTTTTAATGTATCTGGGACTGCTGAAAACTGATTGCAGAATAAATAAACGCAGATAAATGGTGAGTGCTGGAAACATACTGACGCTCACTCATGACTCATCGTCTATACCGCTTTATTTCTGTACACAGGGTCATGGGCGGCCTGGAGCCTATTCCAGGAGACTATATGTGGTACACCCACCGGAGTACCCGGAGGAAACCCACCATGCACGGGGGGGATCATGCGAACTCCGCGCACACAGAGACAGGACTTTCTCTCAGTCTGCCAGCAAAACAATACAGTGTGCTTGTTTGTTTGTTTTTCTCCCTGAAGGCTCAGCATCAGGACCGGAATCCTCAGCCACAAGTTTTCCATACAGTCGATTCCTGCCATGCAAACTAAGACATATAGTTTGAATTGAGCTTTTTTATTATTATATTTTTTAAATAAATACAAATAAACATCCTAAACAATACTATGTTGTTGGATTAATAACAATAGTGGCATTATACAGATGTGGAATCATATGGTTTAAGATGATGTTATTTTTTAAATAGAAATGTTCACAGCAGAGGCCTATAGTAGTGTGTGTGTGTGTGTGTGTGTTGGAGAAATGCTCGGCTGGAAAGAAAGCGCAGTTTGTATAAGCAGCTGGAATGGATGCGGAGGTTTTGTGCTCCTACCTTTCTCTCCATCGCGGCAGGTTTGCGTTGCGCGCGAACACACACACACACACACACACACTCTCTCTCTCTCTTTGCACTCTCTGGGCTGGTGTCCGTCTCCGACACACTTTCTCCTCGCTTTCAGACGGATTGTTCGCGGCTCCCTCCTCCTCCTCCTGATCCTCAGGGAGTTAAAGCTGTGTGTGGATGCAGGGATGCTGATGATAACGAAGGCCCAGTGTTGAAGAGAGCGCGTGCGGTCGAGGCACGAGAAGACGCGCGTGCGCAGAAGAGCGCGCCGCCTAAGGGACCGTCGTCCAACTACGCGCACGTTTCAGGAGACGGAGTTCACGCTCACTATACCGCGTTATCCTGCAGACTGGGTCACGGGGCTGGCTGGAGCCTATCCCAAGAGACATTATTTGCTCTTTTATAAGGCCTTTTTTTTAAAAAGGTATTTTAGCTTAATATATATTAGTTTTTCCATTTCATCCCTCTGGCTAAGTAAACATTTGGAGACATTTCTGAAAAAATCACCTCGTTCCTGAGATATGAACATGACGTGGTCAAGTGAATGTTTGTGCCAAAATAATAATAAAAAAAAAACCCTCAAGGCACTCCTGTGACCTTTAACCACCAAAATGTAATCAGCGGATCCCCCCCAGGCCTAATGGACATTTGTGCCCTGACAGCATTCCAGTGATATTGTATTCACAGGAATAGGCCAGGCGCTAGATAAAGGTCAAGTGACCTTGACCTTTGACCGCCAAAATCGAATCAGTTCATCATTGACCCCGAGTGGAAATCTGTACCAATTTTAACCAAATTCTCCTCAAGGCATTCCTGAGGTATCACACTCATAAGAAGGTCACTTTTCACCCCCCCCCCCCAAAGAATCTAATCTTTCTGGCCAAGTACAGTCTGTGCCAGTTTCGGATAAATTTCCTCAAAGCATTCCTGAGATATCACGTTCATAAATATGGAATGTATGGACAGGCAGAAAACCCGAAAAGCCTCCGATTATGCTGTTTCTGGACGGAGGTATAAGAAAACTGCTGTAAAATGAATTCCAGACGGCACCCACACATACCAGAACATGCACATGCCTTTTTTATAAAACGTTGTAATATTTGCAATATAACCCATGACACTGTATACTCCTGTACACTTTATCGTCTCTAGATCACTTACCTAATACAAACTAAATGCTATGTAAATTGTTGCATACTGAAACAAAAACGTCTGCATCATGAATTCTGAGGATCTGTGAAATGGCAAGAGGCTACAGCAACTTGTGTAACTTGTAATGCCTAGACATTACATCAATTCCTGTTTATTTACCATAGTGCTCAGCTCTGCTTTTTGGAACTTTATGCATTTTTTCCACCCCAAACTCCCAGGATGTGGAAGCACTGACAACGAAGAGTTGATTGTATACAAATTAATTTCATAAAAGACATGCTTTGCATGAAGGGCTTGGTAGTGAGAAAGAGAGAAACACTTGCTCTCTTGATAAAACTTGCTGACCACAGTGATGCTGCAAGAAATCTGTGTGCCTTCCAATCGGCTTCAAGTTCCCGGCGAAGCAGACTGCACAGTTCAGCCAAATACTGTACCTTTCCAAAACTCAGGGAGAGAAACTTCCCAGTTCAAAGGGTCATGTAAACAATACGCCGGAAGTGGACATGAAAAATTTCCCATCGGTCATTGCACCTTATTATCATTATATAGGATGTGATATGATTAAATACAAATTTGAAATGATTGTATCATCAAATACCTACTATTATATAGGCTAGTAATCTGTAAAACAACACAATAACATTTTCTCTGCATCATGTACATTAATCAATTTATTTGTATTATACACCTTTCAATTGTATATGTTTTATAATTGTATGACTTTTTGAGCCAATAAATATTCAATATATTTATATTGCAATTCCCACAGTAGCAGCAACAAGTATCCAAGTTGCTTATGTTACCAGGGTAACACATGGAGGAAGTGACATCTGCAGGGTGTTTTGACTGGTGGAATTTTTCTAGGGAAGTTCCCTTAACCGGGAGCAGGGAGTACGGAGCACACTTTGAAGTACACTGTGGAACAGAACAGTCTATAACTGATTTCATGTATCCATTTCATGTTCATAATAGACTATGTGGCCAAAAGTATGTGGACACTATGTCCACATACTTTTGGCCCTATAGTGTATTGTGAAGAAGGGGAACATGCTAATATTTCTGTGCATTTATTAAGTCATTCATCACTCAACATCGAAAATAGACTATTTAAAATCTATTGAAAAATTACCTATAGCTCCAATCTGGCTGCATTCATTTCAATCTAATAATTAGTCACAGAACATTTTTAGCACAAATGACAGTCTCCAATAAATAAAAGAATGATTTAATAGATGATGTCTTTGTTTCAAAATCCATTTTTTTACACAAAGTACTTCAATAGTCCTGACATACATCAGCAGCGCTATCTGCTCTCCCTTCGTATCAGGGAGAGACAGAAAGACAGAGAGACAGATAAACCTGCCTGAAAGTTTGAACAGTCATGTGACTACCAAACCCTCCCATAAGCAAGCACCAGCTACACACCGGGTGCCTGCAAAGCCAAATATTTTGAAAAAAAAAAAAAAAAAAATTCAGGATAGGCACAATGAGCTTTTCTAATGAGCATTATTAAAAAACAAAATAAAATTAAATACAGAGCACATTACTTTGTGACACAAGCATAAACTTGTTGATGTAACTGATGAACAGTAAAGAAAATAAGACTTTTCTGAAATCATAGCTTTCAACAAACCCGAGAGAGTCCAGAGATCCCAGAAACAATGTACTGTGTTGCTGGTATGTACTGTATATGTATTTGTGTTTGTGTGTGCGTACTGTACGTGTGTGTCTGCAGGCTAAGTATACGAATCAGGTGAAGCTCTTGTGATCAACGGCGGTACACCCCGAAGGCGACGAAACTAAAAAAAATGGTAATGCCCACGAGAGAAGCGGTGGCAGGAGCAGTGAAGAACTGGCGATACTGAAACTGGAAGTACCACAGCACAGAGAGCATGAGCACAAACAAAGGGACCATCAGGCTCCCGATGTTCAGCGCCACATGCACCTGGTCGGCAGCACGAGCACCTGCGGGCATTGCCCGCGTGGCGTTTTGTGAGATGTGACAGTGCAGGACGCAGTTATCAGCGAGGTTCAGAGAGGCCAGAGTCTGGGCATCATCCTGGAGGAGCTGGCCCTGGTAGATCAAACGCACCTGGTGCTCCTGGCCAGCAAAGTAGGTCCTGCACATATGATCAAAAACACATACACAGCTGTCAACACAAGATGGCTTCCAAACCCCAGCTATTCTGTTTCAAGGTCAGATGTTTTATTTTTTTCCTACAAATTAAAATAGATCTCAAAGCTCCTACACATACACACGTGGACAAAATTGTTGGTACCCTTCGGTCAATGAAAGAAAAACTCACAATGGTCACAGAAATAACTTTAATCTGACAAAAGTAATAATTTAAAAAAATTCTATGAATGTTAACCAATGAAAGTCAGACATTGCTTTTCAACCATGCTTCAACAGAATAATTTAAAAAAATGAACTCATGGAACAGGCCTGGACAAAAATGATGGTACCCCTAGAAAATACTGAAAATAATGTGACCAAAGGGACATGCTAATTCAAGGTGTGTCCACTAATTAGCATCATAGGTGTCTACAATCTTGTAATCAGTCAGTGGACCTACATATAGGGCTCCAGGTAGTCACTGTGTTGTTTGGTGACATGGTATGTACCACACTCAACATGGACCAGAGGAAGCGAAGGAAAGAGTTGTCTCAGGAGATTCGAAAGAAAATTATAGACAAGCATGTTAAAGGTAAAGGCTATAAGACCATTTCCAAGCAGCTAGATGTTCCTGTGACTACAGTTGCACATATTATTCAGAAATTTAAGATCCATGGGACTGTAGCCAACCTCCCTGGACGTGGCCGCAGGAGGAAAATTGATGACAAATCAAAGAGACGGATAATCCGAATGGTAACTAAAGAGCCCAGAAAGACTTCTAAAGAGATCCAAGGTGAACTTCATGCTCAAGGAACATCAGTGTCGGATCGCACCATCCGTCGTTGTTTGAGCCAAAGTGGACTACATGGGAGACGACCAAGGAAGACACCATTGTTGAAAACAAATCATAAAAAAGCCAGACTGGAATATGCCAAACTACATGTTGACAAGCCACAAAGCTTCTGGGAGAATGTCCTATGGACAGATGAGACAAAAATTTAACTTTTTGCCAAGGCACATCAGCTCTACGTTCACAGATGGAAAAATGAAGCATATGAAGAAAAGAACACTGTCGCTACTGTGAAACATTGAGGAGGCTCTGTTATGTTCTGGGGCTGCTTTGCTGCATCTGGCACAGGGTGTCTTGAATCTGTGCAGGGTACAATGAAATCTCAAGACTATCAAGGGATTCTAGAGAGAAATGTGCTGGCCAGTGTCAGAAAGCTGGGTCTCAGTCGCAGGTCATGGGTCTTGCAACAGGACAATGACCCAAAACACACAGCTAAAAACACCCAAGAAAGGCTAAGAGGAAAACATTGGACTATTCTAAAGTGGCCTTCTATGAGCCCTGACCTCAATCCTATTGAGCATCTTTGGAAGGAGCTGAAACATGCTGTCTGGAAAAGGCACCCTTCAAATCGGAAACAACTGGAGCAGCTTGCTCATGAGGAGTGGGCCAAAATACCTGCAGAGAGGTGCAGAAGTCTCATTGACAGTTACAGGAATCGTTTGATTGCAGTGATTGCCTCAAAAGGATGTGCAACAAACTATTAAGTTAGGGGTACCATCATTTTTGTCCAGGCCTGTTCCATGAGTTCATTTTTTTTTATAATTCCGTTGAAGCATGGTTGAAAAGCAATGTCTGGCTTTCATTGGTTAACATTCATAGAATTCTTATTTATTATTACTTTTGTCAGATTAAAGTTATTTCTGTGACCATTGTGAGTTTTTCTTTCATTGACCGAAGGGTACCAACAATTTTGTCCACGTGTGTATGTTTATTAATATATACATAACTGTTTTTTTTTTTTTTTTGTACACCTTAAAATCTCTGCTTCATTTTTATGACAAACATATTTTGCAGTTCAGGGAATCTACCACAGGACCACCGATGAGGGAATATTCGGATGGTGAACAATGACACATTAATGCTCATAAATATCTGCAATACTGTTTTTGATTTGTGCCACTTTATTAGAAACAAACACTATGTCAGTTCACATGGCTGGTGTACACCAGTTCAAGGCTAGGTTTTTTTTTTTTTCACATTGACATGTGGTGTTAATCACTGCTTAGTTTAACCACTGGCTGGATATGTTTGAGCAGAGGACTGTTTCCCCAACCCAGCAGTTACACTCTGTAAGATGTCACTGCTTTGTCTGTGTCAGTGCTATGCTGTGCTGTGCTGAGAACAGTCATGGTTCCATGGAGGTCCCATTTCTGGATGGTGAACAACAACAGATCAGTAAATCTCCATGAACAATGTGTACGTATAAGGTTTTCCTGATAAAGGGCTCAATGATTGTATGTATACTTGTATTCACCACATAGTGGCTATGTTATTCTATGTTGGCCATGTTATACTTTGTCCACCTAAAAAATATCCGGGTTAATGCTAGGAGTAGTGCTAATCTAGAATCAGCTTTGTTTCCATCACATCATCATTGGAGTGGTGTTTTTGTGTCACAGGGCATTGAAGTACCCTTATTATCTAGCCTCTTCTGCATGCTCATAGCTCACAGACTCCCATGATTGGCTAGTGTCACTGTGATTGACAGAGGACATTGTATCTTGCATGACCTCCTAAAGTGAGTGACCTCACTTTGTTGCTATGCAAGTGTTATTATGCGTAATCTTTTGGGTCAAACCCCTAGCAATACTGCATACTGGGTTAAATTATAGTTTGCATTAAAAAAATTGTTAGCAGGTATGTCTGAAGTATACATTAAATAAGATATAATTTTTGATAAGATAAGATTTTTGAAATCACCTTTTAATGTAGCCGATAGTGTCCTCAGGGTTGACCTGTGCTATTCTCTCGGTGTCATTCAGAAACTTCAGCCTTAGCACCATGTTTCTCTGTGCATTGTCGGGCACGTCTTCAGAAGCGGACGCCTGTGTGGCGTCTGAGGCACTGGCTGGTGGCTGCGTGCTGAGCGAAGGTCCCGGGATGCCTCTGTGTCTCAGACCTTCTGCCCCCAACAGGCTTTCCTCTCCTGCAGCCTCTGCACTGCCCCCATGCCCCTCAGCTCCACTCTCAGCTCCCGTCTCAGTCTTATCGTCTTCCCTTGAGCTGCGAGGTGGAGAGGTAATGTCACTAGGTGGACGGGACTCTTGGCTCTCCGGCTCTGCCGAGGGGACCGAGCCTGAGCCGGATGGTACAAGGTGATCAGGTGGCTCAGCCGTGTGCGTGGAAGCCCAAGCCAGGACCAGGACGAGCAAGAGGAACACGACTCCGAAGAGCAGAGTGACCTCATCGCCCACGCCCTCGATCAGAGCCATCCTGGCCGGCTGTGTCCTGGACTAAGGCAACTTTGTATTAGGCACCTGCAGCACAAAAGAAAGATGTTGCGATGCATTATGCCCATGATATCTAAATTTGATTCTGAACGGCTCATAACTTCTTCATAATTTAATGTAAGAGATGTTTATGCTTTTGGCTAAAGTGTCCTTAAAACCTAATATCTACGAATAAAATACATGCTCTAAGGAAAAACAAATCTGTATATCAGCAACTAGAAGTTTCAAATAGCAGAAAATGGAGAATTTTTTAACGTAATTTAATCTCCAAGTATGACACCTAGTTATCTAGTCAAATGCATTAATACCAACCCATACCACCCTTAGCAAATGTTATATACCTAGGGAGGTGATGATATGATGCCATGTTGAAGTCATCCTCCCCTGATAATGACTGCTGCTATTTTTGCTTGACATGCTATTAGCAAAGTTGTATGATATTTTCCTGCACTGGACTGTTCAGCTCAGGTTAATTTCTGTCTGCACACCCACACACTGTTATACATTGTCTCTCTGGTCTGTGGATGGACAAAAGATGCCCGTAAGCACTTTCTCCAAAAGCTTCCTAACTAAATTAATAACACCTATTTAATCTAATTGTGCATTGGGCTACTTTGAATAAACAACCAACACCCCTGACACACAACACGGGTGCCCGGCCTAGAGATTTTCCCATCCCCTAGGAAACATTTGCAAGGAAACATTTGCAAATACAATTTTCAAGGCCACATATTCTTGTGATTCTGGTGTTAAGTGTCTAAAGGTTACATCATGTTCAAAGCAAGATTTATATACAGTAAATAAAGATAAATCTTGTTTTGAACATGATGTAACCTTTAGACAATTAACACCAGAAGTTATAAGCATTTCAGGCTGGTTATATTATTGTATTGGGTTTTAATACTTCAATACTTGTAACACACACATCTTATCTTCTGCTCCACGCACAAGGCCAGTAGGTGGTGTTATTGCACCAACCGCCCATGAACTAAAAAGAAGAAGAAGAAGAACCGATACTCTCGCAAAATGGAGTATTTGCGAAAGTAGTTTGTTTTACCTGCAAAAGCTGGAATTTCCATTAAGACCATTTAACTCCTGCAAGTTTACCAAAATAATTAAAGCAATGTAAATTAATTTTGAATCAGAACCTGACCAATAACAACAACTGCAACTATATTGCATAATCACAATTAAATCACACTGCTTTTGCAGCACCTCAGACCTGGGTGAGCAATTTCCAGTTTCTCAGGTCAAACAGGTGTTATCAAATGGAGCACCATAACATGGCTATACAGTGGTGGCCAAAAGTATTTATACGACATAAGCTACGTATTATAGTTCTCATTGTACACAAAACAGGTGATGTCACCAAC
Organism: Clarias fuscus; assembly: GCA_030347435.1. Classification (NCBI taxonomy): domain Eukaryota; kingdom Metazoa; phylum Chordata; class Actinopteri; order Siluriformes; family Clariidae; genus Clarias; species Clarias fuscus. Next base: position 10,767,170 of record CM059205.1, on the reverse strand, counting down.
TAGTTCTCGTCTATATGCTAATTAGAATCAGCTGGTATAGTTAATGAATACAACAAATATGTGGCAGGTCCTGTAAGCTGGGGTGTCCACTTCTCCAGAAAAACGTCTAAAACTTGGTAATTCTGACATTAATTGTGAACTTCAGTGGCAAATTTCTGTACACAACCTCCAGGAAATAATCAAGCAGACATGGATTGAGCAAGTGACACCAGAATGCTGCAGACATCTTTTTGACTGTATGCCCAGCCGGATACAGCAGGATTTGAAGAATAAAAATAGTAAATATTGGTGGTTGTTTAGCAAGTTGATTGCATACAATAAATAACCCTTGTTGTCTTGATTGTCATTATTAAAACAAAATTGAGAATGCCAACTGAATTGCATTTTTTCAAGGGAAAAAATAATGTAGCAGAGATTAAACTTCTGAACTTAAGTTTTCTAAACTCTGTCGTTCTCAGCTTTGTTCTGTTGCGGCGAATAAAAAAAACATTCTGATCTCATTCAATTTTGAGTTAGTTATTAAGTTTTAAAGTTATTAACTTTTTTTAGCCATTAACCTACACACTAATCTGATTTTGCAAATGGATTAATAAGATACTTTATATATAGAATTCTGTTTTATTTGACACATACTGAAATATCTGATTAAGAGATATTCTAACTCTTTGTACAAGCTCATTAGACTGAAATTACAGCTTCAAGCCTTCAGATTTGCACACCTGATTTCCTGGGGAATCACCTTAAACTCAGACTGGACAGAAATGTCTACAAATGTTCTATGGCATTCTGTCTGGGCCACAAAAGCACATTTAGAGTGTTGCCCTGAAGCTACTCTTCCATCGCCATGGCTGTATGCTTCCAGGTTGTTGTCATGGGTCTTTATCCTAATGTCTGGAGCATTCATCCTTCCCATCCCTTCCATTGTATACTCCATACCTCCATAGCATAAATATCCACTGCTACAGATAGTATCAATCAGGTTTCTCCAGATCACCTCAGACCAGAGAGTCCTCATGCTCTCAGCGTCTAAACCTTCAATTACTCAGAAGAACCTTAAATAGTTGATGGAAGATTTCTAAACTGGTTGGTGCTATATCTGCAGAGGACTTCTGAAGCCCAGTTACAATGGCCATTAAGTTCTTGGTCGCCTTCATGACTAAGGCTCATATGGGTTGGCATATGGATCTGGCTCTAGGAAGAGTCCTGGTGGATCACAACATGTTCCTTTTCACAATGATGAAGCCCACTGTGACCTTGGAAATATCTAAGTCTTCCCCAGCTCTGTGTCTCAAGACAATTTAAAACATGATGTCTACAAAGACTTTCTTGGACTTCATGGCACTGTAATTTGTACACTTTATATCAGTTAAAATTGCCACTCCTGACTTCAGTAACGTTCTAGACATTTCAAGACAATCTAATCAAACAAGATATAACAATGGCGTTCAGTCAAGAGTCTAAATACTTATTTTTTTAATTAATTCAACAGATGATCTAAAGACATATTCGTTCATGGTTCTTCGCTTACCTTATTTTAGGTCATGCTACTGTGTGTAGTATTGTCTACTTATAGATGAATGAATAACAAAAAGGTTCAATTTAAAAATCATTATCTCCTCATAACTCCTCATAATTTTTATGACAGATAACTAATCCATTTATCATTTAGCAATACAGCAATTCTTTTTCTTTCAAACAGCAAATGAAATAACTGACATTTTTGTCATTTCCCTACTATTTCCCACTTAGAATGATTATTATTATTATTCATGTACGTCCTTGTTTTTATATACACTCCCAATCAAAAGTTTAGACACATAATTTCATGGTCTTTCCTGATTTTTTTTTTCTACGTCGTAAAACAATGCTGAAAGCATCCAAAATGTGCAAGAATCTCCTTTGAACAGCTGATATTGAGATCCGTCTGCTACTTATGCCCTATAAAGCCTTCATAACAGCTCTAATCCGAGGGTTAATTGGTGGTTTTTGAGGTACGTTTTGGTCTTGCTTTCCTGATATGGTCTTTATAAGAGCCAGTTTCATCATGGGTTAGCAAATGTACTGAAATGAAAATACTGTTCTTTCAAGAACTATTGCAGAACAGCCAACTTTCGTGTTACAAAATAAAAAATGACTATTGTTGATTCTTAATAACACATGTGTATTTCATAGTTTTGAACAAAAAATTGAGTATTGTTCTGGAATGTGTAAAAATTATCCAATCTTGTGTCCGAACTTTAGACTGGTACTTATATGTTCTTGTGGATTTGCATTGCACTAACTTTGGTCATCTCTAATGTTTACGCAACGTAAGCTCTATAGTGTGCAATCACATGCACAAACCTGCTTTTGTCTTACTTTCCTCATTGCTACTGGATATTTGGAATTTCCTTCAATAATCTATTTACTTATCTATCTATATAAATCTATCTAATCAATTTTGGATTTAAATCCATATCAATTTAGCAAGAAATGCAAAAAGAAAAGCAGGAATAGGTCTGAATAGTTTCCAGACCCAAAGTACCTAGTGTCTCTTCAACTATGTTATCTGTTTATCTGGACTTTAGTCTGTAAAGGCTTGCATGTACTGTAAGTAGACCTTTACAAACCTAGTTAAACCCTGCAATAAATGTAACACTAATAGTGTTCAAGTACTACTAGTAGGAAATTGTGCATGGGTGCACGTCGTGCGGACTGGCTGCACCCATGCACAATTGCCTACTAGTAGTACTTGAACACGATTAGTGTTACATTTATTGCAGGGTTTAACTAGGACTGGGTGCACGACGTGCCGACTGGGTGATATGCTGCTGCCAGGTGTGACTTCTGTCTCCAGGACAAACAACTGACTGACTGCACTGTGCATACATCACACCTTTTCCACAAACCAGAATATGAGGGTTCACAGTCCAGACTAAACCTAATACTGACTCATTAGATGATAATGTTTAAGTAACTCAACAACATCTTAATGCCTGAATGTTTTTACTAAATTGGTAAAGCAACCTGAGCCAGAAGGAAGATAACCGAGCTGTCAGGAGAATATGACTATTGACATCTGGCAGTTTGAGTCAGAGTGAAAGCTTTAAACAACAAGCTTGTATGAATAAAACATCATGAGCTAAGAGAATTTCCTAATACATATAACACATATAATGTCAAACACCAGCTCCATGACACGCTACAGCTAAACTAGCTTAACAGCTGTTGATTTGTGTTAGCTAGGTGCTACCCGGAAAAAAAAAATCTAATAAAATACTAAAATGAGTTAAACAATCGGGAAGTTGTATCGTTCTACAAGAAAAATACTTACTGTTGACATATCACACCTCATGACAGTACATCATTGAATCCGTTTTACTTTTATATTTCCTGATATTTTGCGGACAGACTGGCCACATTAGCATGAACCATCACTTCCGGCTTAAACACCTCTAACGCCAAGATAAAAGTCCTAACGTACTTTAATACGTATTTATGTACAGTATGTTTTTGTCGCATAAAATGTTTTTTATTTTATTTTTTACCCTACGATTGCCAAAAAATTACAGATTTTCTTAACTAAAATATGTTTCCCAACCAGAAGTCTCTTATGTGACTGTCTAAAAGCAACGAGTATTTACTGATTCCATTTTGCATTTACAGTCAGTTAGCTATACAAATGATACTTTTTTTTTCTTTTTTTCTTCCCGTTACGCAGCCTCTCAAGTTTCACGACTTGGTAAAATGTCCATTACATACCAATGGCCAAGGTGTGGGAACAAAATACTCTGTTGTGGCTATGACTTACTAAGGCATGGGAACAATATAGTATAATGCTTGGCCTTAAGATACTGTGTTGTGGCCATGAATTAAGAACATATGGTAATGAGATCATTCATGTCCCAGATGTGACAAGATGATTGTTGTTTTGGAGTTATGTTGTGTGTCAGTGAGTAATCTTCCATAAATGTAAAATAAAATACAAATAAAAGTAATAATCTTCTCTATACTAACAGTTATAAACAAAATAAAATAAAATAAAAGTGGCCACATCATACTGTATCTTATTCCAATACCTTAGTAAGTCATGGCCACAACATAGTATCTCGTTCCCATGCCTTACCGAGTAGTGGCAAGAACATAGTATCTTGTTCCCACACCTTAGTAAGTACTGGCCTACAACATAGTATCTTGTTCCCATGCCTTAGTTGTTCATGACCACAACATAGTATTTCATTCACACAAATTATTAAGTAGTGGCCACAACATAGTGTCTTGTTCCCACGCCTTAGTAAGTACTGGCATACGACATAGTATCTCGTTCCCATGCCTTAATAAGTACTGGCCTACAACATAGTATCTTGTTAACATGCTTTATTTTGGCATGGCAACAACATAGTATGTTGTTCCCATGCCTTAGTAATTTATGGCCACAACATAGCATCACATTCCCATGCCTTAGTAAGTCATGGGCACTAGTAGTTCATTCACACACATTAGTAAGCAGTGGCCACAACATAGTATCTCATTCCCATGCCGTAGTACGTCATAGCCACAGCATAGTATTTTGTTTCCAGTCCTTAATAAGTCGTGGCCACAACATAGTATTTCGTGTACACACATTATACTACAGTATTTTGTTTCCATGCCTTAGTAAGTTGTGGCCACAACATAGTATTTCGTTCCCGTAATGTTACCAGAGGGGCTTAACACCTGAGGAAAAAAAAAAAAAATACACCTTTAAAAACTGATTACATGATCACTTTAATATCAACACTGAGGTATATCATTATTTATTTATGTATTTTTATTGCTTTAATTACACTTTTTATATAGTTTGTCCACTGTAATTTTGTAATTTACCTGGGTTGTAGGAACAGATGATTACACTGCAATTTTGATGAGTACACAACAAAGCTGAGCTGCTGTAATCTGAGGTGCTGCTTTTCAGGAAACAGCCAGTGTGATCAAATTACTAAATCACTTTAAATTATCAGCATAATACAATCATCTTACCATTACATTTATGTTAACTGTTCCAACGGTGTCTCAGTGGTTAACAATCTTGCCACACACCTCCAAAAAAATAAACCACAGTTTCAAAAAGCCCGATGGCTGATTGGTTACTGGCTTTTGTTTCCAGAGTTCAAACATCGTTATGAAGAAAATAAGTAACGACATGGGTATATTTTCACAATACCACCAAATCTTTTAAATACAAATTTAAGGATAAACGTTATTAATTCTATTTTAATTAATTACCTTATTTGACTCAAACAGATGTTTTAGAAGTGCACTAATGTACAGCTGTCACATCCATCTGATCCATTTCTTCTTTCAGCGTATGTGTTTTCTAATGGGGGCTGAAATCCTTTTATGATGCAGACGAGAAATTGACTAAACTGACCTTCTCGCAGTATTTTGCATTTTTGAATTTTTAATGTTAGTTACAACTGACAGTAACTGTAATCAAATTGGATCAAATTAATGTTTGAATAGTTTATCATAGCAAAACACTGCATTAAAATAACATACAGTAAAACGATCTGACCAACTAGAAGGTACAAAAAAATCTAAAAAAAATAGAAAACCATTTAACTTTTGTCTAATAGTAACATCTAGGTGTGTTAAACAGCTTAGAATATGCCACCGTATGTTTGAACCCAATCAGCGTTTGAGTGATATATATTATATATAATACAGAAATATTGGAACATTCAAAAGACAAGTGTGTGTAATTCATAGGTTTCCTCTGTTAGATTAACTGTTTATACAGATATTAGCTCTGAATGTATACTCATGGGTGGCACAGTGGCCTTCATCTGGAGAAAACAGCATTTGTAGTTAAAAAAAGGTAAACCACCATGAATACCAGAGAGCTGTCATTGGAAGAAAAGTGAACAAGTGTGTACTAAATAAAAGGGAACAAAGGTGTACTAACAACCAGACATCCGACAGGTAGACGAAGAAAAACAACTGCAGTGGTCAGGTTATTACAATCCACCATTTTAAGAAGACTTTGAGAGGAGAAATATAGTGGCTATGCTAAGTTGTAAGATTTAGATGCAAATATCAGTATGTACAAACCTAAAATCTATTGCCTCATATTCATCATTTGATTGCCAGTCAGTGTATAGCAAAAACAAGAGAACCAGCCTCGTCGTTCCATTACTTTCAGAGAGGACTGTATATGAATTTCTTTAATAATTACGGAGGTTAGACGTTTCAGCCACACCCACTTCTATCAAGTGCATACAATTAAGCACATAGGTATGTGATTTCTATAGACAACCACAGTAGAACGAGTTAAGTGACTAAACATGGCACTGTTACGGTATGTCACCTTTGCCACAGATCACAGAAATCTCCACTGGAGTCTGCTCTCTATAGTGATGAATCTACAGTAGTATTCTGATAAATGAATCATGGTTTGGTGACTGCCAGGAGACACTATTTACTAAGTAGAACTGCATAGAACCAAAAGTAGAGTTTGGGATAATGGTCTGGCTCGGCTAGTCACCTAAGTTCCAGTGAACATTAATGCTGCAGCATACAAAGGCATTTTAAACAATTTTATGCATTGAATGTAGTGGCCACAGTTTGAAGAAAGCCTGCTCATTTTCCAGCATGACAATGCCCCTGTGCACAAAGTGAGGTGGAGGAACTCCAGTGCCCAGCACAAGTCCTTGATACCAAACCCTTCCCAACTACTGAGCACCTTCCAGAGGAATTGGAAAAGTGATTGCAACTTATTAGAGGGATATCCAACAATGTCATAAGGTGTAATGTTCAGGTGACCAAATATATCTTATTTATTGTACACTGTATATGTATTGAGGCTGAATGGTGACTTAGTGGCTGGAACTGTTTGTTGCCTTGCACCTCCAGGGTCCAGGTTCGATTCCCTCATTGTGCATGGAGTTTGTATGTTCTTCCCACACTTGGGGAGTTTCCTCTGGGTACTCCAGGTTCCTCCCACAGTCCAAAGACACAGTTTAGGTTAATTGCCATTTCCAAATTGCCCATAGTATGAATGGGCGCATGAGAGTGTGTATGTGTGTGCCCTGCGAAGGATTGGCACCAAGTCCAGGATGTACCCTGTCTCATGCCCTAAGTCTCCTGGAATAGGCGCCAGGCCCCCACGATCCTGTATACAGGATAAAGCAGTATAGATGACGAGTGTATACAGTATGTATTGGGAAGGTAAATATCCGGATAAATTAATCTGCAAATATGTTTTTAATAATAAACACAAACACAAAAGGGACAATAATATTAAAGAAGAAAGGATAATTGTATTCTTAATACAGTTTATTTGAGACCAACACACTATATAGTATACAAGACCAATGACTTTGTCTGGGTAAAAAAAAAAAAGTGACGCACAAGAATAAGATAAATCATGTCAAGTCTAACTGGTGATTTTTATGGTGCTATTTGATGCTATAACAATAAAAAAAATCAAGAAAATAAATAAACAGGCCCACGCCATTAAAAACCTTATGTTCAAATGTAATTATTATACATATGTCAGCAATAAAGCGATTCACATTAAGCCCAAATAAATACCAGCTGTTTCTGTAGGATTTTTTTTTCATTCAACTGTTGTAGCCATGGTCTACAGAGAGCTTACTAAGGATGTAAAAGAAGATTTCACTCAGGAAAAGAGTATGAAATAGTTTCCAAAGCATTAGATCGTCAACAATAGGGAAAAATTGTCTACCACAAGGACATTCCCATGGACCGCATTAAATTAAAGATAAAAAGATGAGAATTGATCAGAGACACTATCATAGACAATAGGTCTATGACAGTATAAAGGACATCTACCACGTACTGTCACTCCATGGCTCTGTCCACCAGGACGGATCTCGTACCCCCTTTTTAATGAGATCAGTCTTATGGCAGGCTTATGGCATCCAATAGAAAACTTCCTATAATATCCAATCAGGGAGACTATCTCACCCCTTTTTTTGGTTGTAGGCTTCACAGAAATATGGAGGCATATATTTAGATCTAGATCTTGCTCGTCATGACTGAGCAAACCAGGCCAGGTTAGGTGTGCACTCATCCTGTTGTGGTTTTAATGGGTTTACATTGTGATCAGAGTACAGACTGTCTCGGCAGCTCTAACATTACAGGTTCCGCTGTAATTAAAATGGAGGTTTAGAGCCACCTAGTTTTAAATATTTCTAATATGTTTTAGTACTGAATATTTATTTAAAGGCTGGCAAGACGATGAATGCACATATATCATTAACCTGAATAATTATCCTCTTATTAGTTGTGGTGCTGGTTAGAAGAATGATATTGTATGTGACTAAAAATGGATATTGCCACCTCTGAGCAAAAAGGATTCTCTGGGGCCTGGAACACACTGGTTTTCTCAAATAATTCATTCATAAAGACAAAGAAAATAAGGGCAAACTCACAATAGTTAAGCTTGACTTTGCTAATCCCTTTGGCTCACAGGTAGGGTGTATTCAACACCACTGGCATGTGTTTTCACATGTGGCAATCAAAATGAGCCATTGCAATACATAGTCTTTTATCACCACTTTACTACGCTGCCATCAGATTATCCGGAGCCATAGCAGTTCCTGGCAACTCTTTTCTTTCACTGGGGAAAGAGCTCTCCCTTTCGTAGCACCTTCATAGTAAAAAAAAAAAGTGATAAAATTCACTGTAAAGTGCCCCTGCAGGAGAGCAAAAGCTATAAAATTACCTTTATGATGCTCTGACAGTAAACATGACAAATTTCCCTCGAAGGTTCCTCAATAGTAGAGAAAACATGACAAAGTACTCCTCAAAGGTGCCCCTATAGTGGAGCAAAGAAGATAAAGTGCCCTGTAAGATGCCCCCAGAGTAGTAAGGTACTAAGGTAAAGCAAAACACCATAATGTGCTTTCTAAGATGTTTTGCTTTTAGATGATTTCTACAAATTGGCCTTTTAACTGGGGAGAAATGACTGCATGACATATATCTTTTATGCAAGAAAACCCATGATGCTTGATGGGTTTTTGCAAATGCACTTGACAATTTTGTTCTTACAAGAAATATTCCAGAATAGCCGACCTTTGTGTCTTAAAACAACAACTTGCGGTCATGTTGTTGTTACTCAATTACCAAATGGCATGTGTTATTTCATAGTCAAATCCAGTACTATTTTAGAAAAAAACAACAAAATTGATTTAAAAAGGTGTGTCCGTGCTGTAACCTCTCGCAGCCGGAGGCATAGAGAGAGCTGATTGGCCGAAAAAGGTGTGTCCAAACATTTGGACTGGTACAGTAGATTTTCTTTACTTGATTTGTTAAAACACGGTCTCATTAGCCCATAACTAGATAACTATGATGATTTGACGATGATAACTAGACAAATTTTGGGACACCCTGCAACAGTGCTCCATAATCACATGAAATGCCCAAAATCCACGGGTCCGAACAGGAATATACACACACACAGGTGCTGACCAACGCTGATGCAGCCGCTGGTGATGTAATGAGCGTGCCCCGTTCTTTATTACGTAACAATAAACTCTGAGGTCATGAATGTGATGTCATACACATCAGCTCATGTTGTTCAAGAAGGAGAACAAAAACAACAAACAGAAACGTTGTTTCCTTGATTCATTTTATTTACATTTAAGCTTTAATTTCAAACAATCACCATGGAACATGTCCCTGAATCTTTGGTGACCTATGACAACCCGCTGTTAGTGACCAAAAACATTGAGGAGATATCATCAAAGACTATGCATCTGAGCACCGCCATCCTAGATCCTGTTCCACCTCCACCCAAAGCCAAGAGCTCCACGACTGAGGCTAGTACACAGCAAATAGAGGAGATTCTTGATGCCATCTTACCACCAAGGGAATGGACCGATAATAATCAACTGTTTGTGCAGCATTTGTCCATCAAGCCATCCACCCGGAAAGATGTCAGTCAACTGCAAGAGAAACTGGATCTCCAGCTGAAGCAGAGACAGGCCAGAGAAAAGGGCATGTGCTCTGTCCGCAGAGAGATGTACACACAATGCTTCGATGAGCTAATCAGACAAGTTACCATCAACTGCGCTGAGAGGGGTGTGATGCTTTTACGGGTGAGAGATGAAATTAACATGACCCTAGCTGCCTATCAGACCCTGTATGCAAACAGTGTGGCCTCAGGCATTAGGAAAGCTCTGGAAGCCAAGCAAGGCGTGTCAGATATGGAGAAAAAGATTGCGGACTTGGAGAATGAGAAGAGGGACCTAGAAAGACAGGTAAATGAGCTACAGTCTAAATACAATGCAAAGGAGCGACAAGAAAATGAAAGGCAGCAGATGATACAGAACAAATACGCTGAGGCAATTCAGTTTCTCAGTCAAACCAACGAGCAACTTAAGGCCCAGGTGGATGCAATTATTCTCCCGTCAAAATGATTGCTGACTGAAACATTCAGGCTGACAGAGAGACAGCAAAGTAGCTATTTGAGATAAAATTCACATTTATGTAGAGCATTGATTTAGTGTTATGTCTAAAATAATGTCAAAATATAATTCGCTGATCCGCAATGGACAAGAAGTCTAAAGAAAAAAAAAAAGCTTTGGCTGAGTCTCCGTGCTGTCAGCCACAGGATCTCTGCTCTGTTGGGCCCTGGCCAGGACCTCCGAGGTGTAATTCACCACCCAAGATCTCTGTGCTGCCAATCTTCAGCCTCGAGCTCTGCACTGTAGGTATCAAGCCAGGAACTCGGAGTTGTTTTCCCCTGTCCTGGAGCTCTGTGCTGTCAGCTCCAAGCCAGGACCACTCTTGCACAGGCCAGGATCTCTGCACATTCATTTCCCAGCCAGGATCGATGCACTGTCCACTTCCATCCTGGAGCTCAGTGCTTTCAGTCCACAGCCATGACCTCTAAGTTCTAGCCAGGATCTCTGTGCTGTCAGCACCAAGCCAGGACCATTGAGTTATTTTTTATCCACAAGCCGGGATCTCTGAAAAGTCAGCCCCCCTGTCAGGATTGTTGCACCATCAACCCCCAGCCTGGAGCTCTGTGCTTGCAGGCCTTAGTCATGACATCTGAGGTCTCATCCACCAGCCAGGATCCCTGTGGTCTCTAACCTTAGCCCCTAGCCAGGAGCTCTGCACTACTGGACCCCCTTGTCCCAGAGCCTTGTACTGTCGCCCCAGGCTGGTGCAATGCTAGGATCTCGTCAGTCAACATAAGAGTCCTACGGAACCATCTGTGGCCAGGAATCCACGTAAACAAAACTGGCAGTGCTCTCGTCGTGGGAGGGGAATAATCTCACCTTTAATGCCACCTCATACAGTACATGCAGTGGTCCAAAATAATGCGTTTTTTCCATGGTTATTTTGGGTTAATTCAATTTTATATTTTAACAACAGCAATTTTTTTTTTATTGAAATTTTACCCTGATAAATGCTTCATACTTGCTGTGTGAGATTAATATATATTTTTTAATTAAGTAGTACAAACCACTCTTGAGTTGTTTCTTTTTCAGCAAAACCAGCAGGGTTCTTGGAGACCAGAGTTAAGAGCTAGATGTTTCTCAAAAATTAGTGGCACAATTTTATTTTTATTTTTTTCAAATTTATTTGGAATGTCTGACATAAAGTTTCTTTATCCAGTTCTTCACTGTCAAAAGAATTTTAAGGGCATTTTAGGGAATATTAACAATAAAGAAAGAAAAATATTAAAAAGGAATGATGACTTATACAATTTAAATTTAATTATATAGCTAAAGGTTTTTTTAAAAATTAAATGAATAAAATTATTTAAGATCATTTTGCTGCATTTCTCAATTTTTGACAGATAAAAGCCTTTACACGGCTGGAAATTTGATCCCGGCAGCACATTTACTGGACAAACACACACACCATCCATCCATCAACCCATTCACATGCTCGCCAGTTTGTCCAAGCTTTCTGTCCCTACACATTCATTTTCACTCAATTTTTAATACACATTTACTGCCATATTTATGCAAGTTCTTTTATTCATTTTACTAATGTAAATGATTAAAAATCTTAACTAAACTGTAATAGATCATGTAAGTAATGCAGGCTGAGTGATTTTGAAAGATTTATATACATTTGCCTCCTTTAGAAGTCACCTTGTACCTCCAGGGTTCGGGTTCGATGTGGGTTTTAGCTGGCAGCTCCTCTCCCGTAATTTTTTCTTTTACAGATTTGAAGTGCTCAAAAGTAACTTAGTTTAACAACAGACTGCTATAAATTTGATAACCAGTGGTGGTCTATTTTTAGCTACTTTATGACAAATTATGGGGGTACAAAGTCTAAAAGTTGAAACTGCATTTGGTAGCTGTTTATGGGGACTAAACTGTTGGAGAGATAGCAGAACCTTCTAAAAATTCACTTGTCTCATTGTCCAAATACCTAAAAATCTGACTGTATCAAATAGCTGGGAAACACTTGGTCTAATACATTAGAATAGGCATTCGCACATTTTCTGGAGATAACTGTAAGAAAAAATTCTGCAGACTCCTTGATTACAAACTGATTTTATAAAATGAGTCCAATTATTCCTTTATTAGGCTTGTTATTTAAACGTATTCAATGTTCAGGCTATTTATTTGTGATATAACCTTTATTCCTTCATTTTCTATAGAATGCAATAATAAAATTGGTAGTGATAGGTCTACTTGTTTTGGGGTTATTTAGATTTGAGTAAACACATTCAAACCCAAGTAATCAGTAAAATAACTTAATGCCATCCCTATAATTACTGTCATCCCTAAATAATTACAATTAATTCATAAATAATAAAGTAAATTTTTTGAAATATTGTATGGTTATAACATGAAATAAAAACCCACTTTAAGAATATACAGATCAAAACACGCAGACAGTTATTTCCTGCTTTTACTTTTTTTTAATAATCATTTTATATAGACATTTTAATATGTATATATAAACAAAGATTTTCAGTTTCCCCACCTTTTACCAAACACACAGACATCCACTCACTGAGTCTTCTTACATTCAACACTTGCCATAATAAATAATTTCTCTTCCAAAAAAACAGAGCAAAGCCAACGCACACAGCGACAATGTCACAATGAGAACTAGATTACACAAAACGAGCCTTAAGTATTACTGCCATCTAAACCAAACTGCACTAAAACCTTAATGTCCAAACTGAAACATGTCAAACCTCTCATAAAATGTTTACAACTCTACATGATCCTACTGATGTATTTGTGATACTGGAGACAAAAGATCAGCTCTAATCATCTGTTTTAACGTGAAAGTTCTCACTAATGTACTAACCCTAGGTCTCTGACATGCTTCTCTTTCAAAAAACAGATTTGAAATATGGGACACAGTGACGCTAATGAGTTCAACACCACATGGGAACATATCGGTACTTCTTTAACCAGCTTACGAATTCAGCAGTCCACTGAGTGCGTTGCTTTGCATTCCTTTAAATGAGAAAATAGATCATTTCTTCTGAGAAAATAAAATATATTGATATAATCCATCTCCTTTATACATTCTTCATGATCGTAACGGACTCCTTTCAGCTATTGTATGTCTGTTCATCATGGCAAGTCACACCGTCCTGCTTGGTTCATAATGTCACACACGGTCAGTCAGATCTGGAAAAATGAGCAGGCTCTTTTTTTTGATGGTTATATCTGCAACAGACACCTCTGCAACTCTATTTGCTTTCATACAGTCAGACACTATGTCTGGAAGTCATTCTCAACTAAAACGTCTCTGCGGATTGAGAACGGCTCCTCCCCAAACACTAACAAGAGACAGATTATCAACAATGGAGATAAAAACACTAGCAGAGATCTTAGCAGTGGAACAATATTATAAACGAGTAATAAGAGTGCCTAAACCCTGTTAGCACATCATATACCAAAAAAAGTACCAACAGACACTCGATCTGGACAAAATATAAAACCAATCTTCGTTCACAGAAGCAAAAGAGATTGTGGCCTCCATTTGCATGCATAACCTGGACATAAAGCAGCATCCTCCAGGGGTGAGAGGGTTCATTTTGATGCTGAGCTGAGCTCAGAAATACAGGATCTGTGGAACCTAATATAGTCCGGATTCCTAGATTACCTACTGAGAACTACAGCTGTGCTTAATTCTTAAGCCAATATATCACAATTATGTTTCTTGACTGATCATTACTATTGAACAATTATTTCGGTATTTACTGAGATACTGAGAAGGACAATACATTTTTATGTACCTGCTGATATCCAAGCCTACTGAAAACAGCTTTGTTTATAATCACCACTTAAACTCTAAAAGGATTTGAACCATTACATCAGCTCATAGATAGTATACTGCTAAGTATAATATAATTATACTAATTTAAGATTATCCTGCTGCCTGAAAGCCTCAGTGTTGTTCATCGTACATGAATTACTGAATGGATTACAGAAAGCTGAATTGTATTATGATTCTTGCATAAACTCAAACCTGTGAAATCCATGTAAACAAGAGTAAAATATACAGTATGCATGTACACAATTTATTTTTTGGCAGAATATCAGTCATTAAAGGTCCTCAAATTAATTAACACTAGACATGTTTTGGTTAATTTGTGCTTTCATCTCAAGAAGATAATGTGAGATAATGATACAATGGATAACCTGAAGCAATCTATTTAAGCCCATGACGCTGTATGGTACACACCCTGTCTATCCTGCCTAAATGTTTTTTAAGCATCATCATGGAGATGCTAGATATTGCCATTACCAACTAGTTGGAGAGACATTATAAAGACTGGACTACAAACAAGGGGCGTTCAAACCAAACAAAGAATTCTGATGAAAGGTTTTGTGAATGAAGGCATAAAACTGATTGACATCAAGCACAGTGCAGTGATGAGTTAGTCAAAGTAAAAGATTTGAATCCTGTAATCATTTTTAAAAAAAGCTTGTACATTTGTTAATGACGATCCCGTTCGAGGGGACTCGGAGCACACCGCAGTCGTTCCTATGGATATTTCTTGAGAGGAACAGCCGATTCATGAAAAAAAATCGACAGGTAACTTGTCGCAAACAAGTCATTCAGGAACACCACTTGAACATTACAGAAACGTAACTGGGAGTTATTGCCACATCCCTCCGTACAGTCCTGACCTCGTACCAAATTTTTGGCCCATTAAAGGAGTTTCTGGAAGGCCTGATCATGGCTCCAGCGTACTGAGAAACCTTTCTACCTTGATGGTATCCACGCACTAGTGAATTGCTCAAGTAAGGGAATTATTGTAGCAGGAGATTCTATAGAGAAATAAAGGGAGTTTTTATTGTCGCAAATGTGGTTATTCTGCGCAATCAAAAGTCCTGGTTTGACCCGAACGCCCCCTGAATATTCATTAGACAAGATCCGACAAACTGTTAAGGAAATTAAAAAGTGAATAAACTAAAATAAGTTTTGTATAACCAGTGCAATTTGCTGACTTTGATTAACATTTTTTTTTTGCTTTTCCACTCTTCACGCACCATTCGTACGAGCCAAACGCGGACTTTCTGCTCATACTTTCAAGTCCTGTTATGTCCACGCCTTTATTTCTGTCTCTATTTAAAACAGATCTTTAGGAGCACACAGTTAATTCAGAAATCTCTTGTCTGGCAACACTAATAAAGCTCTGAGGTGAATCTGAGGAGCGTTTGCAATGATCAATATGAACAAGTCTGCCATTTTATCATTTTTACCTTGCATAAGCAGCAGAATGAATTTCGCTCTCGTACTGTTAAGTTCTCTCATTTGTACACCAATTTCATTAAACTACAGAATACATACTGAAGAACTGTTTAGTCTAACTATGTGTTCAAAATTTTGCAGCTACACTGGGGTCCAAATATCCGAGTGCACTTCCGAATGCCACTGACTCACTGTCTTCATATTTGGCAGTAAATCAGAGGAAACTTGATTTCATCCCAAGTCACTCCTCTTACGAGCAACACCGTCTTCTAATAATCATCAGGGAAATCAGCAAGCTTTGGCTATGTGATTGTGTATTTGAGTAGGTTGAGGGTGTTCTAGAAAGTTCCTGGGTTTCATATTTGTTTCTAGAAATATTGTTTTTACATTTTGCCCAGAGGGATGTCATCAACCCTTCCCTAAGTCAAGAACTAAGACACCCACCCATCAGCTTAGTGTCACCACAAGATTTTCTAAAAGACAGGACTGGTCACATCCTGTGTGTCCAAACACACACACACACACACACACACACACACACACACACACACACACACACACACACACACACACACATCCTTCTTCCTCAAAACACCAATGCCTATTTAAACAGAACGTTGCACATGCTTGCAGACATGCTCATCCACACCTTAATACACACTCCCTCTCTCTCACACGCACACACGCCTCTGCTTTTCCAACGTCATAAAGGAACCTCCAGCAGCTTTTTGTGCAGGTACTGCTTCACTTCCTCGATTCCATTCAGCTTCTCCAACTCCAGATAGGGCAACTGAAGAAGACGAGCAGACACACAAGGGATGAGATTACGAGCTGACATCTTTTTAAAAACACTAAATACACATGACTTTACCTGGAGTATAACGTAGCCTAGCAGCTGCAGGTGGCGGTCTCTCATGGCCCGGGAACCCACGAGCACGTCAGAGTTGTGGCAGTAGTGCCATTTATCGTTTACCGACATTATCACCCTGCATGTAGAGAAGCACGTTAGTCAAGACATTAACTCTAAGATTGAGTGAGGTAAGACAAAAAAAACCCAAAACAGTTATAGCTTTTTAAAAGAGCATTCACTAAATGTGGGTATAAAATGTGGTCTTTGTCACAGTGATGTTACTTGACTCACTCTGCATCACTGACACCAAGACACAAGGATCATGTTTACTCTATACTGTTTTAAATAGAACTCTTAATAACTTTTAATGACGAAATACACCCTGATTTTTTTTTTTTACTCGAGTAAACATACCTTGCTCTTAAAAGGTCATTATGGCATGGAAAATTCCTGAGGTTGTTTTCCCTCAGGAAACCGATGGACAGATGTGCATAAATGAGAGTCAGTCAGGTTGTAAATATTGTGTGGCCAGAAAAGTATATATCAGGGGTTCTTAACTCCTTCTTGTCCTGCACATTTAAGTGTTTATCCCTACTCTGTCATACCCAGTTCAATTCAGAAAAGACATAGATAATTCACTGATTTTTATTAAATCATGTGTTCTGACAGCTGAGAAAACACATGGTGGGTCCTCCACGCTAATGTATATACACTGATCAGCCATGATATTAATACATCAAAATTTTATGCTCGATATTGTGTAGGTTCCCCTTGTGCTACGAAAAAATCCCTGACTCCAAAAAACCTCTGATCGTGTGCTGTGGTGTCTGGACCTGATCAGACTTGTTGGTCCAGCACATCCCATGGACCTTGGGTGCCCATGATCCTGTCACTATCAGTTAAATACCAATAGAATAATCAACGTCAGTGTTTTACTCTTATGGCTGATTGGTGCAGGAGGTATTTGACAATCTGTGGTTTGAGCATCTGAGGCTCATCTGAGGCTGAGATTAAAGGGAGGGGAATAGTCAGAAGAAATATTCAACTGGGCAAATACTCATTATGTGTTAGACAAACAATGCTCTAGTCCAAGATAGTTAAAACGCCAGTGACAGTACATGCATTGGGTACTGGATTGGTACTGTCTATTAGATTGAAACGATGTCACAAGGTCTCAATTGGACATGATCTGGTTTAGTTTATAACAGTTTTACTATTAAGTATAAATGACAAACATATAAAGTAGACATGACACAATTACCTTGATCATTGTGTAGTTAATTTCATTTAATCATTCATTCACTCACTTAAGTCATTTGATCCCTGTCAGGATTGTCGACCCGAACCCTACTGCGCTAACAAATAGGCAATAAGCAGGAGAACACACTGAATGGGACACCAGTTTGTCGCCGGGCACCATGTACACATTCGAACATTTATTAGCAATTTAGAGTAGTAGCCAATCAACCTACATAGCAAAGTAGAAGACGCTCTTAAAAATGGCCCTGAGAAAAACATGCAAAACTCCACAAAATGTAACCTGAACAAAAATGAGCTCTGCTACTGTAATTATTTTACAACATTTACTGTTAAAGGAATGCTTTTAATGCCTTAGTAGTTTAAAATGTTGATTTTTAGTGTCATCTGATGCATATGGATACAATTCCAACATTTCTGCATTAAGAAACTGAATTTAACTTGAGGAATACGATGTTGGACTGACCTTTTAATGTGCTCGCCGGCTGTCCTGTCCATCTCTGAGGGCTTTGCTGAGTGCAGCTGGAGCGGAGCAGCTGTCACTGCATTGCTATCTCCTGCCTCATACGTCACTCCTTCATAGAAAGGTGTGATACTGCAGTCTGGTCCTGAATTGTCCCCGACTTGGATGGATGCACCAGTCTCATCCTCCAGGATCTTTCCAATAGAGAACTGGAAAAGGGAGTCCTGTGGCGCAGTGGCCCCGGGGACAGCTGACCCAGCTTGAGCCAGACATTCAGATGGACTGCTCAACGTCGAGCTGTCCTGGCTCTCCAAAGAGTGTTCCTTGGCCAGGCTGGTGTAGTAATCTGAAGCTTGGTAATAGGTGTTGTAGTCCAGTGGCACTGCTCCATTGGTGCCTGCTCTCTGCATGTGGGGAGGCAGGAATGTGGAATCGTTTTCAGGTTGTTTGTCGACGCTCTCGTCTAGAGGCGGTGAGAAAGGAGAGAACTTCTGGAAGTCGGAGGTGAGACCAGCAACGGAGTTGGAACAGTCTGGGGATTTGGGGTTCACAACTGTGCACATAGAAGAGTCTGTAGTTAAAGGGACTGCTGCTGAGCCTGCTCTGATTGGAAGAACTCGGCCAGCATGGTCTATCCACAGCAAAAAATCTGCTCAGAGGTTGGAAATATTCAGAGATAAAGAAAGGAAAGACCATTATGAGATTATCAGATAAATCTTCCACAAACGAGTCAATGATTGAATGCCAGAATGTTTTACATACCTGTGTAATATCCCGGTGGTAGAACTTCATCTTGCTTGTAACCATGCTCTCCAACCAACTGCCTGAGGGCCTCGGCAACAAGACCTTTGTAACTGTATTGCGAAGAGACAAACTTGTAAAAACCTATTACTGACAATCATTCCTGTCCGTACAGTAGGTATGATGTCACAAAAGAAATGTAAAAAAATTTTTTGCAATCACATTTCTTCCATTTGAAAATGTTTGCTTTTTATTATAAACAAAACATAAGAAGGAAGTCCCCAATTTACGAATTTCCACGGACACGAACGGACCGTGGTTTTATTTCTGGTTCATGGAAGTAGCTCACGTATGTTGTACAAAAAATAGACACTGCAGTGCACCAGAAACCAATATTTACAATTACAGGATATGCCATATTTTCAGTGTCTAAATGTCTATATATGTCCGGTATATTGTATGTGTATGTTTGTGGGGGTGAAGGAGAAATGAG
Organism: Clarias fuscus; assembly: GCA_030347435.1. Taxonomy (NCBI): domain Eukaryota; kingdom Metazoa; phylum Chordata; class Actinopteri; order Siluriformes; family Clariidae; genus Clarias; species Clarias fuscus. Next base: position 10,747,691 of record CM059205.1, on the reverse strand, counting down.
TTGACCACACCGGTTTCATGATGATAGAAAATGGCTGTCCTGCAAAGCTGTCCTGATGGTAAATAATGATGATGTGATGAGTTCACAGTCTAATACAGTGGAAAACAGCTGAGACAAAATGGCGTGTGGGATTCCCCTCGCGATTTAAAGGTGTGGGTGCAACACTGTTACATTTCACGTTTGAGTGTTATTTACTTAGGCGCTGTTACGGTTTTTGGCCACACGGCAGCAGTGTGGGGAAAAGGGGACAGATTTAGTCATGTGGATTGGTATGCTCACGCACTCACTCATCATCTATACCGCTTTATTCTGTATTCAGGGTCGCGGGGGGCCTGGAGCCTATCTCAGGAGGACAGGGTGCCAATCCATCGCAGGGCACACACATACACACACTACGGCCAATTTGGGAACGCCAATTAGCCTAATCTGCATGTCTTTGGACTGTGGGAGGAAACCGGAGTACCCGGAAGAAACCCACCAAGCACGGGGAAAACATGCGAACTCCATGCACACAGAGACGGAAATCGAACCCAGACCCTGGAGGGGCAAGGAGACAGTGCTAACCACTACACCACCGTGCCACCTTGGATTGGTTTGCTTTACATTGTATATTCATGTCAAAGGCCTACAAGGCCCACTTTGTGGGACTTAAGAACAAATCTGTCTTACGAACGTAATTCATTTGTAAGTTGGGGACTACCTGTACACTAATTTTCCAAAACTGTCTCATGATTTGAGTACTGCAGACAATAGAAGACAAAAATGAGTCCTATTAAATATAGTAGCTAACGTTTGACTAAATTATTGCCAACTGTGTTAGATAAAGTTGAATTATGCTTTATCATAATCTTAATTATAATTAACTTCTAATTAAGAAAATTACACACAAATTTAAAAATTCACTACTAATAGCTATAAATTTAATCAGTTTACAAAAAATACAAAAAACTTTCTGCTTAAATATCTTTTAAAAACACATTTGTGAATTATCAATATAATACATTTATAAATTGAATAAAAATTTAATCATCATTGGGTTGATAACGGAACTACACTATGCTGTATTTTAAATCTTCCATCATATATTTAATTTTTATTACCTGTGTTTTTCTAACAAGGGAAAACACACTACATGTGTATTTTTCTGTTGAATTCACAGTGAAAAATAATAAATAAATAATTCAGATGATCTAACCACATCATATCAGAACTTAGAACACTTTACTCCCCTTGAAGCGAGGGAACTAATTTCACTCATCTCTTCTTCAAAATCGTCAACCTGTATATTAGATCCTACACCGACACATTTTCTCAAACAGATAGTACCAGCAATAATAGAACCCCTGTTGAAAGTAATTAACTGTTCACTCAGTAGTGGGTATGTCCCCAAATCCTTTAAATTAGCCGTTATTAAACCGCTAATCCAGAAACCTGACCTTGACCCCTGTCTGCTTTCTAATTACAGGCCGATATCAAACCTTCCCTTTATCTCCAAGATTTTGGAAAAGGTAGTATCACAGCAGCTATGTTCACATCTACACAGAAATAGCATAAATGAACTGTATCAGTCAGGATTTAGGCCTCATCACAGCACAGAGACAGCACTTGTTAAAGTAGTAAACGACCTCCTATGGGCCTCTGATCAGGGTTGCGTCACTATACTTGTGTTACTGGACCTCAGTGCAGCTTTTGACACCATTGATCATAGTATTCTCCTTCACAGATTAGAAAAGGTAGTAGGAATTAAGGGAACTGCCCTCTTGTGGCTCAGATCCTATTTGACTGATCGTTATCAGTTTGTAGATTTAGATGGTGACCATTCCTCATGTTCTCAAGTGGAGTTTGGTGTTCCACAGGGTTCAGTTTTAGGCCCACTGCTTTTTTCCCTTTACATGCTTCCTCTGGGAAACATAATTCGTAAACATGGTATTAGTTTTCATTGTTATGTTGATGACACACAATTATATGTCTCAGCAAAACCAGATGAGAAAAACCAGTTTGCTAAAATCGAGCAGTGTGTGCAGGACATACGACATTGGATGTTAATTAATTTTCTTCTGCTTAATCCTGATAAGACAGAAGTTCTGGTCATAGGACCACAAGTAGCTAGAAGTAAGCTTTCTGATCACACTGTAACTTTAGATGGCCTTTCTGTTCCATCAAGTGCAACAGTAAAAGACCTCGGTGTGATTATAGATTCCAGCCTTTCGTTTGAAGCTCATGTAGATAATATCACCAGGATAGCTTTCTTTCACCTTAGAAATATTGCCAAGATAAGAAACATATTGTCACTAAATGATGCAGAAAAACTAGTTCATGCTTTTATCACCTCTAGGTTGGACTATTGTAACGCCTTACTGTCTGGTTGTTCAACTAGGTGTATAAACAAGCTTCAGTTAGTACAGAATGCAGCAGCAAGAGTCCTCACTAAAACCAGAAGATACGAGCACATCACCCCTATCTTATCTACACTGCATTGGCTCCCTGTGAAATTTCGCATCGATTTTAAGATACTACTTTTGACATTTAAAGCACTAAATGGTCTCGCGCCACAGTATTTGAGTGAACTGTTAGTGTCTTACGATCCGCCACGCCTACTTCGATCAAAGAATGCAGGCTGCCTGTCAGTACCACGTATTATTAAAACTACAGCAGGGGGCAGAGCTTTTTCTTACAAAGCCCCAAAGTTATGGAATAGTCTTCCTAGTAATGTTCGGGACTCAGACACAGTCTCAGTGTTTAAGTCTAGGCTAAAAACCTATTTATTTAGCCAAGCATTTTTGTAAATAGATTAACCTTAGGTAAAGGAGCAGATCTGGGGGACTCATGGACGTAGAGTATTCTGGTGAACTGGTATGTTTAGATGCTGTCCTCCCCACTCTCATTGTTCACTCAGGTTTGTTGACGGTGAGGTGATTGATCTCAGGGAGCTCTCATGTTTGTGTTTCCTTCTGGCTCTCCCTTTTAGTTATGCTGTTATAGTTAGTCCTGCCGGAGTCCCTGCTTGCACTTTGCACTAAATATACATTCACCTTATACATGTTGACTGTGACCATACCTAACTGCCATCTCTCCTTATTTTCTGTTCTCTCCTTTTCTGCTCTCTCCTCTCTCTCTCTCTCTCTCTCTTCTTTCCCTCTCTCTGTCGAGCTATACATGTTTCGCTCCTGAGTTGCCAGTGATCCAGACCCCTCTGCCCTCTGGAGCCGTCTAACCCGTCCTGGAGTCCTGCTTCTGGTTGGAGATCTCGTCGCATGGATGCCCCGTGTGGTCTGCCTGGATTCGTGTGGTGGCTGGGGATGGTTTCCATGAAGACTGTCCTGTCATCGATTGATGCTCTGGGGACCTGTGACTTCAGTTGTTCGATAACTCAGGACCGGAATCCCCTACAGTCTACCTGAGCCTCCGGGAACAAACTGGACTCCTTTTAATTTTAATTTTAACACATCTCCTGTTATACTGAACTTCCAGTCTTACACATTATTATGCTGAGCAATCCCTGCTATCCGTTATCACCCAGATGAGGATGGGTTCCCTGTTGAGTCTGGTTCCTCTCAAGGTTTCTTCCTATTACCATCTCAGGGAGTTTTTCCTTGCCACCGTCGCCCTCGGCTTGCTCATCAGGGACAATCTTATCATTTTGATTCATATACATTGCATAAAAACTTACTTCTTTTTATTGTGTAAAGCTGCTTTGCGACAATGTCAATTGTTAAAAGCGCTATATAAATAAAATTGACTTGACTTGACTTGAAAAAGATGTGTACTGACCTGTACTTGCGGTTGACCTCGTCAGCAGTGAGTGCGTGATCAAACATGAGCACTTTGTGCGAGTCCTGCAGACGAGGCCCTGTGTACTCTCTGTGCTCGAGTTCCACCGCAGCGTCCAGCAGGGACAGATATCGGCGTACAATCAGAGCATACGGACTGTCTGCAGAGCAGCACACAGCAAACAATCCAGCTTAGTGCCACAGACTGAAATAGGAGTGCATTATAAACAACTGACTGGCTGGCTGGGGTCAATACTGCTGTTTCGAGGCTGGTTGAAAATGATGAAAATACAGTTGCTGAAGCCGTTTACATTTATTACATTTAAATTAATAATTTTATCCATTGTAATAGAACATTTGGAGCTTGATAACGATCGATGATATCTAATGATGGTAGTTTGTCAACACACACTGTTATTTATTCTCTCGTCTTGTGTTCAGTGAATTCCATGGGGGTAAATTTAGTTAATGATTTATCATTATTTGACTTGCCAGTATTATGTGAAGCAGATGTGACCGCCTGACAAAACGGTGAATGTCATGAATTTGGATCTCTATAAGACTGCTTTGTTCCTGAATAATTGTGATAAATATCAAACTCATAACTATTTATCAACACTTTAGAAATTATCGTGCAGCCCATATAAGCTACGCTAACAGACCTACTCTATAAGAAAAGTCATGAAAGCATGGCAGGAATAACGTCCATGCTGAATCACTTTGAAGCCAGCCTAACACTAAATCATACACTGACTCAACACATGGCGCATTCTTCTATGGTGGTTTTATATAGTAATGTGAGACATGTGAGACACGATTTAGGGAACAAACAAAAAAAAAATAAAGCACAGAAAATATTAATAACTGAAAATCATTACAATGATATAATACTAAAACAATATGGCAGACGAATGTAGTGATTTGTAAAGTGGATGGACTCACTGGTGACGTTGCTGATAAAGGATGGTGAGAAGACCCGGTGCAGGACCAGACTGGGAAAGTGCCCCAACTGGAACAGGGACATGAGGATGTTGACTGTAGCCAGCGGTGAGCTCAGAGCCTTCAGCTCCAATACCATTTCCAGCTTAGAGAAGAACTGAGTCTCGTTTGCTGGCCGATAACTCATACGGCTGAACGGGAACACGAGCTTCTGGATCACCTGGACAAAATAGAGAGATGTTCCATTACAATACAGATAAAATACTTTTCTGCTGTTTACTTTTCACAAAAAAGATAAATCTTTATGTTGTTTTAGGGGAATACAAATGCAATAGATTTTTGAGGGTGTCAGGTAAAATAATATGAACTCTCACACCAGATAAAAACACAATCCCGAATAAAAAGAATAAAAAAATATATAAGTACAGTGGAACCTCGGATTGCGAGTAACTCGGTTTACGAGTGTTCCGCAAGACGAGCAAAGATTTTTAATACATGTCTTGGTTTACGAGTGTCAAGTTTTTTGACACCAACACACACACATCGACACAAACACACACTCTCTCGCATTTACATCCCCCCTCCCCGGCTTCACACAGACACACACACTCTGCTCTACACAGAAACTCTGTCGCGATACATTTTGAAAGGTAAGGCGCTGATTAATTTGTTTTGTTTTTTTTACTTTACAGCAGTGATTCTGTTAGTCTGCGCTCACGCGAGAGTCATTAGAGAGATTTATTTTTTCCCCGTTAAAACAGTGTTTCTGTTGTGTGTGTGTTTGTTGTGAAACTTAAAAAGTGAGGTAGGGGGAGGGACGAGGAGTTTTACTGTGTAAGACGAGGCGAGGAAAGGGGCACACACACACACGCACGCACGCACACAAATACACGGCGCCTGCGCGCACAAACGGAAACACTTATCTGTTGGGATTTATTTTACATTTTTTTTAAAGGTAAAGTGCAGGTTAATTTGTTTTATTTTTACTTTATATATTGTATTAATTATTTTTCTTTCTTTCTTTTTTTGGGCTGTGGAACGAATTATTTGAGTTTTCATTATTTCTTATTGGAAGATTTGATTTGGTTTACGAGTGTTTTGGAACACGAGCTCGCTTCCGGGAACAAATTATGCTCGTAGTCCAAGGTTCCACAGTAAATGTCTTTTAGAAACGCTTTTAATAGATTCTAATGCTGCACAATTAACTGCATAAAAATCATGATAATTTAATACACACAATATAATTTCATTTATATGCATAGTTATATTCAATATATGCATAGTTAGAAATTTTATTATAGTTTGTCAATAAATAAATATTCTTTGTAATACTTTTGAGGTGATCAATAAATAAAATTTGGCAAACATTCTCTTAAATGAGATAATTTGTCAAATTATTTGCTGGTGATACATATGTTTGAATACAAAATGGTATATTAAGTATTTAGGTAAATATTTTTGCAATATGTTTTTTCTTTTCTTTTCCCCAAATCAAGTCATGCAGCCTTAATGCATGAGAATATTTATTTAAAAACACTTAATCAAATCACAGTATCAAATCATATTAAGTCCTTAATTTGCAAAAATCTCTTTTTAATCAAATACAAAAAACAATTAATTATTAATCAATCCATTTGCTGCAAGCTGAACGATTTAAATCCAAAACAGATACCTTGCTATTAATATTTTCCCATCTCACCTTGCTGTCCAAGTACTCGCCCTTCTTGATGAGGAATTCTGCAATGGTGTCCAGCAGCTTTGTCTCTCTGAGACGATGGCGGGCGATATACTTGGCAATGAGAGCCATGGTGTAAGGGGTGATACTGTCTACCTTTTTCGGCAGTTCCTCTAGTAGAATTAGAGAAAAGGCCATTAAACAATTTACTTCCTTTGGACTATTTTTACTTTTGAATTCCCCGATGTTAACTTTCTCATAAGGCTGTATATACACATCTTTTAATTTTGTCGAATGTTTCTTTGTATTCTACATTCTGAATAAACTATATCCAAATCCAAAGTTTATTGTGGAAACAGATTTAACAAAAGACTAAATCAATTCACTCCTAATAGCTATAACAGTTTTTTGTTTTTTTTCCAAAGTGGACAAACTCACCAGCTAGGCTGCTCACAAACTTCTCCTGCCTGTTTTGGTAGAAGAGGTGAGAGCTGAAGATGAGCTCAAGGCTCTTGTTGCTAGCCTCCCGGGCGCACGCCGCCAGCATCTCGTCTAGTAAGGTCATCTCGTGGTCGCGTACGCAGCTGACACTGACCAGCGTGTGTTTGACCAGGCGCAGGATCTTGCGGTCGACCACAAGCTGTTCTGCCGAGGCGGTGTCGGCCGCCTGCAGCGCGCGCCACTTCGTGCGGTAGTAAGAGAGCAGCAGGAACAGCGTCTGTGGGTGACGCTCGCGCTCTATGTTCTTCTCCAAGCCTGCTAGACACGACTCGATGAGAGGGTGCTGGCTGGAAGGGTGCAGCTTCATGCAGCTGCTGAAAACCATAGAGATGTCCTTCTGGTTGAACTGCGACAGGCGGCCCTGCGACTCCTCCTCCAGTACCTGCACTATCCGAGAGTCACTGGGCAGCCCTGAAAGTACACAAAGCTATAGTCAGATGGAAATATCCGCATCATCTGAACTTAAGAATGAGTCAAATTTCAGGTCGAGTCAATATGAAAAGAGTGCCTGTTCTGATAGAAGAGGTGAAGATGAGCAAAACTAAAACTTTCCTATCTATTATTACTGCTCAGGGTAATCTAAAGTTTTTAATGTAGATGTCCTTGTACTACGAGTACTTTACTCTTACACAGTAGATTTTAAATCATTTGTCAAAATATGACTATTTTGTCATAAACAGCCAAAATAGTCAGTGTAAGTTTCGTTATGTGAATTCCGCAACATATACGGGATTTGGTTTCCTAACAATTATCTTGTGTTATTGTCATAAAAAAAATTAAAAAAAACCCACACAAACTCATATCACGTCTATGTAATAATATAAGTTTATCCCAAATTGTACAAGGCTTTAAATTTAATTTAATTTGTATCTGCTTGTTAAGTGTGACATATGATAAACTCCCTCAGGCACAAATGGCAGCTCCAACCACAACTCTAGGAAATATATGAGACCAAGATAAAAAAGAATGACATCCAAAATTTTATTTAACAATTTGCCATGTTTGTCTTATTAGTTCTATCAACTGTTTTTTAATGTACATATTCAAAGATGTGTATTTTATGTTCATTTAAGCTTGAGCTCAAAATCGCAAAAAAAAAAGAAAAAAAAGAAAAAAAAAGATTATTGTAAAAGTTTAAATCATCATAAGACATCATTGAAAATGGGAAAAAAAATGACTGAAAACTTTCATAGTCATTGCTCCCACTGACCCCAAACTTTGGTACATATCAATCATAGTAAATATGTTCCAAAATAGGTACAGTACTGTGCAAAAGTTTTAGGCACCTTAACTAAATTTTTAGTGCAAACTTTAAGGATTTTAGAATGTTATTACCAGTGCTGGGTGTAACGCGTTAGAGTACTCGGATTATACAAGCCCCGCCCCCCTCTGTTATTCCTGCTGTTATACCCCTATCTCAAATATGCGGTTTGACTATGCGAGGATCAACGCACGGAAAGATGGAAACCTAAACTAACAGCAACAAAACTTGCGGTGAGGAAGCACAAAGGAGTTTTAATTTTCTGCAATGGAAAAGTACTCTTAACTAGTTACTTTTATCAGGAAGTAACGCTGTAATGTAACGGATTACTTTTTGAAGATAGTCATTTTGTAATGTAATTACAAAAAATTAACGTCTCCCAACACTGTTTATTACTGAGTTAATAGAAAAACATTTCTAATTTCCAAAAATTAGTATTCCAACACAAAATTTATTGTTACAGAAAAGAAAAAAAATTATATGCGAGAAAAGAAAGCAGCACATTATGTGACCACTTTTAAACCAAAAAAACTAAATAGAAGCTGCTGGGTTTGGCACGAAAACAAACAAACAACAGGTGCAACAATCAAAGACTTCAGAAGAACTTAGTAGCTAATTTCCTTACTAAACTGAACAAAACACAGACACGTACACACATACACACACACAGGCAGCCAAAAATTTTTTATACACGTCAGAAAAACCTATACACAAATGCAAAACTTGAATAAATATTTTGATATTAAATGCTTTGCTACACGTTATATACTGATACATATATGATAATATTATATTATATTAATATAATATTCTTCAAACTATTTTTCTTTTCCTGAAGTGTGTATACTGCAGTTTTTTGGCTGACTCTGTGCACTCTATGCATATACACTGTATAGTTTTATAGCATTTATTCGCAAGACTGTTGCCCAGTACTATAAATTACATACATTGCATTATATGTCTAACTTGTTTTGAATAGTTACCAACTTATTAAATCAATTTACAATAATTTCCTGTCATCTACCCAGCTGTTTAACAGGACAAAAAGAAGAAAAAAAAAACCTACACTAGCAATTTCCAATCGTCCCCGCTGATCACAAGAAATGCAGATGAACGACAATTACTGTTTGATTTTGAACATTGGGGAACTCACAACATCAGCGTACTGAACTGAGGGAAATGAACAGTTTGGACCCAGAAAAAGACTCACTTGACTGGCATGGTGCATCACTACTTAACGAGCAGGCAGTGCTTTTAGTAATAGACTCTGTCATGAGACAGTTTTAGATCTGTAATGAGCAAGACAGAGGTGAGAATGGACAGCCAGAGGCGGGTAAATCCCCCTGAGACGACAAAGAAATCAGCCTCAAAGGGAAAGGGTGACACCACATAGTGAGATAATGAATCATTAGTCTCCTACAACTGCATTTATAAACTCAAACAGCACTGTGGGTGTTAAAAGCATACTCAGTATGATCACATAGTAGAATAGGCACAGGAGTGTCTTTATGATTCTTGCAGGAGTTCCTACATACAACGCTAAAGAATCCATAAGAAATTTAGTCCCCAAAGATTGAATTAAACTTTATTCAGTTTTATTCCCCAAAGCAAAGTATTTAAATTTGAAAAAGCAACTGTAGCTGTATTCGTTACCTGCTTTGTGTGTTGTACGGCTCTAACAAGTTCAACTATTCATAGCAGTTACCTGAGCTATAATTACACACTGAAATACACACACAAAAAATTAAGCGCAATTTATTACACATTTATTTGTCTTAATCTAATAACTGGAATCCTCAGGCTTACCGAGCGCAGCAACGGCGTAAAGGCAGTTGACGATGCTGAAGTTGTCGAACTTGGAGCAGTCGTTTACAATGGCATCACAGAGGGTCTGGAAGTCTGGGTGATCCAGAATCTGTCGAGTCGCCCCATCAGCTGTGCCTACAGCAGGAGGTGAAGTCAGCGCTCCCTCTGCAGTCACCCCACTCACCCCCAGGCTTCCTGCTCCACTTCCAATCGCTCCAGCCTGCTGGAGTGCCAAGAGCTGGCCGATTTTCTGTAAGGCGATAGGGTAGTGGTTGTGCGAGATCTTCCCTGGGTTCTGGGTCACCCAGCGGAGCACCTCGTCCACGCTGCGCGAGCGGTCGATCAGTCGCTTCATGGTGAAGAAGGTATCGTAGCTCATCTTCTCATGAATGAAGTTCCAGGTCTTCTTTTTGCTGTGGTGCATGTGGGCATGGGGCTGGTAGTGTGGAGGGGGGAGATGAGGCACCTGGGGGTGTGTGTTATAGTGTTGATTGGGCTGGTAGTAGGTTCGGTGGGCATCCACGCGGCCCTGGTACAGCGGAGGAGGGAAAGTCTGAGGAGGCGGGATGTGGGGGTGATGAGGGGCGAGGGGGTGGTGATGATTCTCCAGCATGGTTTGCCCTCCCCCCATCAGACCTATGCGACGGGCAGGCTTGCTCCCTCCACCGCTATACAGGCGCGTGGCGTACATGCTGGCGAGAGCACCTGGAGCCAGGAGGCGGGAAGGCTGTGCAGGCAAGGAAAATCTCCCGCGGGTTAAGAGGCCAAGGCGAGAGGGCAGTGTCTGCATGGTACACGGGCTGACTCAACACTAAACTTCAACGGCATATACCTAAAACAAGAAAGAACCAATATTACGGTATTAGTAATATTAGTGAGCTTAACAGTGTGTATAAACTTCAAACTGCATACATGCCATATAAATATCTCACCTGTACTCTCACAAAAAATATGGTAGAAAATAATGTGAAACATTATACACTGAAGGGTTACGCTGAAGAGCTGTAACGTTGTAACATTACAACACAAGGAAACCTATAGCAAGGGTTTCGATGAATTAGACTCCTTTATGAGGTTGCATTTTGCATTAACATTGTAGAAGCAGTTGTTAAAACATGTTAGAGTCAGGTGATATGAGGACGTATTATCAATACTGCACTACCAGTCAAAAGTTTGGACACACCTTTTAGCATCATGGGCTTTCCCGATTTTTTATTCTTTCTACTTATGCTCTGTAAAGCCTTCATAACAGCTCTAATCCGAGGTGCTCTTTGTTAATTGGTGATTTCTCAGGCTGGTAACTCTCCTCTGCAGCAGAGATAAGTTTTGTTCTCGCTTTGGTCTTCATGAGAGCCAGTTTCCATACTGTCAATACTGTTCTTGCAAGAACTATTCCAGAACAGCTGAACCTTCATGTATTAAAATAACAACTGACTGTTGTTGTTACATAATTAAATAACTCCATACTTGTTATTTCATAGATTTTAAATCTCTGGCCTTGTTCGAGAATTTAGAAAAAATTAATAAATCACAAAACAAAAAATATTGAATTAGAAGGCGTGTCCAGACTTTTGACAGGTACTGTTATAACACTGACATGGTGCACTGGTCACGATTAACCAGATTAGACTGGATTCCAAAATCTTCCTCCTTCTTCATGTGAGATAAGTGGGGGAGGGGGGGGGGGGGGGGCCTGATTGTTACCAGGATTCTTCATGAGGTCTTATGACATGATGAAACTTGATGAGCCTGAATACATTTACTTTTTAGGTAAAAAGGTTGATATGTTGGTGACGATGAAGACGGTCCTGGATTCGGCAGATGCAGACAGAAGTTCTCTGAGGACTTGTGACTGCAGCCACTCAATAGACCAGAACTGGAATCTCCAACAATTTTGCACCTGAGCCTCCAATAACAAAACTGGACTCCATATTAACTTAAACACCTCTTTTGTTATATTGAACTTCTAGCCGCCTAACACACAGTATGACTGCAAAACAATTCCTGCTATCTGTCATCACCCAAATGAGGATGGGTTCCTCTCAAGGTTTCTTCCTATTGCCATCTCGGGGAGCTTTCCTTATCATCATTGCCCTCGGCTTGATCATCAGAGACAATCTCATCATTTTAATTTGTACACATTTTTCAAAAAATTTCCATAATTTTGTTTTATTGTGTATAGCTGCGTTGTGAGAATAACCAGTGTTAAAAATGCTATATAAATTAAACTTAATTGAATTGAACACGCAAACTCCACATACACACACACAGACCTGAAGAGGGAATCGAAACCTCGACCCTGGTGGTGCAAGGCGACAGTGCGAACTAGGCATCTTTATTATTTTCTAAAAACAAAAAACATTTTAACAGATTTAATTTTAATTTGTTTATTCAGTTAAGGATTTTTTTCCCTAATCCAACGTGATCTACTAAGTGAGATTCAAAGGTTCAACTTGTTGGCCCAACACTACAACCTGGAGATCCTGGGATGTGAACTCATAACCTTCTGATCAGAATAGGAAACAATGCTTAATTTTGTGGAAATGTAAAGAAATAGATTTAAAGAAATGTACTTACATGTTTAGTTTAAAGCAAGGCGCAGGGGAGCAGATGGAGCCTGGTGCCATCCGGGACACCAGCTGACATGGGGAAGAGGTTATACACAACCGTGGAGAAACACAAAGTCGTGTTCATGAAAGTAAAATGAGCATCACGTCATTACTAAACCGTATAACCATTTCTACAAGCAAGTTGGAACGTGCTGACAGTAAGTTGGCTGACTGAGGAGCAGCTAAATGTGCACCGGCTGAATAAAACGGCGCTTTGAGGAGGAGACCGTTTATGCAGTGACGAGAGAAACACCAGCAGGATGTGATGAGGTCAGGAGAGGAGCTGCCAGGCTGAGAGCTGTGCTGCTGGCCGCGTCAGGAGCTCCTCTAACCCGGCCTGTCACAACGCTGCTGAGGCTAACACACCCCGGGGCTGCAGCTCTGACTCTGTAAGCGCTCCCTGCTCCAAACACCAAACCTCCGACTCCAACACCGACGCAGAACACTCCACTGTCCGCGGGAGACACGGCTGACATGTGTCCTGTTCTGTCACACACCCAAGACTTTTCACACACAGCCTCTCCGTGCACTACGGTAACAGCGGTCCGCCGCCCCGGTGTCCGCCATCTTCCCGGAAGTCAACACAAGCAAACCGGAAGCCCGTCAGGGTCACGGGAACGGAATTCTTCTTCTTCGTTTTTTTATTAAAGGGTGGCAAGAAAAAATAATTGTGCACTACTGCCACCAACTGGTAAGGAGTATGAACCATGATTTTGTTCTACATCTTATAAAAAACGATTTGCCTTTTTTTCAAATGTTGGTTTTATCCATAACGATTTTTTTTATAACCCAGAACATAATTCATAGCACTTGAAAAAAATAATAATCAATCTCTCAGTCTAGCTCTTCTAATTATAACTACAGTACTGGAACTGTAAAGTTGGACTGTTGTAGGGCTCAATGCTGGTACTGCCACCTGCTGGTGATACGTGTTTTAGCCATACTACAGAACAGAAAGGAGGGGAAAAATACAGTAGTACAGTAGAATAATAATTTCCCCAAATAGTTCATTGTTCTGAAAACTATGTAATATGTTTAGTTTATTATTATTATCTTTTCAATATCTAACCAAGTAACTTCAATAGTTTGGTAACATTTAAAAAACTTAATGAAAATATTATTATTATTATTATTAGTAGTAGTAGTAGTAGTAGTATTAAATCTGAAGCTTTTAATAAATTCCCATCACCTAGTTTAATGTGGTTAGCACTGTCACCTTGCACCTCCAGAATGCATGGCGTTAGCATGCTAACCAACAGATATATATATATAGAGTATATATTAATAAATAATTTATTAATTTAAACACATGTCCCTGTAGGTTATTAAAACTCACTTTTAAAATCACAAACCATCACGACCCAGGTCAAAGCAGGCATTATTTTTAAATCATGAGAAAAAATTTATATGTGCATAAATTAATGTTACTCTATTGCCATTTACACATCACTTTGTTACCTTGGATGGTAACCCAGTGATTTCTGAGATAGGATACATATGAAATCACAAAACTTCATATCAAAATCAGAGAATCTGAATTTTACTGCCAAGTATGTTTGCACATAATGTACAAGGAATTTGTTTTGGTGACAGAAGCTTCCAGAGATGACAACAACACACGAAAAAAACAAACAAACAAACAAACAAACAAACAAGAAATGGAATAAGATGTGGGGTATTATTAAATAAATATCAGTGGTATTGCACTATAGTTACATTACACATATTTGTACTGCACAGTGGGGGGGAACAGATAGCTGTTCATGAGGTAGATTGCTTGCCGGGAATAAACCGTTCTTGTATCTGGCTGTCTTGGTGTCTGGCGGTCTGTAGCGCTGACCAAACAGCAAAAGTTCAAGGAGAAGATGGCTTGGAAGTGAGGGGTCCAAAGTGATGTACTGAGGCCTTTTCTTCACTCTGGATATATACAGTTCTTGAAAGGTTTATGTATACATGTACTGTACAGTATGTTCTGTATAATTTAATTTAAATAAAAGTCAACAATAAAACCAAACCTTCTGAACGATACCAAATAAAAGCATTTATAAGCATAGTCACAAATCTTGTCGTTTTTATTAGTGGTGCATGCGAAGCGAAGCAAAACAGTTCCATAGAATTAACATTGAAACCAACATCAGCTATGACATCAGCCCTGACATCAGCTATATCTATCACATGGCAAGCACCACTCACATTTTCTTCAGGAAGTGTGCCTCTCTAGTTTACACTACTTTCACTCTAACTGCAGTTGGAATTATGACAGAAACAGTGACATATATATATATATATATATATATATATATATATATATATATATATATATATATATATATATATATATAAAAGTACTGCAGGCAATGTCGACCCAAATAAAAACTTTATGTAAATGTTACTTACCAATTTTAAGTGATCCTTAAAAACATATGGTATTTGATACATGTACTTCAACGTGTCATTGGTTTGGTCAACTTTTAACTGTTGAAAATCATGAGGTGTAAACTAACTGTCCCACTAAGCTTCATAAAGTTATTATTGCACATACAATACAAATTGGGTGGTACGATGGGCCAAGGGTTCGTTTCCCGCCTCAGATCTGTGTGTATGGAATTTACATGTTCTCCTCATGCTTGGTGGGTTTGCTCCATTTACTCCAGTTTCTTCCCACAGTCCAAAGACATGCAGATTAGGCTAATTGGTGTTACGTAAGCACTAATAGAGGGCACAGATGGGTGAATAGATGCCATAGAGGACCATAGATGCCCCATGCTCACTCCCTGGACTTTTTCAGTGAGAGAAGTGATGCAAATTAAAAACCAACATTATACACAAAACACAAATTTTCAAAAACAAGGCATATACTATACTTGCAGGTGTTATGAATTGTTTATAAGCAAAAATCTGTAATGATTTAATAAGACCATTAACTTTAAATTAGTGCTATTCTTAGATTAGAAAAAAAACTTTAGTTATTTAAGTGTTGAAAAATAACACTTTCGTGACAAATTTCCAGTGTGTAAGAATAGCTATGAATTTATGACTGCATAAATTTGTGAATGCATTTTTTAAATCATTTTGTTTGTGTGCGTTCTTTACAATATGTCTTTTGTACTGTATATGTGGATGTATATTTTTTAAAAACATACGTAGTATTCTAAAATTGTATTAAGTAACAGTCACAGGGTTGATGTTAAATTTGAACAGCCATAAATACAATATGGTAAAAAAAAATTGGAAATATAGCAGTGATAATTGTAGTTGTTGTCAATCCTCAGAGAAAAAGAGGTGGTTGTGATGCTACTGAGGAATTTAAAAAGGTGGTCAATACCACATACTTGGACAATAGCAGTTACACTTTAACGTTTTATTTATTTAGCCAGTGCACACATCTGCCTTTCGTTGAAATGTGGTTTAAGGGCAAATTGTGCTCTTGTACTTTGATACTTTGATAATGGTGTATGAGGCACACAACATTAGAGTTCTGGTGGCTCTTAAAGACTGCAGTGTATTTTCAAATTTTGTTAGCTATACATACCAATTTAGTAGCAACCTTGTTTTATGAACTATGCATTTAATTAATAATCAGATTCAGGCTATTGAGACATCCATCCTCCTGCCCCGCACATTTTCTCCTTTTTCATTATGAGTGTTAAAAGACTTCAAAATGCCAGAACATCACTTAAAGTTTGTGCAGAAAAGAAATATTTTACTTCATTTCACATTGTAAATGGTTTTTACCAGGATACAAAACAATTATAGACTACGATAACACACTTATTGAGTACAAACATGAGAATCAAATCAGGAAATGTGACAAATGACATATAATTTTTTTTTTCTGAACTCAGATTTCCTGTTTAGCCATACAGTATTCATTTTCACTTCTCCTAGAACAAGTAAATATGCCTTTCGTTTAAAAAAATTAAGTTAGTTCACAATGACATGTTTTAGTTCATTATTCCTAATTACTGTATAGAATTATGTGCATATCTATATATTAAGGTTTTTATGTGTATAGCTGTAGATAGAAAGCGTTGTGCAGCTTTAAATACATCCAAGACATCCAACCTGCTTCTTATTGTCATTCGGCACTGTTTGCGCCATCACGCTTGATGCTCCAGTATAATTAACGGAACAGGTATTTCTAATTTCTTTGTGCTTTCCCTGAAAAAAAAATGAAGCAATTCATTTCAAATTGTTTGAAGTAACTTCAGCACCAAGTACAGATCATGTGTTTAGTTTGCTTGTGGTGTTTATTTCTAGAGCTGCTGTAGTATACTTACAGAAATTACTTCTTGCCTCATGGCACAGTGAACCAGTTCTGTATCACTTGTTGTCTTACAGACAAGACAGTCAATCCAGGGCTAAATTAATAAATGAATAAGTAAGTAAAATCAAAAGAAAGATTTGTTTAGCAAAGTTTTTGGATGCTATAAAATATCCATGGTGGCAGTGTTTCTATGGTTAACAGGCATTTTGATATGAAATTTCAAATGGTTGAAAGCATTCATCCGAAAGGTTAAAATACTTCATAAGATTAAGAATTAGGCACTTATGTGCCAGGGTGTACCCCGCCTTGTGCCCTAAGTGTCCTGAGATAGGCTCCAGGCCTCCCGTGACCATGAACACAGGATTAAGCGGTATAGATGATGAGTGAGTGAGTGAGATCATACACACCGTTTTTTCTTTTTGCTTATCACATTCATGTCGATGATTATATACATCAGTCTTCTTGCATGTTGTGATTTTCAGAAGGACATTTATATTCAGGCTGCTCTGCCTAGTCTGTGAAAAAGAGTATTGAGTTGCCACATTAGTTTACATGGCTTTAAATATTGATTTGAAAGCAAGGTGGTAAACATGAGATGGACAGTGAAGTGATTCTTTCAAGTTTGACCATTATTTACCATTATTTTTTATTACGTTGTTTTATTTGAAATGATCCTATTTGTGATTGTTGCTTTATGACTCAAAGCCCACTCCAATGTAAAAGACTGCAGTAAAAAACATTTTGTATTCAACAATCGCCACACAATTTTCTCACTTTCTTTAGCTGCATGTTGAACAGTTCTGCTTGTTAATCAGCAAATGTCAATAATTAATACCTTTATTTATACAAACAGCGAAACTACTAACAGTGACTAGATTTTGCTGTAACAATTACGCATATAAAACAACTTGATAAACTTATCTAATTGTTGAAACTTGCTTGTTTTAAGTTTTTAGATTATATGTTGCAGATGCAATCAGTGGTACAATGTCAACGTCAAGAATTCTGCCAATACCCATACTCTATTTAAAGTGTTATTCCCAGAAGTAAAGCAACTCCTCAAAATACTGACAGAACTTACCACTGGAGGTTTTAAGAATGAATGAAAATCAACATGATAATTCCGTCCAAATTTCTGGTTCCCTTCTTCCAGCGCTTTGTCAATGTATTTTTGTAATGTATTAGACAGGTCTCTGTAGTTAGTCGGTGTCTGAGCAGAAGCCAGCAGAGTCAGAGCTGCGAGCAGCAACAACTTTAGTGTAACATCCATGATGTGCAGGAACACTGAGCTGTGTGTGTCACAGGTTGTGTTTAATCAACTACTGCCCTTTAGGACTTACACACACACACACACACACACACACACACACACAAAACACCCAAATGCCTGTATAGCATATCTGGTTATTCTCACGAGATAAAACACTATGTTTAGATGTTGCATGCAGAGTGAGAACCTATGATATTACATTGAACTATTGCAACGTGTATGTCTTGTAAATAAGTTATTTGATTAATTTACAGGATGTCATTTTGTTTTTACAGATTACTAGCCTATATAATACTAAGGTTTTCTGGATAAAATTCAAATTGAAATTACTATATTGAACTATAAATCCATTTTCCAGCTCCATTTTTTTCATTCTCCAGAGAGGCATAACGATGGAAAATGTTTCATGTCCATGTCACGTTTCTGGGTGCGAGGCATAAACGCAGGAGGATCCAGGTTTTAAAGGAAACGATTTTATTTTTAATAAAACAAGAAATGAAACAAACAAAGAGACTTTATATGAAAAACGAAACTAAAACACGTACAAAGGTAATGGGAGACATGACTAAACATACAAACATTACGGGGTAGAAATCAACAGATGCTAGACAAGGAAAAGGACTAAAAGCACGCTATTTATAAGGAAACTAATAACCAACTCGGTTCAGGTGAGCGCCCATGTCACCTGACCGAGATTAAACAAAACACAACACAAAGCCTCTGGGCGGTTACCCGTGACAGTACCCCCCCTCAAAGGGCGCAACTCCGGGGCGCCACAGGAGGTCCAGGGCATCCCCCCCAGGGTCCAACGTCCGCCCCTCTCACTCGGAGGCTGGCACCCCTGTCCGGCGGGCCCGATGGCCTGATGCCCCCGTTGCAGTAGGGCGGTGGAGGCAGAGAACGAGCACCGTCCTTTCCGGTGCAGGGCGGCGGCGGAAACTCGCCGTCCTCGTCGATGCAGGGCGTCGGCGGAAGAAGCTCGCTGTCCCCTGCGACGTGGACTGGCTGTGGAGGTGGAAGCTCGTAGTCCTCCTCGTTGAGAGACGGCGGCGGAAGCAGCTCGCTGACCTCGGCGGCGCATGACGGCGGCGGCGGAGGAAGAGGAAGCAGCTCGCTGACCTCGGCGGCGCATGACGGCGGCGGCGGAGGAAGAGGAAGCAGCTCGCTGACCTCGGCGGCGCATGACGGCGGCGGCGGAGGAAGAGGAAGCAGCTCGCTGACCTCGGCGGCGCATGACGGCGGCGGCGGAGGAAGAGGAAGCAGCTCGCTGACCTCGGCGGCGCATGACGGCGGCGGCGGAGGAAGAGGATGGAGCTCGTGATCCTCGGCGGCGCATGAAGGCGGCGGCGGAGGAAGATGAAGCTCGCTGTCCTCAACGGCGCCGTGCAGCGTCGGAGGAAGAGGATGGAGCTCGTGATCCTCGGCGGCGCATGAAATCGGCGGCGGAGTAAGAGGATGGAGCTCGTGATCCTCGTCGGCGCATGACGGCGGCGGCGGAGGAAGAGGAAGCTCGAAGTCCTCGACGGCGCATGAAAGCGGCGGCAGGGGAAGAGGAAGCAGCTCGTGGTCCTCAGCGGCGCATGAAGGCGGCGGCGGAGGAAGAGGCGGCTCGCCGTCCTCGAAGGCACTGTGCAGCGACGGAAGCTCGCCGTCCTCGAAGGCACTGTGCAGCGACGGAAGCTCGCCGTCCTCGAAGGCACTGTGCAGCGACGGAAGCTCGCCGTCCTCGAAGGCACTGTGCAGCGACGGAAGCTCGCCGTCCTCGAAGGCACTGTGCAGCGACGGAAGCTCGCCGTCCTCGAAGGCACTGTGCAGCGACGGAAGCTCGCCGTCCTCGAAGGCACTGTGCAGCGACGGAAGCTCGCCGTCCTCGAAGGCACAGTGCAGCGACGGAAGCTCGCCTTCCTCGAAGGCACAGTGCAGCGACGGAAGCTCGCCGTCCTCGAAGGCACAGTGCAGCGACGGAAGCTCGCCGTCCACGGAGGCACAGTGCAGCGACGGACGCTCGCCGTCCTCGAAGGCACAGTGCAGCGACGGACGCTCGCCCTCCTCTTCGCCGCAGTGCAGCGGCGGCAGCTCGCTGTCCTCGGCGGCGCGGTGCAGCTGTGCTACCTGCCCTTGGAGCTTGGCCACCTGCTCCCGCAGGTCACGAATGCGCTCTTCATTTATTTTAGCGCACCGCCGAAAGCTGCTCCAATCAAGCTGGGAGGTTGCTCCCTGCTGCACGTCCCACTCACGCTCCGTTCTCTTGTTGCTACGCCGCTCGGTTCTCCGGCTACCTTCCGCGCCGGCTCCCCACAACGCATAAATCGTTGCCCCCCCCAAAATAATCTTCCGGGGAAAGGGCTCCTCTGCTATGCCTCTTGTTAGGTCTAGCATTCTGTCACGTTTCGGTGTGCGAGGCATAAACGCAGGAGGATCCAGGTTTTAAAGGAAACGATTTTATTTTTAATAAAACAAGAAATGAAACAAACAAAGAGACTTTATATGAAAAACGAAACTAAAACACGTACAAAGGTAATGGGAGACATGACTAAACATACAAACATTACGGGGTAGAAATCAACAGATGCTAGACAAGGAAAAGGACTAAAAGCACGCTATTTATAAGGAAACTAATAACCAACTCGGTTCAGGTGAGCGCCCATGTCACCTGACCGAGATTAAACAAAACAAAACACAACACAAAGTCTCTGGGCGCTAGGCGCCTTTTAGGGGTTACCCGTGACAGTCCACTTGCTTTTTAACTGTTGAGTAATCATGGAGCAGCAATGCTTCATAAAGC
This sequence comes from Clarias fuscus, assembly GCA_030347435.1. NCBI lineage: Eukaryota > Metazoa > Chordata > Actinopteri > Siluriformes > Clariidae > Clarias > Clarias fuscus. Next base: position 10,726,808 of record CM059205.1, on the reverse strand, counting down.
TATTATTGCACATAATATTCAAAATGGAAAATGCAATAAGCACTAATAGAGAACCATATATGGGTGAATCGTGCTGCCCCTTGCTCACTCTAATAACTTTTTCAGTAAAAGAGGTAATGAAGCTCTGACTATTAATGACAGTTTGACCTAAGTGCACTAGTTTAAAATTATTTGTGATCACCATTATAGTTTTTATACCAGTCGGAATAATATGAATGCATTTAGTGTGTCAAAGAAGGAAAACACAAGGACACACAAAAACACAAATTTCTATGAACCAAAAATCGGAAAAGCCACTTTCAATGTACAGTACTTGCATGTGTTATGGAAGATTTATAACACAACATCTCTAATAGTGAAATAAGATGACATTAACTTTATAACAGTGTCAAAGCTCTTCAACATCTGTTCAGCGCTTGTGAGTTTGTTATTAGAAACAACAATTTAAGTGTTTTAAATGTCACTTTTATGACAATATTCCAGTGAGTAAAAATAGCTATGAATTTATATATGCAGAAATGTGTAACGTGAATGTGAACTAGCAAATGATCTAAATGAAAAAGTATGTACAGTATGTCCACCATGTCAGATGCATGACAAACAGATCCACAGATCAACATTTTTTCTGAATCAATTTCAGTTATCAGTTGTTCAAGATAACCTTGGACAGTTTTGCAAAGAAAATATTAATAATAATACTATTCTAAACGTGTATTAAGTACGAGTACAGTATTTTACCATGACAGGGTTGATGTTAAGATTGAACAGCCACAAATACAATATGGTAAAAATTAGGAAATACATTAGTAGTACGTAGTTGTTGTCACTCCATCAGAGAAAAAAAAGGTAGTTGCGACGCAACTGACGGGAAACACATTGAGCGTGAAAAGGTGGTTAATACCACATACTTAGAGACTCATACAGTACTTACACTTTAACTTTTTATTTATTTATTCAGTGCAGATAATTGCCTTTCTCTAAAAGGTGGTTTTAGGGCAAATTGTCTATTGTACTTTAATACTACACAACAGTAGAGTTTAAGGGGCTTGATAAGTCTGGATACAATGCAGTCAAATCTGGACATGTGACAGAAAACACTCGGCTTAAATTAGCTTTATCTAAAGTACTATTACATAAAGAACATATTTGACCATAATTACATCTTCTGTTTCAACAGTGAATACTGTAACTAAACTCACATGTTTTTGTTTACACATACATTACTAATTGTCCCTTCTATTATAACAAGTATGTGTGGCTGTTTTTTCCCCCTTAATTTAGTAATTATTGTGCATTCCCTGAAAAAAAAAAAGAAGCAATTTATTTTAAATTGTCAGGAAGTAACTCCATTACCAAGTACAGATGTGCGTTAGTTTGCCTGTGGTGTTTATTTCTAGATCTGCTGTAGTATACTTACAGAAATTACTTCTTGCCTCATGGCACAGTGAACCAGTTCTGTATCACTTGTTGTCTTACAGACAAGACGGTCAATCAAGGGCTAAATAAATAGATTAAAGAAAAAAAATGGTTTGGCACAGTTGATCAAACCTTAGGATTTGTTTAGATAAGTTTTTTGATGCTATAAAATATCCATGACTGCAGTGTTTCTATGGTTTAACATGCATTTTGATATAAAATAAAAATTGCTTTGTTGATTTCAAATGGCTAAAGGTTAAATAGTTCATGAGGTTAAGAATTAGGCCAATAAAGATCATAGCGTCATGGGTCTAGCCTGGTGGTGCTGGCTAGACCCGGCTGACGTTGTTGCCGTGGGCATATGGGTAGGCATGAACGCAGAGGGGTGTGCAAACAGAAATAGTCCTTTTATTAACAAACTAAAAACAGACACAAACAAACAAAGGAACCAAAACAACAAACGTAAACTAAAACTAGGGCTCAGGAAAAACACAGGGAACGGCGCGCTAACACAGGGAACGGCGCGCTAACACAGGGACAAGAACTGACTCAGGGAACCAGGAGCTGACACAGGGAACCGACAGAGAGAACTGGGGATGAGGAAACATGGAGCTGAAGCTAACTAAGGCACATAGGGGAACTAGAGATGAGACAGGGCTAGACAGGAGAGACAGGGCTAGACAGGAGAGACAGGGCTGGAGAGACGAGGCTAGACAGGAGAGACAGGGCTGGAGAGACGAGGCTAGACAGGAGAGACAGGGCTGGAGACACAGGACAAGACATGGGACAGAACACAGACTAGAGACGGGACCAGGAGCACAGGGACCAGAGACGGGACCAGACTGGCTGGGTTAGTGGTTAGTGAGGTTAGTAGCTACATGGAATGCTGGGGACACTGGATGCTGACCTAACCAGGTTAGTATCTAAAGGAGTTAGTGGCTAACCGGGTTAGTACTGACCTAATACTGGGGAACTGAACACAAAAGAGGCTATTCCAAACTAGCGGCTAACCTACTAGCGACCAGAACCACTAGCAGTCGATCCCACTAGAGGTTAGCCTACTGGAGGCTAACCCTACTGGAGGCTAACCCTACTAGGGGCTAACCCTACTAGCAATCACGGCCTACTAGCGGCTAACCCTGCTAGCGGCTAGGCCCTCATGTGGCTACACAAAACTAAACAGACAAAGAACTAGACTGGAAGACAAACACTGGGAAGACACAGAACAGTACTTACACCGTACACAGGAGGAGACACAGCCTAGCTAAACACTGAACAGGACAGCTCCATGAATCCACAAACACAAGGAACATCAGGAAAACAAACAGTAGAGCCCTCTAGAAAAACAGGTTACAAAACAAACCAAAATATAAACTTAAAGAAACAAGAACCAAACAAAAGGAATGCCCACATGACGGTATATACAAAAACAAACATAACAAACCAAACAAACAGACAAACAATGCTCGACCCAGTTTCCCAGAACAAACTGCTATTTATAGAAACTTTAATGAGGCACCTCAGTTCAGGTGAGCACTAATCACCTGACTGAGGTGCCTTCTGGGAAACTGAGTCAACCAACAAGAACTACAGACAGACAGACAGACATGAACAGTGACCTCTAGTGGAGGTTCCTAACACATAGACACCTTTTTTTTTTTTTTTTTTTTTTTGTATATTACATTCAGGTCAGTGTTTATATGAATCAGCCTTCTTGCATGTTGTGACTTTCAGAAGGACATTGACATTCAGGTTGCTCTGCCTAGTCTGTGAAAAAGAGTATTGAGTTGCCACATTAGTGCACATGGCCTTAAATATTGATTTGAAAGCAAGGTGGTAAACATGAAATGACCAGTTATGTGATACGTACAGGTTTTACCATTATTTACAATTATTTTTCATGTTGTTTTATTTTAAATGATCCTATTTGTGATTGTTGCTTTATGCCTCAAACCCCATTCCAATGTAAAAGACTGCAGTAAAAAACATTTTGTATTCAACAATCACCACACAATTTTCTCACTCTCTTTAGCTGCATGTTAATAAGTGAATAAATTAAGGAGTTTTTAAAAGCAAGTTTTATGCAAATGCCAGATCAGGGTAAAAATGTATGTTTTTATTTATATCAACAGTGAAACTACCAACTACTCTACCAACAGTGGCTAAATGTTGCTGTAATAATTAAACATCTAAAATAACTTAATAAAATAGTCTAATTGTTAAACTTGCATTTTTAGATTATGTGTTACAGATGCAATCGGTGATACAATGTCAAGTAACTGGCCATAAAGGGTTTTTAGAAAATTTAGTAAAATAAGACCATGAAATAAGACTTTTTGCCATGAAATTAAGATCCAAGGATTCTACCAATACCCCTACTCTATTTAAAGTGTTAAATAGCAACTTCTCAAAATACTGACAGAACGTACCACACTGGAGTTTTTACAAATGAATGAACATCAACATGATGATTCCCTCCAAATTTACGGTTCTTCTTGTTTAGCGCTTTGTTTTAGTAATGTACAGTAATAGACAGTAATAGTCTCTGTAGTCAGTGGGTGTAGAAGCAGAAACCAGCAGAGTCAGGGTTGTGAGCAACAACAACTGAGCTGTGTGTGTTGCAGGTTGCATTTAATCAACTTCTGTCGTTTAGGACACACAAACGTGCGTACACACACACACACACACACACACACACACACACACACACACACACACACACACACACACACACACACACACACACAAAACACATAGAGTTCATGCTATAAATGTCTGTATAGCATAAACTATGTTTAGATGTAGATGCAGAGTAAGAACTTGTGATATTGCATTGCTTCTGCTGCTCGCTGCCATTAGATTATCTATCTTATGAGCACTGGTGAGATCACTCTAATTCACAGAAGTGGATCCCTCTGTGTGGAAACTGATTAACAAGAGGTGGACTGATCTATTGCCAGCCTGGCTTCAGCAAAAGCAATGGAACCATTAGAGAGTAGTGCCATATTTGGATGCCGTCCCTGACCATGAGAGCCTTTCAGACCATCACTTCTAGCACACATGACAGTCCTTAACACCAAAGAAACACAGCTGATTAAGAATACAAGTCACAGTATTAATTTTCACTTTTACTTGTTCTACTAAAACAAGTTAATGTGGCTGTCTTTTAAACAAAAAAATAAGTTAGAACACAAATATATATTTTAGTTCTTTATTATCCATAATTACATGTATATGTATATAGTTAATTTTTTTTCCTGTTACATTTTCTAGTTGTGCAGCTTCGAATACATCCAAGACATCCAAGTTTATTGGTATTTCGCATTGATGATCCCATTATGGTTGATTCTCCAGTGTGATAACTTATACAGTTATTTCGAATTTCTTTGGCCTTTCCCTGAAAAAACGAAGCAATTCATTTTAAATGGTCTGAAGTAACTCCATCACCAAGTACAGATCATGTGTTTAGTTTACCTGTGGTGTTTATTTCTAGATCTGCAGCTGTATACTCACATTATCAACATCTATCTTCTTGACACAGTGAACCAGTTCGGTATCATTTTTCATTTTACAGACAAGACAGTCTATTAAGGGCTGTGTAAAACAACAGAAACATTTTTGTGATGCCAAAAATGATCATCATGATCCATGATGGTTAATATGTATCTTGAAATGGAGATTTAGAATAAGGGAAATAAAGATCATACACACCGTTTTTTCTTTTTGCTTATCACATTCATGTCGATGATTATATACATCAGTCTTCTTGCATGTTGTGACTTTCAGAAGGACATTTATATTCAGGCTGCTCTGCTTAGTCTGTGAAAAGGGGTATTGAGTTGCCACATTAGTGCACATGACTTTAAATATTGATTTGAAAGCAAGGTGGTAAACATGAAATGGACAGTTATGTGATTCTTACAGGTTTTACCATTATTTAGCATTCTTATTTATTAAGGATTCTGCCAATACCCATACTCTATTTAAAGTGTTTTTTTTTTTTTTTACAGAAGTGAAGCAAGTCTTTAAAATACTGACAGAACTTACCACATAAGGTCTTATGACGGAATCAAAATCGACATGATGAATCCTTCCAAATTCATGGTTCCCTACTTCTAGCGCTTTGTCAACGTATTTTTGTAATGTAGTAGACAGATCTTTGTAGCCAGTGGGTGTCTGCGCAGAAACCAGCAGAGTCAGAGCTGCGAGCAGCAACAACTTTAGTGTAACATCCATGATGTGCAGGAACACTGAACTGTGTCTGTAGCAGGTTGTGTTTAATCGACTTCTGCCCGGTAGGGAACACACACACACCCAAAACACTCAAAGTTGAGTGTATACCATATTTGGTTATTCTCACCAGATGAAACACTAGGTTTAGACGTTGAATGCAGAGTGAGAACTTATGATATTGCATTGTTTCACTGCACACTGCCATTAGATTATCTTTCTTATTAGAACTGATCAGATCACTCAAATTGACTGAAATGGTTCTCTCTGTGTGGAAATTAACAAGAGGTGAGCTGATCTATCGCCAGCCTGGGTTAAGCAAAAGTAATGAATCCATTAGAGAATAGTGCCATATTTGGATACTGTCTCCTTTGTGCCCTGACCATGGAGCAAGCCTTTCAGACCATTACTGCTATACTAGCACACATGCCAGTGTTCTATCTCTCCAGTGATCCTTAACGCCAAAAAAAAAACACTGCTGTTTAAGATTACGAGTCACCCAGTCACTCTTACTGTATGTGTGCGATGTGTGGCAGTTGCCTATTGACAATGCTAAAATGCTGGGATGATGGCAGCCACAGTCGAAATTTCCATAGCTGCATCAGCTAGTAGCAGAAGGCTAATTAGAATCTTTCCAACTGCCAAAGTTAACCCATTGCCAAATGTGTCTTACTCACACACATTGCAGGTTTCTCAAACACGGAATTTGCACAATCATCGTGGACTGTTTACAGTATATATTTTTCATTTTGTGGACTGTTTGCACACTCATTGCAAAATCATTATGCACTGTTTACAGCATATTGTCACGAACTGGTATGGCAGGCAGTTCGGGTGGGTGTTATTGCCGTGGGCATAAAGGGCAGGTATGGGCGCAGAGGGGTTGTTTTCAAGCATAAAAATCTTTAATTAACGAAAAAAAAAGAACATACAAAATACATACATGGGCTCTGGACAGACACACACATACACACAGTCAGACCATTGTAAGCATTTCAGTCCCTAAAGGACTGACACGAAGGCTTAGGACTGCTAGAGACTGTACGGGACAGAAATCCTAGAGCCTGGACGAGACCAGGCAGGACCAGGGACACAGGGGCTAGAGACTGGACAAAACAGGGCTAGAGACAAGAAGGGGAGCACACAGGAAGCTAGGGGAGCACACTGGAGGCCAAGGGTACACACTGGAGGCTAAGAGTACACACTGAAGGCTACAAAACAAAAGGGACATACAAACACAGCACAAAACGTAAACTCAAACAATACTTAAACAACACATTACACTTACACAAACATCAAACATCATAAACAGCTATTTATAACAATACTAATGAGCTACCTCGGTTCAGGTGAGCTCCATCATCACCTGACCGAGGTGCCTTCTGGGAAACTGAGTCGACTAACAAAAAACTACAAAACAAACACAAACGTGCACAGTGCCCTCTAGGGGTGGACCCTTACACATATATCTTCATATGCTTCATTTTATAGTTAGACAAATAGCTCCTGTTTGATATGTATATTTGTCTGGCCACGAGCTATAGAAGCATCATCATGAGAAAGCACAATGAGGACCCTATCTGCCTCATTCTGCATACATGAGCTTGCAGATGCCTACAATTGGCTAGTGTTGTTCTGAGTGACAGGAGAGAGATGCCACACACAGGGCATGATAAGAGTCACCCTATAACTTCCAACAATTTAGATATTAATGAGTAATGCAAAGGACAGAGCAGACTATCTGTCGTATAGATTCAGGTCTTTTGGTGTGCAGCGGACACTCCTGTGGACCTTTTTTGACTCAGCAGTGGGACAAGCCATTTACTTTGATGTGATCTGCTGGAGCTGCATTACAAGAGACAACATTTAGAGATGTAACAGAAGAATGACAACGAAACTATAAACCATGATGGAGAACATTTCCCAACCCATTCTGGTCATTCAGACAGGACTAATAATTTCCTTCAGTGGCAGGTAGCTTCACTAGGACTGTGTGGGTTGTTCTTGCTTGTGTCAGAATTTACAATCCATATTGCTGATACCAGAAATGTACAACAATGGAAATTTGGGTATTTAATTGTAGAGTTTGTTTATGTATTTATTATTATTTTTTTTACTTATTTATTATTCTTCTCTTGTCATTCTGCTATCCCCTGCAACCCCTTTTATCCCTGTAACACTCTTAAGAAATTTTTACCATGTTATACGTACCATGGTATTTTTGACAGTTATTTTGCTGTTTGCTAATATAGTACATAAATATGGATTAATTAATAATTAATTAATACATATCAGGACATTGTCAAAATATTTATACATAGTGGAAACTTAATATATAAGGGAGTATATTTCTAAGTGCCATGGTACTTACACTAGCTCAACTATAGTAATACATACATATATAAACTATAGTTTATATACTATGGGTACTTTTTGGGCCCAACAGTGACTACCAAAGTCTAGTAGCAATATCTAATATGATACTGTCTGTACTTTATACAGTACATACCAGTGTCATGGGTCTAGCTGGTGGTTTGGCTAGACCGGCTGATGTTGCCGTGGGCATATAAGGCAGGCATGAAGGCAGAGGGGTTTTCAAACAGAAATTGTCTTTATTTAAACAAACTCAAAAACAGACAAACGAACAAAGAAACAACAAACTCAAACTAGGGCTCAGGAAAAACACAGGAACAAGAACTGAACACAGGGAACCAGGAGCTGACATGGGAACTAGGAGGTGACACAGGGAACCAGGAGCTGACACAGGGAACTGACACAGAACGGGGGATGAGGAAACATGGAGCTGGAGCTAACTAAAGACACATAGGGGAACTAGAGACTGGAGAGACAGGGCTGGCGAGACAGGAGACAGGGCTAGACAGGAGACAGGGCTAGACAGGAGACAGGGCTGGAGACAGGACCAGGAGCACAGAGACTAGAGACCAGATGGGTTAGTGGTTAGTGATGCTGACCTAACCAGGTTAGTATCAAAAGGAGTTAGTGGCTAACCGGGTTAGTACTGACCTAATAGGGGGGAACTGAACACAAAAGGCAGGGCACACATGAGGCTATACCAAACTAGCGGCTAACCTACTAGCAACCAGAACCACTAGCAGTCAATCCCACTAGAGGCTAGCCTACTGGAGGCTAACCCTACTAGGGGCTAACCCTACTAGCAATCAAGGCCTACTAGCGGCCAACCCTGCTAGCGGCTAGGCCCTCATGTGGCTACACAAAACTAAACAGACAAAGAACTACACAAGAAGACCAACACTGGGAAGACACAGAACAGTACTTACACTGTACACAGGAGGAGACAGACTAACTAAACATGAAACAGGACAGCTCCATGAATCCATTAACACAAGGAACATAAGGAAAACTAAACTAGAGCCCTCTAGAAAAGCAAAGGTGAAACAAGATTACTAAAATATAAACTCAAAGAAACAAGAACAAACAAAAAGGAATGCCCACATGACTGTAGTTACAAACAAACATACCAAACAAACAGAAACAATGCTCGACCCAGTTTCCCAGAACAAACTGCTATTTATAGAAACTTTAATGAGGCACCTCAATTCAGGTGAGCACTCATCACCTGACTGAGGTGCCTTCTGGGAAACTGAGTCGACCAACAAAAACTACAAAGACATGAACAGTGACCTCTGGTGGAGGTTCCTAACAACCAGTAGTATGTGCTAACATATTTTATATGGTACAGTATGTACAAACATACACATACCTTCTGAATTTTGCTAGCTGTAGTGGTATACAATAACTACAATTGTATTCACCACAGTATCTGCCATGGTATTCACCAAAGTATGGTGGAACCGTCCATAGTACTACCATGTTACAACCTGAATTATAATATAAAAGAAACACATGGAGGCCAAGGCAGATGAGATGAGGTAAGGTTTTTTTCAGTATCAATATATGTGCTTACACTGAATAGGTCTCTGTCTGTTTCTAGAAAGAATAAATTTTCTTAAGAAAATCAATATGGAAAAGGAACTTATTAAATAAATACATATATTGTCTCAATAGAAGTGAACACTTATTTCTTTGTAATGTGTAGAAATGTGAACATGTGACCAGTGTATCTTACAGAAACCACATAGTAAATTCTGGGCATGTACTGTACACTGTAAACCCGAGTAAGTTGGCAAAACTAAAAAAAATTGAGGTAATCAGTTACATCAATTTTTTTTAAGTATTTGATGTTTCCAATTTTAAGTAAACAGGACTAGCAATTTTTGAGTTTGTTGAATTTGTTGGAAATCAAAGAAATTGTTGTTGCTGTCACCACAGCAGACAATCCGGTCCACACACAAGCTTGGCACAGGTTTTACACCAAATGCCCTTCCTGACACAACCCTCTCATGTTTTCTGGGCTTGGGACAGACACTTTATCCAGTTGTTGCGAATCAAACCCGGGCCTTTCGCATGGCAGGCAAAACACCTACAGTACCACTGAGCCACCAGTAGGGTGCCCAGATTTGTAAAGATTAGGTGAAGACAGACCAATCCACCATCTTGATTAAAACAATTGAATGTGGGCAGTTTACATGTGCATTGATGACGTCAGACACAAAATCGCTAGGCTGAAAGATTTTAAGTTGGTGGAACGTTAAGGAGACAGTTACTGTGGCTTAAAATATCTAATTTGTTCAGCTAACTTGAAAAGTGTCATTTCTACTAACTCTAACTAAAAAGTTCTGAATACTCAACAAGGTCTATGAATTTAAACTAATTGTAATTATTTAAGTTAACAGTACTCAATATGTTTAATTATTGAGTAATGAATTAATTATATTGCTAATGATCAGTTTGACAAAATGAGTACTGTAAACCTTATTTCTGAGATAGGCCACATATGATAAAGTACAGCTTCATATGCATGTATTACTAACAACATTTTGATTTAAATAAAAGTGAACAATAAAACTAGACTTTGCAAATAATACCAAATAAACTCATATTCATATGCAGAGTTCACAGCCTATCTTATTGTTTTTTATTTTCTCTATTCTCACTCTAATATGACAGAAACCATGACAGAGATAGAAAACTAAGATGACCGTGTGACCAAAAGGTGTACTGCAGACATAAATCGCGACAATGGCGGCCCAAAAAACATCTTATGTTGCTTTCCATTCCGAAGTGTACTTCAAAGTGTGCTGCCTACTGTGCAGGGAATGTCGGTTAAGGGAACTTCCTCGACGAAATTTCACCACTCAGAACACTCTGCAACGTCATCAGCTTTCTCCGTGTGTTACCATGGCAACGTAAGCACCTCAAAATATCTGTTGCTGCTGCTGTGGAAATTGCACATTAAGAAAATTCAATATTTAATTATTATTTTAACAAACATTAACATGTACCACTGAAACGTGTATAACGCGTAAAAATATATTTGATTGATTTACAGGATGTATTTATTATTATTACTTTTTTACAGATTACTAGACTATATAATACGAAGGAGTTCTGGATTAAATAAAAAAATGAATTACTGTGTCCTATTAATATGATGTCCTTGATAATGATGATAGTAGACATATAATTCCATTTTCAAGCTCAAGCGAGGCGCAATGACTGATGGAAAATGTTTCCTGTCCACTTCCTTTTCAACTGTTGGGTAATCATGGAGCAACAAAGCTTCATAAAGCTATTATTGCACAAAATATTCAAAATGGAAACTGCAATAAGCACTAATGGAGAACCATATATTGGTGAATCGTGCTGTCCCTTGCTCACTCTAATGTTTTCAGTAAAAAGGTAATGAAGCTCTGACTATAAATGACAGTTTGCCCTAAGTGAACTAGTTTAAAATTATTTGTGATCATCATTATAGTTTTTACACCAGTCAGAATAAAATCTAATAAATATAAAAAGGCAAAATATGAATGCATTTAGTGTGTCAAAGAAGGAAAACACAAGTACACACAAAACACAAATTTCTGTGAACAAACAAACAATCAGAAAAGCCATTTTCAATAAGACATGTACTTGCATGTGTTATGGATGATAACAGTAAAATAAGATGACATTAATTTTTATTTCAGTGAGATAGCTCTTTTACATCTGTTTAATGCTGGTTTGTGATTAGAAACAACAATTTAAAAATTGTTTAAAAAAAACACTTTCATGACTATCAAATGAATGAACTATGAGGGTGAACTACAGTATACAGTAAATGCAAAGAAAATAGTACATACAGTATGTCCACCATGTCAGATGCATGATAAACAACATGGGCATTTAATCTAAATCAATTTCAGTTATCAATGCAAACAATTGTTCAAGACAGCATTATACAGTTTTTACGGAGAAAATAGTAATAGTAGTATTCTAAATTGTATTGAGTAACTGAACAGACACAAATACAATATGGTAAAAATTAGGAAATGCAGTAGTAGTAATTCTAATTGTTGCTCTAATTAAGCTTAAAGGGGTGGTTAATACCACATACTTATAGGCACATACTTACACTTTAACTTTATTTATTCATTTATTTATTTAGTGGCCATAATTGCCTTTCTCAAAAAGCTGGTTTTAGGGCAAATTGCCTCTAGTACTTTGATACTACACAGGCTGCAATTTAATTTTAAATCTTGGTAATTATACATACCAATTTAGTTTAGCAACACTGTTTATAAAATTTTATTTATAATAAAATTCTCCTTTTTCTATTACAGTATGAGCGCTAACAGACTTTAAATGTTAGAACTTCACTTGAAGTTCATCAAAATTCATGCAGAAAATACATATTTTAGTTCACTTTACAATGTGAATGGTTTTAAATTGATACAATACAATTATAGATAATATACAATTATAGACTCCATACAATAGAATTATAGACACTTAATGAGTACAGATGTGAGAATCAAATCTGGACATGTGACAGAAAACACTCCTCTTAAACGTGCTTTTTCTAAAGTACATATTCAATTTCATAATTCAGTACATATTTCCCCATAACTACATTTTCTATTTAAACAGTAAATAACTGAACTCAAATTTGATATTTATATATAGTTTGTATATAGTTAGTTGTATATGTATATAGTTAGATGTTTTTCCTGTTGTGATTTGTGCAGCTTCAAACAGCAGCATACATTAATGCAGAGATAGACCATACTCCGGGCTGAGAAACCAGACAGTTATTTCGATATTCTTTGTGCTTTCCCTGAAAAAACAAAGTAATTCATTTAAAAGTTTCTGAAGTAACTCCATCACCAAGTACAGATCATGTGTTTACTTTGCCTGTGGTGTTTATTTCTAGATCTGCAGCTGTATACTCACATTATTGGCCTTTATCTTCTTGACACAGTGAACCAGTTCTTTACCATGTTTCATATTACAGACAAGACAGTCTATCAAGTCCTGTGTAAAAAAAAAAAAGAAATATGCATTTAGTATTTCTATGAAGTTTTTGTGATGCTAAAAAATTATCGTCCTGATCTATGATTGTCACGTTTCTATGGATAATCCGTAAATTAAATTTCCTTTGTCAATTTCAAATGGAAGTTAAGAATAAGAGAAATAAAGATATCATACACACCGTGTTCTCTTTTTGTGTATTACACTCAGGTCGGTGTTTATATGAATGAGCCTTCTTGCATGTTGTGACTTTCAGAAGGACATTTACATACAGGCTGCTCTGCCTAGTCTGTGAAAAAGGATATTGAGTTGCCACATTAGTGCACATGGTTTTAAATATTGATTTAAAGGAAGGTGGTAAACTATTAATTAAATGGCCAATTATGTGATACATTTTTACCATTATTTACCATTATTAGTTATTACATTGTTTTATTTTAAATGATCTTATTTGTTATTGTTGCTTTATGCTTCAAACGCCACTCCAATGGCCACACAATTGTCTCACTTTCTTTAGCTGCATGTCATAGTTCTGGCTGCTAATAAGTACAGGAGTTTTTAAAAGCAAATTATATGCACATGCCAGATATGGATGAATTAATGTCTTTATTTATATCAACAGCAAAACTACCAACAGTGACTGAACGTTGCTATAATAATTAAACATCTAAATAACGTGATAAAATGGTCTAATTGTATAAACTTGCTTGTTTGCATTTTTTAAATTATGTGTTACAGGTGCGACCAGTGGTACAATGTCAAGTGACTGGCCATGAAGGGTTTTTAGAAAATGAAATGAAAAAAGACCATGAAATAAGACTTTTTGCAATGGAATGGAGATCCAAGGATGCTACCAATACCCATACTCTATTTAAAGTGTTATTTACAGAAGTAAAGCAACTCTTTAAAATACTGACAGAACTTACCACTATAGGCCCTACGATGGAATGAAAATCGACATGATGAATCCTTCCAAATTTACGGTTCCCTTCTTCCAGCGCTTTGTCAACGTATTTTTGTAATGTATTAGACAGATCTTTGTAGCCAGTGGGTGTCTGAGCAGAAACCAGCAGAGTCAGAGCTGCGAGCAGCAACAACTTTAGTGCAACATCCATGATGTGCAGGAAGACTGAACTGTGTGTGTAGCAGGTTGCATTTAATCAACTTCTGTCCTTTAGGACACACACACACACACACACACACACACACACACACACACACACACACACACAAAGGTTGTGTGTGGTCACATGCCTATAAACCATACTGTATATGGTTATTCTTACAAGATGAAACACTAGGTTTAGATTTTGAATGCAGAGTAATAATTTATAATATTGCATTGCAACTACTGCACACTGCCATTAGATTATCTATCTTATGAGCACTGGTCAGATCACTCAAATCCACAGAAGTAGATCCCTCTGTGTGGGAACTGATTAACAGGAGATCTGTTGCCAGCCTGGCCTAAGCAAAAGTAATAGAACCATTAGAGAGTAGTGCCATATTTGTATACTGTCTCCTATGTGCCCTGACCATGGAGCAAGCCATTCAGATGATAAATACCGTTCTAGCACACATGACAGTGTTCTTTCTATCTAGAGATCCTTAACACAAAAGAAACACAGCTGTTTAAGAATGTCATGCGCACTCGCACCGCGACCGGCACTAAGACCCGGAAGTAATACGGTCGCGATTCAGGAAGCATAAAAGGAAAGAAGATGGTGCTTCACATCGCTCAGTCACTGAGTTCGCCCATGTCGTTTCCAAGTCATCGCCGGATTATCTGTGAGTACTCACCGATTCGGGTTGTCTAACCAAGATGGCGGCGCGGCAGTAGCACGCAGCGGCCACTCCGGAGCCAAAATGGTGCTACATTGTTTACGTCGTGTCGTAGCGCGTTTATTTTACAAAGTTTATGGACACCGGCACAAACGGTGTTCAGACTTACCACCGCCAGACACTTTTGCAACTCAATAAACCGGCATATTTCATTCAAGATGAGCTGCGGGAGAAGCTACGCGACCTCGGCTTGCTTCGGGAACCAGGCCTCCAGTCCTCGGCGTTGCCTGATGCCGGTGGCCAGAGGAGGGGACATCGTAAGCGGACTGCTGTGTATTTGTTTTCACGGAGACATAGCTCAGCGACAGAGTTCCAAATGCCGGCATTCAGCTAGACGGACTAGCCTTGTTTTGCGCCGACAGAAACGCAGCTCTGTGCGGTAAGACTCGCGGCGGCGGCTTGTGTGTTTACATCAACACGAAATGGTGTAAGAACTCTGTGCTAGTTCTAGCTTTTGCTCATCGCTGGTGGAGATTGTGACTGTTAGATGTAGACCTTTTTATTTACCGCGGGAATTCACCACCGTTTTCATTATCGAAGTGTACATTCCACCTAGCACTAATGCTAAGGAAGCGCTCTGTGAACTGTATGCTAAGATCAGTAATCTGCAGAACACACACCCGGATGGACTGTTTATTGTTGCTGGAGATTTCAACCATGCAAATCTCAAGTCAGTGCTTCCTAAATTCCATCAGTATGTGGACTTTGCAACGAGAGGGGAAAACACGCTGGATCTTGTTTACACAAACATCCCCGGCGCATATCGGGCAGAGCCCCGCCCCCACCTCGGCTACTCAGACCACATCTCTGTTATGCTAATTCCAGCATACAGACCACTCGTCAGGCGTTCAAAACCGGTTCTGAAGCAGGTGAAAACCTGGCCAGCAGGAGCCATCTCTGCTCTTCAGGACTGTTTCGAGAACACTGACTGGAACATGTTTAGGGAGGCTGCAACTTACCTTCACCGACTTGGAGGAGTACACGTCATCAGTGACCAGCTACATCAACAAGTGCACCGATGACGTCACTGTCTCCAAGAACATCATCTCACGACCCAACCAGAAACCGTGGATTACTGCGGAGGTGCGTGCACTACTGAGAACCAGAGACTCTGCCTTCAAAGCGGGCGACAAGGCGGCCCTAAGAACAGCAAGGGCCAAACTGTCCCGGGCCATCAGAGAGGCGAAGCGTGCACACGCCCAAAGAATCCACAATCACTTCAGGGACAGCGGTGACACAAGGCGCATGTGGCAGGGTATACAAGCCATCACTAACTACAGGACGACATCACCTACCTGTGACAGTGACGGCTCCCTTCCAGATGCGCTGAACAACTTCTACGCACGGTTCGACATGCAGAACGACGTGACGCCGAGGAAGACCACCCCTCCGCCGAACGACCAGGTGCTGTGTCTCACCACGGCTGATGTGAGGAAAACTCTACGCAGAGTCAACCCACGTAAAGCTGCTGGACCAGACAACATCACAGGCAGAGTGCTCAGAGAATGCGCAGAACAGCTGGCAGGTGTTCTCACCGACATATTCAACATCTCTCTGAGCAGCGCCATCGTTCCCACATGTTTTAAATCTACCACCATCGTCCCCGTGCCGAAGAAGTCTTCTGTGTCCTGTCTCAATGACTACCGCCCTGTTGCACTCACACCCATCATCATGAAGTGCTTCGAGTGGCTCGTCATGAGACACATGACGACCCTGCTGCCCCCCTCACTAGACCCCCTGCAGTTCGCGTATCGTCCAAACCATTCAACGGACGACGCCATCTCCACCACACTCCACCTGGCACTGTCACATCTTGACAAGAAAGACACTTACGTCAGAATGCTGTACATAGACTTCAGTTCAGCATTCAACACAATCATCCCCCAACACCTGATCGGGAAGCTGAGCTTGTTGGGCCTGAACACCTCCCTTTGTAACTGGACTTTCTGACCGAAAGACCTCAAGCAGTGCGGCTCGGGAGCTACACCTCCAGCACCACCACACTGAGTACTGGGGCCCCCCAGGGCTGCATGCTCAGTCCCCTGCTGTTCACACTGCTGACTCATGATTGTGTAGCGACACACAGCTCCAATCATATCATCAAGTTCGCTGATGACACGACCGTGGTGGGTCTCATCAGCAAGAACGATGAGTCAGCGTACAGAGAGGAAGTGCAGAGGCTAACGGACTGGTGTAAAGACAACAACCTGGCTCTGAACGTCGAAAAGACGAAAGAGATGGTTGTTGACTTCAGAAGGACTCGGAGCGATCACTCTCCGCTCAGCATCGACGGCTCTTCTGTGGAGATCGTCAAGAGCACAAAATTCCTGGGCGTCCACCTGGAGGAGAACCTCTCCTGGTCCCTCAACAACCAGCTCTCTGCATAAGAAAGCCCAACAACGTCTTTTCTTCCTGAGAAGGCTGAGAAAGACACAGCTTCCACGACCGATCCTCACCACCTTCTATAGAGGAACTATTGAGAGCATCCTGAGCAGTTGCATCACTGTCTGGTTTGGGAATTGTACCGTGTCAGACCGCAAGACACTACAGCGGATAGTGAGGACAGCTGAGAAGATCATCGGGGTCTCTCTCCCTTCTATCGAAGACATTTACACCACACGCTGCATCCGAAAAGCCACCAGCATTGTGGCTGACCGGACACATCTATCACACTCACTCTTCACCCTCCTGCCATCTGGAAAAAGGTACCGAAGCATTCGGGCACTCACATCCAGACTGAGAAACAGTTTTTATCCGCAAGCCATCCGTCTCCTTAACACAAAGGGACTGGACTGATAAACACACACACACACACACACACACACACACACACACACACACACACACACACACACACACACACAAATCACTCAGACGAACTAAATAACATCTGGACTGAACTGATAAACACACATGCACAATCGCACTGATGTACATCCATCTCAGTCTGCTCATACCTACCTACCTGTGCTGCTCCTCGCAATTTTTTGCACGATATTTATTTGACTGCTATTTGCACACACAATACTCTTGTCAAAATGTAAACTGTTTACTGCTGCTCTACCCACTACCTCAATTCATACTTCATCAAAAAAGTACTGTTATATGTTACATTGTTGTGTCTGTCATGTACCTCTTTGTTTGCACATTTGCATGTGCACTTTGTCTATTGTGTATTTTTGTATAGAAATTTGATAGTTCTTCTTTAGAGTAACTTAAAAATGTAAAAAATGTATGTTGTAAATTTATGTTGTTGCATGTATGTAGCACCTTGGTCCTGGAGGAACGTTGTTTCGTTTCACTGTGTACTAACTGTATATGGTTGGAATGACAATAAAAGCCTACTTGACTTGATTTGACTTGACTCTTTCTGGTTGAGTGTGTGTTGTTAGAACGCGGGTTTATTTGTGTAAATCCTTGGTCTTCGTGTAAGAGAGTTCTTAAAATAACTCGCGTGGTTATCCTGCCTGTGCGCACTACAAGGGCTAACTGCTAAGTCTTCTGGTTCACCTCCGATAGCCCGTGACAGAAGGACTGAGGCATCAGCAGTGAACCCAGCGGATTACGCGCACCTCTGTGATGTGGTTAATCGGCATGCCGAGCTGATCGAGCAGCTTTGCTGTGAGGTCGCGACCCTCCCTAGCAGCGTCCAAGACATCACGGAGGTGCGGCAGGAGAACGCAACACTCCGGGAGGCGGCCACTCTGCCGGCTAGCCCTACGCCCGTCTCAGCGGCCTTCGGTTCCCGAAGCTCGCTCCACTTTTACCACCACCACAACTGGACCAGTCGGATCTCCACCGCCAGCCGTGGTTGCCACCGGAGCCGGGGAACCCATACAACTAGGACGCGCCTCCTTAACTGCTGCAGAACGGGGACGCCACTTCAGAGAGGGACTCTGCGCGTATTGTGGATCAGCAGGCCATCTGCCATCTCCGCCCGGGAAACACACAGACCCAGTGAGAGATGAGAGCAACTCACCGGGTTCCATCCACCTCTCCACCACCACGACCAACATTTCCCGTCTCACGGTTCAAGTACACCTCCAGTTTCGCCACATACGGGTCAGAAGTGCCGCGTTCATCGATTCTGGTGCCACAGATAACATCATTGACTCTTCTTACACCAAGGAACTGGGGGTGAAAGTCGAGACGTTATCTCAGCCTGTTCAGATCACCTCTGTAGATGGTCGGCCCCTCTCCTCCAGTCCCATCACCTCCCAGACCCAACTATCACCGTCACGATCAACAAACATCAGGAACAGACCCGATTTTACCTCACCTCCATCTCCTCCGCTCCCATCATCCTTGGACACTCTTGGCTCATTCAGCACTACCCGCTCATCTCCTGGACACAGAATCGGATCCTTCAATGGGGGCCGGCTTGTACCGAACTTTGCCTATGGGCTCCGGCTGGGACATGTTCTAGGGAGTCCGAGACTCCTGACGTCGACACCAACGCCATCCCGGCCACCTATCAGGACCTGGCTGAAGTGTTCTGTAAGAGACGCGCCACCCACCTGCCTCCTCATCGCCCCTACAACCTGGCGATCAACCTTCAGCCGGGTTCCATTCCTCCTCGCGGCCATCTCTACTCACTCTCCGTCAGTGAGATGCAGGCGATGGAGGAATATGTCTCCAATGCCATCCGCCTAGGTACCATCCGGCCCTCATCTTTGCCTGCCAACGCGGGGTTCTTCTTCGCGAAGAAGAGGGATGGTGACTTACGCCCCTGTGTCGACTATCGGGGGCTTAACAACTTAATCACTATCAAGAATCCTCACCCACTGCCTCTTACCAACTCTGCCCTGGACGCCCTCTCTGGTGCCACCATTTTCACAAAGTTGGACCTCCGGAGTGCTTACAACTTGTATCAGTGAGGGTGATGAGTGGAAGACGGCCTTCATCACCCCTACTGGACTTTGCAACGCACCTGCAGTCTTTCAACAGTTTATTAATGACGTCCTGAGAGACATGCTAGGTCGATGGGTCTTCATCTACCTGGACGATATTCTGATCTACTCCCACATCCAGCATGTCAGAGGGTATTTAAGAGATTGCTCACCCATCAACTGTACTGTAAGTTAGAGAAGTGCGCTTTTCATAAGCGCTCCACCACATTCCAGGGTTTTGTCATCTCGCCCCAGGGTGTGGCCATAGATCCGCAGAAGCTAGAAGTTTTGCGTCATTGGCTGCTACCCAAGACACTTAAGCAACTTCAAAGGTTTCTCGGGTTAGCGAATTTCTATTGTCGCTTTATCCTGGACTACAGTACAGTTGCAGTTCCTTTAACCGCCCTGACCCAACCATCTTCTCATCACTTTCACCTTAACTCTGCTGCCATCTCCACATTTCATGAACTCTGCCCTCGATTCACCACTGCTCCAATTCTCCTTCACGCCGATGCCACCAAACCGTTTGTTGTGGAGGTGGACGCTTTGGACATGGGCGCCGCGGCGGTTATCTCCCAGAGAGGTACAGATCAGAAGCTACACCCTTGTAGCTTCTTCTCCAAAAAAATTTAATCCCACTCAGCAGAGATACGGAGTACGGGACCGCGAGCTGCTGGCCATAAAGTGGGCTTTGGAGGAATGGCGACACTGGCTCCAGGGCGCCAGAGAGCTGTTCATGGTCTGGACTGATCACCAAAATCTCATCACCATCCGAAGTTTAAAACAGCTTAATCCAAGGCAGGCGCGGTGGGCACTGTTCTTTGAACAGTATCATTTCCATCTGTCTGTTCTCCCACCATCCAAAATCATCGCACCACTCTGTTGGGATTTGGAGACGAGGGTCCACCAGGCACAGGCCACGGAGACCGTACCGGCAGGTGTGCCACCTGGACGACTCTATGTACCCCACGCCCTAAGGACCGAGGTCCTCCAATGGGGCCACTCCACTCCATTCTCCAGCCACGCGGGCATGGGGCGCACCTAAAAGTTCATACAGCGCGCCCTTTGGTGGCCCACCATGACCAAGGACATCAAAGAGTTCGTCCAGGCGTGCCCAGTGTGCGCCAGGGCAAAGGACACCAACCAACCAACAGCAGGGGAGTTCCAACCACTGGACGCACATTGCCCTCGACTTCATCACGAGCCTGCCGGTCACCGAGGGAATAAACACCATTCTGACCATCGTAGATCGGATCTCCAAAGCCGTGCATCTGGTGGCCCTCCCTGGACTCCCGTCAGCAAAAAGGACAGCTAAGCTGATTTTAGAACACGTAGTCTGCCTGCTTGGGTTCCCCAAGGACATCGTCTCGGACAGGGGGCCCCAGTTCACGGCACAGTTCTGGAAGGCCTTCTGCCGTCTGAGCAATTCCACCTGCAGTCTATCATCCGGACGTGGTGGGAACGGACAAACCAACAACTGGAGCGCTACCTGAGGTGCTTCGTCGCCGATCGCCAGCGCTCTTGGGCCCGCTATCTCATTTGGGCAGAACTTTTACATAATCTCCATGTCTCCTCCGCCACCAACCTAAGTCCATTTGAGATAAGCCAGGGTTTCCAGCCTCGAACCGTTCGAACACCAAGCACCGGAGGTCGATGTTGCCCAACAGTTGGTCCGAAGGTCGACACCCTCCGGGACGATTGTACAATGTAGGTGACAAAGTCTGGCTCTACGAGTAATCTGCACCTCCATACTGAATCCAAGAAGCTATCACCCAGGTTCATCGATCCTTACCGCATCACCCTCCGTATAAATCCTGTCACCTACCGGCTCCAGCTGCCTGCGGCGCTCCGGATCCATCCGGTATTCCACACCTCCCAGCTCAAACCCTTCATCACTTCACCAATGGTTCCACCCACCCACCCTACTCCTCCTCCCGGAATCATCAAGGGTGGGTCCGCTTATACTGTATGCCGGATCCTTGACTCACGTCCTCGGGGAAGAGGTATGCAGTACCTGGTTGACTGGAAGGGCTACGGCCCCGAGGAACGATCTTGGATTCCGGCCCGGTTCATCCTCGACCCCGAGCTCATACTACCGTCATCTGGTATCCTCCACCCAAGGACCGTTGGGAGCCGGTCCTGGACAGGGGGGTACTGTCATGCGCGCTTGCACAGTGACCGGCACTAGGACCCGGAAGTAATACGGTCATGATTCAGGAAGCTTAAAAGGAAACAAGATGGCGCTTCACATCGCTCAGTCATTGAGTTTGACCATGTCATTTCCGAGTCATCGCCGGATTATCTGTGAGTACTCACCAATTCGGGTTGTCTTTCTGGTTGAGTATATGTCGCTAGAACGCGGTTTATTTGTGTAGATCCTTGCTCTTCGTGTAAGAGAGTTCTTAAAATAACTCGCGTGGTTATCCTGCCTGTGCGCGCTACTTCTGCGTTTGGGTTTACCGTCCATGCTACAAGGGCTAACTGCTAAGTCTTCTGGTCCACCTCCGGTAGCCCGTGACAAAGAATACGAGTCACCCAGTCACTCTTAGGTATGGCAGGTTCCTATAGACAATGCAGGGATTGATGATGGCATCCACAATTGAAATTTCCATAGCTTCCGTAGTCTTACACACACTTTTCATTCTTCTTACACACTTTACAAAATTTGCACACTCATTGTGGCCTGGTTGCAGTATATTTTTTCATTTTGTGGACTGTTTGCACACTCATTGCACATTCATTGTGGGCTGGTTACAGCATATATTTTTATATATGCCAAATATATCTATATTATAAACTGTATATATTGTAAACTGTACATATTTGGCATTTGTTGTGGACAGCAAAAGAAAGAATTTCATTGTACTGGGGAAACTAGTTTTTTTTTTTTACTGTGCACACTACAATAATTTTGAAACTTGAAATGTGGTTCTTTGTGGTAGACCTAGACAGAATATGGGATCAGGATACACTGGCCTGGCCTTACCATTTATTAGTTATTATTCCTATGTTAAACAAAATTTTTCACTTTCACATCCCACAGATCTTATGTTTAAAAGGAAATACAGGAAGAATTATTACTTGATGCTTCCACCGTACCTTGAGTTGCCTGTTAGAGAAAATAACAGGCTATATATGTATATATGTATACAGTGGTCGAATAAATATATTATAGATTTATACAGTTCTTATGCTTAAGTTTCAAGCTATGGAACTACAACAAATTCAAGTTTCAAGTCTTTGCAACTACAACAAATTCAAGTCTTTATGGGTTACTATATATTTGTTAGACAGGACATTTGTTAGAGAGAGAAAAAAACAGTGTCCGAAGTATGCATGTAAAAATCAGTTAATGCCCCTGTACGAGTGCAAAAAAACACCTAGGATTATGGTGCATCACATTTAAGTTAAATTTAATTATGTCAGTGAATAGGCCAGAACAACTGGCAGACATATACACACACATTATATTACACTATGTTGCCAAAAGTATTCGCTCGCCTGCCTTCACATCCATATGAACATGACTAAGATCCAATTCTTAATCCATAGGGTTTAATATAATGTTGCCCCACCCTTTGCAACTACAACAAATTCAAGTCTTTAACTTCAAGGAGTGTGTTTATGGGAATTTTTGAGCATTATTCCATAAGAACATTTGTGAGGTCAGACACTGATGTTGGACAAGAAGGGCTGGCTTGCATTCTTGGCTCTAACTCATTCCAAAGATGTTCAAGCAAACTAATGTTAATAATACATACTATGATTTAAAAAAAAAAGGCTCTGTCTGCTGCAACTGATACTGTCACCGACTTTATATTTGTCAATATGAAGGGGCACAGGGGTAGTTGTGTGGTTTTTGGACATTGGTCTACTGATTGGAAGCTCACAAGTTCAAACCCCAGCACCATCAAGCTACACTGTAAACATTAATGCTCAAAGTAATTAAACATATTGAGTACTGTTGTCTTACAATTACAATTAGTTTAAATTAGTAGGCCTTGATGAGTATTTAGAACTTTTTGGTATTTATGAGTTTGTAGAAATGACACAAATTTGAACAAATTTGATACTGATATGAACTGTAAGTACTTACTGTAAGTCACAGTAACTGTCATCTTAACGTTCCAACAACTTAAAATCTTTCAGACTAGCGATTTTGTGTCTGACATCACCAGAGTAATAGGGCTCAGGCAGCTCAGTAGGAGGTTGTTTTGCCTGCCATGTGAAAGGCCCGGGTTCGATTTCCAACAACTAGATGAAGTGTCTGTCCCAAGCCCAGATAAAATGGGAGGGTTGCATCATGAAGGGCATCTGTGGTAAAACCTGTGCCAAGCTTGTGTGTGGACCGGATTGTCTGCTGTGGCGACCCATTGCCAGGAGCAGCCGAAAGACCAACATCAATTTATTTGATTTGCAACAACAACAACAAAAAAAATATAATTGCTATTAAATAGTATGAGTTAGGCTATTCAATAATGCCAGTAAAGAACGATTAATATGAATGAGTACAACAAACTCAAAAACACAAAGCTAATTTCTGCTTTATTGAGCAAGTGCATGTCTGATTAAGAACTTAGATTATATCTCTGGTCTTCTTTCTGAAAGTTCCTGTTCCTGTACTTGTTTCTGATTATCTCTATTAGTTTGCAGTTTTTTAGCTTGTTCAAGGAAGCCAGGAATCTTGCTTGAAGTGAACCAGTTGTAATTCTTAGAAACTCAATATTGATCATAAAAAAACAAAGTAAAAACAAAAATTGGACTGGCTCAAGTTTTTAGCAAATCTTAAAAACAGTATATATAGAAATCAAGTGGGACAGTGCTCTGCAAATTAATCCATGCTACTAATGGGAGGTTTATGTTTAATAACAATTTTTATTTTATTGTCTTTGTGTTTTATTGCACATTTTATTTAATTTACTTTAATTTAACAGTCGACTTGTGGGTACCAATGTATTATTGTGGTCTAAAACCATGCAATTCAGTTTCATTGTCCAACCCTTGTACATTGTAATACAAAGTTTAATATAGGGTAGTCTCAGTTTATTTAAGGTAAATTTAAATGTACTTATTCATATGTACTTATTTAGGCTTATATTTAGTGCACTACTCTCTCGTGTGTGCGCTATTTCAGAATTTTTTTGCACACTAAATCTCTCTCGTGTGCACTCTCACAATCTTTTTTGCGCGCCAAGACTCATTCGAACTCATTTATGTGTTTGAACTATTGATGGGTTGTTCATGAATGTTTCGTTCTTTATGAACAAGTCTTTAACGTGACTTAAAAGAACGAGTAGTCACAGAGAGTGATTTGTTCATTTTCTACTGTGTGCACGTGTGCAAAGCATTGCAAAACCACCATAGGTTATGTACAGGAAACAGAAATAAGCGGTTCATCTCATGAGTCTTCTAGTCTGAGTCGTTCGTTCTTTTGTCACGTGACTCCCATAGACACTATACAGTGCATTACACAGGAAACAGAATTGAGGGGTTATTCTCATGAGTATTTTAGTCCGAGTCGTCGTTCTTTTGTCACGTGACTCACTGCATAACATCTATGGGGGTCAGGTGACCAATGAGCGAACAACTCTTCTGTTTATCATATGTCCTTAACTGCATTGTAATATTTTCATTACTGGAACTATAGCCAAAATTTTGTATGCACACATATCTGGGGTCTGTTTATTGAAAATGTAACATTTTATTTTATTTCTTATCAAAAGAACAAAATTAACTAAATTGCTCAATATCATAAAGCTACACTTGCACGAACTGCAGCAGCGTTAGAACGCTGTCACTATTCCAGCCAACCAGAGACTAGAGTAAGAGAAATACCAACCAATCAGAAACTGGAGCTGGGCAGATTCGGACAGTCAGTTTTCTAATAGGCTCCCCATTAATACAGTAGTATAGAAGACTGTGTGCACTATATTATATAATAAGGTATATTTGTATTAAACATAAAGTGTGCTTTTTAGTATTTGGAATAGTACAGGGTGGGCCATTTATATGGATACACCTTAATAAAATGGGAATGGTTGGTGATATTAAGGTCCTGTTTGTGGCACATTAGTATATGTGAGGGGGCAAACTTTTCAAGATGGGTGGTGACCACGGTGGCCATTTGGAAGTCGGCCATCTTGGATCCAACTTTTTTCAATAGGAAGAGGGTCTGTGACACATCAAACTTATTGGGAATTTCACAAGAAAAACAATGGTGTGCTTGGTTTTAACGTAACTTTATTCTTTCATGAGTTATTTACAAGTTTCTGACCACTTATAAAATGTGTTCAATGTGCTGCCCATTGTGATGGATTTTCAATGCAACCCTCTTCTTCCACTCTTCACACACTGATAGCAACACCGCAGGAGAAATGCCAGCACAGGCTTCCAGTATCCGTAGTTTCAGGTGCTGCACATCTCGTATCTTCACACCATAGACAATTGCCTTCAGATGACCCCAAAGATAAAAGTCTAAGGGGGTCAGATCGGGAGACCTTGGGTGCCATTCAACTGGCCCACGACGACCAATGCACTTTTCAGGAAACTGTTCATCTAGGAATGCTCGGACCCGACACCCATAATGTGGTGGTGCACCATCTTGCTGGAAAAACTCAGGGAACGTGCCAGCTTCAGTGCATAAAGAGGGAAACACATCATCATGTAGCAATTTCAAATATCCAGTGGCCTTGAGGATTCCATTGATGAAGAATGGCCCCACTATCTTTGTACCCCATATACCACAACATACCATCAGTTTTTTTGTTCCAACAGTCTTGGAGGGATCTATCCAATGTGGGTTAGTGTCAGACCGATAGCGGTGGTTTTGTTTGTTAACTTCACCATTCACATAAAAGTTTGCCTCATCACTGAACAAAATCTTCTGCGTGAACTGAGGGTCCTGTTCCAATTTTTGTTTTGCCCATTCTGCAAATTGTGTGCGCTGATCCGGGTCATCCTCGTTGAGATGCTGCAGTAGCTGGAGTTTGTAAGGGTGCCATTTGTGAGTAGCTAATATCCGCCGAAGGGATGTTCGACTACATTCATAGTCAAGTCAAGTCAATTTTATTTATATAGCGCTTTTAACAATTGACATTGTCGCAAAGCAGCTTTACACAATCAAAAGAAGTTTGTATGCAATGTAAATGTGTATGAATCAAAATGATAAGATTGTCCATAGTATATTACTTAAAGTATGTATTCGTAACACTGTAATGTACTCATAATACATTAAATATATACTTCAATTTCATTGCTTTGTTCTATATTTAGGCCACTTTACCATTAATTTTATGTCGTTAACCAATGGTACTTAAATCTAATTAATTTCATGTAATTCGGCGCAGCCTTTTTAACTTACAAACTCTGGTATTTTGAAAAGAACAGCTTTAGTTACCTAATGCTAGGTAATATAGGTGTAGTTAGCTAGCAAACATGGACACAAAACTCAATCTACAAAGTAGCTGTTCCTGATATAAATAATAAATTTGCGCATAGAAGAGACATATTTAACATAGAAAGGACATGAGTTTGCTTCTCATCTGGTTTAAAAGAGTTTTCTTTGGAAAACTCTAATTGCGGCCAGCAGAACGTGATCCAGTCCGCGATAGTGCTACGTCATAAAGCTATGTGACATGGCGAACCTTTGGTTGGAAGTAGAAACGTCCTTTAAGTGAATGGATTACATGTAAGTTTAACCAGGGGCTGCAATGTTTGATTTTAATCAAAGTAAAAATAACCGTTTCGTGTAAGAAATCATCCAAAGAATTCCATCAGATCAATGTAGAAACATACTTTGTATCAATGAAACAGCAGTTTTACTTTTTTCAGTGTACTATAAGTACTTTTTGGGTACCACAGTGGCTCTACCACTGATACATAATATAATATGATCTAATATAATACTGATTGTACTAGATATACCAGTAGTATGTGTTAACATATATTATATAGTACATTATGTACAAACACACCATATTTTATGAACTTTGCTAGCTACAGTATTTAATCTGGATCAATTTAAAACATTTAATCTAGTTCAATTTCAGTTATAAGTGCATACAGTTGTTCAAGATAACCTTAGACAGTTTTACAAAGAAAAATAGTAATAGTAGTATTCAAAAATTTATAAATAACTGAAAGTTTTGATTTAGAAGTAACTGAAAGTAACTGACTATTTTACCATGACAGGGTTGATGTTAAGATTGAACAGCCACAAATACAATATGGTAAAAATTAGGAAATACATTAGTAGTACGTAGTTGTTGTCACTCCATCAGAGAAAAAAAAGGTAGTTACGATGCAACTGACGTGAAACACATTGAGCTTGAAAAGGTGGTTAATACCACATACTTAGAGACTCATACAGTACTTACACTTTAACTTTTTATTTATTTATTCAGTGCAGATAATTGCCTTTCTCTAAAAGGTGGTTTTAGGGCATATTGTCTATTGTACTTTGATACTACACAACATTAACGTTTAGGGGCTTGATGAGGCTGGATACAATACAGTACAATCAAATCTGGACATGAGGCAGAAAACGCTCCGCTTAAATAAGCTTTATCTAAAGTTTAGTTTCATAAAGTACATATTTGACCATAATTACATTTTCTATTTCAACAGTGAATACTGTACCTAAACTCACATTTTGTGTTGTGTTAACTAATTTTACTTCTACTATAACAAATATATGCAGCTGTTTAAAAAAAAAAAAAGAGTACACATTTTTAAAATCTCTTTAATATCTCTAATTATTATAAATATAGTTAGATGCATATTTATAGTATATAGTTAGATTTGTGCAGCTTCAAACACATCCAAGAAACTGCCCCTGATATCCGATCCATTATGATAATAAACCAGACAGTTATTTCGAATTTCTTTGTGCATTCCCTGAAAAAAATGAAGCAATTTATTTTTAAATTCTCAGGAATTAACTCATTACCAAGTACAGATCGTGTGTTTAATTTTCCTTTGCTTTTTATTTCTAGTTTATTTCTGCTGTAGTATACTTACAGAAATGACTTCTTTCTTTATGGCACAGTGAACCAGTTCTGTATCACTTGTTGTCTTACAGACAAGACAGTCAATCAAGGGCTAAATATATTAATAATAATAAAAAAGTTTGACACAGTTTAGCAAACCTTAAGATTTGTTTAGCAATGTTGTAAAATATCCATGCATTGTTTCTATGGTTAACATGCATTTTAATTATTAAATAAAAATTGCTTTGTCAATTTCAAATGGCTGAAGGCATTAATCCATGAGGTTAAATAGTTCATGAGGTTGAGAATTAGGGCAATAAAGATCATACACACCGTTTTTTCTTTTTGTGTATAACACTCAGGTCGATGATTATATGCATTCTTATCATTCTTCTTGCATGTTGTGACTTTCAGAAGGACATTTACATTCAGGCTGCTCTGCATAGTCTGTGAAAAAGAGTATTGAGTTGCACATAGCTTTAAATATTGATTTGAAAGCAAGGTGGCAAACATGAAATGGACAGTTATGCGTTTCTTACAAGTTTTACCATTATTTATCAGATTTTTTTATTATGTAGTTTTATTTTAAATGATCTGATTTGTGATTGTTGTTTTATGCCTCAAACCCCACTCCAATGTAAAGACTGCAGGAAAAAACATTTTGTATTCAACAATGGCAACACAATTTTCTCACTTTCATTAGCTGCATGTTGAACAGTTCTGCTTGTTAACGAGAAACAAAGGAGTTTTAAAAAACACAATTATGTGCAAATACCAGATCAGGGTAAATTAATGTCTTTATTTATACCAACAGTGAAACTAAAAACTACCTACAAGGACTCAATTTTACTATAATTTATATGTGTATAATAATTACACATATAAAACAACTTGATAAAATAGTATAATAGTTTAAACTTGCTTGTTTGCATTTTTTAGATTATGTGTTACAGATGAAATCAGTGGTACAATGTCAAGTGACTGGCCATGAAGGGTTTTAGAAAATGTAAAGAAATAAGACCATGAAATTGTACTTTTTGCAACGGAATGAAGACCCAAGAATTCTACCAATACCCATACTCTATTTAAAGTGTTATTTACAGAAATGAAGCAACTCTTTAAAATACTGACAGAACTTACCTTTGGAGTTTTTACAAATGAATGAAAATCAACATGATGATTCCCTCCAAATTTACGGTTCCCTTCTTTCAGTGCTTTGTCAACATGTTTCTGTAATATAATAGACAGGTCTCTGTAGTTAGTCTGTGTCTGAGCAGAAACCAGCAGAGTCAGGGCTGCGAGCAGCAACAACTTTAATGCAACATCCATGATGTGCAGGAACACTGAGCTGTGTGTCACAGGTTGTGTTTAATCAACTACTGTCGTTTAGGACACACACACACACACACACACACACGCGCACACACACAAAACACTCAAGGTTGTGTAGGCATATGCCCGTATAGCATATCTGGTAATTCTCATCAGATGAAACACTATGTTAAGAAGATGTTGCATAGAGAGTGAGAACTTATAATATTGCATTGCATCTACTGCACACTGCCATCTTATTAGCATTGGTCAGATCACTTACATCCCCACAAATTACTCCCTCTGTGTAGGAACAGATTAACGGGACATGGGGTGATTTATTTCCAGTCTGGCATTTGCACAAGCAATGGAACCATTAGAGAGTAGTGCTACAGTATAATTGGATACTGGCTCCTATTTGCCCTGACCAAGCAATTCAGACCATCACTACCCTTCTAGCACACATGACAGTTCTTAACACCAAAGAAACATAGCTGATTAAGAAGACAAAGTCACCCTATCACTCTTATACAGGTTCTGGGTAATTTGAACCTAGGTAGCTGCATCTACAAGTAGCAGAAAGCTAGTCAGAATCTTTCCACCTGCCAAGATAACCCTTTGCCAAATATCTTACTCACACATACACACGTGGACAAAATTGTTGGTACCCTTCGGTCAATGAAAGAAAAACCCACAATGGTCACATAAATAACTTTAATCTGACAAAAGTAATAGTAAATAAGAATTCTATGAATGTTAAAACAATGAAAGTCAGACATTGCTTTTCAACCATGCTTCAACAGAATTATTTTTAAAAAAATGAACTCATGGAAGAGGCCTGGACAAAAATGATGGTACCCCTAACTTAATAGTTTGTTGCACAACCTTTTGAGGCAATCACTGCAATCAAACGATTCCTGTAACTGTCAATGAGACTTCTGCACCTCTCTGCAGGTATTTTGACCCACTCCTCATGAGCAAGCTGCTCCAGTTGTTTCCGGTTTGAAGGGTGCCTTTTCCAGACAGCATGTTTCAGCTCCTTCCAAAGATGCTCAATAGCATTGAGGTCAGGGCTCATAGAAGGCCACTTTAGAATAGTCCAATGTTTTCCTCTTAGCCATTCTTGGGTGTTTTTAGCTGTGTGTTTTGGGTCATTGTCCTGTTGCAAGACCCATGACCTGCGACTGAGACCCAGCTTTCTGACACTGGCCAGCACATTTCTCTCTAGAATTCCTTGATAGTCTTGAGATTTCATTGTACCCTGCACAGATTCAAGACACCCTGTGCCAGATGCAGCAAAGCAGCCCCAGAGCATAACAGAGCCTCCTCCATGTTTCACAGTAGGGACAGTGTTCTTTTCTTCATATGCTTCATTTTTCCGTCTGTGAACATAGAGCTGATGTGCCTTGGCAAAAAGTTCCATTTTTGTCTCATCTGTCCATAGGACATTCTCCCAGAAGCTTTGTGGCTTGTCAACATGTAGTTTGGCATATTCCAGTCTGGCTTTTTTATGATTTGCTTTCAACAATGGTGTCCTCCTTGGTCGTCTCCCATGTCGTCCACTTTGGCTCAAACAAAGACGGATGGTGCGATCTGACACTGATGTTCCTTGAGCATGAAGTTCACCTTGGATCTCTTTAGAAGTCTTTCTGGGGTCTTTTGTTACCATTCGGATTATCCGTCTCTTTGATTTGTCATCAATTTTCCTCCTGCGGCCACGTCCAGGGAGGTTGGCTACAGTCCCATGGATCTTAAATTTCTGAATAATATGTGCAACTGTAGTCACAGGAACATCTAGCTGCTTGGAAATGGTCTTATAGCCTTTACCTTTAACATGCTTGTCTATAATTTTCTTTCGAATCTCCTGAGACAACTCTTTCCTTCGCTTCCTCTGGTCCATGTTGAGTGTGATACACACCATGTCACCAAACAACACAGTGACTACCTGGAGCCCTATATATAGGCCCACTGACTGATTACAAGATTGTAGACACCTGTGATGCTAATTAGTGGACACACCTTGAATTAACATGTCCCTTTGGTCACATTATTTTCAGTATTTTCTAGGGGTACCATCATTTTTGTTCCTGTTCCATGAGTTTATTTTTTTAAATAATTCTGTTGAAGCATGGTTGAAAAGCAATGTCTGACTTTCATTGGTTAACATTCATAGATTTTTTTTTTTAATTATTACTTTTGTCAGATTAAAGTTATTTGTGTGACCATTGTGAGTTTTTCTTTCATTGACCGAAGGGTACCAACAATTTTGTCCACGTGTGTATAGTGGACTTCTTACACACTCGGCTGATTTTGTACACTCATTGTGGACTGTTTACAGTACATATTTTCATATGCTGTCTTTCAAACTGTTTTTGATGTAACTATTCTCTTGTTTTATTAGGTATCTTTCCCCCCCTCCCCTCTATGGTGCTTTTACCTATATTTATTTTTTGTGGCAATCATTGTGGACAGCAAAAGAAAGAATTTCATTGTACGTTTCCTTACTGTGCCTAAGACAGTAAACTTAAAACTTAAAATGTGGTTCTTTCTCGTAGACCCAGACAGACTACATTTATTATATACATGGACTACTGATTGTTCCTATGTAAAGCAGAAATCTGCATTCATACCATGTGCCATAGATGTTGAGTTTAAAAGGAATTACAGGAAGAATTATTGCTTGATACTTCTACCGCACCTTGATATGTTTACTAGCTGGCCCCAAACCAGGAGAGGGGCAAAGACACAAGCAAAAACAAATATCACCATAGTACCACTATAGAAGAAATGAGGAAGCACAATGAGGGGGTTGTTTTATGGACATACAGCAGAGGAATGAGAATATTTGGACAATATCAGAAAACCCTACAACAGGTGACCACTACGTCCTTGTTTTCCATTATTTCTTTTAGTCCTCTTCTTTCTCATTTACCACCTTTTTCCCCAAATCCCATCTAACAGCCAATTTATAGGCAGTTACAGAGTTCACAAACTTTCTTATTGTTTTTATTTTCTCTACGCGCAATCTAAATTCAGGGGGAATGATGACAGGAACTGTGAGAGAGATAGAAAACTAACTAGCTCCCCCGTGTGTCTGAAGGGTGTACTGCAGACATAAATCGCGAAAATAGCGGACCAAATAACATCTTATGCTGCGTTCCATTCTGAAGTCTTTTTCAAAGTGTGCTCCCTACTCCCTGCGCGGTTAAGGACACTTCCCATGACAAAATTCCACTATTCAAAAAACCTGCAATGTCACCAGCGCATACATCGCTTTTCCATGCGTTACCATGGTAAACACCTCAGATACCTGTTGCTGCGGAAATTTCACACTATGGAAATTAAATATTGAATAATTATTTAAATAAAAACCAATACCATTATAAAACATGTACTATTGAAATATGTATAACATACAGGATGTAATCTTTTCTTTCTTCATCAGATTACTAGCCTATATACAGAGGTGGAAAGGTACTGTTACTTCAGTTAAATTTTACTGAAGTACAAATAAAGTTACCATTATAAAAATCTACTCAATTAAAAGTAAAAAGTAGCTTATACAAAATTTACTCAGAGTAAAAGTTACCAAGTTTTTTTTGTTGTTGTTTTTTTTAACAGCGAGGGTGGGATGAGGCATTCTAGCGTAGTTCAAAAAGATGAGCAGATATAAATCTCAAACTAGTTGTTTTTAACTGAAGGAACGTTGCATAATAAAGCTGTTGTCTTTCTTGTGCTTGAAAATCAAAGTGGTCACTTAAATATGGCGTTACGTCCCAGTCTAGGCTTGGGCCGTACAGCAAAAGAATGGTTCAGGGTTTTATTTTATGGAAATGGTGGTATATGGCAGAAAGAACTAGATCCAGTCATTAACTGATGAAATAATGAGGTTTGTATTGCGCACACACACACACACACACACACAGGAAGAGAATCAGATTCAGGGTGGACCCAGGCCAAAATAATAAACAAGATTGGTAATTATATTTAGTAGCTAGATTACCTGCAAAAAAAAAACAAACAACACACAAAAACAGTGAATAAATTCCCTCTTCTCAAAAAAATGGCAGCCACGCCCCTACTACTGGTGAGTGCACAAACATACAGTGAAATTATCTACAAATATATACAAAGACCAACCAAACCAAAGGGCAAGGCAGTAATCAAAGTCAATGGGGAGCAAAAAGTCAAAACCAGAATACACAACCAAATATCAAAACGCCAAAATCACAATCTCTTTCCTCTTTCCCGCGTCTCTCTCCGGTTTACATATGGTCGCGCTGGTCGATGACGTCACTCGCAGGGCGGAAGCGACCGTGTGAAAGGTCAGGTAGATGCCGATGTGGGAACAGTCAGAAAACCTGGAGTGGAGTCTGGAGCGGACACACACACACACACACATATATATATATATATATATATATTTTTTTTTTTTCTTTTTTTGCATTTTGATTCATTTGTTTTACTCAGTAGCGAATTACAATACTTCAAACAAAACATACTTAAGTAAAAGTAAAATTACAGATTTTAAAATCTACTTAATAAAAAGTAGAAGTACACACACACACAAAACACTCTATTACAGTAACGCGAGTAAATGTCATTCGTTACTTTCCACCTCTGCCTATATACTACTAAGGATTTCTGGATTAAATTAAAATTGAAATTACTGTGTCTTATTAATATGATGTCCTTCTCGATAATAATGAGACCTATAAATCCATTTTTAAGCTCCATTTTTTTCATGCTTCAGTGAGGTGCTCTGACTGATGGAAAATGTTTCATGTCCACTTCCTTTTTAACTGTTGAGCAAGCATGAAGCAGCAAAGCTTCAAAAAGATATCATTGCACAAAATATTCAAAATGGAAACGGCAATAAGCACTAATAGAGAACCATATATAGGTGAATCGTGCTGCCCCTTGCTCGCTCTGTGAACTTTTTCAGTAAAAGAGGTAATGAAGCTCTGACTATTAATGACAGTTTGCCCTAAGTGAACTAGTTTAAAATTATTTGTGACCACCAATTTCAGTTTTTATGTCAGTCAGAATAAAATCTAATAAATATAAAAAGGCAAAATATAAATGCAGTTAGTGTGTCAAATGAGGAGAACACGAGGACACACAAAACACAAATTTCTATAAACAATCACAAAAGCCACTTTCAGTAAGCCATGTATTTGCATGTGTTTGCATGGATTATAACACAACATCTGTAATGATTCAATAAGAAGACATTAACTTCATAACAATGTCATTCAATGCCTGCGATTTTGTGATTAGAAACAATAATTTATGTGATTAAAAACTTTCATGACACTTTCATGACAATTTTCCAGTGTGTAAAAATAGCTAGAATTTATGAATACAAAAATGCGTAAAGGATGAACTGTCAAATAAACTAAATGCAAAGGAAAATACATACAATATGTCCACTATGTCATGAGGAGGATGCATGACAGACAGCATGGGCATTTAATCTAGATCAATTTCAGTTATCAGTGCATACAATTGTTCAAGATAACCTTAGACAGTTTTACAAAGAAAATAATAATAGTAGCCTAGCATTCTAAAATTGTATTATGCAACTGAACATCTTACAGGTTGATGTTAAGCTTGAAAAGCCACAAATAGAATATGGTACAAATTACAAAACACACACAAAAAAGATTTTTTTTTTGTCCTTTATTAACCCTAATTATTGTATGTACTTACAGTATCTCACAAAAGTGAGACATGCTTATTTGTCCAGTGTAATGACTCTGACAGGTATTTCGAATTTTTTTGTGCTTTCCCTGAAAAAAACAAAGCGATTTATTTTAAATTGTCTGAAGTACAGTAACCCCATCACCAAGTACAGATCATGTGTTTAGTTTGCCTGTGGTGTTTATTTGGCCTCATGTGGTGTGTATACTCACTTTAATGACTACTACCTTCTCGGCACAGTGAACCAGTTCTTTACCACTTTTCATCTTACAAACAAGACAGTCAATCAATGGCTGTGTAAAACAACAGAACGATATGTTTAGCAAAGTTGTTGTGATGCAAAAAAATATCCATGATCATAATGTTTCTGTGCTTAATACATATTTTGATATTAAATACATTTTCCTTGATCAATTTCAAATGGAGGGAATTAGGGCAATAAAGATGTCATACACACCGTGTTCTTTTTTTGTGTATTACATTCAGGTCGGTTCTTAAATGAATGATGAGCCGTCTTACATGTTGTGACTTTCAGGAGGACATTTACATAAAGGCTGCTCTGCCTAGTCTGTGAAAAAGGGTATTGCATTGCCACATTAGTGCACAAGCTTTAAATGTTAATTGAACATAAGATGGCCAGTTATGTGAAACCTTCATTTTACCATAATTTAACATCATGATTTAATACATTGTTTTATTTTAATTTCGTATTTAACAATCGCTACACAATTTTCTCACTCTCTTTAGCCGCATGCTTGTTAATGAGCAAAGGAGTTTTTAAAGAACAAGTTTTATGCAAATGCAAGATCAGGGTAAATTAACCAATAGTGAAACTACCAACTTCCAACAGTGGCTAGATATTGCAGTAATAATAAAAAATATAATACAACTTGATATATTTGTTTAAACTTGCTTGTTTGCATTATTTTTAGACTATAGTGGAACCTCGGATCGCAAGTAATGCGTTTTACGATTGTTCCGCAAGACGAGCAAAATTTTTTAAATACATTTTGACTTGAAAAACGAGCAAGTCTTGGTTTACACCGAGCGTCACGTGATCACAACGGAGACAATGATTTTCTCTCTTGCGCTGCGGAATTGTGGGTAATCGTCCCTCCTGCTGGGTCTTAGTGCTCGTCTCTTACTGGTATAATTAACATCTCCCTCCCTGTTTCAGCGTGTCTCCTATATGTGTGCGAGCGTGTAATTTGACATTGACACACACACACCCACTTTTTTTTTTACAGTGTAAGTGCCATGGATCTTACATTAACCCTACTATAGTAACCACTGCAGTTACCTCCAAAGATTTCAGTAAGCACACAAGGTTAATAATACAATAATGGTGAATTCCATTGTTCCAAATTTTTGGATACCACAGTAGCTATCTAACGTATCTAATACTATACTGCCTGTACTATACATCAGTATAGTACTACTACTAATATCAGTAGGATGTGCTAATCTATCAAATATAGTACAGTGTGTACATACATACATACCATACCTTCTCAACTTTGGAAGATACTGTGGTACCCATTAACTACAAAGGTACAATGTTATTTTGGTACCACAATAGCATTTGAAGTGCCACAGTACCCACCATAGTATTCCCCGAAGTATGGTGGTACCCTTCATAGTAGTACCATGGTACCAACATGGAAAAGAAACTTATTTCAAAGAAAGGTTATTGTCATCTTAGTGGAAGTAAACACGTATTTCTTTGTAATGTGGTGAAATGTGGTCATGTGACTGGTATATCTTACAGAATCCAAATAGTGAATCATGGGCATGTAGAAAAAGCTTACAGCCTTTATTTTAAAAGAGTTCATTTCCAAGTTGAATGTTGTCCAGCACAGAACGCACAGTCAATCTTTTAGACTTTGATTTGAGTAAATAAAAACCATGTTTGCGTTCATATCCAGTAAAGGATCTGGCTCTTAACCAAGGTTAAAGCCGGTGTATCAAAGATTTGGTTGAGGAATACAGGGCTTAGAGCTCCATTGGACTG
Source organism: Clarias fuscus (assembly GCA_030347435.1). Lineage (NCBI taxonomy): Eukaryota > Metazoa > Chordata > Actinopteri > Siluriformes > Clariidae > Clarias > Clarias fuscus. The sequence goes on along the minus strand of CM059205.1, from coordinate 10,689,030 downwards.
AGTGCATTGTTTTGTTAAAACTTTGTGGGCTTTCCATCTGCAGAGAGTGTAACATATGGTATATAGGAAAAAAAAACCTTAATCAATATTTGGCTCTCAACATTAATATCAGTGATCCAATAACATCAGTGATTTAGTAAATGCAAATACATTTATTTATTTATTTATTTAAAAAAAAGATGAAAATTCCGTATTTCATCTGAGCAATAAAAAACAAGACAGGTTGTGGACAAATCCTATCAAAATATACTTATCTATTTAAGTAACATTCAAGCACAGGATCCTAATAACATGAGCATGGCAAAATATCAAAACAACAACAACAAAAATTGAGGTCTGTAATCAAGATGGATAGTCACATCCACTACTCGCCCACATCATAGTCATTCATCATTGTTAAAAGAAACGCAAACTTATTATAAGTACTTTTCACCTACTAATTTTGCCAAACTGACCATTAGCAAACTCACTGAAATGTGGACATGTGCCTGTGCCATCAGGAAAGAAAAACCCCTTTCAGGTTGTCAGCTGACACATAATTTAATTTGACACATAATGTTGCTGAGCCTAGACCTGAGTAAATGAAGCAACTTTTGCCTTTGCTACTATGCTGACTGGAATCACAGCACTGATCAAACAATTCTCCTTTCTTGACTATGGCTGTCTCACAAATTGGCTTTGTTACTACTCTGATTGGATTCAAGGCGCTGATCATACACCCTCCTCTCGAATACAGCTCTGTCTCACGAACCTGCTTTTTACAGTGCTGACTGGATTCATAGAGCTAATGTCACACATTCGCTCTCTCATCCACATCATCTCCATGAAAAGAAGCTTTGACTTGCATCTTGTTCGTCAATCTCCTGTGGTTGGGCCCCTTGAGCCAAGCTCATCCGCCTGACATAATAATCCAGCTAAATATGGATCCAAATAAAAGTTTGACCTAATGGGATCGGCCCTGGAGAGCCAATGCGACATACAGTAAGCAGAAGCTTCTCATCACTAAAAAAGCCAATGTCACAACCTGGCTCCAACAGCTCCAGCTTTCATCTACTCATGGCATCAGCACAACATGTAATGGGAGCCATTTCCTCCCACCACACCTACTTATGGGGGGACCACATCACATGCCACTCCTTTCTCTCCCAATGTTTCCCTAATTTCACTTCCATCTTCTTCTCCTCAGAATGCTTTAAAGTGGTGTATGTCATAACACCCCTCACTGGGAGGGTGTAGGAGTGGAGCACCCCACTCTGGGAGGCTCATGACCTTTGCTGCTCTAATTCTGGGGATTTTCCAGGGAGATGAGTTGGGAGTTTGATTACTCTTGTCATGGTGGATAGGCAGGAAGCAAACTACTAAAGCTTTGTCAAGGTTTTCGCTTAGCTTAGGACTACGCCACAGAGCTCCAGACACTGGCACTTTCTGTCAGAGCTCCTTTTGAATTTACCCTACAAGTGAATATTTATTTTTATTATTCCTAAGATTATTTTCTTTCCATATGCTGAGGAGCTCCATATTTGAGATCAGCCCAGTCTGGGCAACAGTGCTTAAATGTTGCTACCCAAACTTGGTTTCAATTTCTGCACATACAACTATCTGTTTATTAAAGGACCAAAAATCCCTGTAGTGAAAATCAGGGATCTTCAAAGGAGAACAAACTGAGCTTTAATGAAAGAATAAGGTTAAATAAAGCTTTAGTTGTATACATTGCCAGGAAAGTAATAAAAGAAAGAGGAAGAGGAATAGAGAGCATCCCCATGCTTCCGCTTAGTTTCCTCTTTTTCTAACAATATTTTTTTAGATAACATACACTTCCTTAATCCATATTGTCTACCAACTTGAACAGCATACTTTCGATCTTCTGTTGTCAGCTTGGGTATATTTTTTTGGAATACACTTAGTTTTGCACCATACATGGAATTATCTTTGATCCTCAGCAAGCATCTGCTGACTTGCAGTTAACTGTTAGAGTTAGGGAGAGAATGGCACGTGCCTTCTAAGGAACAGAAACTACTTTAGTTTTAGTGATGCTTTATATCATAAATAAAAACCAAGATAAACATGTATAAAGATGTATAATATTAGGAAGACACAGAAGAAAAAAACTTTCCAAAGCAACTTTCTGAGTTGTCCCAAACCTGTCTCCTGTCTCCTCATTTCTGTTTAAACCTAAAAGAATGTCTCACTGGTAAAGAAAAAAAAAAAAAAAAAAAACTGAGTAAGATATTCCTTGTGGGGGTTCTTGCCACATAACCCTCAACCATTGCTGGTATCCAAGGTTAATTTGCCTGGTTAATGGTTCTGTCCATTTTTGGCAGCAGATGCAATAACCGATGTTGATGCACAATGCAGGTTATCCATGGTTTGATTTATAAATTTCTGGCCAAGTAAACTCTGCTATATAATGGACTAGGTGCATGATATTTAATAAGCAGGTTTACAGAAGGATAGCACCAATGCTAATAATACAAGTTATGTATTGCTAGTGTACAGCACATAAGTTTTTACTCTGCATTTAACATTTAGACATAATGCTCTGTCTTAAGAAACCACTCATGCAATACAGGCATGTCAACAGATTCAGCCTCCTAACATTCATATTAGCTCGAAAATATTTGCCAGAAAATTTTAACACTGTCTCTTCATTCATCAATTCTACATTGCCCAGCTTGTAAAAGACTTAGAAACCATAGGCACAAACCTGAGTCTTGCAGCGTGATGTTCCGAATTTGTGTTATGATAAGCACTTAATGCATAACAAAAATAATAAAGGAAATCAAAATTAGGTAAAGGGAATGAGCAGTTGTGTAGTGAGCAATGAAACTACTATTCCAGAGGTGTGTACAAGGTTGCATCAAGAAGTTTCTAGATTAATGAGGCACAGATGCAGCAATTTTAATTGTTGCACAATGCCGCGAAAGAGACAATGAGCTTGCAGTTCATGATGAACTGTCATGACTGTTGTTTCATCTTATCGTACCCATACACCCAAGTTACATCACTGGTAATAAACTTGAAGGCCCGGGTTCAATTTCTGGCCAGGTTTGATTTCCGCCTTCGTGTGCATGGAGTTTGCATGTTTTCCACATGCTTGGTCGGTTTCCTTTGGGTACTCTGGGGTTCTCCCAAAGACATGCAGATTAGGCTAATTGGCGTTCCCAAAATTTTCAGTAATGTGTACTGAGTGTGTGTATGTGTGTGTCCTATGATGGATTGGCACCCTGTACAGGGTGTACTCAACCTAGTGCCCTGGGATAGGCTCAAGGCCCCCCATGGCCCTGAATACAAGACAAAGTTGTATAGTGAGTGAGTGTGCGAGTTTCATCAATTTTTGGTAATGCTTCTGGTTTCTCCTGATTATTCTCAGCTTTAAAACAGTCTTTTATTTTTTAAACTGCTTTGAGTGAAAATGTGTGAAACTTTTACAATCTAGACAAATCGCTGATCACAGTGGGAGTGTCTTGTGTGTGTGTGTGCGAGAGAGTGTGTGTGTGTATGCACGAAGTTCAGTGAATAGACATGACCCGAGACACCCTCAGCTCAGTCGTCCTCCACAACATGGATGGTGAACTAAGGATTTTGCTGCTGGCGGCCCTGACTCTGCTGGTTTCTGCACAGACATTTACTAACTACAAATACTTGCCTGATATATATAAAACACATGTTGATAAAGCGCTGAAGAAGGCAAACATTATCTTTGGAAAAGGTCATCATGTTGCTTTTCATTCACTCCTAAACACTCCAAAGGTAAGTTCTGCTAGCATTTTGAGATAAAAAAAAATTTTTTTTTTTACTTTTACTTCTGCACATAACATTTTGAATATGATATGGTCAGCTATTCATACTTATATGCATACTATATTCATACCAAGGACCTGGGCCATGCTGTACGGAAGCGTGTTGAATTCACAAATGAAAAATAATACATTCTGACTTACTAACTAATTATTGTGAGTCATCCTATCACTGTCAACATGGATGCAAGGCTGTGTTCACATTCTCAGCCTGAAGTGACTCAATTCCATTTTTTACCCTAATATGACACATATCTGTCATTTTATAGCTGTCTGAGTGAGCAAATCTGATGTTTTTAGATCCGATCTGAGTCACTTTTGTATGTGGTCCCAGATCAGATATATAACCAATACCTAGTCATGTGACTTGATTGAGAGTGGTCAGGCTGGAATTCATGCGACTTTATGCCTCTGTGCATGCGCACAGAGTGTGAGTGCTGATGTCATCAGTCAGGACCAGCAGCTTTGGGATTTCATAGCAGTGTTCAAATTTTCCCATAAGAAATAATGAAAACTCAAGTTATTCATTCCACAGCCCAAAAAATAAATACATAAAAATAATTAATACAATATATAAAGTAAAAAAAAAAATTAACCTGCACTTTACCTTTAAAAAAATCCTGAGAGATAAGTGTTTCCGTTTGTGTATTTGTGTGTATAAGTGAAATTAGCCCCTTCCCTTGCCTCGTCTTACACAGTAAAACTCCTCCTCAACAAACACACCCACAATGGAAACACTGTTTTAACAGGGAAAAAAAAAGAAGAAATCTCTCTAATGACACTCGCGTGAGTGCATAATAATGGAATCACCTGTTGTAAAGTTAAAAAACAACAACAAATGAACCAGCATTTTACCTCTGAGAAGAATCGCGACAGAGCACAGTTTTCTGTGTAAAGCAGAGAGTGTCTGCGTGTGCGTGTGTGAAGCCAGGGAGGGGGGTGTAAAGGCGAGAGCGTGTGTGTGTCGGTGTGTGTGTGTCGGTGTCAAATTAGGCACGTGCACACACATAAGAGACAAGCTGAAACAGAGAGGAAGATGTTGATTATACCAGTAAGAGACGAGCACTAAGACCCATTAGGGGAGATGATTACCTACAATTCTGCAGCGCAAGAGAGAGAAAAATCTCTGTGGCAATACAAGAGCGCATGTGTGATACATGATACTCTGCACTCGTAAACCAATACTTGCTCGGTTTTCAAGTCAAAATTTATTAAAAATCTTTGCTCGTCTTGCAGGACACTTGTAAACCGTGTTACTCGCAATCCGAGGTTCCACTGTATAAAAAACTAATTATAAACAGGAGAGGGAGGATGCTCTCCATGTGCTTCTTCTGGGTACTTCGGTATATGTATATATAAATACAGGGTGTTATTTTACTAAACTATGAAATAACACATATGGCATTAGGTAAATAAATAACTAGAGAGAGAGAGAGAAAGAGAGAGAGAGAGAGAGAAAGAATGAGTTATATAAGCAGAAGCTTTGACAGTGGCCAAAGGCTGTGTTTTTTTCTTTTGTTTTACTTACCTAATTTTAATACACACTACGATCAGATGATTTTTTTATTATGTTTTTACACAAAAACATTTTAACATGAATGCATATATATATATATATATTTTTTTTTTTTTTGAAGAAAACACTTTTACCACTGCCAAGTTAAACAGGAGGATTTAATCCAGTTAGTTAATTAGAAAAATTTCTAAAACTGGGCACTATCATCCAGAGATCCCTATCATCCGAGTTTGATTCCCGGGTGATGCTGTAACCTCTCGCAGCCGGAGGCCTAGAGAGAGCTGATTGGCCGAGCTCTCTCAGAGGGGAGAGATGAAAGGTACTTAGTGCTCCTACATTAATCACGGCTCTACAATCAATCTGGAGCGTCTATGAGATAAATTTTATCTATATTTTACTTGATCCTAATGCATCCTACAGTATATTGCTGATTTGTTTGGGAATAATGTTGAAATAAATGAAAATGCTAAAAATGTAATAAATAATAATGTTAAATGATGCTAAACACTTGCAGGCTTTACATTACATGACTGACCAGTTCATGTTGACTACTTTGACTCAAAATAAAGTATTTAAATTTTTTTTACCCTTGTTCACAGATAAGGAAGAGCAACTTGAACATAAATGTCCTTCTGATGGTCACAACCTGCACAAAGGCTTCTAAGGACTCATATGAGCACAGAGATGAATGTAATAAACAAAAAGATAAAACGGTGTGTATCACATTCTTATAGACCTTAATTTATTTATAGTTTTTCTAGTCATTAACATAGTCATTAACCATAGACCTATTGCAGCTGTGGATATTTTAAAACATTACAAAGTCTCTTTTCTAACAACAACAACAACAACAAAAAAACATTTTTTATTTAACACAGCCCTGGATTGACTGTCTTGTGTGTACGACAAACAATGATGAAGAACTGGTTGATTGTGGAATGCGGAGAAAAGTCAACAACGTAAGTTGCAAATATTTGGTAAATATAGCAGACTTGAGAATACACACCACAAATAAACTTTTTTTTTTCTTTTGACAGAGAATCCGTGATAAATTTCGAAGCAAATGTAGGAATTATTCTCATGACCATGATGATGCATTGTATAGATAACGAGAAACAGTTTGGATGTCTCAGACGTGTGTGAAACTGCACACTTTGTACATTGTACATACTGTATAAATCTGTGTGTGTGTGCGTGTTTTCACTTCTATTTTTAATTACACATCAAGTAAAGATTTTAAAACGTTTATTCCCATATCCCTGTCTCTTTACGCACACACATACACACAAGCACACACACGCATTTGTGTTCAATGCTTCACCAGTTCATAACCTGGCATATGCATATCATGTTTATCTTTATGACTTAACGCTTTACCATGATTACACAAATCTCAATACATACATATCTTAATCTATTCTTTTGACTTTTTGTTCCATACAGTATGTCATGTTAATCCTAATCTGACCCACTCTATCTACTGCTTGTGTTTCATATTCCTTGTTCATACTTAGGATCATAGTCTTGATATTAACAAAATTGTTTGTTTGTTCATTAGAAATAAATCGAATTGAATGCACCCTAAATATTTTTGGCTGCATGACATTTAACCACATCAGACTGCAGACTGTTTATGCCCCAAAGTGAAAAGATGCAGTGAAGGTTTTCTGCTGGTGGGGCAGCTTCTGATTGATTTCTGATTGCAAAATAAACTGATTAGCTACATCCGACAAGGTTTTCCCAATGCCACAGGACATTGTATAATAACTGTAAAAACTAAAATGCAATGTAACACCTAACCTGTATGCAAGAAGAAAAACAAAACAGTCCTGCTTGTGCTTTTATTATTTAAAAAAGAAACTCTAATAACCTTCACTACGGTACTGTATATGTAAACATGTTCTGGAGGACAGGTCACTGTGTACATACTGTATAGATCTGTGTGTGTGCGTGTGTTTTCACTTCTATTTTTAATTACACATCAAGTAAAGATTTTAAAACGTTTATTCCCATATCCCTGTCTCTTTAGTCTTTTTTGCATTCTACTCCATTTGAATCCATCCCAGCCTGTGGGTAAGTATTGGGTGTTTGCTCACAAGTCAGGTTTACTTATTATTCTGTGCCATAAACCAACTAATGCCCACTTTTACTAAGATTGTTTAGAAATATTTTCCTATAAAATAAAAAAATATTCTTACATACCTGTGTTAAGAAAGTTGTCATTAGTACATACACATTTAATCTCATATACTGTATCTTGGTGTTTTTTGTTTCTTTCCTTGTTAAAGCCACACTCACATACATGCAACAATCACATCCACTAAATTTAAGTTTGGCTTCTCTTGCTACATTATCTAATTATTCTCTTACTGTGCATTATATGACTGTGGAATACTGACAGAATGTATATTTAAAAAAATAAATAATAACTAAGAAAAGCACCATAAATGTATACAATAACTTACAGTAGGTGCAGGTCATCATGTTGCATTTAGCATGTACGTTTTGTATACCATGCACTTTCCTAATCTGTTCTGTTTGGCAACTCAACCACAACCAACAGCATCAGCTTGGTTACAGTTTCTTATGAAACTGATGAAACACATGAAACCTTTTGCACCATATATGGAATTATTTATCTCTTTATCTTTAACAAGCATCTGCTGACCTGCAGTTATCTGCTAGAGTTGGGGTCGGCATGGTACGCTTCTAGTGAACATAAACTACTGTACATTAATTCACTTTAAATCATAAATGGAGCAATGACTCACAACAGTACAAAGATATAAAATGCAGAAAGAAGTAAGATATATAAAAAATCCAGTACAGTGGCTCCAAGCCATGGCTCCATGGGCTCAAACTTGAGGTTTGCAGCTTGATGCTGCAAAAAAAAAAAAAAAAAAAAAAAAAAAAAAACAGTAGGTAGTGAGCAACTCCTATTCCAGAGCGGTGGATTAATGTAAATCCATAGTATTTAACACTTGGCTATCACTCTGGGCTATATACAGAGAGTAACACTAGTGTCTGCTAGCAGTAGCGATTAGGTAAGGTTAGTAATTTACCCTTTTTGTTATTCCTGTTTTGTTAAGAACCTTATTTTAGTAATGTAGTTGGATTATTTGTATTTACTTGTATTTTCCTATAGTGTCTTTCCTTATATTGTATACTAAATTGATCTCAATTCATTTACTGTATTGATTCATCAGTTTTGGTTAATGGTACATTTAATGCCTGCAAATAATATTTCCTTTGGTGTAAAAAAAATTTTCAAGATAATTGTCTTTGTTTTGTTATGATTTTTCTCAGCTTTAAAACATGCAAATGTATGAAACTTTCTTGATACAGTCTTGATAAATCTCTCATCACAGTGGTGTGTGTGTGTGTGTGTGTGTGTGTGTGTGTGTGTGTGTGTGTGTGTGTGTGTGTGTGTGTGTGTGTGTGTGTGTGTGATTTCCCCTGTCAAAATATCAAAGAACAAACACAATCTGAGACACACACAACTTAGGGCGTCCTTCACAACATGGATGGTGCACTAAGGCTTTTGCTGCTGGCAGCCCTCACTCTGCTGGATTCTGCCCAGATATTCAATTACTACAATAACTTGCCTGATTCATTCAAAACACCCATTGATAAAGCGGTGAAGAAGGCAAACATTATATTTGGAGGAGGTTATCATGTTGCTTTTCATTCACTCAGAAACACTCCAAAGGTAAGTCTGCCAGAATTTTGAGGAGTTGCTTTACTTCTAAAATAACATTTTGATATGATCAGTTATTTATAATGTATTATATATCATTTAAATGTCAAATGATTTAACCATCTGTCATCTTACAATAATTGCATTACCTTAAACAGAATTTGCTTCTTTGTAAAATTAAAAACTAACAGTTTAGATTTACTAGATTAAAAGTCAGTACTTTGGGGACAGAAATTTCTAGTTTTATATATTTTTTAAATTCTAGTTTTTCTATACAGGTATAATCCATGGCAACACACACATCAAATAACATACAGAAACCAGTGTAAACATTTTTTTAAACTAATTATGTAAATGCACCTTCATCTTTTAATGATGTCAGATTTCAGGTTTAGGTTAGGTTGCATCCTACAGAGTCTAGATCATTTCTCAGTTAAAATGCAAACAATGTTAAACAGATGCAAACATGATGGGACTGGTCAGTTTATGTTGACCACGTTTCCTTAAATTCAGTATTTAAAAAAACAAGTGTGCTATAATTTCTTGATTTTACACTTTCTTGTTCACAGATTATACAGGGCAACTTGAATGTAAATGTCCTTCTGATGGTCACAACCTGCAAAAAGGCTTCGAAGGACGCATATGAGCACCGAGATGAATGTAACAAACAAAAAGATAAAACGGTGTGTCTGACATCCTTATAGATCTTAAGTTATTTATAGTTCTGACTTAAAGTATTAAAGCTGATTTTAATCTTACATCAAGGCACTTATTAACAATAGACACACTGCAGCTGTGGATATTTTATAACGTTACAAAATATTTTTTCTAATCACAAAAATTGTACGTTTTTATTTAACACAGCCCTTGATTGACTGTCTTGTGTGTACGACAAACAATGGTGAAGAACAGGTTGATTGTGGAACAGTTAGAGATGTCAACAATGTAAGTGGTAAATGCTTTTCAACTGCAGAAGTTATGCTAGACTATTAAAAATAACTGTGTGTTTGTTTGTTTTACAGAAAATGCGGGATTTTGTCCGAAATAACTGTAGAGATAATTTTTCCTCTTCTGAGATGTGCATGATGCTGCACAAATGATAACCTTTGAAGTTCTAACTAACTATACACACAAATGGGAGAGTGAATAAAATTGATTATCAATTATATACCAGTAAACCAGGCTGCCCGGTCCAATCCTGCAGAAAAGCCAATGTGGCACAAATTATCATAACAATGTCCAGGATAGAAAGACAACAAAAAAAATCATGTTGCTGAAAGGATGGACTGTGGAAAAGTGGCACGTTCTGATGAATTATTTATTGAACATGCCAATCATCGCAAATACTGCAGAAGACCAGTTGGAACCTGCATGGACCCAAGATTCACAAATGAAACAGTTGAAGTCGGTGGAAAAAGATCATGGTTTGGGGTTACTTTCAGTATGGGGGCGTGCGAGAGATCTGGCAAAGTGGATGGCAACATCAACAGCCTGAGGTATCAAGACAATCTTGCTGCCCATTACATTCCAAACCACAGGAAAGAGCAAATTCTTCAGCAGGATGAAGAATTCTCCTTCTCATTCAGCATGTCTGGGGTAAGATGAAGAAGGAGGCATTGAAGATGAAACCAAAGAATCTTGATGAACTCTGGGAGTCCTGCAACAATGCTTTCTTTGCCATTCCAGATGACTTTATTAATAAGTCATTTGAGTCAATGCCGAGATGTATGGATGCAGTCCTCTAAGCTCATAGGAGTTATACACAATATTCATTATTTTTCTACTGCACCATGACTTTATTTTTGTAAAATAAGCATGATCTAGAGGCATTTACCTTTCTTATACTGTAAGCCACTTCTGATTCCAAATGATCAACTAGAAGTCATTTTGTTGTTCTATCCAACTTGGATAGGCGACAAGACTTTTGCAAGGGGTGTGTATGTGTAAGGATGTGAGTGACTGACACAGGCCAAGTTGTGATGGGTGGTTGACTTGGTCACAGCGCGTCTACAACAACGGCTTTTGTGGGATGTTCCTGGTATACAGTGGTTTGTATGTACTAAAATGGTCCAAGTGACAAGGTCCTTAAGTGAACTTTGACCACCCATGACCCTGTCACTAGTTCACTGGTTTTTCTTTCTTTGACCACTTTTGGTAGGCCCTGGCCCCTGCAAACTGTAAAGATTCCACAAGAGCTGCAAGGGAGAGAGAGAGAGAGAATAAATAATTATTTATTCTATATATATATATGAAAGAGTATTTAGTTGCATTTAGAAAGATGAAGTCTAGCTATAGGTGCTTTAAAGTGTAGGTATGTGGTATTGGACAAATATAGCTTTTGTACTTTCAAGATTTCATAATCTTGCTTAAAATAATTGTTTAGTAAAATAAGGGAATAGTTAAAGCCACCAGTCAGTATTCCTTCATGGACCTCAATGTGAATTAAAATATAATCCCAAAAAAAGTTTTTGTTCTAATCACAGATCCAGTTAAGTTAAATGTCAGACACCTTTTTGATAAAATCAGTGACTATGTTTATGATATATACTGTATGAGTGTATGACTACATGGTTTGCATTTACTTTCAATGTGCCATTTTAAACATGTTTATTTCTGGATGGTTGCCACCTTAACAATAGGTAATCCTGTCTTGCAGTGTGTTCTCCTCTCATCTGCTTACATTGGTAATAGATGCAGTGCATGTCCAGAACTTGTGGTTTATTTGTGCAGAATTTTGCTATAAAAAATAAATAAACAACAACAACAAAGAATATGCTGGGGAAACCCATTAACTAAAATACTGTATATTGTTGAGAAGAGAATAATATATCTACCTGAAAATATACAATTCTATCAGTACTTGAAAATTATGTATAACCTGAAAATTATGTGTAAGTATTTAGTTTGTGGATATAATATTTGCATGCAGTTTATTTACAAAAAGTGCTGTAGCTTGACCAACATGCATATCTAACAGCATAAGCTTTAATTATTATTATAAGTTAACATGAACTTAAATTGAAAATCACATCACTTTAATTATAAAGTGATCATGGCAATTCATATTATATATTGACCTGTCTAGCAAACAATCCGTTCATTTATGCTCCTTCTCAGGAAGTCAGCATTCACATAAGCTGGTGGGTGAAGGCCCTTCGGGTCTAAGATACACTGTGACACCTTACCATTTGTTACTTTGGTCACCAATAACTTCAAACATGCTCAGAGGATATAAAATAAATTAAATGTCTTGTTGGCTAGTGAGAGATAGACATGTGTTGAAAGCAACCTCTGAGTTGCCAATATAAGCGGCTAATACTTGCAAATTCTAAATATGAAGCCTCTGACAACAAAGGGACAGGGTAGCATCTTAACAGAAATATAGGCTAAATAAAAGCATTTGGGGTGTTTTTTTTACTGAAAGTTAAATAATGCTGTGTTTGATTGCCCCTTTATTCCATCCTCGAAAGTAAACACAAAATATTAATATTAATTAAACGAGGGTTAGGGTTAGGGTTAGGGTTAGGCATGTGGGGTTAGGGTTAGGGTTAGGGACACAGGGGCTAAGAACGGACACAAGGAGACATGGAGCTGGAGCTAACTAAAGACACAAAGGGACCAGAGACATGACGGGAACTAGAGACGTGACGGGAACTAGAGACGAGACGGGAACTAGAGACATGACGGGACCAGCGACGGGAACTAGAGACGGGACCAGGGACGAGCCATGGGACTGGAGACGAGACCAGGGACCAGACACGGGACTGGAGACGGGACCAGCCACGGGATTGGAGACGGGACCAGCCACGGGACTGGAGACGGGACCAGCCACGGGACTAGAGACGGGACCAGGGACACAGAGACTGGACCAGGGACACAGAGACGGGACCAGGGACACAGAGACGGGACCAGGGACACAGAGACTGGAGACGGGACCAGGGACACAGAGACTAGAGACGGGACCAGACAGGGCTTGAGACGGGGCGAGAGACCGGACGAGACTGGATGGGTTAGTGGTTAGTTGGATTAGTAGCTACTCTGAATATTGATATATGGGGGCTGACCTAACCGGGTTAGTATCTAAGGGAGTTAGTGGCTAACCGGGTTAGTACTGAGCTACTAGGGGACCGGAACACAAGAGGCAAGGCACACATGAGGCTATTCCAAACTAGCGGCTAACCTGCTAGCGACCAAAACCACTAGCAGTCAATCCCACTAGAGGCTAGCCTACTGGAGGCTAACCCTACTAGGAGCTAACCCTACTAAGCACTCATGTGGCTACACACATCTAAACAGACAAGGGAAGCTACAAACAAAGAACTACACAAGAAGACCAACACTAGGGACACACAGAACAGAACTTACACAGAAGGAGACACAGCCTGACTAAACACTGAACAAAACAGCTCCATGAATCCATCAACACAAAGAATATAAAGAAAACTAATAGAGCCCTCTAGAAAAACCAAGGTTAAACAATATAACTAAAATATAAATTAAAAGAAACAAAACCTAACAAAATGAATGCCCACTTGACAAGAGTATATTTACATCTATAAATACAAACATACAAACAATGCTCGACCCAGTTTCCCAGAACAAACTGCTATTTATAGAATCTTTAATGAGCCACCTCGGTTCAGGTGAGTGCTCTCATCACCTGATCGAAGTGCCTTCTGGGAAACTTAGTCGACCAACAAGAACTACAAGACAAACAAACAGTGCCCTCTAATGGTGGTTCCTAACACTAGCACAGTATCCTAAAAACATGTCATTTCAGAATGCCAAATAATAAAGACCAACTACATTTGAGGTCAGTAACCATGATGGGCAGTAACACCCACCACAGACCCAGCTCATAGTCATGTTTGCATTACACAGATCAGGGGCGTTTCTAGGATTTTCACTTTAGGGGGGCTCAGCCCCCATAGATATTTAACACATTTTTGGCTTGTTCAGAATCAGTACTCAAATGAGTCTTCTTGATCTCACACACACACTGTTTCCTGTATAAACCTTTTTCTATGTTCAGGTACAATCAGAAAAATGTAACCAGAAAATAACTTTAAACTTACATTGATTAGCAATATAAACAACACACCTATGAATGAGGCTGGACAATGGAATAAACTGTGTGGGTGCCAATAATGTCAAACATTTATCTGTTAATTCTTTGATAATACTGCTGCTTTTTGTTGGAAACTGGCATACATAAAAAATGTGAAAAAATACTTTCTGATGCAACGATTTCAGTCGATGTTGGGAACACAGTGTTAATGTGTGTCACTGCATATCGTACTGTGTATGACTGTGTATGTGACAAAATAAAATTTGAATTTGAATTTGCATGAGAGGCTGCCCATGTTCTATTCTTACCTGCTGCTCATTTGGAGACCTACTGCCATGTGACTTGAAAAAGCATCCATCTACAGTCAAATATAAATATTGAAACTTTAATCATCATGTTATCTAGTTTCATTTAGTGTTTTAGCTTTATTAATAAGACAATAGGTTCTACGTTCAACCCCTTAAAATTTCATAGCTAGGCTATTTATTCAAATTCATTAATAATATAAACAAACATTGTTTTAATGTAATTAAACAAAGCATTTTTCTTAAAATCATTCTTTTTTGGGTTGTTTCTATTCATTAAAAAAAAGTAACTTTTTCTAAATCAAAGTGACAAAAAACCCTACTCTAAGGCTAATAAATGTATTTTACGATCTGGGAAATTATTTAATACAATACAATATTTATTTAAAAAAACAGCATTTTTCTATCTCTGTAAATCACACTGCTATGCAGTTTAAACGAGTGCATTGAATGCTGTCTGTCACTGTTTTTAATCATGGTAGTTAATGCCATATGCACTGTGCAATGTTTTATATAGACAGTTAGGTTTTCCAATTAAAACACTGCACCACTGCACACTGCGCTCGCCCTATCATCCGGAGATCGCCAGTTCGAATCCCGGGTGGTGCTGTAACCTCTCGCAGCCGGAGGTCTAGAGAGAGCTGATTGGCCGAGCTCTCTCAGAGGGGAGGAATGAGAGGTACTTAGTGCTCCCACATTAATCACAGCTCTACAGCCAGTCAGGGGCGTCTGTGAGCTCGCGCAACGGAGGGAGCGGATAGCGCTGTACTCCGAGTGTGTTACGCCGCCCCCAACGGTGCGCGAGCGAGCAGTTCGAAAAGATGCGGTCGGCTGGCGTCACGTGGTTCGGAGGAAACACGTGATAGTCTTCGGCCCTCCCGGCTGAGTGGTAGTAAGAGCCTTAATGTGGGAGTCCCCTAGTGATGGGGAGGAATTGGACACGACTAAAATTAGGGAGAAAATCGGGGAAAATCCAAAAAAAAAAAAAAAAAACAGCAACAGCATGATTGTTTTATAAAGTAGACTATGGGTTCATACAGTATGTATTAAGGGCTTCATTCTCGCTAGAGGAAACAGCTGGTGTGATGAGGGGTGAACACAGCGAAAACTTAGTAACTGATTAATCCCCCATGTCATTTTGTGAACTGTATTCATGAGAAAGGACTACACTGTTGCAGATATAACAATTTATCGAGAAACACACACCTTGGCTTAATCCTCGCTCTGTGATGGCAAATTGAAGATGGGGAAGAGCCGAAGGAGCCAAAGTCTGCCGCCGTTTTCATATGAAATTTAAAGGGATGTGGGCGATCATCAATTTGTGTAAAGTTTATGGAGAATTTTTAGGGGGGCTGAGTACAAATGTTAAGGGGGCTAAAGCCCATGACACAGATCTAACCTTTTGTGGTTGGATGAAAGTGCTAAAGTTATGTCAGTTTGTGATACAGCTGCCTTGATGATCACTAGCTAGCTAAGATGGGTTCAAGATGGGTTGCAATGATGTAAATGTGACAAGGTAATGTGGAGATTGAGTCACACTGGTCATACCATTTGTTATAACTCCGAAAGGTGGCAGATTATACAAAAGAGAGCAAATAGGCAATTGTTCAGCAACACAATAGACTCTGACCTATGCACATTCATGTATGCACAATATACTGTATGTAAATGTTGAATGTAAATATTGGTTTAAAGTTATCCTTTTTAAAAATAAGAATACAGTGGAACTTCGGATTGCGAGTAACGTGGTTTCTGAGTGTTCCGCAAACCGAGCAAAGATTTTTAATACATTTTTAATCG
Source organism: Clarias fuscus (assembly GCA_030347435.1). Classification (NCBI taxonomy): domain Eukaryota; kingdom Metazoa; phylum Chordata; class Actinopteri; order Siluriformes; family Clariidae; genus Clarias; species Clarias fuscus. The sequence continues at coordinate 10,672,847 of CM059205.1, read as the reverse complement.
GAAACCAAGCAAGTATTAGTTCACGAGCGCCGAGTATCATGTATCACGCATGCAACTCTTATTTTGACACTGAGCGTCACTCTCTCACCTTCCCCCCTCACCTCCCCCCCTCCCCCCCACGGCTTCGCAAACACACAGAAACTCTGCTCGTCTCTTATGCGTGTGCGCGCGTAATTTGACACCGACACACACACGCACAGACGCTCTCTTGCCTTTTCACCCCCTCCCCGGCTTCACAAACACACAGAAACTCTGCTCTGTCGCGATTCTTTTCAAAAGGTAAGGTGCTGGTTCATTTGTTTTTTGTTACTTTACAGCAGTGATTCCCTTAGTATGCGCTCACGCCAGGTCAGAGAGATTTCTTTTTTCCCTGTTAAAACGGTGTTTCCGTTGTGTGTGTGTGTTGTGAAACTTAAAAAGTGATTCCTTTAGTATGCGCTCATGCCAGTGTCAGAGATTTCTTTTTTCCCTGTTAAAACGGTGTTTCCGTTGTGTTTGTGTATCCGTTTGTTGTGAAACTTAAGTGATTCTGTTAGTATGCGCTCATGCCAGTCTCGCTTTTTTCCGTTAAAACGGTGTTTCCACTGTGTTTATGCGTTTGTTGTGAAACTTAAAAAGTCAGTCCGTTAATATGCGCTCATGCCAGTCTCAGAGAGATTTCTTTTTTTCCTGTTAAAACTTCCAGAACAAATTATGCTCGTAATCCAAGGTTCCACTGTATTCTTTTTACATAGTGACTTACTAACATTGTAAATTCAGTAGAGATTTAAAAAATGTTATAGTAGAGAGGGTGATTTGGTTTTCCCTTGCAATTAAAACAGTAAGAAACACAAGATCTTTCTAAAAAAAATTTTTTTTTTAATTTATTTACTAAATCAAAGTTCAAAAATATGTACCATATTTACAATGCTGGATTTAAAAAAAAAAATTATTTTATAACACATCACTTGGAATTTAACCTTTTTAAATCTTAAAAGTTGAAAAGTTATTCACAGTTTCTGCTGTTTAAAAATCTTGCCTATGCCAAGTTTCTGCTTTAAAAAAAAACTGACCATGCCCACTGTTCACTAGAGAGTTTTTTGGAAAAAACAAAAAAAATCAAAACAAAAACAAACAAAACAATTATGGACTTTGGACATTAGAGGGAGACATTCTATGTTTTTAAACCATGTGGCTCTTAACTTGAGAAAATATTCTAACAGTAAGCTCTATTGGTTGGGCTGGACTCAAATGCAGAGAGACAGAGGAGAGAGGAATATGGGATGATAAGAAAACAAAAATGACAATCGCAGGCAGTAAACAGCAAAAGGAGTGGCACAGTGGCTTAGTGCTTAGCACTGTTGCCCTGCACCTCCACAGGTGAGGTCCAATTCTGTACATGAGGGGGGTTCCTCCAGGTACTCCAGTTTCCTCCCACAGTCCAAAGACATGCATGTTAAGCTAATCGGCATTTTCAAATTGCGCGTGGTGTGAGTGACACTCGGGTGTCAAGTTGGCAACCTGAATCCTTAAGTAACTGCCACAGAAACGACAGATATATCTCCAGGGAAAGAAGTATCCATCTCCCAATGTGCCACATGGCACTTGGATGGATCAAAATACAAAAAAAAAAAGGAAAAAAGTATTGGAGGACACTCACTTCAAATTTAAATCTAATCCATATCTTGTAGATTTATTTAGGTAGAGACCATCTTACAACAGTGCAAATAGCACTCTGCCATGCTTGTAGTTTTTTGTCACAAGAACTCTGGCTTTTCAGATGATAAGAATAAGCTGTTAATTAACTTTGTTAAAAAAACATTTAAGGTTTCAGCTAATTAATCACAGTTTGTAAGTTTAATTTACCATCACTTGTCCCAGTTCAAGAGTCAGTTTGAAGTTGCTGCTGCTCCCTCAGTAATCTGAGGGACCAAAGCGACAGAAGAGAAATAACAGACAGATGAAGATCATCCAACTTTTGTCAACTGTTATATTCACGTTTTTGTTACTTTTGATGTTTTTTGCGTACTTTTGATGTTTTCTTTCTTTGTTGCACTTCTGTTTACTCTTTTTTTTAAACATTCCCCTCAACTAAAGACTTATTCCTATATCCTTGTTTCCTGAGTCCCTCTGTATTTGAGATCAGCCCAGGCTGTGGAACAGTGCTAAAATGTTGGGTCTTTGCTACCAAAATATGGATTCAATTTCTGCCTAGAGCAACTCATCTTTAAACATACACATATACGCATATATTTATTATTATTTGTAAGAACAGTAAATGAACATGAAATTAAAAAAATTAAATTGACCACACACACATTGAATAAAGTTAAATAAAGGTTTGCAAATTTTCAGAAAGCCCAGTGGTATACTTTACCAGGAAAGAAACAAGAAACAAGGAAAAAAGGAAGAGGAATCGAGAGCAGTCCCCTGCTTCCTCTGAGTCTCATTCATTTATTTATTTATTTTTGCATAACATGTACTTTCTCAATCTGTCAACCAGTTTGACCCCGAGACTTGTGATCTTCAGTTGTCAGCTTGGGTATAGAGACTAGTAATACACACAATGTTTTGCACCATATATGGAACTATCTTTGATTTGCTGACTTACAGTTAACTGCTAGAAATAATCATTGTATTATTTCCCTTAGGAACAGAAGCTATATTAAAGCAGTTTAAATCATAGATAATAAGCAATAACTTTAAACCCTTAGCAGGACAAAGATGTATAATATTAGTTGTCCCAGTGGTGCCAAAACCCAAAAACTGAGAAATATCAGCCATTATGTCCCTAGTCCCTTGCTGGTGTCCACTAGACAAAATAAGGCCATCTTCAAGCCGAAGAGCAGCGCTTCTAGGTATTTCTTCCAGGTATCAGGGATGAGTGGTCTAAAGTGCTTACAAAGGCTCTAGTATCATCACTGAGACGTGGGTTTGAATCCCAGCATTGTGGTTTTGGAGCAGTGGTAACTCAGGGCCACTGGTCTGCACTTCAAACCACATCTTTCCCTTAAGCAAGACCCTTCATCCTGTCTATTCCAGGGGGCTGTTCCTGTGCTCTAACCCCAACATCCTAAAACTGAAAGAAAAGAGTTTCTTTATGTAGTAATGTATACAGTATGTGAAAATAAAGACTTAATTTCTTCTAGCTCAGACAGATGCTCAGCAGGTTCTACAGGGCCCTGATGGTAGCTTCTACGTATGTGCCCTGATGGTTTTGTTCATCTTTGGCAGCAGGTTTAAAAAGCAATGCTGATACATAGTTCAGATTTTCCAGGGTTGATTTGCACGTCTGGCAAAGTGAACTCCAAAGTCCAAACATGTTGCAAGTTGCTTTAATCTTTCCAAAGTTTCCATAGTATTTGACTGTATTTGCACTTATGTCTTGTTATTGGTTGGTACTTCGTCTAGGGTGTAACCTCGCCTTGGCTCCCTGGAAATCTACAATGTGTCACGAGGATGTGTGCGAGGCATAAACGCAGAGGTCTCGATGGTGTAAAAGAATGATGTTTTATTTAACGAAAAACAGGGAAATCATACAAACAGAAATACTTTATGTCAAAACAAACCAAGACACGGAACACACAAACTAAACTTTACTAGAATAAATAAACAGATGCAAGACACGTAACTGAACTAAAACAAGCTATTTATAATAAAACTAATGATCAACTCGGTTCAGGTGAGCGCCCACGTCACCTGACCGAGATGGAAAACGGGAAATGAAGTCAAACAAAAAACAACTACAAACACAAAGTCTCTAGGGGTTATCCCTGAAACAATGGATAGACAGCATTGGAAATTAATAAATTATTAAGCCGATAACTCTCATTTTCACTGAAGACCTTTACACACATTTTGGAACACAATTTCTCAAATAATTTTGTCCCATTGTGAATTGCAAATATGATAAATATGATAAATGTTGATTATAAAACCAACTTGTTTTATAATCTGTGGCGTTAAATGAATGACGCATCTCAATAGCTGACTATAGCAAGAACAAGAGACAAAACATATATGGCTTTCTCTGTGTAACACTGTTCAAGTCTGCATGTTTTAATGGCAACTTTTACATTTTCAAGGCAAATGATTTTACCACTAACAAGTTAAAATGTAGTATTTAATCAAGTTATTTCATTAGAGAAACAATTGCTCCTTTTAACATGTCCTTATAAACTTCATATCAGATAGCAAATTATATATTATATAGATTATAGCGATTAAAATAAATCATAATGTATCCTACAGTATCAAGCTTATTGATCTGGGAACAAACACTAATAACCATCATTGAAATAAATCAAAATGTAAATAATGCTGTAAATAATGTTAAATAATGCTAAAGACATGCAAGCATTACATTGCATGTTGACCACTTTTACCTAACATCAGCATTTTAAAACAAGTGTGCTGTATTATAATTCTACCCTTCTTAACAGATGATGTAAAGCAACGTGAATGTAAACATCCTTCTGATGATCAAAACCAGCAGGATAAACATTTTTGACAACACAGAAACTGATTAGACTATTACTAGTTCTATCTTGTAACTTTTGTCCTATAACTACACATACCTATGAAGCAAGATCTGTAAAGATTTTCCCAACTGGCACAGGATCTTGTATAATAACTGTAAATAAGATTAAATGCAATGTTCCATCTGTATAACTTTATTTTTTTTTTCCAACTCTCTTTATTGTTTTGAAAATTCTCAACAGACATACAGCATAGATCCAACAAAAGGCATATTCAAATATAAAAACATGTATAAACAAAGGTGCAACTGTATGTCATCCCAGATCCCACAGTCCCCCCACCCCCCACCCAACCCATCACAGGCCATTAGTAGTGCAACATCAAAATGTACCCATCCAGTGGGCACTAAACATATACACTATATACATATACACACATACATACAGTACACATATATACATATACACACACAGGGGATGCAGAATGAAGTGGATGAGATAAATGATAAATGTGAGGTATGTAAACGCATACATACATACATACACGCACACACATACATGCACACACGTCTGCATACAAATGCACATACATATACAAAATAAAATAAAAAAAATAAAAATAAAAAACAAAGTAAAAAGTAAATAAATAAATAAAAAATGAGGCAGAATAATAAATATATATATACATATATATATATATGGGGGGGGGGGGGAGAAAGGGGGGGGGGGACCCCTCTCCCTAACCGTCCTCTGGGTCTTGGGGACCATCAGGTGAGGTAGTAATAACCAGAAAGGGATCCCATGTCTTATGGAACTTCCCTGTGGAGCTCCTGAGAGAGAACCTAAGCTTCTCGAGTTGTAGGTTATAGAGAACCTCCTTGACCCAATGTTTATGTGATGGAGGATGTGCGAGCTTCCAGCTGAGCAAAATTAATTTTCGGGCTAGAAGGGTGGTAAATGCCAATGCCTGTTTCGCTACTCTGGGCAGGTCTGTGTTGAGGGAGATACCAAATATTGCTGATAATGGGTTAGGGGTAATGGTGTGTCCGTAGGCCCTGCTTAGTGTGTCAAAAACGTGTGTCCAAAATAACGTTAATGACCAAAACATGTGGACGTGGTTGGCTGGAGTTAAGCTACATCTGTTACACGCCTCGTTGACAGAAGGGAAGATTCTAGCCAACCTCGCATTTGTATAATGGATCTTATAGAGGACCTTGCACTGGATCAAGCTGTGCCGGGCACATACGGAAGACGAGTGAACTAAAGAGAGTGCTGTCTCCCATTGGCTATCTTCAATTTTAATGTTGAGACTGTCTTCCCATGCAGCTCTAACTGCAGTAGGGGGTTGTGAGGAGGCTGACCACATATGCCCATACAAAATGGAGATGGATCTTTTGGTGACCGCGCCCACTGACAGCAGACTTTCTGTTAAATTTTCAGGGGGGCGGTTTGGAAAGTGGGGAAACTGCTTCTTAACATAGTCTCTGATCTGGAAAAAACGGAACAGATGATGATTTGGAAGGTTATATGTAGATGAGAGTTGTGCGAAAGATGAGAAAATACCTTCAGTGTACAGGTTACTTATCTTGGAAATACCATGGGCCTGCCAGATCTTGAATGCTGAATCGGATTTGGAGGGTTCAAAACGGCAGTTCCTGTAGATTGGAGCTAGAATAGAGGGACCAGAGAGACCAAAGTTTTTCCTAATCTGATTCCAGATCTTCAGAGATACAGAGACCACTGGGCTGCTACTTAGGCGTGGAACTGGGATTGGCAGCTGTGAACACAGTGCGGAGGAGTGAGAAAATGGGGAAGAGTCTCTTTCCATACATACCCACATAGGCAGAGGATCTTGCTCCTCCATCCACCACAGAAGTTTTTGGGTGTTAGCTGACCAGTAGTAATGTCTAAAGTTAGGAAGGGCAAGGCCTCCACTCTTCTTAGGAGACTGCAAGATTGACCTGCGAATCCTAGCCGGTTTCCTGTCCCACAGGAACTTGGAGATCATTTTATCTAGTCTGTCGAAAAATGATTTAGCTAATAGAATGGGGATATGTTGAAACAGGTAAAGGAACTTTGGGAGGACCACCATTTTAATTAAATTTACACGGCCTGGCAGTGAAAGTGGCAGAACCTTCCAGCGGTCAAAGTCCCTCTCTGTCTTCGAAACTAGTGGCAAAAGGTTATCACGAAACAGATCTGACTGGGATGTGGAGACAGAAATGCCAAGGTAACGGAAGCTGTCAACTGCCCATTTGAATGGTGCCACCGAGTGTGGAAGGTCTTTGGCCGATGCATTGATAGGCATAATCTCGCTCTTTTGATAATTAAGCTTATAGCCGGAGGTTGCCCCATATAGGTCCAATATATTGAATATTGCAGGAAAGGAGTGGGTTGGATCAGAGACGTATAAAAGCAAGTCGTCTGCGTATAAGGAAACTTTATGGATTGTGTCACGGCGTACTATGCCACTGAAGCTAGCCTCTGAACGTAGCCAGATGGCAAGAGGTTCTATCACGAGGATAAATAACAGTGGTGACAATGGGCAACCCTGTCTGGTGCCTCTCTGTAAGGAAAATGAGGGTGAGATAGTGTTGTTTGTTCGCACTGAGGCCATTGGTGAAGAGTACAGGAGCCTGACCCAATGTACAAAGTCCTTGCCCAACCCAAACCTGTTCATCACTTCATAGAGAAAGGGCCATTCGACCCTATCAAAGGCCTTTTCCGCGTCCAGAGATACGACCACCTCAGGCGGTGAATTACCAGACGTATGAATGATGTTAAAAAGTCGTCTGCTGTTATGCCAAGATTGACGACCTGGCATGAAGCCAGTCTGATTGAGTGTTATGATGCCTGGGAGAACCTGTTGTAAACGAAGAGCCAAGATTTTGGAAAGGATTTTAAAATCCACATTTAGAAGTGATATTGGCCTGTAGCTGCTACAAAGCAGGGGGTCTTTTTCTTTTTTAAGAATAAGAGAAATAGTGGCCTCCGACAAGGTGTTTGGAAGACGCTGGAGAGCAAAGGCTTCATTATACATGTCCCTTAAATTAGGAGCGAGAAGGTTAGAAAAGGACTTCAAAAGTATTCAGTTGTAAAACCATCAGGACCAGGAGACTTGCCACTCTGTAACGATATAATGGCCTCTTGAACCTCCGCTATAGTAATAGGCCCGCCCAGACCCTCCACCACGTCGGTTTCAATCTGTGGGAAAGTGATGGCATCCAACACGTCATCAGGAGGTGGAGGGCGGTCAGAAGTGTAAAGATTAGCGTAGAAATCAGCAAAGGTCCCGTTGATTTCGGTCGGATCTGTGAGAATCTTTCCTTGTGTAGATTTAATAGAATTTTTTCTATTAAAAAAATGATTTTTGAAGATGCCTCAGCTCTAGCTTGATGTGCTAGAAGCCTCCCAGCTTTATCGCCGGACTCAAAAAAGCGCTGTCTGGATTTAAGCAGTAAGGCTTTAACTTTATTTGTGGAAGCAAGGTTGAACTCTGTCTGCAATCTTAGACGCTCTCTGTAAAGGGAGGGATCTGAACTGGCAGCATAGCGGTCGTCCACCACCTTGAGGTCCTTAAGAAGTTTATCAATGTATGAGGTTTCAGTTTTCCTCATGTGTGAAATAAAAGAGATGAGCTGACCTCTAATAAATGCTTTCGATGCCTCCCAAAGAGTTCCCCTGCTCACCTCGGGCTGATCATTCAGTTCAAAAAATAACACAATTTGGGAGTGAAGAAACTGCTTGTAATTATCCTCTGCCAGGAGGACCGAATTAAATCTCCATGACTTCAAGGGGCTCAACCGTGTAGGTAAATTCAGGTCGAGGGAGATTGGGGCGTGGTCTGATATTGCAATGTTGTGGTAGTCTGCCGTGATAACTTTGGAAAGCAGTCTTAAATCGAGGAGAAAAAAATCTATGCGAGAGTAGGTGTGATGAGCATGCGAAAAAAAAGAATAGGCCTTGGCTGTGGGGGACCTGTGCCTCCACGGGTCCACAAGGCCATATCGTTGTGCCATAATGTGTAGGGTCTTGGCTGAGTTGGATAAGGCGACTGGCTTAATAGATGACCTATCTAATAGTGGGTCCTGAACAAAATTGAAGTCACCTCCTATAATTATGAAATGGTTTTCTAGGTCTGGGAAAGATGTGAATAGCTTACTTACAAATGATACATTATCCCAATTAGGGCCATAAACACAGATCAGCAAAGTGGGGGTATTTTCAAGTGTCCCAGAAACCATAACATATCGCCCATCCAGATCAGAGGTACATTTGTTTACTGTGAAGGGGAGGTCTTTATGAAGTAAAATGGCAGTACCTCTAGCTTTACTGTTAAATTTGGAATGAAAGATCTGACCCACCCAGCCAGTCTTAAGCCGCATTATCTCTCTGTTACAAAGATGAGTTTCTTGGATAAAGTATATGTCTCCCTTAAGGTACTGTAAGTGGGACATAATCCTACCTCTTTTCGTGGCGTTGCCCATCCCCTTAACATTCCATGAAATTACCCTAACTGGACGATTCGTACCAGCCATACCTTAATATGCATAGTGGAGGAGATAAGATTGGGGAGAAGGGGAGGGAGGGGGTCTGAAGAAAAAAAGAAAAAAAAGAAAAAAAAGGGAGAAAGAAAAAAAAAAAGAGGGAGAGAGAGAGACAGACACATACACACACACACAGAAATAAACAGGCCTGAGCTTCCCATAAACAACCAACATCCAGTGACTAACGCACTACGGTGCTAATAAGCACTAATAGAACTTCCTAAAATTCTAAAAGTTCCCTCTCCCAAAGGATTAAATATTAGGTAAATTGGTCACAAAGATAAACAAATAACCCGACAGATAACGGTATAAAGAAAAAAAATAATAAATAAAAATAAAAAAATAAAAAAAGGGAAAGAATAACCCACTCACAATGCCGTAGAACCAGGAACAGATAAAAAAAGAAATAAATAAATAAAAAACCACACACACACACACACACACACACACAGACACATAACAGTCATCATGTTATGGAGAAACAAGGTAACGATAATCTTACCCAATGCAGATAACTTTAAAATGAAAATGAAAAAGACCGCTACACAAGTTGGTCATAAATCAAGGCACATGTTGTGTGGTGGCAGTATTGACAGTGTTCAGTTTCCATCTACAGGGGCGACCGGGCGGTGATTGGTAACGATAAAGTTTTTAGCGTCCCCCACAGAGGAGAGGTGTTTTCTGGAGCCATCCTTCGTTACGATGGATAGCTTAGCCGGGTAGCGCAGAGAGGGCTTCAGGCCGAGGCTGTACAGTTCCTTCATCACGTCCCGGTACTGAGCGCGTTGCTCCATAATCTCGGGGCAATAATCCTCAAAAATAAAAATTGGGGAGTCTTTATATTTAATTTTGCCTCGCAACTTCCGCGCCTCGCGCAGCACCAGTTCTCGGATTTGTGGACGATGAAAGCACATCACCACAGGTCTGGGTTTCTCGGATGGCCCTGGTTTAGTGGCTCGTGTGCGATGAGCACGGTCTAGCTCAGGTGGCGAGGTCAAGACATTGTCACCAAGCACTTCAAATAACATTTGAGAGAAAAACACTGTCGGTTGGGGGCCTTCAATGTTTTCAGGAATACCTATCACTCGTATGTTGTTACGTCGGCTTCTGCCCTCGAGGTCAATTAGCTTAGCCTTTAGCTTAGCATTCTCTGCGGCCATAACAGTTAGCTTTGCCTCGGTAGCCTGCCAGCTCGAATCGGCAGAGTTCGCAAACGATTCTAGCTCTAAAATCCGTTGCTGGTGGTCTGTGATTGTTGTCTGAAAGCTATCCATCTTGGCTTCAAGCCTTATGTATGAACTTTTAATCTCCGCTAGAACCGCCGCTCGATGCTCTTGAAACATCGGGGCCAATATGGCCGTGATGGTATTAGCCAACGAGTCATCCCGTTCCTGTTCCTCCTTCTTTGTTTTCCTAGACATATTTCTTCACACAAAAGAGTGGTCTAGTGTATAATAAATGCAATAAATGCAATACTGCGCGGGTATTGGTCTTAAAGCTGGTCAGTGACCATGTAGAAACTAAAAAGTTCGGGAGCTCGGGTTAGAGCGACTACTCCATCTCACAGCGTAACCGGAAGTCTCCCATCTGTATAACTTTAAGGTTCACTGTGTAAAATATAAATCTGGCAAGAGTGCAAAATTCATGAGAAAAACACTGTATTTGGACACCCTGTATACATTCTGTCAGATTGTGCTTTTACAACTAAAAAGTCTTTAAACACTCAGCCTACCCTTTAAAATTACTCTTGGTCTTTTTTTATTTTGAAAAAATTCTAAATACTAGATGAAAGTCTTGCATGTCTTTAACCTCAGGTTTGCAAACTTGTTTAACAAGTTTCTGTTCTAAACACAGAAGTTCTGCAGATGTCTGGTCAAACCAATGACTGTGAATATAATATACTGTACGAGTGTATGACTACAGTACATGGTACCACTTACTCCCTTTTGCCATTTTTAACCTGTTTTTGGTCGAGATGGGAGTGGCACCAACAAGGCACACTTTTCTATTTTAATCCATTATTCTATTAACCATAATTAACATCTTTTGCACATAACCAACTTTAGAAAACATTAAAATTCAGATATTGCAATGGTTTTTTAAATTATTGCTACTGTCTTTAAATAAATTTACCTTGTAAACAACCGGTAAGTCACAACCCATCTGGCCAGTTGGCCTCACCAAAAGAACTTTTATTCTCCAGTACACTTACTGTAGTAAACTAGCCAGCAACACAAATCTCTTATCAACTGTAGCACTACTGATTTTTTCAAGCAAAGTTTTCACACCAAATATTGGCTAGGTTTATTTTATTACTCTTTAGTGTTCTTTATAAAAGTTTATTTTATGTGGAAATGTGGTCAAAGGCATCTTTGCTTATACATATTTTGCTTCTTTCTACGTAATATTATCTATCTATCTATCTATCTATTTATATATATATATATATATATATATATATATATTTAAGTTATGTAATTTATATAAAACAGTAAAAGATACAGCTTAAACAGTTTACATTTCAGTGTAAACTATTAATGACATGAATTTAGAACCATGATAAAGAAGGTTACTGAGACATACAGTACAGACACAAGGTGCATGTTAAAGCCTACTCTTATCTTTTCCCCGAGCTGCACAACTATGCTGTTACCACGTGACACGGTTTGTAAAATACATCAATACAACAACATGCATGTGATACCGCTGCAAACACCTCTTATTGGTAGATAAAGCTGATTTATGCTTATTATTTCAAAGAGAAACAATACGAAATAATCACGAAAAGGTTAAAGGTCATCATGTAATGTGAACTGACTGCAGCAAGTTGACTTTATTTACAGATAAATATTTATTGTAATTTTTTATGTCATTAATCCATGAGCCTCTCTTGATTTTATTGCTTTTATCGCAATATGACTATACTTTTTGAAGTAAAGAATATTCTGTATATCATGTACTGGATTTGGTATTTTACTCTTGGCAACTGGAGCTGGCAAGAGTTCGCACTGAACCCACAAACCTTTGACAAAATGATGTCCTTGACCAAAAGAGAACTCTAAGCTCTGCTTTCCTCATCAGGAAATTATGCCAAGTCTTTATGCAATGTTTTGAGTGAAACAGTAAGAAACGCAAATGTTTTTTGTTTACTCAAATCAGTCCAAGTCCAAATAATTTATCATATTTACTCTGCTGGATACAATTTAACCACAAAATACGTGGAATTAAACCTTTTTTTTTTTTTTTTTTGGGATTTTTCCCCAATTTTCTCCCTAATTTAGTCGTGTCCAATTCCTCCCCGTCACTAGGGGGCTCCCTCATTAAGGCTACTACTACCACTCAGCCGGGAGGGCCGAAGACTATCACGTGTTTCCTCCGAACCACGTGACGCCAGCCGACCGCATCTTTTCGAACTGCTCGCTCGCGCACCGTTGGGGGCGGCGTAACACACTCGGAGGACAGCGCTATCCGCTCCCTCCGTTGCGCGAGCTCACAGACGCCCCTGATTGGCTGTAGAGCCGTGATTTAATGTGGGAGCACTAAGTACCTCTCATCCCTCCCCTCTGAGAGAGCTCGGCCAATCAGCTCTCTCTAGACCTCCGGCTACGAGAGGTTACAGCACCACCCGGGATTCGAACTAGCGATCTCCGGATGATAGGGCGAGCGCTTTAACCACTGCGCCACTCGGAGGCCCAATTAAACCTTTTTTAATCTTAAAAAGAACAAGGTCATTAGGTCATGCAGTTTTTGCTGTTTAAAAACATGACTTTTCAAACAAGCTTTTTAAAAAACGTGAACAGCTGTCTGATCAAAGAGCAGTTATACAGCCACACCCAGATTATGCAGCTGGTGTAGGGAGTAGAGTAGTGTGGACCCTCTAACTCACACATCATCTCCCAGTCTTCCCCCAGGTCCGGCCCTCTCTTAACCCTAGTGCTAAGTCATGCCCACCTGTTTCTTAAAGGTTTGATGGGTATCTGGGAATCTGCCAAGGGAACCCAGTGTTTGCCCACCTTTAACCTGACATGGGAATGACACGTTTCTCCCAGACCGAGCAAACATGGCACCCACGATCACCCCAATGCCACCTCGAGTCTCCTCAAGTTTCCTCAACTTGTCCTAAATAAGTCATTGTGTACTCATACATTTAATGAAATTCTTAAACATGTAAACTGAGTAATTAAGTAATTTAACACAAATAAGGGGTGACTTACAAAAATATGTATTTGTTATAAAAAGGCACTAAAACGACCATGTGTGCGGGGGTGTGAGAGAGTCTTTTATGCTCTCTCAAGGTGCTATCTTCAGCCGTTTTGGAGAGATGATTTAAATGTCTTGCTTCAAATAAAAATAATTTAAAATGCAAATTATTAATATTTCTTTATGAGTATTGAAACAAAAATTGGTGACAGCTTCCGAAAGCACATGTATGACCTATAAAAATGTGTAGTGTCTGTAACCATGTCAAATTCATGTTGCAATAACTTTTTGTGGCTTTGGAGCAGTGGTAGCTCAGGGTTAAGGCTCTGGGTCATTGATTAGCAGGTCAGCAGTTCAAGCCCCAGCTCTACCAATCTGCCACGGTTGGGCCCTTAAGCCTCTCTGCTCCTGCATCATTGCTGACATGGTGCTCTGACCCTAACGTCCATAACCTGGAATATGCAAAAAAAAAAAAAAAAAAAAGGATTTAATTGTACAGTTATTTATATGGTAAATAAAGACTTGACTTCTTCCAGCCCAGACAGATGCTCAGCAGGTGCTACAGAGCATGTGTTGAGTAAATCGCTTATTTGCATCTAATGGTTACATTCATCATTGACACAAGGTTCAAAAAGCGATGTTGACATACAATGCAGATTCTCCAGGTTAAATCTTGTTGAGAATGTTGCTAAATATGAAGTGAGTAACAGATAGCTAGCAATGGCAATAAGGTAAGGCTGATCATTTAGACTTTTTTTTTTTACTGTAATTCTTGTAGCTGTTTAGAGACTTAATCAACTACTGTAGTAGGATTCGAAGCCAACTCAATGTAAAACTCATTACTCTTTTGTACATAATAATAATAATTAAAAAATAACAATGATAAGCCTGCAAGATAAGCCATGTGATTAGTTTTGGTTCATGCTTTGCTGCAAATACAATTTACGTTTGGGATAATGATAAAAAACAAGATTCGATATTTTAATTGCCTCTGATTTCTCATGATTATTCTCAGCTTTAAATCAATTTTAAACAACTCTTTAAAATTGTGCTTTGAGTGTGTATGTATGAAATGTTTATACCCTAGACAAGTTATTTCTCACAGTGGGAGTGTCCTGTGTGTGTGTGTGTGTGTGTGTGATTTCCACCTGACTGAATTTCATTAAATAGACACAATCTGAGACACACACACAGCTCAGTCGTCTCCACACCATGATGACTGGTGCACTAAGGCTTTTGCTGCTGGCAGCCCTGACTCTGCTGGTTTCTGCCCAAACGTTCGATAACTACAATAACTTGCCTGAGTTATATAAAGCATACATTGCCAAAACGCTGAAAAAGGCGAACAGTATCTTTGGAGCAGATCATCATGTTGCTTTTCATTCATTCAGAAACACTCCGAGGGTAAGTTCTACCAGCATTTTGAGCTGTTTTTTTTTTTTTTTTTACTTTTACAAATAGCATTTTTAATATGATTAGTTACAGTATTTCTACTTCTATGTCTACTGCATTTATACCATGGTCATGCAGTATGGAAGCAGTGCATTCACAAAAGAAAAAAATCTGAGAATATATCTCATACTTAAACTTACTACCTCATGATAATAAAGTCATCATTTTGAGTTTTAAGTTATAATTATCAGATCACTCCCAGCATGGATGTAAGGCTATGTTCACATTCCCACCCTGAAGTGAATCATTTTACTCTATTTTTTTACCCTAATGTGACACAGATCTGACTTTTTATGTCTTTCTGAATGCTCAAATTTTATGTTTTTCAAATTTCCATGTTGATACGTATGTGGTCATAGATCAGAAATACTGAATATCCCATATTTTTCATCACTTTATATGCTATCTATCTTCATATTTGGCAGCAGGTTAAAAAGTGATGTTGTGATCAACATGTATGGCAAAGTGAATTTCAAAGTTTAAAGACATGTGTTGTGGATTGCTTTGGTCTTTTTAAATTACTTGAGTGTTTAACTGGGTGTGTGAGTATGTGACTTTATGCCTTGTGTTGGGTTGGGACCTCATCTAGGGTAGACTCTGGCATTTACCCTTGACCCCTGGGAACCTACAATGGATAACACTATGGAAATTGGGGTAGGGGTTGGATGAATGACGCATGTCAAGAACAACAACAATCATACTGTATGTTTTGGGTTCTTTTTTGCTTTATTTTTATTTATTTTTTTAACCCTTCTTTGTTCACAGACTATGCATTCCAATTTGAATGTAAATGTCCTTTTGATGGTCACAACCTGCACAAAGGCTTCTAAGGACGCATATGAGCACAGAGAAGAATGTAATAAACAAAAAAATAAAACATGTGTATGACATCCTTATAGACTTTAATTTATATGTAGTTTTTCCTTTAAACTTCTGTTGCAAATTCCATTTTATTTAGACATACTCCTTAATCATAGACACACTCCAGCTGTGGATAATTTGTGAAATTGCAAAATCTTTAAATTTCACTCAGCCTTGGATCGATTGTCTTGTATGTACGACAAAAGATAATGAAGAACTGGTTGATTGTGGAACAATGAGAGATGTCAACAATGTAAGTTGCAAATATTTAGTGCCTGCAGTAGATCTGGGAATACACACCATAAATTAACTTTATTTTACTTTTGACAGAAAATGCGGGATACAATAAGAAGTAACTGTAAGACTTCTTCTCGTGGGACTGGTGCTATATTGTCTAGATAACAAGAAGCTATGTGTGAAGCTGCACAAATCACAGCAGTACAATTTCTATGTACATATACACATAAACACACACATGTATTTGGGTTCAGTGTGTCAGTAGTTCATAACCTTGCATATGCAAATGATGTTAGCCTTTATGAGTCAATCCTTTACCATGATCACACAAATTAGTAAGTAAAGCATAATATAAAAAGGGCACATTCTTTCACCTTTCCAGGTTTTGTTATATTTGTATTCAATACTATATCTCAGTCTATCTTTTGATGCTTTCTTATGTACAGTATGTATCAAGTTGATCCCAATCTGACCCACTGTATCTATTGTTTATGTTCCATATTCCATTAGGTTCCTAGTCTTGATATTACTAATAATGTTTGTTTGCCCATTTTTTTTAACAATTCCAAAATAAATTGCTTGCACACTTGCATCTGACTCCAGTCTCTGACAATATATACTTCAAGTAGTACTTGAATGTAATGGCCCGTTTATGCCAACAGTAAAAAAAAAAAAAAAAAAGTTTTAAGGATATTTCACTGAAGGTGGAGCAGCAGGATAAACATTTCTGACACCCAGTTTCTGACTGGAAAAATAAAAATGAATTAAACTTGTAACTTCATGACCTCACATGCCTATCCAACAACATCCGACAGGGTTTTCCCACTGCCATAGGACATTGTAAATGCAATGTTACACCATTAAAAAAAAAAAAAATTTAAGTTCACTGACACTAAACATATTTGGGAACACTATACACATTCTGTCAGCTTGTGTTTTTACAACTAAGCAGTCTTTAAACACTCAGCCTACCCTTTAATATTTAGTTATAATCTATACTGATTATAACATTGCTGTTTAACACTTTTCTGTTCTGATGCAGATGTGCTGCTTTTTAGGGACACTGATCATTATTTTACCAGTTTGCTAATAGCAGTTTGAAGGTTTTTGGTCGAGATGGGAGTTGCGTCTGAAAAAAAAAATCATATTGCCATATTTTTTATTTTAGAGAGAAGTAGCTTTGCTGGGCCAGCACTCACTTACCTCTCAGCTCTAATCACATCACGCACCGCGCCCTGTTCCCTCTTATCCTTCAGCACTGCTTGCCTGGTTCCACCATCTCTCAGGGATAAAGGAAGACATTCATTTCTGTTCTGGCACCTAGGTGGTGGAATGAACTTCCTCATCTTTGACTACAGTTGTCATGCACACTCGTAACACGACTGGCACTAGGACCCGGAAGTAGTACGGTCGGGTTTCCAGGAAGCGTAAAAGGAGACAAAATGGCGCTTCACATTGCTCAGTCATTGAGTTCGCCCATGCCTTTGCTGACGCTACGCCGACTATTCTGTGAGTACTCACTGATTCGGGTTGCTTCTTTGATTGAGTGTGTGTTGCTAGAACGCGGGTTTATTTGTGTAGATCCTTGCTCTTTGTGTAAGAGAGTTCTTAGACTAATCGCGTGGTTATCCTGCCTATTCGTGCTGCTTCCGCGTTTGGGTTTACCATCCACGCTACACGGGCTAACTGCTAAGGCTTTTCAGTTTATCCTTCGGTTGCTCGTGACAGAATGACTGAGCCAAAAGCAGTAAACCCAGCGGAGTTTGCTCGCCTCTGTGATGTGGTTGACCAACATGCCGAACTGATCAATAAGCTCCGTGGTGAGGTCGCGTCTCTCCAAAAGGACATCCAAGACGTCGCGGCCTTGCGCCGCAAGGTGGCGGAGTTACGGCAGGAGAACGCGACCCTCCGCGGGATGGCTGCTCAGTCGGCTGTTGCCACGCCCGTCGTAGCGGCTGCAGCGCCGCCCCCCTCCTCTTCTGATGTTTTCATAGCTCTACCGGATAAGTGGGATGGCACAGATGGGAAATGCAGCGTTTTTCTAACCGCATTGGATCTTGTGTTTGAGTTCAATTCCACCAGATACTCCACAGACCGACTGCGCGTTGCGCTTCTCGTCTCGTTGCTATCCGGGCAGGCAGCTGAGTGGGCCACGGCGGTTCTCTGATCAGATTCAGACACTGCTTATTCATATGGAGAATTCACCCGTCAACTAAAGCTAACATTTGAACATCCTGCTGCTGAGGTGGAGACCGATATGAAATTGTACCATCTGCGGCAGGGAGGGTCGTCCGTGAGTCGCTACACTGCGGATTTCCGTACTCTCGCCGTGCAGACCACCTGGGGAGACGCCGCCCTCCGGACGGTCTACTACGAGGGACTGGCTTCACGCATAAAAGATGAACTCGCCGAACGGGAGCTTCCGACCACACTGGAGGGACTGATTCAGCTTGCTCTCCGGATTGACCAGCGCCTGCTGTCCCGTCCGAGGCCAGCCCCCCCGGACCCTGCCGCCCATCACGCCATCTTTTTCACACGCCACATCCCGACCACCAGCCTTCACCACCACCGCTATGGCACCCACCAGATCTCCACCTCCCGCCGTGGTTGACACCGGAGCCGGGGAACCCATGCAATTAGGACGCGCCTCCTTGAACGCTGCTGAGCGAGAACGACGTTTCAAGGAGGGACTTTGTGCCTATTGTGGGTCAGGACCGCACCATAGAGCCATCTGCCCTCTTCGCCCGGGAAACGCCCAAGCAGTTCACCGAGCTCCCTCCATCTCTCCGCCACCACGCCCAGCGTCTCTCGTCTCACGGTTCAGGTACACCTCCAATTTGGCCACAAACGTGTCAAAAGTTCTGCGTTCATCTACTCCGGTGCCGCTGGAAGCTTTATTGACTCTTCATATGCCAAAAGATTGGGGTTGGAGACTGAAGCGTTATCCCAGCCAGTTCGGATTACATCTGTCGACAGTGGGCCCCTCTCCTCCAGCCCCATCATCGCCCAGACTCGACCCATAAGCCTCATCATCGACCAGCACCAGGAAACAGTCCGATTTCACCTCACCTCCATCTCCTCTTCACCCATCATCCTCGGACACCCCTGGCTTCTGCAGCATGATCCTCTCATCTCATGGTCTCAGAACCGGATCCTCCAATGGGGGCCGACCTGTCTCGAACTCTGCCTGCGGGCACCGACTGGGACGTGCTCTAGGGAGTCCGGGGGCCCTGATGTCAACACCAACGCCATCCCCGAGGCTTATCGGGACCTGGCTGAAGTCTTCTGCAAAAGATGCGCCTCTCACCTTCCTCCTCCATCGCCCCTACAAAATGGCCATTGAACTTCAGCCAGGTTCAGTTCCCCCCCGCGGTCACCTGTACTCTCTCTCCACCACTGAGACGTGGGCGATGGAGGAGTATGTATCCTCAGCTCTCCACCAAGGCACCATACGACCCTCCTCCTCGCCCACTGCCGCGGGATTTTTCTTTGTAAAGAAGAAATTCGGCGAACTACGTCCTTGTGTCGACTATCGGGGGCTCAACAACATCACCATAAAAAACCGACACCCATTGCCTCTTACCAACTCTGCCAAAAGTTGGACCTCCAGAGCGCCTACAACTTGGTGCGTATCAGAGAGGGTGTTGAGTGGAAGACGGCATTCATCACCCCCACTGGACATTACGAGAGTTTAGTCATTCCATTTGGTCTCTGTAATGCACCAGCAGCTTTTCAATGTTTCATCAATGGCGTTCTCCGTGACATGTTGGGCCGATGGGTATTCGTCTACCTGGATGATATCCTTATTCGTGCTGCTTCCGCGTTTGGGTTTACCATCCACGCTACACGGGCTAACTGCTAAGGTTTTTCAGTTTATCCTTCGGTTGCTCGTGACAGAAGTATCTTTAAACGACGACTCAAGATGTATTTATTTCTTCAGTACTTGGACTAATGACAAGTGTTTGTTCAAAACACAGATGTGTGACCTTTACCAGTTTACCAAGAGCAGGTTTTAGCAGGGCATTGCAGAGACCTTAAAAGAAGCAGATACTCGGCGCTTGCAACAAAATTGAAAATTTACATCATCATAAAAACATACATATTATAGATTATAATAGAAAATTGCCTTGTTGGTGGAATGAGGGTGTTAGGTCAGATGAGGAGAAACAGACGGGCTGGAGCAAAAGAGAGAGACACTGAGCCACAGCCAGCAGAAAGAGTGCAGGGAACAGCAAGCTAGGAGGCAGACAGAGGCTGGAGTGATAGACATTACTGTCTGAATGTGGGTTGCTATAATTCGACAGGTTATACATCAGCATAACCTGTTGAATTATAGCAACCCACATTCATACATTATAATAGGCAATTTCTATTAACCATAATTTGCATCTTTTGAACCTAAATTTAGTATTCTTGAATACTAAACTCACCATATGAAACTTTAGAAAACATTAAAGTTTGGATATGCATCTATTGCAATCATGCTATCATGCATGGACAGCAGCCAGGTTAATATAAACATGAATGGTCCAGAATGGTCTACTGGATCAAACGTTAGCAGCACTTTATGAGTCTAGAAACACAACATCCTAAACAGTACCACCCACCTTAATTTCAGCTAATATCAGAAGCTAAAGTCTAGGTTAGGTTGTGATATACAGTAGCTGCCTATATGTTAGCCAGCCAGATAAGATGAGATTGACTCACACTGGTTATAGTAACCATTATACCTCCCAAAGTGGAGATTATCCAAAAAAAGATTGCTCAGGCAACATTGACGTTTCCCTATATACATCCATGTATGTTTATGTAGATGCTGAAAGTACAGTATACAGGGATTTAAAGTTATCCTTTTTATAAAAAAAAAAAATTTTTCAACTTAATTTGTGTGTTTATAAAACAGTCTGAATTCAGTGGAGATAACCTTTTATGAACAGAAGTATTGCTATTCTTCTTTCTTTCTTTTTACTTCATTGTTTTGTGTCAATAATCCATGAGCCTATCTTGTTTTTATTGTTTGGTCTCAATATGATTTTTTAAAGGAAACAATATTTTTACCCAGCTAATGTTTTGGATTTTATATTTTACTCTTGGCAGCTGGAGCTGAAGAGTTCACCCTGAACCCACAAACCTTTGACAAAATGATGTCCTTGACCAAAAGGAAACTCTAAGCTCTGTTTTCCTTGCACTGTCTGCACTGGTCTCAACCTTGATAATATGCCAGGTCTTTATGCAATGTTTTCTCTTTAAGTGAAACAGTAAGAAATGCAAATGTTTTTATTGACTCAAATCAAAGTCCAAATGATTTTCTATATTCACACTGCAGTACAAAATTTAACAACAAAGCAATTGGAATTAATCCTTTGAATATTAAAAACAGCAACAGCAGCAATAAAGTCATTTTAAGTTCCTGCTGATTAAAAAACTTGCATATGCTCATGATTTATAAATAAATAAATAAATAAATAATTTATTAAATTTATTAAACCTTTAAAAGGATTTTGGACTTTATAAACTCTGAACAATAGAGGGCGACATTATGTGTTTTTTGTGTTTTTTCCTGTCACAACAATCATTGTGGTCCTTGCCTTCACTCACTTGAGAAAATATACAAACAGTAAGTTCTATAGTTGGACTCAAATGCAGAGAGATACAGAAAACAATAATATGGTGCATGAGATAACAAGGAAACAAAAATGATAATGGCTAAGAACTAAAAAGAAATGTAGTGGATGGTGAAAATATACAAGGTTTGAATCTAATCTAAATTTTACTATCCTAATGATTGTTTCTCAGATGAACCAAGTAACCCCCATCTCCTAAACGAAGAAATAAAAAAGAACTATGGCCCGTTTGTTTCTACACATTTTAAGGAAACATTAGTTTCAGTTTTACAGAATTAAAGTTTGCTTAAGTTAACATGAGTGCTCGACCCTAATTAGAGACAGCTAGCAAGTGAATTTATTTTAACTTACAGTACCATCATTTGTATAGGTTCAAGTATCAAAGTTTGAAGTTGTTTCTTCTCCCTCAGTAATCTTTGAGACATGTTTTGCATAGTAGAGTGCAAGCAAAGTCTCAAGTGGGTCCTGCTAAAGTCAAATCCGAGTTACAAATATTTTATTCATTTCTTAATTCAAGCCTAAAGATATCAGATTTGAGATTCAAGTCTGACTTCAGTCCAAGTCATGTGAGCCAAGTCTGCGCTTTTGCTTACTACCATGGACAGAAGGCCCTTGGCCAGTAGTAGTGTTCTCTACCTTACCACTCATGTATGCCTGTCTTTCAACAACCATGAAGAGGAATTGTACTTCCCCTTTATAAAAGCCTCTTGTGGCTAGGCCTCCATAACTCTTACATAGACTGGTCCACTGTTAGTGTTTGAGTGCCATAATGCATGCATTTTCCCAATGTCTTTGACATCATCTCCCAAATCTTTAGAATTTCCTGAGTTATCCCAAATCCCTCCATAGTATCATCAGTTGAAGTTGAGGGCCTCAACAATAAGAAGCATTCCTCTGTGCTGTTCCTACAGCTATTCCAGCTGCTCCTACACTTGTTAGAACTGCCCCCAGACACTATCAATCATTTTACTTAGCTTGAACTTTTTTTTTTTTTTACTTGTGAAATTTAATTCCCCGTGTAATTCCCATATCCTTGTTTCCTGAGTCCCACTGTATTTGACACCAACCCAGCACTGTTAATACACATATTAAAATCTATTTATTATTCTTTGTCAAAAATAGTAAATGAACACAAAAAGAAAAGAAAAAAACCTGTGGTGGAAATCATGCAATGGAGAACAAATTGTTTGAAGAAAGAATACAATTAAATAACAGTTTGCAAATTTGCAGAAGCCTTAGTCATATACTTTACTAAGAATGAGACAAGGGAAAGAGGAAGAGGAATAGAGAGCAGCCCGTGCTTCCTCTTAGTTTCCTCTTTTTATGGCTTTTATTTTTTTTTTGGATAACAAACACTTCCTTAATCTATAATGTCAAGCAACTTAAACAGCACACTTGTGATCTTCAACTGTTAGTCTAGGTATAGTTTCTTGGAAAACACAGAGTTTTGCACCATATATGGAATTATCTATGATCCTCAGCAAGCCTCTGCTGACTTGCAGTTAACTGCTATTGTGTGTGTGTGTGTGTGTGTGTGTGTGTGTGTGTGTGTGTGTGTGTGTGTGTGTGTGCGTGCGCGTGTGTGTATGTTATTCACTCCTGAGTGAATTTCAGGGCACGATCTGAGACATACACCGCTCAGTTGTCCTCTACAACATGGATGGTGCACTAAGGCTTTTCCTGCTGGCAGCCCTGACTCTGCTGGGTTATGCTCAGACATTCAAAAACTACAATAACTTGCCTGATTTATATAAAACACAAATTGTCAAAGCGCTGAGGAAGGCGAACAGTAACATTGGAGCAGGTTATCATATTGCTTTTCATTCACTCCTAAATGACCCGGAGGTAAGTTCTGCCAACTTTTTGAGAAGTTTTTTTTTCCTTGTGCAAATAACTGCTTGAATATAACCATGTATAATAGTATAACCATGCTATTAATACTTAACTACTTATCAGTTATATATATACTCATATTTCTGCTATACTTATTTACCTATATTTATACTGTGGGTCTGGGCCATTCAGCCCTGATGAAAAGCAAAAAAATATAAAATAAAAAAAGTCATGCACAACTGTCTCTAGAGCTAAAACATTATGGTGAGAAAAAAATAATGTTTGTATTGTGCTGCTTCCACATATTTGATTAGATAGCTGCATGGGTAAGCAAAGTGGACATGTGTATGGTTCATATACCCAACAGTAATCCAAAAGTAAAGCCAAAATGGCTGCAGTATAATTTTAACACTTCTTATTAGTGGATGGGACAGATGGCAAACTTTATACTATACTCTGGAATTTTCTGTAATTAATTCTTGAACTGGTATAAACTTGTTGCCTTTGAATATGTGTTCCAAATGTATAATGCAATTTTGCTTTGGGGTTAATATAATACATGTGTGTCTTAACTGTAAAGCAAGTGGTAATTCTATAATTTTTTGATAATGAATAATGAGACTCTGTACACAGCAACATCATATCTAAGAGCAAAGCACAGTCAGTGCTCTTGTTGGCCCGACAAAAGAACACAAACTTGAAGACACAGTTGAAGTAATTTATTTTTTGAGAAAATGCATTGTACATTCTAATATAAGGCTCTACAGTAGAAAATCAGTGCTAAAGTAATTGCATCTTTTGTTACTAAGATTAAAATATTTTTTTTTTCAATACCCCATATGAACACCTTTATTTTTATGCACATTTTTGTTAATTTTTTTTAGCTGCTCTTTGCTGGAGGGGATTTTTGTTGCCATACCTTTCTTTTTAAAGTACCCTAAAGGTGTTCTGTTGGATTCAAGTCAGGAAGCACACTTAGACAGGACAAAGATTTCACATTTTTCTTTCTTAGAATTTCTCGTTTCGTTTTGGCAGTGAGGTTTGGATCATTATCATGTTGAAATATTTCTCTTCTGCCACGTTCCTGGAGATTGGAGGACTTCCTGTCAGTTACTAATTTGGCACAATATATCATCAGGCATTCATGGAGCTGTCTCAACCTGTCATCTCCCAAACAACTTAATACCATAATACCCATGTTATCACAACCACAACTTCAGGCTTTATTGCAAGAATATTTATTTATTGTGGTAGTCCAGATCAGGCTACTAGACCACATCTGATGTGCTCCCAATAATCACCAGTTTGTTTAAATGTTCTTTAGCAATATTAATTTTGCAGTTAATTTACCAAGTAGTGCACTCTCTGTGGTCTTAATTTTAGGATACATTGCACTGTGGCTTTGGTTAGTGGTACTGTGGTTTGCTCTATACCACTGATTGCTACTGCAGATGTGTTTCAACTGTTGCTCACTAATCTTCCTGTATCACTTAGCATTTTTATGAAGTTTCATAATCAGATATTTTTTCCCATGGACCCATGATGCAGACATGTAGATAGACCCAGCTCAGATGTCCAAAACTGAGAAAGGTTTGGTGTTCACATGTCATTTTATAACCATGTTGAGGCATTTAGGCTAATTGGAAATCACATGTGTGCTTAGTGTTATTTCAGTGTTCATAGATTTTTTAAACTCATGCATCACTGATCACAGGTGTATTCGCTTTTGTTGCATTCGGCCTGTAGTTTCAATATAGTCTTCCTGAATACGTGTTTGTTTTTGTACATAAGAGGAAAATCATCTTCATTGGAAAGATATACTGTGATACGCTTGGTTTTATACACTGCTGAGCCACAAAAAAAAAAAAAATCATGAAAACCATCATGCATGGTGCCCAAAGTACAAGCCTCTGGAGACAGGGTTATAATCTGGGGTTGCTTCAGTTAGTCAGGTCTAGGCTCAGCAATATCTGACGTTGACGGCAATAAAATTAAGTCAACTGACAACCTGAATGTACTGAACGGCCAGGGTACCGCATCTATGGACTTTTTCTTCCTTGATGGCACAGACATATTGCAGGATTAAAATTGTGAAGTGTGGTTCTGGAAGCATGAGGAATCATTTTCACCTATGAATTTGCCACCAAACTGTGCACTGTAATCAAACCAAATGGCAGTCAGTGAACTCATGAAGCATGTGATTTTTTTTTTTTTTTTGTCTAGGGACTGTATGAGTAACATATTAAAAAAATATTTAAAAAATCTAGTTAACTAGTTGGTAGAAATAATACACATAATTCAACTAATAAATGTTAAATAATGCATGTTGTTTAGCATTTTTATATATTCTTTTACCAACATATCATCCCTTGATAAATAACAGATTTTGGTGAATTTTTTATTGAAAAAATGTTACACAGTCTCTCTTGGAAATGGAAAAAATGCACAATATTTTCAGCAAACACTGGTGCATAGTTACTGTTTATGTCATAAATTGAACAAAGATAAAAAATAAAAACATTATTATGGCACTGCGCAAAGGTTTGGGCACCCTACATCATCAGTACTTAGAAACACCTCCTCTGGAAGGTATCACAGCTTGCAAACGCTTTTTTATAGCAGCTAAAAGTCTTTCGATTCTTGTACTTGGGATTTGGCAACACAACCCCAAAGCATGATAGATCCACACCCATGCTTAATACCTGGAAAGGTGTTCTTTTCATGAAATGCTGCTCCTTTTTTTTCTCCAAACATGTCTTTGCTGATTGTGGCCAAAGAGTTCTATTTTAACTTCACCAGTCCACAGCTCTTGGGGTTTTTGATTTGTCTTTCTGACCAGCAGTTCTCTCCGAGAGTTTTCTTGGTCTTCCAGATCTCATCTTGACCTCCACAGTTCCCCTGAACTGCCATCTCTTAATTACATTTCTCACTGTGGAAACTGCAAGCTGACAACACTCTGAAAATGAAAGTTATTGATGCCCACAATGCAGGAGAAGCCTTCTCCTGCATTGTGGGCATCAATAACTTTCATTTTCAGAGTCTTACACAGCTGCTTAGGGAAACCCATTGTTCCCAGAACGATGAGTGTGTGCACAAGGATGTGTGCGCTTCTAAGGATGCAATCGTGTGCACAAAGTTTGAAGAGTCAAAGTATTTGTAAAGCTTTGAAATTGGCATTTACGAATGACAGCTGTTGCCATGCATCAGATCTAATGAGTTGATTAAGGTCTGAAACCTTGTAAAAAGACTCTGGAGCTCTTAGGGTGCCCAAACTTTTGCACAGTGCCATCATAATGTTTTTAGTTTTTATTTTTGTTCAATTTATGACAAAAGATGTAACTATGCATCAATGTTTGCTGAAAATATTGTGCATTTTTTTCCATTTCCAAGAGAGATTGTGTTAACAACTTTTTAATAAAAAAATCATCAGAATGTGTTATTTATCAAGGGGTGCCAAAACTTTTGCATAAGACTGTAGCACTGTGTCAGGGCTAGCCCCAGGGTTAAGGAGTTTGCTTGGTGGGTATCGTCTGGGCACTCTTTTTTTATTGCACAACTTTATTGTGGTCTAAAGTTTGGGGTAGGGGTGAATGAATGACAAATATCTATAGCTGTTACTACAGTGTCCAGCTCATCGGTCTGGGAACAATCACTAATAATACTTAAAATAAATTAAAATGCAAATAATGTAAATAATGTTAAATAGTGATAAATACTGCCCAATTCATGTTGACTATTTTTTAATAAAATCAGTATTTTATAACAAGTGTGCTAACATGCCTAATTTTTATCCTTATTCACAGTCTATAGAGGGCACCTTGAAAGTAAATGTTCTCCTGATGGTCACAACCTGTAAAAAGGCTTCTGAGAATGCATATGAGCACAGAAATGAATGTAACAAACAAAAAAATAAAACGGTGTGTATGCCATTCTTATAGACCTTAAGTTATTTATAGTTCTTTCTTTAACATTTTGCTGATGAAGCAGTTTATACTTTAAATAAAACTAGCTTAAAAAACTAAAAGATTTTAACCAAGAAGTCATATTTTTTTATTTAACACAGCCGTGGATTGACTGTCTTGTGTGTATCAAAAACAATAATGAAGAACTGGTTGATTGTGGAAGAATGAAAGATGTCAAGAATGTAAGTTGCAAATATTGTGTAACTGCAGCAGGTCTGTACTTGGTACAGTAAACTATTAAATAATAATGGTGAGCTGTTGTTGTGTTTTTTTCTTTTTCATTTTTTAACAGAAAACGTGGGTAACACGAAATGACTGTAAGAAAAAACCTGGAAAAAAACATCTTACTGGAGGTGGCACTCTCTTGAGTCAGAAATCTGAAGACCTGAATAAGCAGTATGGATGTCTCGGATGTGTGTGATGCTGCACAAATCACAACAGTATAAAATTTATAACTACATGAAATAAAAGGGCTAATATCAAACTAACAAAAAATGCAACATTTGTACTAAAATAGTTCAGACTGCAAATCATTAAAAATGCTTTATCATGAATGCACAGATACTTTTAAATTAATTGTTCTCACATTTGTACTCCATATGATATCTTAATCTAACTTCTGATATATATATATATATTTTTTTTTTTTGTTATGTAAATTACCCAATGTATATTCATGTTTAGGTTCTAAGTTTTAATATTGTTTGTTGGTAAATTTTTTCACTTAGAAATAAATTGCTTGCAGTTGCATTCAACTCCAGTCCTTGTCTATTTATAGATGTTGTCTATATGTAGATCCCTGTCTATGTGGATTTTGAATGATCAACACATAGAATTTGTGCACACTATACTTATCTATAACCACCAAATTACTCTTAAATTGTTTGTTATTATTATTATTATTATTATTATTATTATTATTATTATTATTTCTGAACATTTCAAAGGTAAAAAGTTTTAAACTTTTTATTCAAGATCTATGGGCACCGGCAGCTCACACTTAAGGCTCTGGGTCACTGATAAGAAGGTCAGCAGTTCAAGCCCATCTAGTCGCAGCTGCTACTGTTTGGCCCTTAAGCAAAGCCCTTATCCTTGTCAGGATATACAGTACAGTCCAAAAGTTTGCACACACCTTCTCATTCAAAGAGGTTGAATTTGCATTATGGCAAGAAAAAAGCAGCTACACACGTGGACAAAATTGTTGGTACCCTTCGGTCAATGAAAGAAAAACTCACAATGGTCACAGAAATAACTTTAATCTGACAAAAGTAATAATAAATAAGAATTCTATGAATGTTAACCAATGAAAGTCAGACATTGCTTTTCAACCAAGCTTCAACGGAATTATAAAAAAAATGAACTCATGGAACAGGCCTGGACAAAAATGATGGTGCCCCTAATATAATAGTTTGTTGCACAACCTTTTGAGGCAATCACTGCAATCAAACGATTCCTGTAACTGTCAATGACTTCTGCACCTCTCTGCAGGTATTTTGGCCCACTCCTCATGAGCAAGCTGCTCCAGTTGTTTCCGGTTTGAAGGGTGCCTTTTCCAGACAGCATGTTTCAGCTCCTTCCAAAGATGCTCAATAGGATTGAGGTCAGGGCTCATAGAAGGCCACTTTAGAATAGTCCAATGTTTTCCTCTTAGCCATTCTTGGGTGTTTTTAGCTGTGTGTTTTGGGTCATTGTCCTGTTGCAAGACCCATGACCTGCGACTGAGACCCAGCTTTCTGACACTGGCCAGCACATTTCTCTCTAGAATCCCTTGATAGTCTTGAGATTTCATTGTACCCTGCACAGATTCAAGACACCTGTGCCAGATGCAGCAAAGCAGCCCCAGAACATAACAGAGCCTCCTCCATGTTTCACAGTAGGGACAGTGTTCTTTTCTTGATATGCTTCATTTTTCCGTCTGTGAACATAGAGCTGATGTGCCTTGGCAAAAAGTTCCATTTTTGTCTCATCTGTCCATAGGACATTCTCCCAGAAGCTTTGTGGCTTGTCAACATGTAGTTTGGCTTATTCCATTCTGGCTTTTTTATGATTTGTTTTCAACAATGGTGTCCTCCTTGGTCGTCTCCCATGTAGTCCACTTTGGCTCAAACAACGACGGATGTTGCGATCCGACACTGATGTTCCTTGAGCATGAAGTTCACCTTGGATCTCTTTAGAAGTCTTTCTGGGCTCTTCTGTTACCATTCGGATTATCCGTCTCTTTGATTTGTCATCAATTTTCCTCCTGCGGCCACGTCCAGGGAGGTTGGCTACAGTCCCATGGATCTTAAATTTCTGAATAATATGTGCAACTGTAGTCACAGTAACATCTAGCTGCTTGGAAATGCTCTTATAGCCTTTACCTTTAACATGCTTCTCTATAATTTTCTTTCGAATCTCCTGAGACAACTCTTTCCTTCGCTTCCTCTGGTCCATGTTGAGTGTGGTACACACCATGTCACCAAACAACACAGTGACTACCTGGAGCCCTATATATAGGCCCACTGACTGATTACAAGATTGTAGACACCTGTGATGCTAATTAGTGGACACACCTTGAATTAACATGTCCCTTTGGTCACATTATTTTCAGTATTTTCTAGGGGTATCATCATCATTTTTGTCCAGGCCTGTTCCATGAGTTTATTTTCTTAAATAATTCTGTTGAAGCATGGTTGAAAAGCAATGTCTGACTTTCATTGGTTAACATTCATAGAATTTTTTTTAATTATTACTTTTGTCAGATTAAAGTTATTTCTGTGACCATTGTGAGTTTTTCTTTCATTGACCGAAGGGTACCAACAATTTTGTCCACGTGTGTATATGGGTGCATGTCCCAACACTGATCCAAAAGCCAAAATGTCTCTGAGGCCCTCTAGTGGCAGGGTGCTGTACAAGTTTGAACACCGCCTTATTAGTGGATGGAACGCTCATTATAATTCCATCTCCACAAATTATATTCCAGAATTTTCTGTAATTAATTCTTAAACTAGTACAAATTTTTAATTTTCGAATATGTGTCTGAAATGTATTATGCACATTTATTTCGAGATTACAATAACAGGCACTAATGTGGAAGCCATATACTACGTGTTTCCTAATACAGAGCAAGTGATAACTTTTTTTTGTTGTTGTAGTTTTGTTAGTGAAATTTTAATAAACAGTCTAAATTAAAAGAAATGCTTTGCTGTCCGCCATTACAGACTCTTTAAACAGCAACATCATAGCTAAGAGAGAGAGAGAGAGCACAAAAGTGAAGACACAGTTGATGTCATGTATTTATGGAGGAAATTAATTGTACGGTCTAAATAAGACTCTAGAGTAGAAATTCGGTGCAAAAATAAAAATAAAACATTGCATTTTTTCGTCACTGAGATTCAAATATTTAATTTTTTAATACTCCATATGCACAACTTTATTTTAACAGTCTTTTTTGTCCAGTCAGTATATGAGTAAGATATTTAAAAAATCTTTTTAAAAATCTAGTTGGAATAATAGAAATAATACAATGTTAAACTAAATAAGGAACAAATAAAGTGTTAAATAATGCATGTTGTTTTGCATTTTTATATATATATATATATATTTTTTTTTACCAACATATCGCAAAAAATCTAAAAATTGAGGACACCTTTAATAGCTAATAACAATCCTTGAAATAAATTACAATGCAAACAATGTAGTAAATACTATTAAATAAAGATAAACACTTGCAAGTATTAGATGACTGGCCAGTTCATGTTTATGAATTTTACATAAAATCAGTACAGTGGAACCTTGGATTACGAGCATAATTCTTTCCAGAAGCGGGCTCATATTCCAAAAACAGCCGTAAACCAAATAGAATTTTCCCATAAGAAATAATGAAAACTCAAATTATTCGTTCTACAGCCCAAAACAATAAATACATAAAAAATAATTAACACAATATATAAAGTAAAAATAAAACTAATTAACCTGCACTTAACATAAAAAAAAAGAAGTAAAAATAAATCCAGACAGATAAGTGTTTCCGTTTGTGCGCGCAGGCGCCGTGTATTTGTATGTGTGTGTGGGGAATTAGCCCCTCGCCTCGTCTTAAACAGTAAAACTCCTTCTCCCTCCTCCCACCTCGCTTTTTAAATTTCACAACTAACATACACAAAGCAAACACTGTTTTAACGGGGGAAAAAAGAAATCACTCTAATGACACTCGCGTGAGCATACTAACGGAATCACTGCTGTAAAGTAAAAAATAAAAAATAACAACTGAACCAGCACCTTACCTTTTGAAACGAATCGCGACAGAGCTGAGTTTTCTGTGTAAATAAAGCGCGTGTGTGCAGCCGGGGAGAGAGTGAGAGAGAGAGTGTGTGTGGGGGGGGGGGTCAAATTACGCGCGCGCGCGCACAGAAGTACGACGGAGTATTAGGGCCAATGTGAGAATTTTTTTTTTTTTTTTTTAAAGAGTTGGAAGGGGAGGGGCAGGGAATTTCCGAGTTTAAAACTCAGAAGTTTCAAGTTGTAAGTCGAAATCTTTGAGAAAAAAGCTTGAAAATTTCAAGAAAAAAAAAATAGAAATTTTCAAGAAAAAGAACTATAAATTTTTCGAGATGCAAACGAGATGTAAACTCGACAATACGACACGTCATGGTGTGGACATTCGTAGAGTGCAAGAGCACCACGTCTACAATACAAAAGTGCTTAATGCTCTTTGGCATATGGAATGGATGGAAGCTTATATAACAAAAACTTACCCCAAGATTGTGGCTCATTACTATTGACCCTAATACTCCATCGTAGGGATAGCCCTGCATCTGTCCATGGCTAGTTCCTGATAAACAAAGGCAATCACCTCATCCAAGTCACTATGGTGTTTTTTTCTAAATAGGCTCAGCTTACAGGAATGTCTCTTCAAAGTCCGAATGCTTATGATGATCTGGTGTTTCTGGGCTAAAATAATATATATTATTATATAATAATATAATAAGTATTTTCTTGTTGCTAAATCCAAGGGAAACGTTTGATTAGATGTTCCACTTCAGGCATAATGCAAAATAAGTGATGTCTGCCCAACCTTGTAAAGTGTATATGAATTTTCAAAAATATATTTAAAAAAACAGATTTTTCTCCAAACTTTCGAGTTTACATCTCAAAACTTTAGTTTTTTTTTCTCGAAACTTTCGAGTTACAACTTGAAACCTGTCCCTCCCCTTCCAACTCTTTTTTTTATCCCATCTTGGCCCTAATACTCCGTCGTACAGAAGAGAGAGAGAGATGTTGATTATACCAGTAATAGACGAGCACTAAGACGCAGAGACGATTACCCATATTTCCCGCAGCGCAAGAGAGAGAAACATCATTGGCTCAGTTGTGATCACTTGCCACTCTGTCAAAATAAGAATCGCATGCGTGATACATGATACTCGGCACTCGTAAACTAATACTTGCTCGGTTTCCGATTAAAAATGGATTAAAAATCTTTGCTCGGTTTGCAGAACACTCGTAAACCACGTTACTCGCAATCCGAGGATCGCAATGTATTTTTTGCTAACATACATGATACAACTTGAATGTAAACGTCCTTCTGATGGTCACAACCAGCACAAAGGCTTCTAAGGATGCACACATGCCCCGAGATGAATGTAACAAACAAAAAAAATAAAACAGTAGGAAATCCTTATAGACCTTCAGTTATTTATAATTCTTTCTTTCATTTCTTGATGCTGGTTTGAATTTGATGTTTATACTTTATATCAATATAGTTTACCACATTGCTTTACCGTGATTGCAAAGACTAGTAAATAAAGCACCTTAGAAAACTAGCGTTTTCTTTCACCTTTTCAGGGATTGTAGTAAATATCTTCATCAATCTTTTGATATTTTCATATCATGTCAGTCCCCAAATTATCCACTGTATCTATAGTTTATGTTCATGTTTAGGCTTCTAGTTTTGATATTGTTTAATTGTTCATTTTTCAGAAATAAATTGCTTACAGTTGCATCAAACTTCAAAAATCGGAAAGTTGCAGTGGCTCTTTACTGACTGTGAGGCATTAATATGGACAAACCTACTGCCAATTTCACAAACAATAGTAAATAGCGTACAAGTCTATTATAACTGTATGCTTGTGCGCCTATCTTTGTGGGCAGCATTATGTAAACAGAAATATGGCACAAAAATTTTGCAAACTGTACACATCTGTAATCAATAAATTCCTCTTTTTTATTTCTGAAAAAAAGTAAGACAAAATGCAAACATTTAAAATAATGACACAATTAAGATGTTAACTCTTAAATCGCTCATTTAAGGTCTTGCATGTCTTTTACCTCAGGTTTTGTCCGTAACAACATTTAGGAAAAGATAGCTATTGAGAAAGTCAAAATGTGACTGTAAGTGTAACGTGTACGTATTCCTCAAAATTGTTTAACTTTCCAGTTATAATACTTAGATTATTAAAATAACAACAAAATAATCTAATTTTGTTGTTCTTAATAATATTCCAGCTGTATTTAATTCGTGCAACTTTTAACATCCAAGTAAAAAAATCATGTTAAACAAATAGAAAAGAAAAATTAAAAACAGAATCACTGATTTGGAAAAGGATTGCCCACTGAAGGTAAACTTTCTTCCCATTGATAACTTTCTGTAAGAATTTGATCATTTGAGATGGTTAGTTGTATTGGATTTTCCCCAGACATATTATTTGGTCTTGTAGCCAAATAATTCAATTTGAAAATCTTCAATGTTAAAATCTGGGATTTATGCAAAGCTCAGTCATGAATACATTTAGCCTTTTTTGAGGAGTGTATTTTCTTGCAACCCTCCCATGCAAGTCACACTTTTTAAATATTGTTGTTACATGCACTCAGTGACCACTCTTTTTTCGTAAATTCCTAAAACTGCTTCAGAGTTGCTGTAGGCCTCTTAGAAGTCTCTCTGACCAGTTTCCTTCTGGCTCTTGAAGGCATTCATGGTGCCATCTATACCTGTCAACCCCCCTCCCCCCCCCCCCCCCCCCCCCCCCAAAAGCTTATGCACTTATCCTGCTCCATGTCCATAACCATAACTTCAGGCTTCATTGTGGCTTCACCTGGCTGCTAGACCACATCAGATGTGCTCCCAATATTCACACAGAGTACACTCTCTGTGGTGTAATTTTGGGATAACAGCCACTGCAGCGTTGTCTAGTGGTACAATGGCTCATTCTACACCCTGCAGCTGTGTTTCAACTGTTTTAGTTGCTCACTGTTCTTGCTGATCTTTATTTTCCATTTTTATGAAGTTTCATAATCACATTTTTAAAATATTTGCTTACGATTCTTTTCCATGTGGTGCCATATGATGCAGACTTGTAGATAGACAGCATCCAAAACTGAGAAAGTTCTGATGTTCAAAGGTCATTTACAACCATGTTGAGGCAATTAGGCTAATTGTAAATCATAGGTGTGCACAGGTGTGTTGTTTCAGTGATCACAGATTTTTATGATATTTTTATGATTTTAATGATCAAAGGTGTATTCCCATTTCTTGCATTCTACCTTAAGGCCTGTATTTTCAATATACAGTAGTCTGCCTGAATATGTATTTGTAATTAATTGATCATAAGAGGAAATAGTCTATTTTTCAACTTAGAAGCAATGCAATAATTGGAAGAAGATACAGTTTTGGATCACTTTATCTACAAGTGACATGGCACATGGGTGTATTTCTGTCATATACCATACATTTCTTTACTTATATTGCCTAAAGACAGAAACTTCTATAATAATAACAAAACAAATGAAGACGTTACAGTACATACATCCATCAGCTACAAATTCTCTAGTAATACACACATTAAATAACTTAAGGGGAAAAAGGTAAACAAACAGCTTTTAACAAATAAAAACAATAAGTAAGTATATGTTTGAAATGTTTTGTTGATGGTGTTTGGTCAAGGTAATGTTGTTACCTATTATTTTTATTGCAAAATGTGGAGCTGATTTTTTTGTGTCATTAATCTTTATAAAAAACCTGTATTGTCATGCCCAGACTATGAACACCCTCTGGATCCTCCAGGTTCCCCCATAGTCCAAAGACATGTGTTGTGAGTTGGGTGGTGTGTTTGAGTCTGTGTAAACCTCTGCCCTGTAATGGGTTGGCACCTCATTAAGGGAATTTCCTGCCTTGTGCCATACTCCAAATGGGCTCCTCCACTGCATAATCAGTATTAAAATAATTTAAGGTGATTTCACTCATTCTGTACACCAAACGTTTTAAATTCATAATTCATTCATAGTCTAGTGTTTGCCATTGGAATTACAAATGTGTGGTTAATGTTGAATATATTAAAGTTTGGATCAGGTTGGATAGTTGACTGAACAATAGACTAAACATATTTGGCTTTCTCTGTATAACACTGTTACACAGCAACTTAGATGTTTTAATTACATTTTTATTTAAAAAAATCTAATTATATCAAGAAAAAGGGTTAATAAAGAACTAACAAAAACACTTTATTCTAAAGGACATTAGAAAAAGAATGTTTTCTTTCACCTTTCCAGGGATTGCTCTTATATTTGTACTTAATACTATATCTTTATCAATCTTTTGATGTTTTCTATGTGCCATGTTAATCCCCAAATTATCCAGGGACTCCAGTCTCTGTCTATATGTAGGTGAATATGGATACTTAAAAATTTGCATGGCATGAAGATTTTAAAGTAATTTTAAGTCTGTTCACCCCCAAAATAAACTAAATGACTTGTATCAGTCCGGAAAGGGTTACAAAGTAATTTCTAAGCCATAAGGACTCCAGTAAACCACGGTGAGAGCCATTATCCACAAATAAAGAAAACTTAGAGAAAAGTGGTGAACTTTCCCAGGAGTGGCTGGAACACCAAAATTATCATCAGTGTTGATTTACCAATAAGAGAGAGACTCTGCAAAAATGTTTGCATTGTGCTTTTGATTAGATAACTGCATGAAAGAACAAAGTGGTCATGTGTATCGTTCATATGGTGCATGTCCCAACACTAATCCAAAAGCTCTTTGAGGCCCTCTAGTGGCTCGATGCAGTATGATTTTAACACAGGCTGTTGGTGAATAGGACAGATGGGAAACTTTCATTTTAGATTCCATCTCCTCAAATTATATTCTTGAATTTTCTCAATTCTAGAACCAAATTTATCATCTTTGAATATGTGTCCCAAATGTATAATGCATTTTTTGAGGTGTTAAAATAATAAGCAACCTCATGTGGAAGCCATACAGGTATGTCCGAACATACTTCACAAATGCTAACTTTGATTTTTAATAATGAATTTGAAATGAACAGCATTCAAAAGAAATGCTTTGCTGTCCAAATTTCCTCAGCGTTGCAAATTTTGTAAACAGCCATATCATAGCTACACAAGAGCACAGTAAACGCTCTGTTGTTGGCTGAACAAGAGAACTAAAGTGAAGACACAGTTGATGTCATTTATTTGTGGAGGAAATGGATTGTATATTCCAATGTAAGGCTCTGCACAAGTACCAGTGAGGCACAAATTTCTGAAAACATTGCAATTCTGAGACTTTTTTTCAGCTGCTCTTTGCTGAAGGGGATTTTGTTGCCCTACCTTTCTCTTTAAAGTACTCCAAAGGTGTTGTGTTGGATTCAGATCAGGCAACATACTTGAACAGGACAGTTTTCACTTTTTTCTTCCCTAGAATCTACTGCATTATTTTGGCAGTGTGGTGTGGATCGTTATCCCGAAATATTTATCTTCTGACAAGCTTCATGAGATTGGGAGACTTCCTATCAATTAGTAATTTGGTAAATCCATGGCCATTCGGTGCCATCTATACCCGTCACCTCCCAAACACCTTATGCACTCCTACTACCCATGTCATCACAACCACAACTCAAAGCTTTATTGTGGGACTATGCATTTACTCAAAAGTGTACAGAAGTGAGTGAACGTTTGTCATTAGACAGGGATTTATTCAAACACTTTCTCCATACTGTGCACAATGTCTTTGGTAAAAATATCAGCACCAGGCCCACACTCAGAAAATCACAAAAACGACTTATTGCATGCACCTGCTCTTTCATGCAAATCAAAAAGAATGGTCAAACACAGAAAAAGTCAGATTTGAAGCATTTATTTTTTGGACATTTGGAACAAAAAGTTTTAGAACAAGGTAGAGAGTCTTCTGAAAAAAATAATTTTTGAAATAAACAAAAAAAAAAAATTGCAACCTAATTAAAACTATAACTGATGGTGGGGAGGGGAAACAGAACCAATACAAAAACATTTCCAGTCCTTCACAGTACACAACAGTGATTTAAAAAAACAACAACAACAAAAAAAAAATCCATGAGCGTTTGTTTGCCGTTGTCCCTGAATGGGATCTGTAATAATATTAATATCAACATCAATAAAAAATAATTACAGGTTAAAAAGTGAAGCCTGCACCACTGGGAATAGCGGTCAGCAGCTGTATCTGTGAGTGTGTGAGAGAAACAAGAACAGGTCACTGAAGAAGGGGTTGGATTCTTTTTTACAGTCTATGCCGAGAGGTCGCTGTTGTCAAACCGCTCCTGATCGTAAACCTCAGCAATGACCTTTCGACCTCCAAACCAGCGATTGTTAAGAGCCTGAATGGCCTTGTTCATCTCTGATGCTGCTGAAAACTCCACAAAAATCTTAACAATGACCTCTGCGTCCTCCTCCTCACCCTGCTTCTCCTGGTAAATAATCACTCTGTTGACAGCACCAAACTTCCCACATTCTTCTGTTACCTCACCTTCCAGGTCGTCATCTATGTCTTCAGGTCCGACCATGTTCCTGAGCACCATAACCGTTGACTGTGGGTAGAGAGGAACAGTGTTTAGTGATAGCTCTGTGCTGATGGTACTCTCAGAAACTATACCATTACCTAGCCCTGAATTAAAGTTTAATTAATAGTTTTAATTTACCAAGTTAACCTAGTGTTCTGAAAAGTATTAAGTATTTTCAAAATAAAACTTCCCATCCCATATTAAAGGAATGGAAAAATTTTTATAATCATATTTTAGCAGGAAGACTAGAAAACCTAAAGCAATAATGCTCACCTCTTGCTTCCTCAGGAGTTTCTGCATGACCATGTGTCTAGCGCTGC
Source organism: Clarias fuscus (assembly GCA_030347435.1). NCBI lineage: Eukaryota > Metazoa > Chordata > Actinopteri > Siluriformes > Clariidae > Clarias > Clarias fuscus. The sequence goes on along the minus strand of CM059205.1, from coordinate 10,634,570 downwards.
TTCCAGATATACTCATGTGCTCCTGTTCACTGAGCATCTCCTGACCCGTCCCATCTAGGGCCGCTTCCTCCTCTTCCTTGTCCTTCTTCTCCTTGGCCTCCTGAGCAGCAGCCACAGCAGCAGATATCATGGGTGGAGAGGCCAGGACAGGGTTCACCAGACCAACCTGGGGTATAACAGGCCGTGCTGGAGTCACGCCTGCAGAGGAGGATCAGTTAGAACATTTGCTGTAGACACCAAGTACAACACAGAGCCCCAGAGCACCTACAATAGCCCTCTAAAAGTTATGCTTGTAATAATTTGGGATTTTAATAAAGCCTAGGGGGCTCCAGTACAAGCCTAATCATCATTTGATGTCAAAGTTTTACTTTTATACTGTTATAGAAGACAAAATGGAAAAAAAACAAATCCTAAACAAGAAAGGTAGCTGGTGACTTACTTAGCACTAGCTACTTGCCTCTGAATACATCTGAAACATCTAAAAATATATACATTTCAAAAGAGGGTTGTAGATTTAAATAAATGAGGGGTAGAGAAAATCTACCCAGTCAGTCTTCCTCCTCATGGACCGACGAACTCCACACATCCCTGCACCATTAATAGTTCTTTCCCCTTCATGTCAGTCAGTTCAAATAAATGTTACCCATTTTACTCCATAAAATATACAGCACTCACTGGCCAATGAGAATGAGAGATTTGATTATGAGGGGAGGGGCTAGAAACAATCCTCTTCACACTTGGTTGGTGGGGGGATAAGAGGCCACAGTCAGGGTGATTGTGGAGAGTAAAGACAGGGAAGGGAATAGAGACAGAGAGAGATAAAGAAAAACGGAGAGAGAGAGAGAGAAAGAGAGAGAGAGAAAATAAAACAGAATCTATTAGTGTACAGGTCCTGTGACAGACCATATTCAACTATGTAAATGTGTAGAAAACTAAGTAAACCTGGGGAAGAGAGTGACTTGAACACAAGATATATAAACAGTATAAAGGATTATAAAAGCAACAGTACCATACATGGTCTTCTTGAAACTGACTACCAACAGCTTCAATTCATAATATTAAAACAATACTGTTAATGCAATGCCCTGTTAAAAGTTTGTTGGTATGGTGACAAAGACTTCTGGAATTATGCAAGTCTGCATGATTGGCTCCTACTGAGATAAACATTATAGATCATTTAAATAAATATACATGCCACTAGAAGCCATTCATGCCAATAAATCCAAATGGTCCAAAATGTTTCATAAAACAATGTCAGGCATACACTATACAGAGATTTTTTTTTAGCCCAAGCTTCTTGGCAAATTTCAAAGTCAGGTCAATGTTCAGAAAAATCAATCTTTGTTATAATGTTCTGAAAAGAGTAGCACTGCATGATTATTTATCAAAACATCCTTGGATAAAGTTGACAGACAAGATTAATTTATTTGATGTCAGAACTTAAACATTACATATACATATTACAAACATATTCAAAATTCACGCAAGTACGTCAGGCACCAGTACCAGAATGGAAGTAAATGTACAACTCATACATTGTGGTAGACCATGGTTTTGAATAATATATGCACATCACAGGCTATGGCCGTATTATGAGCGATTCAAATCAGCAGCACAACTTAAAGTTAAAAACGGTACAGTGTATGCCTAAGCATTGTCAATGGTTCTGTAATGAGGATTAACAAATCTGACTTCCCACAAGGCAACCCCCCAAAATAGTTCCCAGTTCACACACATGAGCTTCATGAACACAAGAGACATGCTATATGTGAGACGCACTAAGTGACCAAGCTAGAAATATGAAATATTATATTTCTACCATGTGAATCTTGAGACCCTAGCCTACCTGTGATGACCCCTGGGGCCTGTGCTGCCATAACAGCCTGGGGGAGCTGTGGCAGGTTCACTGAGCCGGCTGTCATTGCCCCCAGGATGGACGCGCCAGCCACCGCTTCCTGGAACAAGAGGGGGACATATAGGAACACCGCCCAGACAGCGCCCGTTAACCAGTACACACAGGGTACGGACAAGACTTGACGAGACAGGACAATGACAGGACAGACAAAGACTCACATGGACAAGGCCTGGGCCTGCTGCATTTGAAATATGAAACGGAAAATAAGTTTATAGACACTTTATTACAACCTTTCTCTTCCAGATCTTTATGCACCTGAACCAAAAGCTGCAGAGGTCTAGATTGCCTGATTAAGGTTTATTAGAACATACAAAAATATAACACAATGAGTGCACTAAAAGTCTAAAACCACTGGTCAACATGTCTTCATTTTGAATTTTTTTTTATAACATCTTCAGGCGCATTAGTATATAGCTATTTCCCACTTTTGCTTTAATGAGAATGCACTGGACCTGATGATTCATGCTAGATCAAATACAACATTTTCAACATCACAAATTAGGAATCATGCACAATCATGAATATTAAATGATGAAGATATTAGACATAACTGTTTTTGATTTCCTCAAAATAAAAAAAATAATATTTGCACTTTTACATAAATCGACCAAATCAATCAATCGAGAGTTTCACTGCAGTTTTCATTTGCCTTTTTTTTTATCTCTGTCATGCATGTGAGTGAAATTAATGACAAGCTTTGAAAGCAGCAGATTATAGACCTTAATGTACTAAATGACAATTATCCCATGAATGGATTTTATTCCCCATTTTAGCAGAAAGAATAGAAAGAATGCTTCTGGCAGCATGCAGAATTATTTTCACACATGAATTTATCACCAGATTGTGCACCACAATCAACACTAAAGGTGACATACAAAACATGTGTGTGACCGTTTTTTGGCCAAAAAGTGTATTTGCATCAACAAAAGGAAAACTTTTTGTGAAATTTTACAGGAACCGTTACATTTTAGCACTGCAAATCACTGATGATAACTCTGCTCATCCACATGTCACTCAAAAGATATGCTTTTGCCAATTAGGTATGTTGAGCCTCATTATTTGGCAAATGTTCAGACCTGCATGTTTTGATCTGGGAGAAAGTTTAGGAGTACAATACATCAACTACAACAATTTAGTTATATCTATAGAGGAAAAGCAGGTTTAGAACCCAATAAGGTAAGACTAAAGCCAACACAACATTCTGCAGCAAGCAGATTGGCAAAAACTATTCTATGGCCTGTAGTCAATGCAAGTCAGGCCCAAGCCAAGAGACACAGACCACAATTATGACAAGACAAAACAAGCTAAACTAATCATACAATTTAAAACGGCTCAATTTAAAGTATTACATTACAGTTAATATTTTAATAGTTAAAATTTGTGTATAAAAAGACAAGTATATGGTAACATACCACAGATTATATATTATTCAACAGCTAAGTAAAGGGTTTTAAAAATGTCTTTAGGTCAATGATTTATGCTGTAGCATAGACTTTGTACATGTTATAAAAATGGACTGACAATCCAGAGAAGTAAATGCAGAACAATTAACTTGTTAAAGCGTAAAAAAAAGCACACTCAGTAATTATTTGACTATCGTTAAAAAGAACAGATTAAGTGGATAGATATCCTGATACATCCACTTAAAATATTAATTAAATCTAAACACATGCATATCTGTTTTTGCCAAACTGAAATAAGAGATGCAGGTAATGACTCGAGGGTCAAGGCACCTTATCGGATAAAAGGCATAATGCTGCCTTTATATGAGGGGTGTTCAAGTCAAACCGGGACTTGTGATGAAACGTGAATGAAGGAATAAAACTGATTGACATTTAGAGAAGACAAGCACAGTATGATGATGAAACTCTTAGCTGCAGTAAAACATCTGCATAGTGCAAACATATTAAAGAAGGCTGTACGTCTATGAATTAAAAACCAGACTCAGGTGCTACGGAGAACACTGTAGACGTTCTTGTGAATATTTAGCAAGTGGAATGTCTAATCATTGAAAATTTATCGAGAACTTGCATCTGTATGTTGGAACTGTACACAACCATTCACGAACATTACTTACACATTACAGAAACTCGGCTCGAATTTATTGCCCCATCTCCCATACAGTCCTAACTTTGCTCCGAGCTATTTCCACAAGTTTAAAAAGTTTTTAAAAAAGTTCCCGTTAGGCCGGTGTGTCAGACTTGAGGCTAGCCATCTGATCATGGCTTTAGTATATTGAAAGTACTTTCTACCTCGATGGTAACCAAGCACTAGTGAAATGCTGGGAAAAGTGCATTAGTGTTGCAGGGGATTACACAGTGGAACCTTGGATTGCAAGACTAACAATTTAAAAAATATATATTTTAACTTGATTAAGGAGCGAGATCTTGGCATACGAACAGCACGCATGCATCTTGTCTGCTGAACGTCACATTATCACTACTGAGTCAATGTAGCTAGTAGCCCCCTTCCCTACTCCTCTCTCTTCTTATTTCAGCCACAATTCTTTTTCAAAGGTAAAGTGCAGGTTAATTTGTTTTATTTTTACTTAATATTTTGTATTAATTATTTTTATATGAATATTCTTGGATTGTGGACAAAATCATCTGAGTTTCCATTACTTCATATGGGGAAATTTGCTTTGATACGCAAGCATGCTTCCGTAACAATTATGCTTGCAATTCAAGGTGTAACTGTATAGAGAAATAAGTGTTTTTGAACGGTGTTCTACACAATCAAAAGTCCCGGTTTGATTTGAACGTCCCTCCATTTTATTTATCATTATTATTTTTTTATTTTTTTATTTTTTAGCAGTGAGCAACTTCAGACCCTGAGGCACCTGAAACTACAGCTGCCCAATCAGCATCCTGAATTTACATGACTGTAGAATTAACATTCTCCATCTAGCAGACATCTATGGCACAATGATTACCAGCATTACTGAGAGGTCCTGAAGACAAGTCTCTCCGCACACTTATAAATCTACACAAAACAAAAAAGCACCAGCGTGCTTGGAACAGAATTGCCTGAAGGATTTACCAGACAGTTGAGGAACTCTTCTGTCCGATTCTCCGGAGTGGAAAGATTCCATGCCATCTGTTTTTGGAGTTTACACGCTATGTTATCTTTCTGCATGTAAAAAGCTCTGTCTCATATAAGTAATGCTGTCTTCATGCCAGTCAAAAGCTAAACTGACTTAAAGCAAGCCCTCACATACAGCACCATCTCTCTCCTCTAACCTTGCTAAGCCCATTAAAAAACAAACACAAAATTCACTGCCTTATTTTAATCAAGGAACCATTCTAGTGCCAAATGGAAGCAGCTGATCTTACACACACACTCACTCACACACTCCTGACTAACAATAAATGATAAAAAAGTAAAAAGGGCTCACCTGGGCGGTGATTTTGGCAGTGGCCGCGGCAGCAGCCACTGCAGCAGCAGGGGGCAGGCCCCCGGGTGCTGTGGGCGTCAGCATCGGTATGGGCGGTGTCACTGCCTTGCCCACGCGCAGGTACTGACCACCCAAATCAAACAGGTTCATAGAGGACACGGCGTCCTGCGCTGACTGGGCCTTGTCATACTCTAGAGAAGAAGGAAACAGCAATGTAAGACTCAAAAGACCCGAATGAAAGATTCAGCTTAAATCTTCTGGCAGAGCACTGTGTCATTTACTGTGTAATTACCAGAGGGCACTTATGGCAAATTGTCCGCAACTGAGCCTAAGGAAAATAACGACAACAACAAAAAAACAAAAACTTACTATGAAAGCATGTGAGGAACCTGCCCCCACCCCTTCTCTATCCCCTGCGAGACATATGTAGAGAACAGCATTCCGCTATGACTGACCGCTCTCGGCCGCATACACAGTATTTACAACCTAACATAAGCAGAGGCCTAGTTCTCACCTATGAAGCCATAGCCCTTGTGTTTTCCTGTCGTGGGCTCTCGTGCCAGCATACAGGACTTGATTCTCCCAAAGGCCTCAAAGACGCTCTTGATGTCGTCGTCTGACAGGTCAGGGTGCACGGATGCTACGTAGATTCTGTTAAAGGCGCGGGCTTCTTCGGCTAACTGGTCTATGATTGGCTGAGCTTGACCAATGTTGCTTGGCCGTCCGACCTTGGAGCAAATATTAAAACAATGAAACGGCTCTGAATATTTACTTAATTTATGTAATTATTTAATTTATAATCTCAACAATCATTTTAATGTTCTTGGCAATCTGATTAGTTATTTAAAAAAAAAAAACACTTACTTTAATGTTTCTTCCTCCTAACATGACCGAGTTCATTTGCTCTAAAGCCAGTTGTGCTGCCTCCGGTACCTCATATTCTACAAATGCAAAACCCTGTAGAGAGAGAGAGAGAGAGAGAGAGAGAGAGAGAGATGGAGAGAAAGGACAAATTCTGGTCAGACTGTGGGGAAAGAAAAGGGGGAAGGAACAAAAAAAAAAGAAGAAAGGAAAAAAAAAAGAAAAAAAACAGCAACGACATATAAATCAGTCAAACATGGACGCAGAATATGTAAGATTTCATGCCTTGTGCTTAAGTGTAACCGAGTCCCAGGACATGTCGATGCTCTTGATTGGCCCGAAAGGTGCGAAAGCTTGTCTAATGGTATCCTCTCCAAGCTCATAGTAGATCGAGCCCACGTAAACACGGCACATTATGGCAAGCGCCCGTTGCCGCTGTGCTGCAACCTGGGGAAAAAAAAAAAAACCTCAAACTCGGTCCTTAACCACCCTGAAAGATCAAATGAAACAATTTAGAAATGTATGCTCTTGAAGAGTGTTTCAGTGATTGAGGATAGAACCAGCATACTCTAAATACTGGCACCGAAGACATAGCACTGGCTCTGCTTTACCTCCTGACATTACACACATGAGTACTGAGCAACTGCATGTATGCCAAGAAATGGAGGACGACGACCATTTTACAAAGTGTAAAATATGTACTCTTCCTTACCGACTGTAAGGGTGAAAGAGGGTCACCAAAGCCAGCCATGGTCAGTGAGGCCATCTGTATGGAATTGGGGATCTGATAGGGAAGAGGGGGGAGAGAAAGAGAGAATTGTCAAGATTAATAAAATATATTAATCTCTTTATGTCAGCACACAAAAAATGGTAATGTTAATCAGTCACACATTAGCACCCAACATTTCAGATACTTGCTAAAGCTGCATACACTGCAAAGCTGTACACAAATACTTTAAGAACAATAAGGTTTTTCCAAATGCCATCCAAGTTAGCAACAGTTACCTGAATGTTGTTAATTGGCTGCTGTTGGGCGAGGCTCTGCTTGACCAGCACACTCTTGATGCTCTGTTCCATGGCATACTTCTTCGCCTTTAATAAAGCCAAACGTCCAATATGAAATCAGCAAATACTGAAATCAACCCTCTTTAGGCGTAACACATCTTGGAGGATGTCAATGATATTAATTATCCACAGCACGTGCCAGCAGGTGAGACCAGTACTAGCAGACAAATCACACACTAGTACTGAAGGCATAACTCTGGAGTTATAATTCTATTCTATTAAATGCACACAAACAGCATATGAATGCAAACTAGTGGAGGACAAGTTAACTATGAACTAAATCAAGCTGAGATGAGCATTGTTTTACAGAGGTCATACTGTGAATGCTACACTACAGAAGGGTTTGTGTGTGTGTGTGTGTGTGTGTGTGTGTGGGGGGGGGGGGGGGGATTTTTTAAAAAAAAAAAAAAAGGTAAACCTTCTGCAGGGCCTCCTGCTGTTCAGGGGTGAGAGGCGGCAGGCCAAGCTTCGAGGCTGTGCTCTGTCCATTCTCCATCATCAGAGCCTTGCCTCCCTGTAAAGAGCACACATGTGAGACCCAAAGCTTGTATGACACAAGCTTTAACTTTATGATCATTTAGGTTCAGAGCAAACAGCCTTGAATAAAAATGTGTAGTTTGCATGAAGGTACTTAAATGTGAATCTAATGAATTCAAATACATGCATACATGACCTTGCTTTTCAAGCTGCTGTACATACTCTGACAGAGATGAACATTTATAATATACCGTTTCTGTGCCTATGTCAATTTTTTAGGTGAAAAACTCCACACTGACATTAAACTGAATAGCTATGTTTATTGGTTTGGCAAAGTAAGCACTGTAGTTCTCCATGATGCTGTTTATAAAGATTAAGTACGAATAGTAAAAGAGAAACCAACATTGTACTTTTTCTCCCCAGCAACAGAAGGATACTGACGTTCAGTAGCGGATGCTGGCCACCTTTCTTTAAAAGTGGGAAGGCTACAGTAAGCATGATGAGGTGCGCTGCCTGACTCTACACAGAAGAAAGCTGATGTACCTTGGCTCAAATGAACTCCAGTGATGCAGAGCCTCCCTTAAGGAGGTCTGAACCCAATTTGTTCTGCCATTGGCTTTGGAATTATAGTACAGTCAAGAGATATGCTCTACAGCACAGACGACACAGAGAGAAACGACATAAAGGAAAAGAAAAAACACAAACCTACTTAGAACAAGAGATAATTGAGAGCGAGACAACAGACTGAGAACACCGACATAAGGAAAAAAAAATATCATAGATGCCCATTTTCCTTCCGTTTAGGGCATCATGAGAGTCCAAGACATGTTTACTGATTGTACTACCATTTCTAATTACATACGTTATGTGGCAGGTTCACTGCTTACTCATGAACGCTGCTTACAAAAACAACTTTGTGAAAGGGACATGTGCACAAGCCAGATCTCTCTGTGATCCAAGGTGCAGTGGGAAAACTCATGACATCTATACAAAACGTACACTTAAGACAATGGAAAGTTGGCCACACTTACTTAGCGCCTGCTCTCTTGTGAGGTGTCCTAATGCCAATACCAGTGGAGAAATATCCAGGGAGACCTTTTATGATTTATTTACTGTCCAGAATCTAGGAAACAAAACAAAAACATTGGCACAACAGAAACACATTTTGTCTTTCTATGATCAAAAGTCATGTGTATGTTAAAAGCCTCTGCACTGCCTTTTTCTCCAAACTCTGAATTATTCTCAAACCTACTCACTATACACGCTTACACAAGTCTCAAAACACTGCAAGCACAAATTAGTAGAAAAACATGTGCCATTCGCCATTTCTTTATAATCCTAAAGCTGATACACACTAAACTATTCACACAGTTTCAACTTGTGTGGTAGGAGTGAATTATTTGCCAAGACTGTTCAGAAATAATAATTACGGCGGATGACATAAGCACTGCTCAGTTAAATGTAGCTTTTTTGTTTAATTTCAACTTTTATTTGGAGTAGGTTTATGTTGTTTAATTGCTGGGCTTGGTTTTTAAATGTGAAAAATAAAACGTTAGAAGGAACAGGCTACAGTTAATTACCCAGTAAGTAACAGTTAAGTAAACTTTTTTTAATGATTACAAACTGTAACAATCAGGTAAAAAGTAATCTCGTATTGGGATACTTATAAAATTGTCAAGTTTATAGGACGTAATCAGCACCTAGGTGTCGTCATAATAGCATATTGAGTGATGAGTGGAGATCCCCATACCCATTTTCATACACACACATGTATATACTTAAATTTCATTAAAATTGGTAGCGATCAATTCACAATTTCGTCTGGAGCACAAACTGAGACACTTGACTGCAACTCTTAAATTTGGGAATTTTATGCTCCTTTTAAATTTCCCAATTATATCTGAAATGCCATCAACGGGCACTTATGTTTGAAATATGTGCATATGTATATTGTTGTGTTGAGCATGTTATTTACTTGACATGTCTTATACACTGCACAATGTCTGCAGTTATACTGTACATTACCATATCCTTATTACCTTCTGCATCTTCTGTACATTAACCACTCTCACCTCTGTACATATGGAGCCATACACCCATTTACCACACTGCTACTTATTATTGTAAATAGGCCACATATGCTAAATGCATTTAATTGTACATGCATTTTGTACAATGAGAATAAAACTTCCATCACTAAATTGTGCTGATTTTTATAATTCTAAGAGGTTGTAATTTGTGTGCCCAATGTTAGTTCTAAAACACAATAATATCTAGAGATAATTAATGTTGTATAAATACTAGCATGACAACTGATACTAGTTATAAACTAACACGAGCTATTCTTCAGTTAGCATAATGCAGTTTTCAGCATTATGTAGACACACCCATAGAAAACAAGTATAGCCTTATTAAATTCCCAACAAACAAAACAGCTCTGTCTTAAAGGCGGTGCTGGGGCAACCACGCAGGGACTCATTCATTACATCTTCTTACCGTGAAAACGAGTTATATGGAACCTAAAGAACATTAAGTAAAATGCAGCTATTTAACTTCAACGCATCGGCAAATAAATAGTGGGTAAGTCCGAGTCCGTGGGTAAAATAATCATGGAATTCAGCTAGAAAGTTAGCTAACAAACGTTTTTATTCACACGCGTATTCCGACACGTTTTGTCGGCTACGTTATGATTGGCTGGGTGACTCCGACCTCCTGTATTAACATTGGCTAAATATTTGAAAGTGGGCACAGCAGACAATCACCGAGCAGGAGGCGGGATTTGACGGAATCGACGTGTGTTTAAAAAAAATAACAGACACGCTAGCATGAATGTAACAATATGAAGGCGTGCTACATTCGCTAGCTACACAAGTACATTATCTTAAAGTACTAAACCTAACAATATAGGTTTGTTTATTGTGCATAAACTGTAAAGTTTAAAGTAATTTTGAGCAGAGCAGAGAATAAACCCGAAAACACTTAGCTTTTGTACGTTAAATAAAACCCAAGTCCACTTCGGTAGCAACAGGCCGCGCGCGACCAAGATCCCGCTCTCAGCTAGCGGCTAACAGGATTAGCTAACACCGCGCTTGCTTTCTTACATCCAAGATCTATTATATATCTATCTATAAACGCAACATGTATGCAGAGCAAGTATTTCCCCACTCCCAAGGAAACGATTAATCGTCCAAATACAAAAGAAAGTAGTTAAATTACCCAAAAAACCGCCACCGCCATGAAGCACACTGTCCCACACGGACACCTACGCTGGCGTTGAAGACTATAAAATATCGCGAGAGTGTGATCTCATGCGCATACAGTTGCAAATGTAATCTCGCGAGATTTAGCCCATAAAAGCGATATGCTGCATCGTGTTTCTAGACCATTCCATCTGCCTCCAGAGAAAGAGTGAATGTTGCCAAAGTCATTTTCCTGATTATACTTTACAAACGAACCTACCAAGATAGAGTTATTTGTTTGTTTCCTGAAACATTTCATAATACAAGTAGCTTTATATCAGGAACGTTTAAATAATGTTATTCCACTTTCACTTAGAAATTATGAAACTTTTAGTGAATGGAGATTGACTGATTGGTTCATTCATTCAAAGTAAAATGTTTACACTTGTCTATCTACGAAAGGCCGGACAATTTACCACAGTTGGATGGCAGTCCATCTCTCTCTCTCTCACACACACAGACACATTTAAACCTAGCAGCAATTTCACATACCTAGACCACCACATGTTTTTTGGATAACAATAGAAATCCAGAGAACCCTACAGACCATCCGTATGGACATAAGGATAACATACCAAACCCCACACAGAACTCAAGCTCAGGATTAAGGGATCTTCGAGATGTTGATACTACACCCTGAACCACTCTGACACCTTGTGTTTTGAGATGCTTTCAGCATGAAAAAAAAAAAAAAAAAAAATATATATATATATATATATATATATATATATATATATATATAAAAAACCACTCTTTCAATTTATAATAAATATTTATTTATAATAAATAAACTTTTAAAAATTCCACGGACGCATTTCATGATTAAGATTTTATTGAGCAATTTGAATGACAGACAATATTTTACACAATTAAAATGAATTGCATAAATCAAAAAAAAAAAAAAAAAAAAAGAGGCAGAATGTACAGTAAACTAAATAAAGACCAGGGAGAATATCAGCAAACACTGGGCAGGTATGCAGAGGTTACACCAATGAATTTCTTCCTTTATCTATATAATCCTTCTCTTTCTTCTTTACACAATGCTCAGATTTTAGGATGAATATATATGATTTAGTGTATAATTAAGAACATATTCTCTCTCAAGTACGACCCCACTTTTTCTTTTTTTAATCATCAAAATGATCAAAGTGTACAAATATTTCTGAATGATGTGGTGGTCAGTCGTATACCGCATTTCCAACATAATACTTCACCAAATAATTTGGCAATATCAATAATGTTCTAACATGCAAAAGTATTTCTACTGAGATATATGGGAAATTTTAGGAGCCAAAGCCGTTCAAAATGTAGTAGTATCGGTATCACTGTAGTCTCCCTGAAGTCCAAATCAGGACTCACTAAAACAACTACATTTCACTTGTGCAGTTTAAATAGTTTATTTAAATGTACATTTTAGCAGGGGAATTCATGTTGACTAAAACTACAAAAAGCAAATCTTATACCTAAAATAACTCATAACCGGGACTTAAAAATATTTGACAGCATTAGGGAAAATAAAAATACAGATTATTGATTTATAATACACATTAAAACAAATCCCCAAATCAAGAATAATAGTAAGATTTTCCAGATGCAATGTGTTAAACCTTTATTTTCCCCCGTTCATCTACCCCAACCCCAGCTGCCGGTATTGATTCCAGTGTTCTTCAGTGTTCATTTGGCATGTACTTCACTTGTTTTTTTATAGGAGTATGTAAACAGCTCTTTAACAGAACATCATTTTCGAATACTGCTGCATATGTTGTAAACTCAGAAGCAAGAACAGCCCTTTAAAGCTTGATTGAGGGATTTCTTCTCATCCAATGTTAAACATCATATCTTGATGAGCTTTGTTAATTATAGAGGGGTATATATTTGACCTTATAAAGTGCCTGTGGACTGGAAGTTACAGTGCACAGAAAAAAATGATGCTACTTTGGTCATGTTTAATCGTGTGTGAAAAGTTCTAAATACAATTAAAGAACTCATATTTATATATCTTAAAGGTTGCTACTAAACCATTCTTTCAGAGCAGTTTAACATAGTCTCTGCTCCATCATTTGGATGATTCTTTTATCCAATACCAGCCAAGAATAGAGCCAAGCACTTGAGGTTAAGAATCTTACTCTGCCAGCCCTGGGATTTAACCCTAGAAGCTGCTAATTAGTAATGCAGAAGCTTAACCTGGTCTTTAACATGCAAATTGGTATATACTCACTAATGACTCTAATAGGAAAACCTGTTCCTGTAGCAGCACATTTCATAAAAATCATGTAGATATGGAGTTTCAGTTAATGTTCACATTAAACATCAAAATGGGGAGAAAAGAAGATCTTTAGTGACTTTAACCTGGTATGTTTTTAATGCCATGCTAGATGAGCTTGTTTTAGTATTTAATCAGTTGCTACTTTAAAAATAGACAGCTGAGGCCAGACAGTTTTGAACTGGCAGGAAGACTGACATTGCTCAAATAATCACTCTTTCCAATCATACTGAGCAGACAATCATCTCAGAATGCACAACATACTGTTATTTGTGTTAGCATTATCCTGTCGGCTTGAACCTGGCCTTTCCCCTCTGACCTTTCTCCATCTGCAGAACTGCTGCTTTTTCCCCCACCATTATGTGGAAACTCTAGCAACTGTTATGTCAGGAGAACAGTGGTTTCCTAAATATTCAGTCCACCCTGTTTGACTTGCAATAGTGTCAGTGAGATTACATTTTCCATTAACATCAAACATTAACTGAAGCATCTGGCCGCTGCCTGCATGACTGAGTGTGTTTGCACTTCTGTCACATGCTGACTACGTACAGGTGTTCCTATTAAAATGGTCTGCAAGTATAGGGGTTTTTACGTAGTGTACCCTTGTTCTAAAGATATTATACAAATAGTATTAAGAATATCTAGTATACATTTCACGCAGATAAAATCATACCCGTGAAATTTAGCAAGTCTAGGGTTACTGCTAGTGAACCACAAATCTGTATAAATTAAGCTCACGGATTAATAATGGCAGTATACCATTCCATGTACGTTTTCATTTCTTACTTAGGCACTTGGTGCTTCGTAAGAACCAGTCTTTTGAGATATTTTAGGTCTCACATTGGGAGAAGTAATCTAACTATAACAAAAGTAAAGGGCACTTTGCTACAGTACTGTACATTCATCATTTCCTGGTCACTCATTTATTTAAAAAATGCTGCAGGGATAAATCATTTGACATATTTGAAAGTTTTTTTTTCACTGGGAGTTTTAAGAGTCACCCTTTCTCATCATTTTAAAAGTCGAACAATAAATAAATACACACTGCATTGATCTAAAAAAAAAAAAAAAAAAAAAAAAAAACCTTGACAGTTTAAGACACATGGGCTGGCAGACCCATGAGAACCAACTATTTGTACCAGTTAGTATCCTAACTTGTTTGTTCCCCAAGTTCTTTGCTCTTAAAGCTTTACTTCTGTGGCATTTTCCATTGCCAGAAACTTCTTGGACGGAGGACGGATAGTACCATCCGGCATGGTAAAAAAAGCATTGAGGATGTCCAAAAGAAATCCATCCAAACATAAAGGAATACATGGTGGATTCATCACCGGTGAAACACCTGTTGTGTTTTGGGATAATGTTAATGGTCAGACTTCTTTACGGACTTGCTATTCATGGAGCTATTCAATTCTATCTCTTCATGCCACGTCGTGCCTTTTCCTGTTTAAAAGTGTTGCACTTTTGGTAACTCTTCAGCTCCACGCTTCTTTTCTCTTTGACCAGCTCCAGCTTCTCTGCTTCGTGACAGCGTTCCAGTGCGATTCAGTGCGTTAACACAATCGATGAAGGAGACGTGGAAGCTCCACCCCAATGTTTTCCCAGTGCCTCTTCCAGAAAGCATGCCAACTTCTCATAGTCATCCTGTCCAACATTGACACATAATCAGATTATCGTTACTGAATTCATTAAATTAAATGGGGCACATGCACGAGACTCACATTGGTTTTAATGATGTGTTTTATAAAGGCTATTCATCTCACCTCGCTAATAAATGCATGATGGACCAGCTCACTGGCCAGATCTCTGGGGTGGTCAGCTGAAAAGACATCAGATCACATTTAGCCACTAATTAAAAACGTTACATCAGGATATAATGACCATGCAACACAATAGCATTGTCTCTTGTGTACCCAAGTATCTTTATACAGCTATGTTTTTTTTTTTTTCAAAGAGCTACCTTAACCACAAGCCAGAAATCGTGCCAGAATTTTTTTTTTTTTTCATAAAATTAGTTTCTTTCATCTTTATAAAAACTATAGTTCTCAGTAGAATAGCTAGGAAATACAATGATATAGCTTTATAGTACTATCTGGTTTTGTATACTATTAAATAAACATTCATTTACTGTTACTAATGTGTTAGAAATGTTTTAAGTGATCATAATCATAATAAATATTTTTTTTGTCATTTTGCCTTCCCCCATTACCCTACATGCAGACTACATTCACTCACTGGACCCTTTTAAAGGTGGACTACTCATTTTGACCTGCATTTAACCATGTACTTGTGTTAGCGTGTTGCTTTTTTCATATGCCACTCTTTAGAGGAATTACATTTTTTGTAACATGACCTTGAAAGGCTGCATCAAATAAAATGTATTATTATTCATTATGCGCACATCAGCTACACATAACTGTTACTATCCTATTAATGTTTCCCAGTTTAGTGTGTCTTGATGAACAGTATATACAGGTGAAAGTTCAGAATAGTCTAAATATAAGAGATTTTGAAATGTCGCTGTTGCACACCAAAACGCACAACGTTGGGATCATGCCCTTTAAATAATGCAAAAAGTAATTCTGAGAATATAGAGGGTTTAAAAATAGTTTTTCTTTTTTCTTGATTTAGCCATAAGCTTTGAGAGCACCCTTGTGAGAAGAAGATATGCTTTATGGAAAAGGATGCTAGAAACGTTTTGGTTGCCTTTAATTTGTGGTAGTAATGTAAATGGAGTTGAGGACTAAATTCCTATGGTAAGGAATATTTTAAAAAGTTTTAATATTTACAAAAAGATAAGGTATTTTATTCTTTTAAAAGTATTTGTTATTCTGTCAAACTCATAAACCGACATCCATATAAAATGTCAAAACAGCGTCTATGCACCAAACACAAATGGCAAAATGTCAATATTTAAAGTATACGTAAATAGTTCTTGTACACAATGACATTTAATTGTGAATATATTAAACCAAGGATGAGAAAGAATACTAAAGAAGGTGATGGATGATGACTTACTTGGAAGAACGTCACAGCTAAGTTGGCGATGAAGTTTGTCATCCATCTTCAAAAACAGGGATAGCTGTGATATGGAAGACAAAATGTTTTAAGTATGCAAAGTCAAGTTGAGAGAAAATATGTCTGAATTAAAGAAACAACCTAGGTGTATGTTAAACTTACATGACTCCTGGTGCCTTCCTCATTAGCCTCTAAATTACAGTGCATTTGAATAACCTGCATGAAATAAGTTTAACTCATTAATATTTAACAGCATATGGGCCATCCATCCATCCATCCATCCATCCATCCATCCATCCATCCATCCATCCATCCATCCATCCATCCATCCATCCATCCATCCATCCATCCATCCATCCATCCATCCATCCATCCATCCATCCATCCATCCATCCATCCATCCATCCATCCATCGACTGTGGAGGCCAATGGTGACCATTGTATTTATTCATGTGCTAGGACCTCCAGTCAACATTCACACATTATGGGCAATTTGGGAACGCCAATTAGCCGAATCTGCATGTCTTTGGACCGTCGGAGCAAACTGGAGAACCCGGAGAAAACCCACCAAGCACAAGGATAACATGCAAACTCCATGCACAGAGACCCGACAAGGGAATCAAACCCATGACCTGGAGGTGCAAGGCGACACCACTAAGCCACCATGATATGTGTAATGGATGGCTTTTAAGTACCTATACTAAAACCTTTTAATTCTCAAAAGAAATCAAGTTTAGCCTATTATTTTCTGCCTCTCTAAAATAATTCATAGCCATTCATTTATAAAGTAAAATGTTTCCCTACCTTCCTGGTCTCTGTCTCCTGAGGCTCTGGAGTTGGTGTCTTCACCGTCTCCATATGCTCCTGGGACAGAGAGAGGGCACGCGGAATAGGATGCGGCCGCTGTGAGGCAAAGTTCATCAGGGGGTAGATCCCATTCCTAAACAAATTAATGGTTAAAGGTCACAAAACATTTTCAAAGTGAATTAATAATGGGTTAAAAACACAACCAGGTGCCTCCTGTTCCCTCTACACTTACTTCACATCCTCAAGAAACTTGTCCAGTTCCAGCGGAGAGACATGGGAGTACCTTTGAGACAGAAGAGGAGGCAGTGAGGAAAGGAAAGTCAAGTATGATCAAGAGAAACGTGAAACAGAGACATGAGTAACGTACTTCAGCTGGATTCCTGGCCGGTCGCTGTGGTTTATCTCTGCCAGGATGCCGTTCGGATCTATAGCCTTGGTCTTCTCCTCTACACAGTTCTCAGGAAGCAAATCTGTTTCAGAAGGGAGTTAATAGTTAGAAGGTCTTAAATAGTTATACTAATATTTTTGAGGATTTAAGCCGCAAACTGGGCCCCTAAGATGCAGGCTCGTGACCCAGATCAGGGTTCATATGGGAGTTTTCTGCTCCATCACTTAAAGTGAGTTTGGTCTGTAAGGACAGAAGCTAAAGATGAAACGAAAAAAAAAAATTGTTAGGCCACCATAAACAGCTAGAACAATTTCATTGTGCCTTGGAAAAGGTTCTCTGAAATTGTACTGGAGAACGATCTATGTTTTAATGTTGGTGGTGGACAGCACTGTCTAATAAATTGTTCCAGAATCTCCCATCAGTGTTCAACTGGGCTGACGTCTGGTAAGTGTGAAGACCAGTTCATATGATTGCCATCGCTTTCATATTTATCAAACACGCATGGGGCGGTTTCATCCTGGAAGTGACGACTCCCATTGAGATAAAAAAAAAAAATCATAGCGGGATACAAACAGTGAGACTGAATAATTATATATTGAACTGCAGCTACTCTAAGGTGGACAGGTGGACCAGCAAAAGTCAACCAATTATTATATTCAAATGAACAGAACATAACGTGCATAACAATTGGTTTACGCAAAAAAAAAATATGCATTGTATGTCCTATAAATTAAAAGAGTTTGATAATAACCCATGCGACACAGTGACTTAGTGGTTGGCACATTCGCCTTGCACCTCCAGGGTTTGGGTTCGATTTCCTCCAAGTCCTTCGGTTTTCTCCCAAAGTTGCTGACTATGCAGATTAGATTAATTACGGTTTCCAAATTAGCCGTAGTGTGTGTGTGTGTGTGTGTGTGAGAGAGAGTGTGTGTTTGTGTGTGCCCTGCGATGGATTGGCCCCCTATCCAGGGTGTTACCCTGCCTCGTGCCCAAAGTCTCCTAGGATAGACTTCATGATTTCCCATAACCATGTCCTGGCTTCTCTATGAATTTAACAGCACCAGGAACATATGTGAAAAAAAATCCTCCCACTGTTAAACATGAATCATGCTTAGATTGTGTGTTCACTTACATTGGTTGCTGATAAAGCAGTGTGCAGCAAGCAGCTTCAAGGAGTGAACTTCAAACAGGACTCTGTGGAACAGCAAGTCGTGAGCTGTGGGCCTCATCTTGGCCTCCGTGCGCACACATGACTGAGTAAACTCCTGGTAAGCACATAGAATAAATCTTTTGATTATTTCTTATCATACTTATAATTACTGTGAGGCAAACAAGCATACCATTTAAGATATTGTTTAGTGTATATACAATGCACTTTGACAAACCTGTGCAATATATGGCTGCTTTAATAAAGACATACAATTAAAACGTTGATGAGACCGAGTGTGTCCGAAGCAAGTTTAATGATTTTACCCTAAACTAAACTAAACAACCCGGTTATCATGTCCAAATATATCCAGAACAAGGCACGAACTATGTCTGCTTTTTACCAAGATCAGAGCATGATACTAGGAAAAACAGCTTGCTTTCATAACCTCTAGTCTGGACCCTTTATGTTTGGCCAGCTGGCTATCTTTAAGAAAACGTCACCTAGTTCCAAGTGCAATCTTATTTAAGCTATATTAACTGCATGTTAGATTCCACATCCTGTTCAAGCTGTTTACAGCTCTAAATTTTCAAGCTATGAGACATCATCCTAATATCTTGAAGGAGTCTACCCCATCCCAAGCCCGTTTGTCTATTATTTTTTATAATATTTTCCCTACTGTATTATACTTCATCTCTCGACTAATCTACCAGAGAATGTACAATTTCCTGCAGTACATTACATACACGCACTGCTTATATAATAAGATCACAAGTATGTTGTTTACCCTCATGAGAGGGTCCTCCAGTGACTGCCCAGCATGTGCAATGGCCTCTTTGGAAACAGCAGTGTCCCCATTGGCCTGAATCTCCAAAACTGCCATCTTGTAGGAAGTGAAAAAAAAACAACAGATAAACAGCTGCCATTGTACCCCAGCTTTTGAGTGAGTGACCAACATTATGATTTTCAAACCAGTTTTGAGCTTCTTACCTCCAAAGCACAGATACCAAAAGAATATATATCGATAGAGTAGTCGTCCTCAGCAACTGCACCGAAAAAGGCAGAAAGAAATTAAATACTCCAGTTCAATTTGTTAATAGAACTAGAGAAAGAGAGATACAGACTGATCTAGGTCGACACTTACGGCCATACTCTGGAGCAAAGTAGTGCTGATTGCGTGTCTCGTCTCGGTGCTGGTGCACGTTCCCATGGATGGCCTCTGGGAATACTGGAAAAGACATACACACATAAAGCCTCATCAAACACAGGATTCATCTGCTTGAATTCTTTCTTTGTCTGCGTATAAAGACAGAAGGTCTATAAAAACTGCAGTGGATAAACATTTGTGAGAATTATGAAGTACTAGGCATTAAACTGCAGAATGTTTGTAGTATTCGACCCCTGTTTACAGCTATTAAAGTAAAATTATAGGGTATATTTTAAACTAGGCATGTACAGCATATGACATAATGCATCAAGTATTTTGGACGATTTTGTTATTGTAGATTTTTGTGACTTTATGATATGATGATAATTTTTAAGATTGTTCAACGGGAAGAAATTCATACAATCTATTTTTGAAAACTAGAAAATGGCTGGAGTTTACTTGTACGCAATGCAGAATGGATAGGTGATACTGACCATAATAAAAGAAAGCGTGCAGAGAATAAAATCATGGTAATACTGAGCAAGAGCTTGAGAGCACATTTGCATTAATGAATATGCAATTTGGGTTATTTCTAATCAAGGTTAAAAAAAAAACAAAAAAAAAAAAACAGGCTGGAATTAATGCAAAATGATTAATTTTGTACCAGCCATAATATCATTTACTTCATAATGAAAAAGCACTTTGAGAACATAGATTTGTGAAATTTGTGGTAGAACATTTCTGCCAGTTGAAAACAAACCCATCCTATTGTTTTGCTATTTTGGTCCGTCCACGCGCCATCCGGCACATTGGGTGATGGATACTCCCTACCCTGGATATATCAGTCATTTCTGTGGCAGTTAAGGGGTCAGGTTGCCAGCTAGATGCCTGATTGTGATTCATACACACAACGGCAGTTACCCTAAACTGCATGTATTTGGAGTGTGGGAGGAAACTAGAGTACCTGGAGGAAAACCCACTAAGCACGGGGAGAACATGCACACAGCCCATGAGGTGGGAATCGAACCCGGACCCTAGAGGTGCGAGGCGGCAGTGCTAACCACTAAGCCATTTAAGAAAGTTTAATAGCTGGTCTGATACTGTTTTTTTTTTTAATTATTATTATTATTAGAAATTCCTTTCAAATTTGCATGTTAACAGCCTGTAAAGGGGTTGACATCCATATTCATCTTCATAAAATTCTGCATGCTGTTATTTGACATTTATGCTATATTTTAAACAGATGAATTTTTTTTTTGCGGTTTGCCATCAGGGTTATAGTGTTAATGAGTATTACTCCATGCAAAAACCTCATTCACATATTGCTTCCTCCCACTATTTTTCACATTCGCACAGTTATTCCTTATTACTCAACAGCAACACATCCACTGACTGCACACGCAATTGAACAGATTGCTCTATTCAATTATTTGGGTTTTAAATAAAATCAGGGCCGTAATGTATAAAGACAAGCAAAAACGTACTTACCATTGACGAAAAGCCTGTGCCACACTGTGGAGGAAGACAAAAGTGAAGATTAATTACTGACAATAAATTCTGAATCTAAACCACAGAGTAAGGAGGGCCGACTGCACCTGAGCCGATCTTTATGAGGCCGTTGTGCTGGATGAAGATGGTGTCGCAGGTCAGGTTTCCATGGATGATGGGTGGATCACATGAATGCAGGTAACTGGTGGGAGGTAAGAACAAAGTGAAGATAAAATAAAATCGTTGTAACATATTCAACTGAACAAGTAATTATGACCATTCAATATGAACCCTATAATGACAAGATAATCAACTGAACAATACTGATTAACTAGACACCCATCATCCATGCTCATGGGGAGTCTAGTCTATTCCCATAGAAAGGCCAATGCAGCACAAAAACGTCGAAAAAACTCAATTCTGGCCATGATAGAAAGGCACTAGGGCAGCCAGTGCACCACAACCCACCATGCACGACGCCAAGACAGCAAAGAGCCCAAGGTAACAAACCCGGCCTCCTCAGAATCCGATCCGATTAAGCACCCATGGGATGCAAGTCCGTATATGGGGACCAAAAGAATGTATACACACTTCGACAGTTCTGCAACTTATCTATGCTCGAATTGAATGAAGGCAGCAATGTGTAGTTTTATGTTTCCTCTAAAGATGTCAGTAGTCGCACCATCGTTGATGCTATCATGTGACCAGCAGAAGATGGCCATATATTTTTCAAGTTAAAGTGTGTATACATTTTTTTTGGACATTCTATACAAAAAATATTACATTACAATAAAAAACATTCAATTCATTGAACCCTGTAGAGATATTAATAGATTGTTCCAATGACTTGTTGAAACAGTGATGGGACTGGACTGGAGTCTTACCTGAGGGCAGACAAGATCTGTGTGCACCAGCGTTTCCATGCCTACAGCACCAAAAAAAAAAAAAAAAAAAAAAACACAAAGAGAATGAGACAGGGGAGCACGCACACATGCACACGCGCATGCATACTCTCACACACACACTCACAAATGGAGTGAAAAACAGACAGAGGTAATCGTGCAGACAGGGTTTTAGGATGCAAAAATGTGGTTTCTCCTTTACCACAGGGTGGTGGTGTACTGCTTATCAGATGATGTTTATGAGGACGAACTGGGGCAAAAAAAGAAAAGAAAAAAAAAAGTCATACCTTAACATTCATAGTCTTGTGATTTTTCTTAGTCTTCTTCAAAAACTGTTTTAGACTTCCAGAGGACATGTACTCTGTGATAAATATCACCTGTGACACAAAGACAGTAATGTTAAAGACTTCAGGGTCTAGCTCATATATGTAGGAATATACTTGATACAAAGAAACTAATCTCTTGGCATCTTAGATGATTAGCAGCGTAATAGCTATCTGATCACCATGAAGGCTGGAGAAATTCAACAATAATTACAAACGATTTCTAATCAAAATAAGAAGGAATCCAAATCAATGAAAAAATCATAACAGTCTATTAATAAAAAGGTTGAAACATTTCATTTCGCATTTACATACCAATATGTCCTGTATAAGACAAAACATTATTAAATATTAATTGTGCTTTTGTGTATTTATGAATCTTCATATCTCACCCTGGCTCGGTTCTCCCTCATGTCCAGCCAGTATTTATGAAACTTAACGATGTTGGGGTGCTCCACCTGCATGAGGTTCTCGAACATTTCCCTGATTCTGTCCTACACACACACAAAAAAAAAAAAAACAAACACACAAAATCAGTCCACAGTACAGGTATCCCATTATATACTGTATACAGCACCCTGACCATGGCACAGACATCGATTTATACCAGCCTGTGCGACTGAGCCTGACACAGAACCTGCACTGATGAGGCCTTAATGAATTAAAGTGCACATTGAGAAACTAGGACAAACACTGAGAAACCAGACTAGGAATCCCACTTCAGTATGGCCTTTGAGGAAATGCCCACAGTTTAGACTTGTAACAAAAGACAAGTTATCATTTTGTGTATTTTTGTGCCAACCATACTGTAGCACTGCTGAATTCTCAAGTCTGACTGATCAGATGTTGTTGATTGATCTTGTACAGTATAACAGCGGCTCTAACCGCAGCGAGGCAGATAACAGGTTTCTAATTACTGCGCCTGTTCTGATATGTTCTTATTCAACTAGTAACACCTTATCCAAGGACGTCGTATGTGATGACATTTTCTATGAGATGCTTTTTTAGCATGTATGTTAGTCTCCATCGGCAGAGCAATCTTTATAATACTAAGAATCTGCCCGTACAGAATCTGCCCGTACAGTCCTGACCTTCCCTCAGCCATTTCCACATGTGTGGAAATGGCTGAGGGAAGGTCAGGACTGTACGGGCGATGTGGCAATAACTGCCAGCCGAGTTCCTGTAATGTGCAATTGATGTTTGTAAACTATTGTGTGTACAGTATCAACAGACGTGCGTCTCTTCTGAAAATTTGGAAACAAGTTGTCTGTTGATTTTCAAAGAATCAGATGTTCCACTCGCCGAATGTTCACCGTAATGACTGCAGTGGGCTCCGAGCCACCTCGGCCAGACTCGTCATTCACAGATGCACAGCCTTCTTTAAAACTTTCGCACCATTCAAATGTGTTACTGCGGCTAAGATTCTCATCACCGTACTGTTATCGAAGTCTTCTATTGGTTTTACCAATCGTCTCGGTTTGACTTGAACGCCCCCATACATTGACACTGAAATGGCACACTTAGAAGAGGAGTGAAATTATAGAAATTGAGGTATGAAAAAAACAAACAAACAAACAAACAAAAACATCGTCTACGGTGTATTGCAGCTGGAGCAAAAACAGACCTACTCTAGGGAACTCCTGAGATCTGAGTTAACTTTTTAAGGAAATGGTTCAATATGGGACCTTTAATTTCAATAGGAAAAAATGAGTCTGGAGAGCGAATTGAACTTCAAAAAGCCAAGTGGAAAGGGTTTACTGTAAATGAGTTTGTAAGAGAGTTCCTTATTCTGGCGCAGCTGCTAAAAGCTTCAGGCACAAAGACTGCTGGATTGGCTGCGGTTTAATAGAAACGGTGACCGAAGTGACATCTGACATTTATATTACAAGAAAAGACACAGAATCAGTAAATACAAAGACATTATGTTGTTGTTGTTTTTTTAAACTACCGTCATCACACCATAAGATTATACCATTTACAGCCTGATTCAGTTCTAAAGACTCTAGATGTTTAGAAGTACCACAATTCGCTCCAGTCTCCAAATCTCAGACTTAGTAGTGAAACAGTGTGTCATTTATCTCGTTAAGATGAGTGAGTGACTGGTTGCACCTCATGAGCCTTGAAGACCTTCTTGTCAGAGAACTGCACCTCGTTCCATACCACCTCCACTCCTTCTTCGGTGTCCATGGCCAAGGAAGCGCTCTCAATGCCAGGGACGTTCCCCTGACTGAGCTGAAAGAGACGAACAGTTACAATTAGGAAGAGAGGTCGTTCACATTACGCTGTTGAAACGGGTGTTTTCAACCCATGCTATTCAGAATGTCTTTACTAGTTCATTTGTATGTTTACTTTTCCATTAACAAAAAATTGCATATCTTTAAAAGGTAACTTTTAAAAAATTTTTTATATAAAGGATAAGGGGTTAGTTATGCATGGAGTTTGCATGTTCTCCATGAACGCGGGAGAACATGCGTTGTTGCCCGTAATGTAAGATTGGGGAAATTGCGTGTTTTTGCGCCTTGCCCCAACAACCCTACACAGGATAAGCGATATACAGTACTTAATGGATGGATAGATAGATGAATTATTAGTGCCGTTCCCAGGGTGATGTTAAATTCTTAAATCAGACATCAGAAGTGATTAATAACATTTCCACTGTACAACTGCAGCTCTGACTAAAGGCGAAGCAAATCACACATTTATATTAATGTACTTTCTATAACGACACATTATAAGGACTTATGTGGTAAATGCTCAACGTAATCTTAACCCAACAATAAAAGGATTAAGAAAAGAATATAATGAGTAACACAGTAAACCTTTCTCTGGCAAGATGTTAGTTTAAAGTTTACAGAAGGAATCTCCAGTGTCGGATTAATTTCGGTAAGCTTTCCATCATTTAAAAGCCTTCAGGAGAGAGGACCTTGTGATATTTACTCAATGTAAACGTGACAAGCTGCTTTTTTTCTGTCTAATCATCTTTAAGTGAAAGTAAAAGAAAGGCTGTTGAAGTGATGATTCTCTATATACGCTATAGTGCAAGTGATAACAGGAACTACAGTACAGACATCCCTATAGTTACAGACACATAAAAGTAAATGAAAAAAATTAAAATGTCATTGTTGGGAAACGTAGGTTATATAAGGGGGGAAAAAAAAACTTTTATTAATGGGGCCCTATTATGCAAATTCACCTTTCCAGTGTACCAGTGTACATGTACAGTGCCTTGCAAATGTATTCATACCCCTTGAACTTTTTTTTTTTTTACGTATTTTATGTGATAGACAAACACAAAGTATTGTGAAGTGGAAAGGAAATGATAAATGATTTTCAAAATTATTTACAAATAAATATCTCAAAAGAGTGGTGGTTATTTGTATTCAGCTCTGCTTATTCTGATTCCCACAAATAAATCCAGTGGAACCAAGAGATGTGAATACTTTTGGAAGACACTGTACAAAAAAAGAAAGAAAGAAAGAAAGAAAGGGGGCCTCCGAGTGGCGCAGTGGTTAAAGCGCTCGCCCTATCATCCGGAGATCGCCAGTTCGAATCCCGGGTGGTGCTGTAACCTCTCGCAGCCGGAGGTCTAGACAGAGCTGATTGGCCGAGCTCTCTCAGAGGGGAGGGATGAGAGGTACTTAGTGCTCCCACATTAATCATGGCTCTACAGCCAGTCAGGGGCGTCTGTGAGCTCGCGCAACAGAGGGAGCGGATAGCGCTGTCCTCCGAGTGTGTTATGCCGCCCCCAACGGTGCGCGAGCGAGCAGTTTGAAAAGATGCGGTCGGCTGGCGTCACGTGGTTCGGAGGAAACACGTGATCGTCTTCGGCCCTCCCGGCTGAGTGGTAGTAGTAGCCTTAATGTGGGAGCCCCCTAGTGACGGGGAGGAATTGGACACGACTAAATTAGGGAGAAAATCGGGGAAAAATTCCAAAAGAAAGAAAAATAAATCTTAACTGGGTTTAAACAGGCGTTTTCCCCTATTGTGACCTCATATAAGAAAGGTTCCCTCCCCGAGCTTGTTGTTCAGTCATGCTGTTTATGAGTCATTTGGAGGAGTGAAATGAAGGGAGTTTAAGGTATTAAAATTATTTGAGGAATGTTTTAGCTGAAGGTTTAACAGACACGCTTTGAGTAGAGCTCTGAGACCTACGTTAACTTGTTCAAGAAAGTGGAATATGGGATCTTTAAAGTGAATTTCAAATAAACAATATCATACAGTCACACATTACAGAGCCTGTCTTGTTTTAAGAACAAATATCAAATATCACTTCTGTGTAATAAAACCCACTCTTCATTTTTAGTTTGTACTCATGACAAAAAGTTGTTTTATTACCCATTTACAGGACACCATTTATCATCACCATCACCATCATCATCATCATCATCATCGTCTCCATAATTCTGCAAATAAATGTAACCTAAAATGGGCAAACAACCATGTTTACTGTAGTTTTGATGATTTATGGTGTATTTATTTTCTGACTAGAAGGAAACAGGGCTTGGACAAGGTTAAAAACAAGTCCTTTTTCCCTCCGTTTATAAATAGCGCTTTTTTCCGGAAAGTTGGAACTGGGTTTTTTTTTTTTTTTTTTTTTTTGGAACTTGTCAATAATCCACACTTCTTAAATCTTTTCACTTTGTGTATGTAAAAGATTGCCATGGAATGTTTGTAGAGTAACCGCATGCACAAATTCGATAATGAGAGTAAACATTCAATGAGGTCAAGCAACTGATTAAATCCCAACCTTGTAAATACAGAAAGAGCCCATTGTGGGCGATGAGCACTTTGGGCAGCGTGTCTTGAAAAACCCACAAGGAATTCCTAGAAATGTGTGTTTTACAGTACCTGAAACGGATATATATTTACCTGGGAATCTTTTAAATATATACACAAACTGTTGGCCAATAGTGGTGCTGCTCACAGCTGGGAGCGGTCATGAGTGGACGTCTGAATTCTTGTTCTTATTGTAGAGATGCTTAAACTACTGTGTAGTTAATTCATGACCAAAAAAAAAAAAAAAAGTTTGATCTGGGAAAATTATGAAAAACAAGATCAGACATGTAAATGTACTTTTTCCTCTGTACATTAGTCAAAAACCTGCTCTTTGGATGATATTGGGCCCGTCAATGATATTGGAAAACAGGTCTAAGAAAAATTTCTTCAGTATTTGCCTGACGTTAAATCTGCACCATAAATGAAATCAAAATGTTGAGTAGAAGGGTGTTATGAGCTGTTATGTGCCAAATGACACATTTTTATGGCCCTTGAGATGGGCGTTGCTATATGTGTCACTGAACAGAATAAAAAATGATCAACGTAATAGTTTACCTTGAATACCGCTCCTACAAAGCGCCCAAATCCTCACAAAACCCAAGCGAACGTGCGACACAGCATGGATTACTTCAAAAAAAAAAAAAACGCCCAGTACACTATGCAAACTGAACCCTCAAAGATGTATGGACAGATCAAAGTATGTTTATTCTTCTTGTGGGAGCCAATAAAAGGAGTAATATGAAGCGCCACTATGAGATAAAACACGGGGTCGTTAGAGCAAACATTCGTAGGTGAGGGCGTCTAAAAGTACCCGAACTGATCAAATCAAAATGTTGAGTAAAAGTGATGTGATAAATTATGATTTATAAGAACTACTTTAAACAGGGAGTGTATCTGTCTGATGATGAAAGAAGTACGACTTAAACAAGCGTAAACAAGGCATAAGACCCTCAACCTTACAAAATTGATGACATGTACAGTATGTGAGCCTAAACCTGAAGTAACAACATCACTGATTACATTAAAACAGATCAGATTATTTTTAGCTTTAACCTTTTAACCATTTCTAAAAACTTAACGACAGGTACTAACATTAGTTAAACAATATTTCTGGTTGACGCAGTTACTAAATTGACTTATAATGCACATACATTGTGTAGTTTAGAGTTATGAATTGAAATTTACAACCTTCTCGGTAGAAGGACCGCCCATACCTAGAGGGTGTGGGTTAGGGAGCTCAACATGGGAAACCTGGCAGGGGGTCAACCTAAAACCTTTAACCACTGGGCCACAATTTCTGTCACAAGCGCACCATGTCTCCATGACGTCAAAAGGCGTCCTTTCAGGCAGAATCACCATCGAGGCTAATTTAAAGTTGTTTGTGAACTCTCTGCCCTATAACTTCTGGGATCTGTGACGCACAGACATTAATAATGATCAGATTGGCCTGTATTCATCTTTGCATGTACGAAATTCAAGACCCAGTTAAGAACGGATTCGAACTCCTAAGGTCTAATAACTGGGAACAGTGTTCTCATAAATCCAGCAGGTACCCAAGACTTTTCTGTACTAGGTTCTCGTAAATCAAGCTACTATGAACTCGTGCCATTGCTTCCTAAATGAAAACAAACAGCACCTTTATATCCTGGCTTGACATGCTCTCTTAGGTAGAGTAGTATCCCAAATTACTGTACATGGTTACACCTTGTTATTACAGTTCCTTCATTGTACATTATGCAGAGTGCAGGCACCGTATTTGTTTTCCACTTCGTTATGGATGTGTACGTGTTAAGTGCAGGTCAGTGCATGTCTTCCTGCTTCTGTGAATCAACGGTGTCATACTAGCAGAAAATATCCGCTTCAGTACTGTACGTGTTGCAATGCGTGACTTCCTTCATTCTCGGGTGACAACTCACCATGAACTCATAGCATTAAACTGTTTAAGGCATGTTATCCATGAAGGGCCACACCTGACTCGAACTCTTGTTTGATTAGTTATCTTGGTTTCCAATCAGATATCTGGTCTAACTCTTAACTAGGTGGCATGAAAACCTGCAGTCGCACTGACCATATGCGGACAGGACTAAAGACGTCTTTTCTATCAGTTTTCTACTATAAAAAAAAAAAGCTTAGTTATTATTTAAAATATATTATATATGAAAAAAAGAAGTGAGCTTTGGTTTGCTGGTTCATTTGTTAGACAGCACTGATCTGTATGCGTCACCTCTAAACTTTCAGGACTTGCATACAATTACACCTTCGGCTTACACTGTCGCCATGCATCTCTAGGTAGTGGGTTCGATGAGTGGGATAGGCTCCACGGCCCCCTGTATACAGAATAAAGCGGTATAGACGGTGAGTGAGTGCTAATGACTCAATGACAATTGCTGTGGTTGTAAGATATAAAAGGAGTGTCAGTTCCTTTAAGATCATATGAATCACAGTTGTGTCACTTTCCTTGGAATTGCTCAATATTTTGAAGACTCAGCAGATTGTCTGATGGCATTTGACATGACCGCACAGTCACCACCTTCCCAATACTTAGTGCTGCAGCATAGTAAACTTTCCTAAAACAGCGTATTTCAGAGAAAAAAAAAGTTTACTGTGCTGCAACACTAAGAATTAGCCAAACTGTAAACTGCTTCGCACTACAATAATTTAAAGAACGCACAAAGTTTCGCAATAGAGCGGCTTCCCAGGTGTCACCCAAAACCCAAAGCAGTGGCTCTAGTTGACAGACATAATACGGTCTCTTCATACACACAATGACACAAGCTTTTCCAACTCAGCCCGGACTACCATCAGAACAAAGCAGGTTGTGTAAGGTCTCAAGGAAGCCGGAGGGTCCGGGAGGCCAACACCATGATCTGAAAACAAATAACCTTTGTTAGAAAGCGTGGCAGCGTCATTTAAGCCTGGCACCGTGGTGCGGTTTTAGCCCGGACGAGGTGCCTGGGTGCTTAGGACACGCACAATGAGCCTGAGAGCGGCGCCAGCAGCAACCTCACGCTTCCTGAAAATGAGCAGGGTTGCATAAGCCAAGTTGGCAGAAGTGCGGAAAGCAACTTTCCTGCTTCTTGACGGCTTTAAAACAGGAAACAAGTAACTGAGGATGCACAATAGCTGTGATTATTCTAAGCTATCTATTTCTGGGCTGAGGGTTTGGTTTTCCGTTAGGGCATTGGGACATACACACTAAATACTGACTGCTGTTTTGAGATTTGTGCATTGTAGATTCTTGCATACTGTATATAAAGGTCAGGGTTACTGCAAAAGCATCGGGTTTAGAAACAAGACTGTTCCACAGACCCGTGTGAAATATCTCACCCTTATAAGGATTCGCACACTTGGCAGAAAGCACTCTTTATCCTGAGGCACATCAAGCTTACAGTGTCATTTCACGAGGCAGAACTCATCAGCATTCATAGTATTGCGTTATCCTTTCAGCTGGCTAACAGAATTAGGTGAGGATAGAAACAGGTTAGAGTGTGCATGAATCTAAATATTTTGATGGCCAAGTCTGTGTAGGCATGCTAATGGATTTTGACAGCCAAATCCATGATTTGATTACGCCAACCCAACTGCCTCCGCGACTCTGACCTAAGGTCACGTCTCCGAAAGTTCTATTACAATTTTGTAATGCATGAATACTTGGGTTGCTTTCATATTTCTGGACGTCTTGTTATATCCTGCTATATCAGCCAAGGCTTTCAACCACTGTCTGCATCTTCTTGGTAAAAATATTGATACATGACATACCTCAACATATGATATATGATCTTCTTATAAATAGAATTTCTACAACTCCATAGGCATTCCTGCCCAAGGACATAGCACATAGACATAGTGCTGGAAGAACAAATGGATGAAACTACAGTCTTTGTACACAAACCTGCTTGCGCTAAAAGTGTAATGTTATATCAGTCAAGGCAATCGATGCACAATTTGGAAGGAATCCATTTATGTGAAAGCAAACCTGCGACTATAATCATATCGCAGTGTGTTAAAAAGCAATATATAGTGCATATATCTGCTTCAGCCGCTCCCGGACCAGAAACATTTAAAAGCCTTGTTGAAGCGCACAGCAATGACAACTTGCCGGTGCTACGGCTTGAACCCTCACCTTGCTCTGATCAGGCTTATTTGTTGAGCCACCAATGCTAAAATAATTGTATATAGTAATATCATAAAATGATGACTATCTATGAAAGAAGCCTTCGATTTAAATATGTTAATTCATATAAATGATCTGCAAATACATCCTTGCTCTATAAATAATCATGTGGCGTAATCCCTTATTGTGCTCCTGCCCATATTTTTCACCGCATACCTAAAAACCTAGACAAACCACAAGCCAGATAGCAGAAAATAACTATGAATATGAAAAGATTGTGCGAAAATTCTACAATGCATCTTTTGTTCATGTTTTGTTATGCCTGCTGTTCATTACTCCGCGTTCAAACATGCACTAAGACCAAATCAGCCAAAAATCATTTCGTAAGAGCTGCTGATTTACAGTGACAGAATGAGAAGTGACCACTGGCAAAGCAACACTGCATTTACTTTTATACAAAACAAGAAGCGAAGCAAATGTCGACTGCTAATGGTAGAGTCAGACACTGGCCTGCTTGTGTTTTTGTGTTCTTTTTTAGCAGGATCGATCTAATTTATGGTCAGATGGTTAGCCAGGCACCACCAGGAAAACCATAGCAACTAGCAACAACGGTAAACGTGCCATGTGCTGCTGAAGTGACCACAGACTTGGTGTATGAAACGTAATGAATAGATACAGGCATGTATGGGATGTGCATTATGCTAGCTCTATATTGAGATGTTTGTCAAACTACTACTACTACTATTTTTTTTTTTTTACAGAAAAAGTATGGAAGCATGAAGCAGAAATAAAAGGGAATGATTTTATCACATCACTAGAGATGAGAAGCATCTCTTTCAGCTACCAGTAATAAACTGTGCAGCTGACTGAAGGCATAAACAATGTTAGAAGTACATTTCAAGATGCAAGCTAAGTTCTGTGTGTGTGTGTGTGTGTGTGTGTGTGTGTGTGTGTGTGTGTGTGTGTGTGTGTGTGTGTGTGTGTGTGTGTGTGAGAGAGCAAGTGAAAGAGAGAGGGAGCGAGGAGAAACAGTCTCTCCAGGGCTAATCTTAATATTATAGCTAAGTCTATAACAGCACAGCGCTTTATTTCTCTATACTACAGTAATGTTACAACATTTTCAATTTGTTTTTGTACGAGTATGAAATGTCATCTGTATAAATAAAAGACGGTTTTTTTCTGTACATCGGTCAGAACTTGATCTTTCAATGACATCTTTCATTTCATACATTGGAGGACTCGAAAGCAGTCACAGACAATTTCTGTCTGTATGTCCGTATGTCTGTTTATCCGTATGGCTATCTGTATGTCCGTATGTCTGTCTGTATGTCCGTATGTCTGTATGTACGTTTATCTGTATGTCTGTCTGTATGTCCGTATGTCTGTTTATCTGTATATCTGTCTGTATGTACGTTTATCTGTATGTCTGTCTGTATGTACGTTTATCTGTATGTCTGTCTGTATGCCCGTATGTCTGTTTATCTGTATGGCTGTCTGTATGTCCGTATGTCTGTCTGTATGTCCGTATGTCTGTATGTACGTTTATCTGTATGTCTGTCTGTATGTCCGTATGTCTGTTTATCTGTATATCTGTCTGTATGTACGTTTATCTGTATGTCTGTCTGTATGTACGTTTATCTGTATGTCTGTCTGTATGCCCGTATGTCTGTTTATCTGTATGTCTGTCTGTATGTACGTTTATCTGTATGTCTGTCTGTATGTACGTTTATCTGTATGTCTGTCTGTATGCCCGTATGTCTGTTTATCTGTATGGCTGTCTGTATGTCCGTATGTCTGTCTGTATGTCCGTATGTCTGTATGTACGTTTATCTGTATGTCTGTCTGTATGTCCGTATGTCTGTTTATCTGTATATCTGTCTGTATGTACGTTTATCTGTATGTCTGTCTGTATGTACGTTTATCTGTATGTCTGTCTGTATGTACGTTTATCTGTATGTCTGTCTGTATGCCCGTATGTCTGTTTATCTGTATGTCTGTCTTTATGTACATTTATCTGTATGTCTGTCTGTATGTCCGTATGTCTGTTTATCTGCATGTCTGTCCGTATGTACTTTATCTGTATGTCTGTCTGTATGTCCGTATGTCTGTTTATCTGCATGTCTGTCCGTATGTACTTTATCTGTATGTCTGTCTGTATGTCCGTATGTCTGTCTTTATGTACGTTTATCTGTATGTCCGTATGTCTGTTTATCTGTATGTCTGTCCGTATGTCTGTTTATCTGTATGTCTGTCCGTATGTCTGTTTATCTGTATGTTCGTATGTCTGTTTATCTGTATTTCTGTCTGTATGTCCATATGTCTGTCATCACGTCCAGCCAGATTTTGTCACAGCATCATGCAAAACTGGCTGGACAGAAATGAATGAAACTTTGTCAGTCCTTAGGTAGTCCTTAGGTCTGAAGCTAAATATGTGCCGTAAATGAAATCAAAATGTTATCAATGAACATATTATCAAAAGGTTTACACGCCTGTTCTCATTCAGATTAAAAATTTGTTCCGATCAGGCGGGATTCTGATTGGAGTTTTTTTTTTCTGATTATAAGAGGAATTTCAGGGTCCATGTACTGTAAATTCATCTAATGTCTGTTGCAAAATGCATAACTCCACTATAAAATTGGTTAGAAGTATATCTACCCCAATCACGTGGATCTACACCTACCCCAAAAGTCCCATCGAACCGGTTGTTACTATAGAAACGATCAGTGAGTTGTATCAATGAGTGATTTACTTTGCAATACAGTTCATGTAAAAAACAAAAATTTCAAATCAAATCAAGCAACTTTCCTGCTTCTTGATAGCTTTAAACAGGAAACACCTTCTGACTAATCATAATATTTATTTGCATTCCGTCTAGGAAGATTTCTGCTTGGATTCCTTATTTCCTTATTCCTTATTTATAAAATTTTAACCCAGCTTTCTCTTAAATCAAATCAAACAAATACTGTATGAGATTGTGCCCGAACACAAAATTAAAATGAAAAATGCTGTGCATTGGAAACTTACAGGAGTAAAAGTATATCACAGTGAAAGATCATGATGAGGTAAATCAACAATAAAGGGTTAAGCAATTATGATATGAACATTTTATGTCATTATATCAAGTGTATAACTGCAACTGTGCACCTGGCAGTCGTCTGAAAGTGGTGTGTGTGTATGTGTGTGTGTGTGTGTGTGTGTGTGTGTGTATGACAGCTCAAGATGTACTCTCTGTAATTCATGTGCCTTGCAATCTCATCAACAATCAGCCATCAGGCAGAGAGAGAGAGACAGAGAGAGACAGAGAGAGAGAGAGAGAGAGAGAGAGAGAGAGAGAGAGAGAGAGTATCTAATGTGCCTTTTACGTAATGCCATGATCCTCAGCAAAGAGGCGGATCCCAATGCAGTCTGGCTCAGCAGGTCTGACAAAAAATTCTGGTCAGTAGAATACAAAATGTGTTCAAAATTACAGATTGGCTTTGATTCCGTAATTACTGCATAGGCATAATTTCCAGGGTGGGGGAGTTCAGTAAGCCCCAAACTAATTAAAACCGGTCAGTACAACCCCAGAAAATATCTCGTAATGATGAATGAAAATTACTAGCTTTTATAAAACATGATAAAAGATTGAATGCAACTGGCAAGCAAGGAATATCAAAGCACCCCCTATATGGGTGGAGCTCTTAATCAACCCCCCAACCCCCACCTCCACCCACAATTAGAACCCCTTGAATTACTGGATACACTATAATAAGATTACATCAAAAACATACATGTCATTAAAAAAAAAAACTCACATTCCCTCATGTTACTCCAAAGTATTTCTGAAATATGAGACTCTGAATTCCTAACATATCCTGATTATTTGTCTCTGGCAGGCAAATGAGTTTTCAATGGACCACATTCCAGTTTAGAGCAGCCAGTGGAAAAAAATAAATACAAATGTGAACATAAACTAGATCAGGTTCTCCCAATGTGTGGGCCGTGAAGGTACTGCAGGTGGACTTTGAGAGAATGTATACAACAACATAAAAAGTGTCATCACTCATGTGTGTCATCAACTTCTATACCGCTTAATCCTGTATCCAGGGTTGTGGGGGGCCTGGAGCCTATACCAGTAAATTTAGGGCACAAGGCGATAGGGTGCCTACATATACACACTCGTACATTGATTCACACTTTCGGCCAATTATCCTAATCTGCATGTCGTTAGATTGAGAACATGCAAACTCCATGTACACAGGTGAGAATCGAACCTGGCCGGGAATCGAACCCAAACCCTGGAGGTGCAAGGCGACAGTGCAAACCACTTAGCCCCTAGTTTTCAAATGTTAATTAAGTTATGAAAAATACATACATTTCATTTGAAATCTATTAATTGTAATTAATAATTAAGAATATTTCAGACAGACTTTTTTTTAACTTCAGCTAAAATAAAGCATCTTTCTAAAACCGAATATTAAAAGATTTGAACTGCTCTCTTTGAGTAAAATTGCAATCCATTAGGCAGAGTGTAATCTGCAAGTAGAGCTGAGCGCTTCAGCAGCTAGCACAGTCTCTCCAACACCGTCCTATTCATCAGAAATATTAAATACAGCCAAATCCGTGCTTCTCTGCCTATACAAATGAAAACGACAGCTCGTGCTGAACTGTAAACCCACTGGCTCAGACACTAACAGCTAAAGTTAAGGACAGGCTGAAAGCACAATAAAAACATGATGTTATGTAATTTCATACTCCATGCTGTCGAGTGATAGTTGGCACTCTCGCAAGTTGTTAATGGCTTGCATAGTGGCATTACGGCTGCTGAAGGCCACTACTGCTTCCCTCCTCTATCAATAACACCACTCTGCTCTACGTTAAGTTATGTCATGTAAAATGCATATAGCCTTAACGTGAATCAAAGTTTTTTTGGTTTATTATCATGTTATGATCCACTCACTCATCATCTACACCGCTTTATCCTGTATACAGGGTCACGAGGGGCCTGAAGCCTATTCCAGGAGAGTTAGGCCACAAGGTGGGGTGCCGATCTATTGCAGGGCACACAAAGACACACACACACACACACACACACACACACGCGCACGCACACGCGCGCACGCGCACATAGACGCACGCGCACACAGACGCACGCGCACGCAGGCACACACAATGGGCAATTTGGTAAAAACCAATTAGTCTAATCTGCATGTCTTTGGAATGTGGGAGGAAACCAGAGGAAACCCACCAAATCCCATGCACACAGAACGGAGGCCGGAATTAAACCCAGACCCTGTAGGTGCAGGGCGACAGTGCTGACCACCAAGTCACCGTGCCGCCTCCTATGATCCATCCCAATAATATTAATTTAGGTAAAGCAAAATCCTTTACTATAAACTCATACTTCAAACTGTCTGTTTTTTTAATTGGACGTATTTGCTTTTCAGTTTATAAAATGCACATGTTTAAATCTGCAAAAGATTCCAAAGTTTCGTCTATGTGCTTCAATCATTGATTGCTTGTTCGGAGACAACAATTTTTTCACCCAGAGAATGACAACCAGTTGAAGCAAGTGATTGTTGCCCTCACTGAGCTTTATACAGGTGAGTTATGCACTTTGACTGAGAACTTAAAGCTGAGATTTATGTGATGTCATCGGGAGAAGTCCCACCAGTGCCTGGCTGTCTTTCAGATAAATAATAAAAACATAATTTATACCCGACATTGCTTTAATCTACACACTAAACTATATAACAAAATGACACTTGTGTTCGATTGCAATGTTTGATTGATTGTATCCTCATCATCTACTTTCATCTACAAGTTACGCAGGGAAGTAGTGTTAAATACTTAGTAGTGTTAAATACTGTATTAGAAGGCAAAGTTTGCAAAGCCTTCTTAGAAATTCTTGCAATTAGCATGCAAAAGATGATATTTTAAGGATATCAAATATATCCCTCTAAGTGGAGGAACCACCGATTTTTTTTGGTGCAATCCTCCATACTGCAAGTTTCTCAGACTGTTGCATAAGAGTATAAATGTTTCACGAGACAGACATAATCAGGAATTCAAACAGGGATTAGGGCTTAGGTCGAATAATAAATATTTTTTCCATGCTTTAATGACCTAGCTTATCATTTCCCAAAATCAAATCTCCAAAACACACACAAAAAATAAATGGACCAAAGCAACAGCAGTGTTTCTAGTGATTTATTTTTTGTTTGAAAGTTTTTGAACATAACAGTTTTAAGGACTTTAGATGTACATTAGATAGAGGAGGGCCGGATTATACAAAGATTAGAGACGGGAGTGGAAAACAATTGAGGTTTTATATAATCTGTGTGTGTGTGCGTGTGTGTGCGTGTGTGTGCTGTTGCTCTGTCTGGTTTAAAGAGTTATGCAAACTGCCACCGATGCACTTGGGGTATAAATCAATTGTACAGCTCAACACACTTGCACATATATACACACACACCCATATACACACGCACACACACACACACACGCACACGCACACGCGCACGCACACACACACACACACACACACACACACACACTAATCTCTCTGACCTGTGTGAACACAAAATCCACGTGATTGTGGGACTTTGTCCAGCTGTAATCAGATTGAGATACCTTTGAAGGAGATGTGTCGGTGCGTTACTACTACACTTAATGTTGATTGTATTCGATCAGATTAATCTCTCTGCTACCGTGCTTTGTTGACTTTCACTTGACGAGATTTCACGGGCTGAGAGACGCACTGACAGTCATGCTGTCATTAAACGGCGATTCCACTTCGCCTACACACAGCAGTGATCTCATGGCACCTTTGGTTTCCTCCAGCTTCCTGTTTTCCTGGAACTTTTGAATGAATGAGCTACTCGAGCACAAAAATCAGATTACTCAGACAAGTTAATCCCTTAACCTCAAACGAAAGCAATTGTGCGCTAACTTACCACCCCAGGGCTTACTTATGATCTAATCTTTGCTGTGTTTTGTATGTGGTTTAGTCACAGAACACAGAAAAACACTTGTGTGACTTGCACACAGAAGCTGTGATTTTGGTGATTTAGTTACATTGAAAGAATAAATAAATCAACGAATGAATAAATACCACACAGAACTATTTAATTATTTGGTTATGTACATTGTTTAAAGCATTTCCCAGAAATGACCTCTAACATAACTACATTAAAATGTAAATTTACACTCCCATGTTTGCTAACAGACTCCATTAAACTGCCTCACTACCACAACAATCCGCATAACGTACAGTATGTTGGGCAAAAATATACTTGGGTTGTCAATATTAACGTGCTAACGCATGTGGAAATTTTAATGGACT
Source organism: Clarias fuscus (assembly GCA_030347435.1). Taxonomy (NCBI): domain Eukaryota; kingdom Metazoa; phylum Chordata; class Actinopteri; order Siluriformes; family Clariidae; genus Clarias; species Clarias fuscus. Next base: position 10,595,925 of record CM059205.1, on the reverse strand, counting down.
ACTTTTTTTTTTTAATGGAAATTAAGCAAATAACCAATTTTGACCCCAATGGCTTCCCATAATCCAAGCCGATTACCGAAACATCATCAGGTGTGCTGAACTGCAAGTTTCCTTATAAAAAGCTTCCAGATGGAAGTTTGGATAATACCTAATTTGCGTGCTTGAGCAACCTTCAAGGGGAGCTACAGTATGTATTACGCTTACTAGAGAGCACTGGACATCAGTAAGTAACCATGACTACCTTGGTATGTAGCAACATACCTAATCAATGACAAATGGCGACTGCACTCATCCACTCTGGGCGAGTAAAAAACACAAGAAAGACTTTGTACAGAAACATGCACTAGCCAGTTGTGCTAGCCAAGTTGAAAAGGGCTCACAACATGACTGGCACTGCAAGGAGTTTAACATTCAAGATATTTTAATTAACATTTGTTAAATGGCAATGTATAAAACTGCATGATATGTTTCCTCTAACCAGTTCGTCATGCATTTCTTCATTCCAACACTGCACATTTATAATACAAGCACATCTGAGTATTTTAATATTGTGATTAATCATGACTGTGATTAGATAGACAAACATTTTGAATCAACTGACAGCACTCGCAAAAACTGACATTGTTCATCTCAAGACCTGGTTAAATTAAACATTAAATACATTAATTTTTTTACATGTATAGGAGGGTAAATTGAGGTGAGCCATATACACATTTAATTATTTGTCACCACTATGCTAAGACTGTTGGGGGGTGGTGGGGGGGGGGGGGGTCTTAAATATAGAAGCTGGAAAAGGACAAGGGCAAGGTCATTACCGAGGCTTTGAATGGTAAATGAGAACAAATAAACCATACAGAGGAAGCCTGAAGGATAAAAAACAGGCATGCTGAAAGCAAGATATCAACCGAGCCATAATTAGAAATCGACATTCACTCCATAGTTAGGTCCAAAGAAAGCAATACTGTCGGTTAATGAACAATATGTGCATGCGCACGGTATGCGTCCACGTGTCTCTTCATAGACACCAAATACTGTATGTTTATCCCTAAATGACGAAGATGAAATGTTTAGCTTAATATTTTAACTCAATGTGTCTGACTGTTTTCATTCTCCTGTTACCATAATCGATGACTTGTTTAAGCAGCACTGGCACAGCCCCAGAGAAAATCTCCACCGTACGAGTGTAGGACACTAAAATCAATACGCCATGCAGGGCTCAACAGAATACTGGGACACTTTATCTTTCTGTAGGCTGCTTTTTTTATTTTTTTTTAAGTGAAAATATGAATAAGAAATGTGATTTATTTGAAAAGCAAATAGGCTTATAAGTATTAACAAGAAATAAATGGAAAAAGAGTTCCAAAGGAAATAAAAATATATTTCAATAGCTACTAGTTTTTAAACATAATTCAATCCTGTATTATGAAAGAGGCATTCAAGTCAAACAGGGACAAATAGGATATTGAACCGATTAACTTCAAGCCCAGTATGTTGATGAGACTCTTAGTTGCAGTAAAACATTTGAACAGTGCAAACATTTTAAAGGAGTCTGTATGTACATGAATCCTTGAATGGCGAGTTGAACGGCATTTCCTTGAAAATTGATGGATAGATGCTTGCATACGCATAATCGTTCACCAAGACCACTTGCCCATCACAGGAACTCAGCTGGGAGTGATTGCCCCTTCCCCTGTACAGTCCTGCCCTCTCTCCACATGTTTGGGCCATTAAAGGAGTTCCTGGGAGGCCAGGGTTTCAGATGTGTCACGGGGCAGAGGAGAAAGGAATCTGCCCCTCGTTTGCATGCATGAGATCAGAGGCACCACTGAATGACTAATGAGTGAGTGAGAGAGATATAGAGAGCATATGGCACAGATTTTGCCACAGATAGCTGGGGCATCATCAGGATTCACACTCGTGACCTCTAGGGAATGATACCTTCTTGCACTGTGAAAGAAGTGCTTGATCTACTACGCAAAGAGAGCAGTAGACGGAAATCCATTTTAGCGCAATCAGAATTTTAAATAAACGTCAACACTGAGCTAACTTTTTGGGAAAACTATGACACAGTAATTTACTGCATTTATAAACTATATCCAAGATATGTTTTGGCTAATCTGATCTAGAGAGCACGTTGTGTACTCATAACAACCCGTCTTTCCTAGAAACCGGGCAAGGGAACATGCAGCAGGAGGGTGAGGAATACCAGATGGATGGCTTCATGCTGGAAGGCGAATGGCTCTCGCTGGCTTTTCTTTAGGCTGGCTGCGGGCCACGGTGCACTCGCTCTCACATCCGATTCAATAGAACTCGCTGACCAGAGATAAAACACGTCTAAGAAAAAGCGGGTTTTATTTGTCAAACTGTAACGAACACACAAAACCACAATACTTCCTATCACAATAATGGTGATATCTGTACAGCGTAATATGTGATACCACTAATACTATCTTACCTCTGTTAGTGTAATACAATGTAAAATGCAACCCCAGGATGAAAAATGTTGCGAATCATATTCAGAAAGAACATCGTATTATACAGTAGTTTTTCAGAAACAATCATTGATTTGCACGCACAATTAGTTTTCTATTTACGTTTCAGCTTCTCCAAAATCTCTATTTGATCTTCTTTAGGTTGACGCATGTGCAAACATTGACTTACAGGCCCTGATTTATATCACCTTTTAAAAATGTGCAGGCTGAATTACTAACAGGGTCTACGCAAGGTTGTATCTTTTACATAACAGCAAAAAAAAAAAAAAAAAAAGTGCAAAGTACAGGGTGGAGTTAATGCATAAAAGAGATTCTACACACACACACACACACACACACACACACACACACACACACACAAAGTGCAATCTCGAGTCTGAATGTAGCGTCTTGTATTCTCATGCAAGTCTTTCGGTAACCAAACTTGCAACAGCTTTCAAGAATAACTAGCACAAACAAAAACCTCATCAACATATTGCTTCCTTCCTGCTTTACATGTGATTTCATTCACGGGATTCTTCTTGGCAAGTTACAGTACTTGCAACATGCCAAACCAACTATGCATGTAAATGATCTGATTGCACAAGAACCTGTTACGTTAAACAAGGGTCATGTTTTAGGAGGGAAACACACTGCACAGAGACAGTAAAGTCTTCTGTTGCATTCAACACAACTGTAATCTACATCTGGCATCACTCTTATTAAGCACTGTATGCTAATCAAGGCAAGGTAGACTGGAAAGGCAGTGTTGATTAAAGGGGGAAAATAGGAATATGTAACTAAATATGAACTTGTAAATAAATAATACACAGTTAAAACCATGTTTAATAGTGAAAGTAAGAGCATTTCCATACACACAAAGTGATGAGAGCTCACAGGATTGGGACTAAACACCTGTGTGGCCATAAGAATAGCACGTGCTAGTGAGACTAATCTGAAAAAAAGGCTTGAATTTGCTAGGAAGTATTAAGATTGGACTTTGGAGCAAGGTCATGGGGTCCTATGAGCTCAGATTGACATTATTTTAGTGGTGATGGGCGTGTCAGGGTCATGATCACCTGAATATACTGAATGAAATCTATGGAGTTTTTCTTTTCTGATGGCACACGCTTATAAAGACTCAACTTGTGAAAGAGTGGTCCTGGGAGCATGAGGAAGCATTTTCACACATGAACTAATTTCACACCACATTGTGTAAAATGTTATCAAAGATAAAGGTGACTGAATGAAATCTTAAAGTGTTCAGACATTTTTTTGGTCAGGCAAGAAAACAACTAGGGAGATGGGAAGAAAATATATACACACTATTTAGAAATAGCACTTGGCATGCTGCTCTGTAAAAATGTAGCCTTTTTTTTCTTGAATTTCATTTTAAATTTAAAGTTAAACTTTTCTACTTTATGTTCTAGTGTGGAAAGTAATCCTACTATAGAGAAATGTGACATATACTGTCACGTCATGCTGTCAGCTTATTATGATGTCTAATTCATAATTCAGTGCAAGTTCTGAAAGTGCCGGCTTGCTTCAGGGAGAGAACGGTAGTGCTGGTGGGCCGACAACAAAAATTAATACGACCACCAGCTGCCGTAAACTAAAGATACCCCCTATTCAGATCAACCAGATTTCTTTGGGCTTATATCACGTTTGAGCCAGACAAATCCATCATTGTTGGAGCCATACACACACATACACATATACACATGTATACATTCACACGTCCACGCATACGCACACACATACATACACAAACATTCACACACGTATACATTCACACGCATACACACGTTTGAGCCAGACAAATCCATCATTGTTGGAGCCATACACGCACATACATACACATGTATACATTCACACGTGCACGCATACACTTATACACACACACACACATATACATACACAAAACATTCACACGCACACACACACGTATACATTCACACGCATACACATGTACATACACAAACATATTCACACACCCATACACACACACATATACATTGTGTGCGTGTGTGTGTGTGTGTATGTATGTGTATACACACACGGTACACACACACACACACGGTACACACACACACACACGATACACACAATACACACACGATACACACAATACACACACGATACACACAATACACACACGATACACACACGATACACACACGATACACACACGATACACACACGATACACACACGATACACACCCACTGTACTGTATGTGTGTACTATATGTGTGTACTATATGTGTGTGTGTGTGTGTGTGTGTGTGTGTACTGTATGTGTGTACTGTATGTGTGTACTCACACACACACACCTACAGTACACACACATACAGTACACACACACACATACAGTACACACACACACACATACAGTACACACACACACACATACAGTACACACACATACACACACATACAGTACACACACATACACACACATACAGTACACACACACACACACACACACACACATACAGTACACACACACATACAGTACACACACACATACAGTACACACACACACACAGTTCTGCTTTTTTTATTTGCTCGTCTCCCTCCAGTTCATTCCCATAGTAAAGCTTTCAGATTAAAGTGCTACCTTTGGCAGAGCTCTTCTATACCAGATCTCTTATTTCAGGCAAGTGAAGCTTCAAAGAAGAACAATAGAAGAACTGAAGCCACTTGAGAAAAAAAAAGAAGAGAAAAATGAATAATAATCATCCACTCAAGGTTAAAAGCGGCATGTGTGTCATTACTGTGACAAGTTAATGCAAGACCTTTCTTAGCATTATTCAGAGTTCCTGGAAGTGTTGAGTAACCTGAACTGAATTCATGCTACAGACAACAGCTCACCTGGGAAAACCACTGACAGATATTTTCAATTCGGTTTCTTCATTTGCACATGATATCAGGTGTCTGAACACTAATCACGTGTTTGGATAGAGATAGAAGCTTGCAATTCCCAAACCTCCAATTAGGAAAAGCCAAAATAAATACCATGTTTAATAGAAATTCCTACGTGTCAGCTCGGAGTTGTCTTTACTACAAGTTCCCTTCCAGTTTATGCACTGACGTGAAATGAATGTGGCTGACAATGAGCATGAGAACGTGTACAGCTGAGGTATTAGAATATCCTTTGGGATTTGAAAGGTAGTACATATGCAACTATGTATGCAAGTTAGCAAGCAAGCATGCATGCATGCATGTGTTTGTATATTAGGGATAAGAAAAAGCTGGGCTCTCCCGATGCAATATCATCATGATACTTCGTTGCTGATTATATTTTTTATATTGCGAAAAGCATAAAAATTTAATGTCCGATTCATCAAAATTAATTTTAGTTACAATCCTAAACACTCACTCTTCAAGTATACTGCTTTATCCTGTATACAGGGTCGCGGGAGGCCTGGAGCCTATTCTAGGAGACTGAGGGTGGGGTACACTCTGGAAGGGGTGCCAATCCATTACAGAGCGCACACACACACACACACTCATTTCACACACTACGTGCAATTTGGGATCTGTAGGTGGGAACGGCAATTAGCCTAATCTTTGGACCGTGGGAGGAAACAAGAGTACTTTGTTGAATCCCACCAAGCACAGCAAGAAAATGCAAACTCTATGTACATAGACCCGAGACGGGGATCAAACCCGGACCCTGGAGATGCAAGGCAACAGTGCTAACCTCTAAACTACCATGCCGCCTAATTCTAAACAAACTTCACAAATAGTTTTGCTCCTACCACACAGGATGCTGTGCGGCCTGCCAATGTGTGAATAGTTTAGAGCGCAGTGACTGTAGGATTACAGAGGAACGGCAACATTTTTCCACCTCAAATGTAAACATATATCAATAAAAGTAAACAGAAAAAAAAAGCTATTATAAACTAAGACTCCTTACCTTTAAATAAGTTATTTATAAGATGCATCATTTGTTAAATGTATAACAATCACTATGCACACTGATCACAGGTGATCCAGAGCTAAAATGTAATAACTCATTGGTTAATGGGTTTTATTTATGATCTGAGTGACAGGTTAAACAGTGATAAGGTCATTCACAAATGATTGTTTAACGTGTGAAAGAAAACTACTGTAGTGGGCAGATGCCAAGATAGACAATTTACGCAAAGGTGAATGGCTATGAGAATGAGAATGAGAGAGAGAGAGAGAGAGAGATTTTGTGTGTACAGATAAAAAAAAAGTTATACACCCCTACAAAAATAGTCAGAGTGAGAGCTGAGTGATTTCTTTTGGCAGTCGGGAGGAAAAGACATGCACAAGGAGAGAGAGATAAAAGCAAAAAAGACACCGAGTTTAACAAGAAGAGAACAAGTAGAGATTCAGTCAGTAAGCTGAGCGCAAAAGAACGGGAGAGAAAATGCAACAAGATCAAAGAGAAGAATACAGAATGAAAGCGCCAAACATAGCGAAGACCCAGAGACAAAGACAGATGTGCTTGCTATGTGCAGTCAAGAAACTTGCGCATTCCCAGCAGCCTGTGTGGGTTCCAGTGTGTACATATACACTACAAAGGAAGGCCCATTTACGCAGATAGTAATGCAATGGGTCTGCTTCAGCTTAAATCTAACAACATTCAAATGCACCAAGCCACCACTTCCTTCTGTCGGGAGATTCTCCATGCACACTGCTGCACGAGCTCATTGTTTTCCCTGTGCCGTTGGTGTCCTTGACAAAGTGATCACAGATGACCTTTGCCTGCAGCATTAACTATTCATGCTGTTCTCACTGGGAAAACTGCGAAAGGTGACAGTGCTGCTACATTATGTCTATAGCTACTGTATTATCAGGTATATATTTCCTTCATAATCATCTGCGAACGGATACCGTGGATGTGGGCAATCAGATAAGATCAGTGGTAGCGCAACGGTTAAAATGTTTCACTACTGATCAGAAGGTCATGAGCTCCATGCTGCCACTTTAAGGGACGTTGAGCAAGACCCTTAATCCTCAACGACTCATTAGTATAAATTAGATAAACGTAACTCGCTCTGGAGAAGAGCATCTGCCAACACAAATGTCTGGGCGCCCGGAGACTTATTAATCTGTTACTGTCAATTCAACAAAAAGGCATGGGATCTACAGGTAACAGGTTGACCTGTGGCATGTGGAAAGGATCAGTTTTAAAGAGTAGTTATAAGCTGGTTGAGCAAGCTGCTGAGACAAGCTAACTACTGACTATTGTTTTTCTCCAAAACTATTCAAACTCATTGTCAAAGGCGAGCCACTAGATTGTATTTTACCTGCAATGATTGCCATTTGGGTTGCCTAGAAACCAGGCCACACCTCTGGCAACAACATTTTAGCACGACTACCCGACGTGAAGACATTTCAGAACCTCCATTGCTATGTGCAGTTACACAACCTTCTCTTCACTACTGTATTTCACAAAAGAAGCTAATCCTAAACCATGTTTAGTTGCTCTGCCAAAATATGCTAACTCTATTTCAGGCTTGAAGGTTGAAGTTTAGCTTAGACATGTGATGTCATGGAACTGCTAAAACAATGTTCTTCCATAATTGTACAAAATAGGCCAGTCTGTTCTATCATTATACCTTATGCATTGTGGCGTAGCCCAACAAGCTTGAAGATTGGTTTTTGAATATTCGTAGCTCAATAAGATCCACTAGGTCTGGAACAGATTTGAAAAGGTCATCTAAAATCGAGGCAAAATGCCTGAGTCTATGGTGCACATTGCACAAGATCACTTTAACGACGGGACTGTTTACAGATTGTATCGAAGTGACCCCCAAGGGAAAAGTGCTTTAGTCATTCATCAACATGGGGAAGATTACAGAACTGCAATAAACTTGCATAGAAGAGGATATGAACATATTGTGCATCCACAGACAGTCAGGACGAAGGCCAAAAAACAAACCATTCCAATGATGATGGTTGTAAAATAGGGCAGCATTTTTAGAGCAACAAGTTGGCAAATACAGTACAATTCGATGCCATGTCGATACGAATACGTCAGAAGAAAGACTTCTATTTACATATCTACATGTTTGCCAAGCACAACTGTACAACTCTAAGTGGAACCAGGTTTTATAGTTAGATTTAATTAAACAGAAGTTTTTCAGCAACAGTCAAAGTGGGTTTGGCATACGGCAAGAAGGAATGGTCGTAGAGATAAGGACCTTATCCCTACAGTTTAGCATGGGGGAGGGGGTGCAACGCGGGCTGTTTTTCCTTCGAAAGCCCCAAGAACCTTATTAAGATATGTGGCATATCATGGACTACATGAAGTACTAGGAGTGGAAATTTAAGCGCCTGCCACTGCCATGAAGTTACAACCAGATCATGAACTTAAAATGGATCTTCTAGGAGAACAGAGTCTGAAACCATTAGTAAAAAAAAAAAAAATCCTATTTTGCACGATTTTAGTACAATGATTTGTTATAATCATTGTACTAAAATTATAATATTGATAATAACTTGGGCAAAACATAAAATTTTTACATGAATTTAAGAATTTCTAAGTATTGAAGTTATGCTTTGATGTCACTGTGCACTTTGATATAGGCTTATGGAAAATCTGACCTTTTGTACCCAGAACTTACCATGGTCAATATCACAAATCTGGTTATATTTAAAGAGGAAAAAAAAATTGGTGCAGAATGTCATTTATTTATCTCCTATAACGCTTATCCTGTGTGTAAGGTCATGGGGGGCCTGGAGCCTATTCCAGGAGACTTGGCGCACGATGCGGGTTATACCCTGGACAGGGCGCCAATTTATCACAGGACACACGATATTAAATAGTTTTTAAAAAATAATAATAAAAAATAAATCTAGATTTGAGTTCTGATAGTTTGTTACACCACTATACTGTACATCTTTGACAAACAGAATTATGATGAATGTTTGTATTTTCTTACAAAAACCCGAATTCAGGTGAAGGGAAGATTTCTTTCATATTTTCAGTGTCAATTCATCCTAAATTGCTTTATGACGCATCCTCACAGAGAGTTTCAATAATACTGGAGCTGACTGTGTGTGGCTGATGGTTGAGGAATTAAAGATAAAACCAGGTTAGTGTGGTGTACGGCCGTCACAGCCTGCAAGAATAGCTTTAGTTCACCTTGAAAGAGATTCCTGCTAGTGAAAGAAAACTTGAAATGTCAGTTAAAGATAGAAATCCCTTTCTATCTTTAACTGACATTTTATTATTTGTAGATTATCAGTGCTGCTTATACTGCACATTGCGGGCATGCATGTGAACTTCCATTACTATATACTGTACATCCAGACTTCTGGTAGCTAGAGTTGGAAAGCACTGAGGCCAGAATCACCTGTATGGTTAGTTTAAGCAGTTTTTTTTTTTTTTTTTTTTAAATAAACCTGATTTTTTTTCAGTTCTGCTGTATTGTTTTGTGATGCTTTAAATGAAAGGTGCAGGAGAAAAAAAAACTGTATACTCTCACTCACTCACTTAATCCTGTATTCAGGGTCACGGGGGCCTGGAGCCTATCCCAGGAGACTTAGGGCACGAGGCAGGATACACCCTGGACAGAGTGCCAACAGGGCACACAGACATACACACACTCACACACTCATTCACACACTACGGGCAATTTGGGAACGCCAATTAACCTAACCTACATGTCTTTGGAATGTGGGAGGAAACCGGAGTACCTGGAGGAAACCCACCAAGCACGGGGAGAACATGCAAACTCCATCCACACAGAGACGGGAATCGAGCCTGGAAACTGTATACAAAGAACTTTAAATAGTCTGTCTGAAGACTGGCCCGAAATGCATGGTCTGTAATGTATAGTAATGACATGATCAATGGTACTTGACTGCATCAATTACTACTGTCTTATTATAGTCAGTCACTTGTAAATAAATACATTAATTAATTAATTAATTAATTAATTAATCTGAGAATAATATTAATTATAATAAAAATAACAGTGTTTTGGATCACTTAAAATGAAGGGTTTTGAAACGATGCCCTCCAAAATGATGTTTTCACACTTTTCATGCAGATGCTAAGATTTTAGAAAGCATATTTATATTATAACACATGCCTGAAATGGGTTTGTGTGTGTTCATGATGTGGAATTTATTATTATTAGTAGTATTATTTAAAAAGCAATTAAAAAAGCAAAAAAAAAAAAAAACAGTAAATCACAATGTAATCAAGCATTAACTATAAAATGAAAGATTCAATTTAAATAAATGACACTTTTTTTTTTTAAAGGTGTATTTTCAGAAGGGATTTAAAGGTGGAGACAGAGCAGCTCAAGGCCCTTAGATGGTCAGTTTGTATGGCAAGTTGAATGGCAGAAAAGGATCTAAGAGCATGGGAGGGCGAGTAGATATGACGAGTTCAGAAAGATGACGGGTGCGAGTTACGAAATGCCTTAAAGGTCAGAAGCAGCATCTTTCAATCTCGGATTTAAACATTGAGCCAATAAAGCTGCTGCAGAATAAAAGTGATGTGTTCTGTGGATGCCGTTCTAGTAATGATACAAGCCGCTGAATTCTGGAAAATTCTGGATAATCTTGTGGGGAAAACCTAAAACGATAAAATTACAGTAGTCAATATGGCAATATGGAATAACCAGAGTCTGGACGAGAACAGCTGTGGTGTCCGGATTAAGAAAGGGTCAGAGGTGATTGATGTTACACAGATGGTAACTTGCAGACCTTGTAATATTGTTAATGTGTGAAACAAAAGAGAAAGAGATAAAGAAAGTCTTGTCTGTGAGAAATTTCCTGTAGCCATAGAGAAAGAAACTGATTTAGCAAACCAGAAGAACCTCCGTTTAATCATTATTTAATCATAACTTTGGGAAAGTTGTTACAGATCCAGGCTTTAATCTTCAGTACACATTCTGAAAGGGAAAACCATGAAAGAGTAGAGGAAGCCTTGGTGGAAAGATAGAGCTTGTTTCATTTGCGCAACAATGAAATGGAATGCCAAATTTCCTGAAGATATGACTAAGAGGTAAGAGCTAAATGATAAATAAGAGGGGGCCCAGCACAGACCCTTGTGGAACTCAACTAGTGAGTTTCACAGTCCTAGCGGTGCCAGCAATTCCAGTAGAAACAAGTCCATCCTGAGGGAAATTACGCAAGATGATATCAGTGACTGTGGTTAAATCTAGGAGAATGAGTAGAGTTACAGGCCTAGAGTCAGCTACCATGAGGAGATCATTAGTGATTTTAACAACCATGACAGGAGCTAAAACCAGACTGAAACTGTCTTAGAAACTGTCTGAGATTATTATTGGTCATGTGAACATAGACCTGAGCTCTTAAGTAGTCTTATATTAAGTTTCTAACTTAATTGGCCTTTCTTTTATTACTACACTTTTGTGCAGAGCCAGAATATGGTACATCCTGTACTGCTACTGAAGCCTCTGCTCTGGCAGCTACAATTTTTACAACCATGTCTGATAAATCCCATATTTAACCTTAAGCATCAGTTCTACCTCATCATTAGTCCACACATATGAATCCGTTTCTTTGTTAAATTTAATTTTAGAGCTTTTATTCGACCGCACTCCTGACCAGGACATAGGACTTACTCAGGATGAATGAATGCACAAGCTTTTGGCCTTGTTGGCATTTCTCATACTCTACAGCCACATACACATTCTCTCATAATTGTATTCTTGAAGCATTTAACACAACAGTGTACAACATGCCATCATTATTTTATTAGCAGCCCTTACTGAAAAAAAAAGTCAATAAATGATGGCTTTATACTCATAAAATGCACTGACCTACAGTTAAGTGCTGTACTTTTCTCGTCTACTTCATAGAACGATGGAATGCAATTTTTCTACACATAGCTATTGATTCTGAGCTGCAAAATGTAGAAAGAATGCAGCCTTGCATTGCTGTGCGGCCAACTGAAGCTGACCATCACGGTCTCGCGTGAATTCCGGCTTAATTACACCGTGACGCTGAAAGAAAGGTGAGCTACAACGTGGAGCCTCTACATATCACAGCAAAGTGCAAAGCGGCCAGTCACTCTGGCTAACCCTAACCCTACGGATCAACAGATGTTTTCATGGGTTTCATGCAGACAAAACCGCACCTTGACGCTCCTTTTGGGGATCCATGACTCTCTGATGATTTAGGCCTGCAGTTAGGAAGGGAAGCTCTAAAAGAGTCACAGCCCCTCCTTTAACTGCAGCTGGCCACCCATGTGGTCCCCACGTTTCCATGTAACACATTCACAAAAACAATTCCCCACCTTCACTTCAGCAGCCGTTAAACCGAAAAACGAAAAAAGGATTAGGTTTTCACGAGCCAGGGGGATTGATTCGGGGAATTTTCAGGTTTCAGAAGAACCACATGCATACAGAAGTGGATACATTACAGGTAAAGACTCTATTTAATGCAGCTGAAGGGGTGGAGGACTAATCACAGAATGGTTTCTCAGTAAGTTTTAAAATACTTGTCTTATTTACAAGTGGGTGCACTGGAAAGACAAGATTATACAGCCTTGTTTTTTCGATTTGCATAAAAGATTATTATAGTTTGTACCTCAATGATGCTTTCATGTTTGTATTAATGATAATTAAGTAGAAAAACTTTATTTCGACTGCTCCCGGTGAGGGGTCGCCACAGCGGACCATTCAATCCGCAGACAACTTGGCACAGGTTTTACACTGTTGGGGGTCCTGATGCAACCCCACCATTTTCCTGAGCGGGCTTGGAACTGGCACTGCATGCAGCAGCTGGGTAGCACGGGGTGTGGCAAGCTACCAACGGCGGCACTCGAACCCGGATACTCAGATCCTCAAATCAACAACCGGGAGCCTTAGCCGCCTGAGGCTAGTTAAGTACAAGGTGTACAGTATGAAAAGTTAACCAACGAGATTAAAACTCTACATAGACTTTTTGTTTTTATTCACACCATATGCTCTGCATGTTCTTCCTTTTATCAGCTGTATTTTAAATGGCTTAATTTTATTTTATTGCAGAATTTGCTCAACAGGATTTTTCCTCCCTGTATTTCTAAATATTATAAAGTATCCAGTCTGATTAAAACGACTCATGAACCGTTTCTGATAAGAAGTCAAGAACTGCAGTCTCTCGAGACAGGACCAGAGCAACCCGAGGAGCAAGGGGACTTCGCTGCGGCTCCTGTGTGCAGGAAAAACCACTGAGGAGAAACATGGGACCCGTTTTAAATGGCTTCCTACAGAACATGAAGACTTGTGCACTATGTACAAGGTGGACGTCATTATTTCATACCCTACAAAGTGCACTTATTTAAGTGTCGATGAGCCTTTAGGGATTCAGCCAGTCTGAACAAACACGGCTTTCACCTTCCGAGCACATGGGGCCCAGCTAGCGACTCTGACGCAATCATCGTGTGTACCACTTGCTTTCTTGCACACGTGTTTATGTGGAGCAAATAATTAAATTGAACTGCTGAACACACTCGCACACTTACTCACTCTCTCTGTCTTTCTTCCTTCCTTCACACACTCACACATACACTAACACGAGTATCCCTCCCGCGCTTTCCTCTAATTATAGTCTTATAGCTGCAGTTTACTGGAAAGTGTTATGGGAGAACATGCCACCACAAGCCCACACCGTGGAATAAACGGAGTAAAATAGCGTAACTCATCTGAACAACATGCAATGATGCTGATCTTGATCAGTGATGCTCCTTTAGTTATGCACTTAATGACACAACAGAAAAACAGTAAAGCCCAGTGCCACATACCTGTAGGGTTGCATTAATGCTTAAACTTACAACGTTTGACATTAAGTATTGATCTTAACTGTGTTTAACCACAGTGTTTAACATCATAACCTGTCATAGCTACAGTTATTACGGAATACCTACCATCAGGGGGACTAACCCATTTAACCACAGTGAAAATGTCTCTAATTATGAATAAGTGCACAAATAAGCATGTGGAATATTGTGTCCTCTACATTTCTGCCTCACACCCTTTGTTCATGTTTTAGGCTCTGGATCCACCTTGACCCTGACCAGGATACAATGCTTGCTATTAAATTAAGAAACAAATGGGTTCATTTTGTGAGAGACCTAAAAGAGTCGGTCCCTTAAATGTTATAAGGAAAACCCGACAGCACTGTTCCTCCTGCTTAAAGTAAAGCACCTTTTCGGAAGCCAAGATCCCTTAAAAAAACTTTAAAGGATCCCTTTTCCTAATAGCAGATGAGCTTTACCTGACCATGTGACTTCGCTAGAAAAGATTTGGACCATGTAGTGACACCATGGCGGCATAGTGGCTTAGTGGTTAGCATGGTCGCCTTGCACTTCCAGGGCCCGGGTTCGAGTCTCGCCTCAGGGTTTGTGTGCATGAAATTTGAATGTTCTCCCCATGCTTGGTGGGTTTCCTCCACGTACTCTGGTTTCCTCCCACGGTCCATAGATATACAGATTAGGCTAACCGGCGTTCCAAAATTGCCCACAGTGTGTGAGTGTTGACTGGAGGTCCCACCACGGTTGTTTAAAAAAGGCAATAAATACAATGGTCACCATTGGCCTCCATGGTCCCTAATTAGACTCCAGAGATTCCTAGATGGATGGATGAAGTGCAAGAATTGACAAACAAGAAATCTTTCTTAGTCAGATGAAACCAAATTTTACAGAAACAGATTTTTCCACAAAACACATTTTCAGTTCAAGTCTCATTCAATTAAAAGCACAGAAATACTTGCTGCGTGCGGCAGAGCTTTAGTCCTTTAGGCGGCCAATCTCCCTCAACGCTTTTTCTGTACACTATGCTCGAACAAATCACTTTTACAAATGTGTCACGCTAATTTAACACAAATACCACTGTCAAAGCCACTGTATCACTAGCTAAACCAAGTCTCTGCTACAACATAGTGCAACTGTAAAGCTGTTCTCTCATTAATCTAACATTAACATTAATGTCATTGGAAAATGAGCACTGAAATCTATTAAATGCTGCTCTAACTGAGCTTATAGTCGATGCGGCAGACAGCTGCTAACTTCTCATTGGTGTAATTGATATACAGCACTAACCAACAGATATTTCATTCACGTTCTTAAACGCTTTATCCTGTGTAGGGTCGCAAGGATGCCTGCAGTCTATACCAAGTAACTCAGGCACAAGGCAGGGAACAACCTGGATGACACACTAAGAGCAAAAAAAGCATACCCACTCACATACCTAATCATACACTCTGGGTAACTAGTAAATGCCAGTCAGCCCACAATGCATGACAGGGCTTGATGGCAACTCATAGAGCACAGGACAAACATGCAAATGAAATATTTTAACATAAACAGGATGAGATTCTTTCTTTAAGGAGCAAATTTGAATATAGTTGCAGGCAACTATGAGCGCCATCACCATCGGATGCTGGGGAAAAAAATCCTTAGAAGAACAAGAGGGCCCATCACACACTATGACGACATAGGGGTGATGTCACGGTGTTTGGGACCTAAATATTATGTGAAATGTAAAAAAACCCCAGTGATGCAAACAGATCTCTCAATCACCAAATTCCAATTTACGTCTTACAATGATGAATGACTACTTACACTTCATGCACACAAGTTTGGCAGTCATGATTACGACATGGTGGTTGTAGTCTTGAAGAAAGTACAATGTGTGAAAGCCTCAATTGGATTTAGTTTGTTTCCCAACAAAAAACTCAGTTACTTAATAAAAGAACCAAATGGTTAACCTCCAAAAACAAAAAAAACTCTAAAAGCTGCAAGTACCACTTATGCATACACAGCATGCAAGAATTACATAGACGCCTATATTTTTATGATATACTCCAGGCCTAAGCACAGTTATTTTGACTAAGGTTTGTTACCTTTTTTTTTTTTTTTAGATTGGAATAAATCTATCTTCAAATCATGAAAATTCTTCCAGACAAAAACTGGATTGTTGGTCACCCAGTGAGTGGATTGTCCCAGAGACCAATGGATAGGAATCTTGAAATGATCCTTTTCACCAGTAATTGAATTATAGTTCAGTTTAAAGACAAGGATAAAACATTAAAAGAGTTTCAAACCTTCGTAGATCTGTTAACGCTTTCATTCCACGCCTAGGGGATTATTGCTTTTAAAACTGCTAACATAAAAGAATGAACAAAGTATTAATCATGTGTTAATAGCTAAACCTTACTTGCTCAAAACTGTAATAAACTTTGGTGCATTTTATCATCAAACTACGGGTGTCTATTTACTTCTTGCATGTCTGTGTATACTGGCATCCACCCTGCATGTGACTTTTTTCTTATTGACACACCTGCAGCTCTGAAAACTAGGGCTCATAGAAAAAAAAAACAGACACAAGATGTAGACCTAATTAGAACAATGTCCCGCCTGCTGTTCAAGGGTCTTGAAGACAGCATGACACCGTGACACTGAGGAGTGATAACTCAACCAGAGGCTTTGCAGCTGTAAGAGCTCTGTGTGGACAGAGATAAGATTTCAATGCTTCCTAACTACCACTTATCGCAAAGTGGAGGTCAGTGAAGCCGAACTCCGGGCTCTGTCTCTGTCCCGAGTCTCAAGCCTCCAGCCCTCCCTGGAGGACACGCATTTCCACGCCCAAGCTGTTATCACCCCGCATGTGCGCATGAGTCCAATTAACCTGGGCTGAGTTGAGTAATCACTCATTCTTGCTTGTTTTTCTAAGCAAGTTTGTATAAATAATTTAAAAAATAATAAAACTTTAATGCAATGTAGCCTCGAGTGTATTGTATTGGAGGAAATGTCCACACAAGTTAACAATCAGCTCTGGTGTTATTACATCAATCAGCCATAACATTATGACCATCCACCTAATATTGAGTAGGTCGCACAATAACAGTGACGCACTGTGTGTTCTGACACCTTTCCATCACAACCAGCATTAACCTTTTCATCAATCTGATCTACAGTAGCGCTTCTATTGGATCGGACTACACGTGCCAGACTTCACTCCTCATGTGCATCAGTGAGCCTTTGCCACTCCTGACCCTGTTGCCAGTTCACCAGTTTTCCTTCCTTTTGGTAGATCACTTTAGTGGATCACTTTTTGGTACATCCTGACCAGTGCAGCCTGGAAACATCCCACAAGTTTTAGAGTTGCTCTGACCCAGTTGTCTAGACATCACAATTTGTCCCTTGTCAAAGTCACTCAAATCCTTATGCTTTCCCATTTTTTTTTCCTGTTCCAAAACATCAAAGCTTCACTTACTACCTAATATATCAGACCCTCCGTTGTAATGAAATATTGAAAAACTTTAGACAACTGTGTCAGAGCAACTCCAAAACTGCAGCTATTCTCGGATGTTTCCAGGCTGCAGTGGTCAGGACATACCAAAAGTGATCCAAGGAAGGGAAAACCAGTGAACTGGTTGACAGGGTAATGGGTGGCCAACGCGCACTGATGCACATGGGGAGCGAAGGCTGGCGCGTGTAGTTCGATCCAGTAAGAAGTGCTAGCGTAGATCGCTCACTCACTCAGGGGTAGGCAGTTTCGGTCCTAGAGTGTCGCAATCCAGCTCCAACCCTAATCAAATACACCTGAACAAGCTAATAAGCTAGGTGAGTTTTTTTTTTTTAGGGTTGGGGTTGAAATCTGCAGGACTGCGGCTCTCTTGATCTTTATCGCTTTATCCTGTACACAGGGTCGCGGGGAGCCTGGAGCCTATCCCAGGAGACTTGGGGCAGGCACTAGGACAGGGTGCCAATGCCTTTCAGCATTTCAGGGCACACACGTACACACTCATTCACACACTACAGGCAATTTGGGAATGCCAATTAACCTAACCTGCATGTCTTTGAACTTTGGGAGGAAACCGTAGGGCACGGAGGAAACCCACCAAGCACGAGGAGAACATGCAAACTACATGCACACGGGAACCCAACTCTAGACCATGAAGGTGCAAGGCCACAGTGCTTTCAAATTGATGAAGACCTTACAGAAAGACGGTGGTGACAGAAAAGAGACAGAACACACTGTTCATCACTGTTATGGTGGCAAAGGGGGGGATCTAGTCAATTGATCATAATGTAATAACTGTTGCAGAGCTTTTTTTTTTTTTTTTATGATGCCAAGTAAAGTATGATGTAGGCCATGTTTAAGTAGTCTTCATGTGGTTCTGGAGCTGAGAGACATACCTGCTCCTTCCGCTTCTGCCAGCGGCCACACGGGCTCTCCTCCAGGATCTCACTCTCATCCTCACTCTCCTCTTCTTTTCCTCCAGACTCCGAGATCCTCTCCGGGACCGACATGGTCATCTTACGCGTTGAGTCTCGCCCGCCTCCTCCTCCTCCTCCTCCTTCTCGTCTCCTGCTTCTTCTTCCTCCTCCTCCTCCTCCTCCTGGCTCTGTCTCCAGCCCGAACTACGCACACGCGATTTGTGTCCAAACTGTCCTCCTGCTCGCCTACTGAGCTACACTCCACTGTTGATCAGCATGACCAAATGCAATGTGCAAAATGAGCCGCGAAGACGAACAACCTCTGCCCGAAGCCGAGCGTGCATGCAGAACGCAGCTGGACGCGCCAACGATCTCAGCTATGGTGTGTGTGTGTGTGGAGGCAAGCGCAGATATTCCCTCGTTCCTCTCATCATCATCATCATGGACGTGTGAGACGTGTGTGTGACAGAGAGAGCTGCTGGATGGCAGATACTCTCCCTCCCCCGCCAAAACACACACACACTCCCACTTTAAAAAGGCTACAAGCAGTGTTTTGTCCCGTCAGCTCTTCAGTCCGTGTGCGCGTACGAGTGCGTTCAGAATTTCCTCTTTTTAAAACAGCTACCGTAAATCTCCCACAAGCGGCGCACCACGCGTTAGAGTGCGCGCGCGGCTGTGTGTCCCTCTTATCCCAATAGAACGAGATGTGCACTACGTTCTAGTGATGGGAAGTTTGAATCCTTTTAGTGACTCGAAAACGAACGAATCTTCTTTTCGAACGAGTCATTTAGTTCATTTCGTTCTTTTGATCAGTAATCAAATAAAATGTTACATTTTCAACAAACAGACCCCCCAACACGTCTACAGACACATCTATAGTTCGAGTAATTAAAAGGTTACAATGCAGCTAAGGAGATATTACGATAAACAGAATGAGCAGCTCGCCACTTATACCGTATCTTCTAGTTTGAGTCGTTCGTTCTTTTGAATCTATTGCACTGCATATCGTCTATGGGAGTCACGTAATAAAAGAACGCGCGACTATGACTTGAAGACTCATTGAGAAGAACCGCTCAGTTCTGCTTCCTGTGTACAGCACATCATAGCGTCTATGGGAGTCACGTAATAAAAGAACGAACGACTCAGACTAGAAGACTCGTTGCGAACCGTTCAGTTCTGTTTCCTGTGTACTGCACTACATAGCGTCTATGGGAGTCACGTGACAAAAGACTCACCGGTAACGACTCATTTATGTTTCCTGTACATAACCTACGGAGGTTTTGCGATGCTTTGCGCATGCGCACCCAGTAGAAAATTTTATTTATTTATTTATTTATTTTTTTGTAGGTGACACAGCGGCATAGTGGTTAGCGCTGTCGCCTTGGACCTCCAGGGTCCGAATTCGATACTCGCCTCGGACTGTGTGGATGCCATGGTGCATAGGGTTTCCTCCGCATACTGCGGTTTCCTCCCACAGTCCAAAGACATGCAGATTAGGCTACCTGACGTTCCAGACTTCCGGACTATGGTTCGGAAGGTCCCAGGGTCAAACCCCACAACCGCCAAGTTCCCACCGTTAGGACCTAAACCCCCAACTGCTTAGATGTATAGTGAGATAAGAATCACTTTGGTAAATGTAAATGCAATTGGCGTTCCCAAATTGCCTGTAGTGTTGAGCGAGTTTTCTATCTTTGCTGCTACTTCAACAAGAAACATTTACTGTTTTTCATCTATCATCTCACGTGCATGTGCACTTTATGTTGTCTTTTTGTCTTTTGTATAGTTCTTAGATACGTTTGTTAATTTATGGTGTTAATTTGCAATGTCTCAGCTAGTCAGCTAATTACTGTAGGTCTCTTAGTTAGATTGTTAGTTTAGTTAATTGATGTTGTTAATTTAAGCACCTTGGTCCTGGAGGAATGTCGTTTCGTATCTTTGTGTGCTGAATTGTATATGCCTTGGTTGGATTTGCACCCCATCCAGGGTGTACCCCGCCTCGTGCCCTATGTCTGAGTGAGAGTGAGTTAATGTTTGTTTGTAGGTATAGACAATACTATTACATTTACATTTGCAGAGACATATTTAGCCTGTTTCCAGTACAAGTTAGAAAGTTATTACCTCATCTTTTAATTTTCTTTTTGCATAAGAACACAATAAACATCATCTCATCATGTACAGTATTAGGCAAATACAATATTAGATGGACAACATATAACCTTTTGTCACTGTGCAAGTATATATTTAACAAAAAAATCAACTAAAAAGAATGAAAAATGCAAGCAC
Organism: Clarias fuscus; assembly: GCA_030347435.1. Classification (NCBI taxonomy): domain Eukaryota; kingdom Metazoa; phylum Chordata; class Actinopteri; order Siluriformes; family Clariidae; genus Clarias; species Clarias fuscus. The sequence continues at coordinate 10,575,008 of CM059205.1, read as the reverse complement.
CCCTTAACTGATTATCAGCAGATGTGCAGATCTCTGTAAAAAAAAAAAAAAGTTTGGGTGGATTGATGTCTGTAGCATTCAGGTGTGTGTTAACACAAGGCCAAGAGGTTAAGACATAAGCAATGCTCTTAGAGAAGCTGCATGCAAATCCTGAAAGGATTATAAAACCATTTCTCAAACATGTTTACCACATTAGGAGCCGAGTTTTTTTTTTTTCTTTTTTCTTTTTTTGTGAGCTGTATACAATATATTCCAGCATAAACACCTCAAACCCCAACTGTCAAGCACGGCGGTGAAGGAGTGATTATTTGGGCTTGTTTTTGCCACCACAGGACCTGGGCACTTTGCAGCCTCTGAGCCTATGAACTTCTCTGTATACCAGAGTATTCTAGAGACAAATGTGAGGCCATTTGTCGGACAGTTAAAGCATGATTTGATTTGTCTGAAATTGTGTCGTGCAACAGGACAGTGATACATAGCACTTCCCATAAACCTGAAAAATAAAAGAATGAAGGTTGTGAAATGGCCTACTCAAAGACCAGACCTTAATCCAACTGAAATGCTGTGGCAGGACCTTAACAGTGCTGTACATACAATAAGTGAATGCTCAAAACATTAATGAACTGAAGCAATGTTGTAAAGAAGAATGAGCCACAATTCCTCCACAATGATATAAAAGACTGGTAAAGTCGAAAAGGCAATGATTACTTCAGGTTATTGATGCTAAATGTGGATCTACAAGCTGTGGGGAAAATTAATATTGGCCACATATTTTTTTCATTTGGGTTCCTTTTTGGTAAATAAATAAAGGCATGGTAAAAAAATATATATATAGTTATAAAAAAAAAAAGTTATATTTTGTTCTTCATTTGAGGTTGTATTTGCCTAATACTGAGACCCGATATGATCAGATGATTTTTAGTATGTTTTAGATACAAAAATAGAATTAAAAGAGGGGGGTACTAAATTTTGACCATGCCAATATATTACACCCGAGCTGTAAATCATATGTTTGATTCTCAGTCAAGATTTTATGTAATACAATGCTATGCTGTTTTGTTAATTTGAAAATGAAGAAAGAGTTCATTAAACATTATGAGTCATAGTTAGGTAATGAGCCACTCATAATATTGCAAGCTTTTTTTAAACAATAATAATCAGTTTGGGAGCCAAATGAGTCGCCTCTAATTCCTTGAGCTGAGTCGAATGATCTGAACTCACTGAACCCCAGTATTGCTACTTAGCTCAGCATTATGCTCATACCTCCTTCAGTTCCTTATGTGCAATAATTCTAATTGTGCGCTTGCATACCTTCACTTATTAATTAGTTGTTAAAGGAGATGGATCAGTTAAAAACAGGAGAACAAACCCTAGCTTTATGAGTATCATTAGCATCTGTCTTACAAGTTCATAACTCAATATCATGTTAGAAATTTACATTGAGAATTCTTTCATACAACTAGTATATAAAATATTTTTTGTCATACTGGGTAAACATTATATGATTAAGCATCAGCATTTTGACAGAAAACACCAATGCACACCAATGTTCTTATTGCAATATTCAACTCTCAGCATGCTTTTGCAAAATCAATCAATCAAGCAAACAAACAAACAAATAAAAAAAATTCAAGATTAAAATAACAATATTCAAATAACAAACTGAAGATTGAATAAAAAATATTTGATAATGAATAATAATTTATAACGAATGTGTTATATATTTATTTACTCATCTGCCCTATTCTTAGTTATTAAAATATTAGCCATATAAATTCATGTAACATTTTGATGTTTGCTGCATTAGAGCTAAGCAATACGGACAATTCTAAAGAAGAAGAGGAAGAAACTAGAAATGTTGTTTTTTCCTCAAAAGTGCAGGCAGAAGAGAAGTAACGCATCAGTGCTCAAAATACCGAAATGTTGAAACTGTACATACTGTATTTCTGTTTTAAGGCCACATCCACTTAAGATAGCATATTAGAAATTACATTTTAGTTTTCTTTATTTTCTTTTAGGTTACACAATGTAATTTTCGTATGTATTAATTAATTATGCTAAAGCAGTTATACATAAGTTGAATATAATGAATGAAAGAGACAGTCAGAGTGAAACTCAGCTCATTATTTCCTGTTTAAAAGCAGTGTCAGCTTTACTGAAAACTTGAATTAGGGATAAAGTGTTCATACTTCAGACAGAAAATATCACCATATTAAAACTTAAGATTTAACATAATTTATTTAGTAAATGTAAACTAGGTGGCACGCTGACATACTGGTTAGCACTGTGGCCTTGACCATCCAAGGTTGAGTTCCACCTTTGAGTTTCCTCCAGGTTCTTCGGTTTCATCCGATAGATTAGGCAAATCAGTGTTTCCCTGTATTTGTAATTTCCCATAGTGCGTGAGTGTGTGTGTGTACATGCTTGTGCCCTGCAAAGGACTGGCACCCTGTCCACACACAGACCCAAGGTGGAAATCGAACCCTCAATCCTGGATTTGAAAGGCTAACCACTACGCCACCTAAGTCATATGCTGGCAATATTTAACTTAAAATGTAGTCAATTACATAATTATATTGTTTGTATTGATTTATTTGTATTATCTTATACATCTTGAATATTGGATAAAGTATAAAGTGCTATTTATCATCCTAAAAACAACAAAAAGAAATGTGCATGACTCACAGCAATGGCAAGAAACCAGAAGTATTGCTAAGGATTTTGGCAATAGATATTCAGGCAAAAGATTTGTACAATTTTATATGAACAAGTGTGGCGCAACTGCTGACCTATTTGAACTCTGCTTTGATTAAAAAGTGTTTGATCCGTTTCAAAATCTTTAGCACCCTCTACTGACCAAAATAGGTCCCTACAAGGATAATAGCGTAACAGAATGTGTTTAGTACGGTTTTGGTGCTTTAAAGTGTTTATTATTATTATTATTATTATTAGTAGTAGTAGTAGTAGTAGTAGTAGTACATCCATAATACATACAAATTTATTGTTTTTTTTTTCGTTTTAGCTTTGCTATACTGTAACTGTTAATAGAAGTATTAAGAACTTTTCTTCCACATATTAAAAAGTCAAGGCATAGCATAGGTTACCAGAATTACTTCTCGTACTACCTAAATACTTAAATAAATATTTATTATATGCTGGGATGCGGTTTGGATCTCACACAAATCATCTAAAAGACTTAAATATGATCTAAATTTAAGACCCAGTCTGAACAGACCCGCCCCTCATTCCTGCTCGCTCATTGGCTCACTGTCAAAGCCTTTTTAAAACAGAAGCCACGCCCCTTTCACTATACCGAGCACAGGATAAAAAAAAAAAACACCTCACGTGTGAAAAACTTATAAAGGTTTCTCTCATTTAGTTCCACATTGCACTGCTGTAGGCTATATATTATATTATATTAGTGTCCAGATCTGCTATAAAACCTCCATTTAATGGTCCATAAAGAAAAAAAAATTAACTAGAAAACTCTAAAAGTAGTCTTATCTTCATTAGGTCCTATGGGTGGAAAGTAAATGAAATAATATTAATAATAAACCCTCCACATCTCCAATAAATGATTAAAAAAAATTATACACATTAAATTTTTTTATATATTTTTATTAGTTTTAATAGTTTATGCTTAAAGGGTTTGTAAGGGATTTTCCCCGGGTCAGCAGGTATTGTAAAATGTTTGAGAACCTGTGGCCTAGGAGGTCTGACAGTGCGGCACAGTTGCTTTTTGGTTAGAACTGTGGCTTTACACCTGCAGGGTCCGGGTTCAATTCTCGCCTCAGGTCTGTGTGCGTGAAGTTTGCATGTTCTCCTAGTGCTTGGTGGGTTTCCTCCAACAATCCAAAGATATGTAGATTACGTTAGTGTGTGTATGTATGTGTTCTGCAATCTGCCAGGGTGTCCTGCGCCTCGTGCCCAAAGTCTCCTGTCATAGGCTCCAGACCTCAGGCCCTCGTGTCTCCCTGTACAGGATAAACGATATAGGAGATAAATGACTAAATACGTATGTGTAGAAATTCTTCTATGCATTGAACTGTTCTCCTTGTGTCTTTTAATTAGTGGCTTCTTAGGTAGGCTTTAGAGTACACTGTTGATGTGGTGCCTCTAAATTCAGATTAATCCATTTGGTTAGAAATATGATATGATAATCCCTGCTGAGGCAGCACAGTGGCTTAGTGGTTAGCACTGTCGCCTTGCACCACCAGGGGCCGGGTTTGATTCCCTTTTCGCGGTCTGTGTGCATGGATTTTACATGTTCTCCACCAGCTTGGTGGGTTTCCTCCTAGTACTCCGGTTTCCTCCCACAGTCCAAAGACATGCAGATTAAGCTAATTGGCGTTAACAAAATTGTCCGTAGTGTGTGAGTGTGTGTATGTCATGGATTGGCACCCTGTCCAGGGTGTACCCTGCATCGTGCCCTAAGTCTCCTGGGATAGGGTCCAAATCCCATGTGATCCTGTATATAGGATAATGCGGTACAGACGATGATTTAGTGAGAGTGATTAATCCCTGCTTGCGATAACAAGTTTAATCCCCGCACCACAGATCCAGAGGGAGTAAAGAAGCACTGGAAAGGTGACATATTTAGACATTCTTGAAAACAAGACTGGTGTTATAGTTAGTCTTTTGCGCCAGGGCAATAAATGACACACACTATAGGAGATGTGTTGAGATTTGCCTACAGTGGCACCACCCATGCCTCCTCTATGCTGCTGTAACTCAGCGCCACCGGCTACTACGGCATCTTGCGAGGCTCAGAAAGCATCCGCGCTCGCGTTGTTCAAATCAGCGTTCCCTTCCTTCAATGACGATGGGTGACATGATATCCGAGGAACTGGAAGATTTAATGCATTTCTCCGTCCACGATTTGCCAGCTCGTGGTTATTCGATTATGGAGGAGATCCGAAGACAGGGGAAACTCTGCGATGTGACGCTTAAGGTGTGTTTTTCCCCCCTCTCCCCCTGATCCGTTGAGCTACTTTACTCTGTTGCTAAGTTCTCAGTTTATGCTAAGCTAACAGGTACAGCTGGTCGGCATGGGAACGCCTGAAAGCACAGAGACAAGCTGTGAGAGAGAAATATGTAGGTTACTGAGCAATAAATAAAAATAACGCTATGTTATATAAAAAGGGTGTTTTCAGGTGGTTTGGGGTCAACGGTTCATCCTGTTAGCTTAGCTTTGGGCAGTGCTGAAGTGCTAACACCCAGAGAGCTAACAGCGGGGAAGCTTAACGCTCAGGTCTGTTTATCTTTCTGGAGTAGATATTTTAGTATAAAACGTCAAATTCTGACAAGGAATATAAAAGTATAACAGGAAATCAGATTATTCATAAAAATTCTAACGTTGCAGGTCGTGTATTTGATAACTACAACGCGTTTTGTGTTTTTTTATGTCTTAAATCACGCTTTAAGACTTCCAAGTGAACAGGACTTAACAACAAGAAGCCTAACATTTCAGTAGCAGAAGGTGATAAATACTGTGGTTAGGAAACTCCCAGTTTCTGAGATACTGTACTAATCTAAGTCGTTAAAAAAAAACACCTGTACTTCACAGCGGTGCCCAATCCTGCGTTCTGATTGGTCAGAAAGTGTTGATTGGGTTTTCTACAGTAGTGTTTGTTTAGCATTAGTGAATGACTGACTCTGACTGGCAGTTTCCATCATAGGTGAGGCTTTCAGTTTTCTTTGTAACAGGAAAAGCTGCTGTTTTTTGTTGTTGTATTTTTTGACGGTTTTGTTGACTGCAAAAGAGACTGTGTGAGAGAGGGGGGAAACAGAGGAGGCCAGAGAACAAGTGTTTACAGACGATTAAAAGTTAGTGGTAAATAAAAGTAGATAGATCGAATCAGATATGGAACCAATCGTACCTGAGAAGTTGATGCGACGTCGTGAGTGCCATTGATCCTTTATGAAATCCTCTCTGATCTACACAGCCATAGCTGATAAGTGCGAGAGGGTTGCTCTAGACATTTTTCTTCCAACATATCAATAATATTAGGCATAAGGCAAAGACATTTAATGGCTGCTTGCAAACCAGCTAGGTGCATACTGCCTTCTGTATTGTAGGGTAAAAATACACAAGTGTATCTGAGTGTGGAGAAAAATAATAGTAATGTGAATGGTGGCCAGTGAGGGAGAGCAATCGTTCCTGGGCACAGTGCAACTCACTCGTGCCTAGTGTGAAAGCACCCTAAATACACCTTTTGGAAAAGCCGACGTTTCTGAAAAAGTTAAGCTTGAATGGCTCTGCAAGTCAATCCCATATACGCCCACGTTAAAATGTCCAACTTTACGGTTAACAGAGAGAAACATTTGCAGTCTGTGACAGTTTGGTCTCCATAGTTATATTTTCTTTTCATGTACTTTGGGGGGGGGGGGGGGGGGGGGGGGGGGGGGAATTCATTTATCAGTCAAAATTATAGGAAGACACAAAATTCTATATAAATAGGGGCGTGACTGGTTTGAGTGACAGCTGCAATGTTCGTGTCAGAATTTAATGTGGTCCTATGCATCACTTTAGCTAACCAGTTTAGATAACTGTAGTCATTGTAGTTTATTGTACCACAGGAAATGTCGGAGCTGTCACGGGATGACGTGTAGGGTAAGAATGATGGAACTCAACACTCAATGGGCTGCAACACACAACCCCGTTGTGTTTTATTCTTTTATCTAGTAAATCTATGGCAGCATGGGAAAGCCCCTACAGAATTTAATGATCTTAGAAATTGCACAATGGCAAATTTAGACATTTTCTCCTGTATAAAGTTCTAAAAGATCCATGCTATCTGACGGATGTTTCTGTTTTCCGGTTGTCTCAACCAGAAGTAAAGTACTAGCATATTAAAATTCTTTTGTATTAAGAGATGAAAACATGGAAGTGAAAATTAACATAAAATTTTTTTTATGAGGTTGTGTAAATGTAAGTGAAACTTGCGCGACTCTGGTCCGTACAGAGCATGTAAGCCCACTTCTCTTTTTTTGATGATAATGGTGATAATTTTTCACAACATTTCATGACGCTTTTTACAGACGATACCAGATTTTGCTACGGCTTGAAAACCTTCTTTAGATATAAGGAGCAAGGATTTAGATATGATTTTACCGCTTTATTTGTACACTAATTTACAGGCAGGTAGCCAAAACCAGATTAGAAATTGCCCTAAATTAAAACATTTCAATATGGTTTTAATAAAATATATTGCAATGTTTTAAATTATATACTCGTTTTTTTTTTGTTTTTTTTTTGGCACCAATACTGGGAATTTCCTGGCTTGTGTACGTCACGAGAGCAAAGTGACTGAAGTCTTGACCTTGCAGAAAACATCAGCATTATCTTTTTAGTAGGGCTGCATGATTTGACTAAAAAAAAACTAATCACATTGCAATTATTTTGACACGTATTGTGATTTAAACTCTGATATGTAACGGTAAAATGTACCATTTTGTATTCAAAATAATTGGACAAATGATCGTGTATTATTCATATTTATAACTACAAAATTATATTAAAAAGATGAAATGAAATTATTGACAAACTCAACAAGGCCATGTGCATATTACTTGCAGCCTTTTGCAATTAAATAATAGCACAGGTCCTTATTGTGATTTTGATTTTTATGCAATTAATTGTGCAGCGTTAGTATTAGTGATTGTCAAAAATCTCCAAAGTTGGAGTGAAGGTGAGGACGCACATTATTCAGATCACACCTTGACTTCATTACCTTCTAAAGAGAAATAATGTATCTTCTTATTTTAGAAATCTACTGATTAATTTATTTTTCCTTTCCTTTTTAATATTTGTTTATGGCTTGCTCGCCCATGCTTTACTAGTCTGTGATTTGTTTATCCTATCCTCAGATTATTTGGTTATGAAAATAACGAACCTTCTAATGAACCAAGTTCATATCTCTACTCTGTTGTTCATGACTCTCAGGACGATATGTCTGACATTGATATGTCCTCAAGAAAGTCTGCTTTATGATTAAGATCGGATTAAAACTACCCTCGACTAATTTTCTCAGCCGTGTCTGTCCTACTGTATCCAAATCCTCTTTTACACGCTGTGTGCTGATTTAATCTCGTCAGATTGCCTCTCTCACCTGACCGCTCCCATGACCTTGTCGTTCCCTCACACCTGTGCACTGGAGAGAGAGCATTATGTAAATCACCCGTATCTGTGGCTTTTCTCTCAAGTGTGTCCGTTAAAGCCTGTGTGTACTGTATGTGTGTGAAAGTGTTTGAGTAAGTGTTAAATATGAGGATTTAAGTAAGAGCTAGTGGTCTAGAACTGTCCCAGTATTTAGTCAGTATTTGGTGTAAGCATTTTAGGTGCTTCATGTGCTGTTTAAAAAGGAAATGAGCTGGTAGGTATAACTAAGTGACATGGAGTATACCGACTCATTTACCGACTCGGTAGTGTTTAGAAAATGTTTTGACACAAATCACGCAAAAGTCACAAAATATGAAAAATGTAAGACAAAATATGTAAGATATAAATCTGGGGAGTGTTTACAGACATTATCCAAGTAATAGCGAAAGTATAAAGGAATGTCAGACATTCAAATCAGATTAAAATCCTGTCACTCAAGCCAGACTACGGAGTTCCAAGACCCATTTTAGCCATGTTTTACAAAAGTAAATGCACCCATCGGTAAAACCCTCCCACTAGATTTCATCCTTGCTAACATATGGTGCTTAATTATTTTATTATTTTTAAAATCTATTTTTAATGGGGTACCAATTTCACCTTTTTCAGTAAGTGATCCTTTATCATTCACCTGAGGGTGAGTTAGAAGTACATGTTTAAATGCAATGAGCTGATTTTTCTCAGAATACAATCCAGATATAAGATGTATGACATGACCCAGGGTAAACGGACACACTATGGTGTGTCTAATTAAAACTCCTTTTTTGTAGTGTCGCAGTCTATATATATTTGTCTCAAAAAGAGACAAAGTAGCAGGTGTACACATCTTTATTTGATCGATATAAGACACGAAAGGTTGTACTGTATATGTATAAATTTTATGAAGTTGTGGCCAATGGGTTCTGGAATTATTGTCTTAAAGGTGATTGTCTTTTAAATTTAGCGAGCCCAAGTATACGCTGCACTTGATGAATGTGTGTCATGTTGTAATAAGCAGAATGTGTGTGTGTGTGTGTTTTAGGTGGGAGAGCATAAGTTTAGTGCTCACAGGATTGTCCTGGCAGCTTCCATTCCCTACTTCCACGCCATGTTCACCAACGACATGGTCGAGTGCAAACAGGATGAGATCGTCATGCAAGGCATGGATCCCAGGTAGCTGTTGTAAGACTGAAGTAAACTTTTTTGCAAATCTTTTTTGTCTTTTATTTGCTTATGGAAACCTTCAAAAACACTATAACGCTGAACAGGAAAAGCAGTATAACATATAGCTGACACTACAGTGATGTCTTCTTTCTCTCTCTCTCTCTCTCTCTCTCTCCCCAAAGTGCCCTTGAAGCGCTGATTAATTTTGCATATAACGGACACATAGCCATTGACCAACAGAACGTCCAAGCGCTTCTGATCGGTGCCAGTTTCCTGCAGCTGCAGAATGTTAAAGATGCCTGCTGCGCTTTTCTTCAAGAGAGGTACAGCGCAATGTCCATGCTCAAAAACGCAACCCTTGTATCAAAGTCATCAATGTTCATCAAATAGACAAACCAAAAATCTGTTGTCTGTGACAACAGGTTGCACCCGAAGAACTGTCTGGGCGTGCGGCAGTTCGCCGAGACCATGATGTGCACGACGCTGTATGACTCCGCCAACAGCTTCGTGTATCAGCACTTTGTGGAGGTTTCTGTTTCTGAGGAGTTTTTGAGTCTGCGGCCCGACGAGGTGCTCGAGCTGGTGGGATGTGATGAGCTCAACGTCAAGGCTGAGGAGCAGGTCTGTCTGTGTAGCAGAGTTCACCATGGGGCATACAGGACAGGGCTAAATTGCCTTTACTGGCCACTTCACTGAAATAACGATCCTATTGTTGCGACAGACAGATTTATTGATCCCTGAGGGAATTGTTGCAGCAACGCACAACAGATCAAAGGCAAAATGTTTAGACATGACTACAAAGTACACCATAACTGAGTAGTCCAAGTGACCATAAAGATACTTCACCAATCTGATCTACTTTTGTTGTGCATTCACTACACACACCCCAAGTGTTAATACAGAAGCGAGATTCATCATCTCCTGACCAATCAGATACATGCATTCCAATAGTGCCTGTCTGTTGAATATTCCCACTCAGCTTGTGTTTGTTCCATATATTCGCCTCCATGTTGACATTTTCAAATAACTTTTGCATATTGTTATCAATCTGCATGAAATGACTAAAATGGCTCTCACCATATCTCCTCTTGCTCGGTTGTAGGTGTTCGAGGCTGTCCTTGCATGGGTGAGGCATCAGAGAGAGGAACGCGTCTCCTGCCTCCCTGAGCTGCTTTCCAAGACCCGACTGCCCCTGTGCCGACCCCAGTTCCTGGCCGATCGGGTCCAGCAGGACGAGCTAGTGCGCTGCTGCCATAAATGCAGGTCTGCTGCCGTGAATGCGTTACAGGTCCTATAGTTTTATACAACGGTAATAAAGTTAACACAGGTCACAGAGGTTCTCTAAAGTCTGTGTGTTACTGTTTCTGCTAGCTTAAATATCCATCAGATAAACCTTTACTTCACGTCTTCCAAAATGCACCATTTCTTTAAAGCAGCAACTGCTGAGCAATGAGCCAGGGTATCTTCTTGTATGAGGTCACAATAGGGGAAAAAAATCTATTTGGCTTGTTTGAGCTCAGGCCAAAACAAAAATAACCAAAGGACAAAAAGCATGAAATGTTTTTTTTTTTTTTTTTTTTTTTTTTTTTCTTCACATTTTTGTTTGTTTTTAACTCTGTTATTTGTAGTGCAGTTTTTTTTTTCTGTGGTTCATGGAAATTTGTGCACAACACCACCTGGTAATTTGGAAGTGCAAGCAGTTCCAGAAAGTGTTATATATTGTTAAAGCGTGCTGATCTTAATAATGTGGAAAATTGTGTGATTAGAAATGGTGAAAACAACAAGTTACTTGAATAAACAAGGAAGTTTCTGTGTCTGTAAAACTGAATACCATTTAGCGTGTTTGAATAGCACACTATCTCTGGAAAACTATTGAGTCAGTTATGATTATAAGACCCATCTACATAACTGGAGGTAACAGAAACACAATACGCGCACACAGAATTTTCCTTTGTCGATCTTTTGAGAGTGAACTTGTATGTGATGAAACATTTGGTTAGACATTTACAAATGTATCTATTTAAACAGTTATTTAAACAATTATATATCATGGTTGTTTCAATGTAGATGTATCTAGTGCTGCCCAGATCTAGTGGTGGGCCGAATCTGGAATAACCTGCCGGGCAGATATTGCATGTAGTTTAAATTTGTTTTTGCATCTTTTTAAACAGAGATCTGGTAGATGAGGCAAAGGATTATCATCTTATGCCAGAGCGACGTCCACACCTGCCTGCCTATAAGACGAGACAAAGATGCTGCACGTCCATCGCTGGGTTAATCTATGCAGTCGGAGGCCTCAACAGTGCAGGTGCTTTTTGGCTTCTTTTTGGCCCCAATACCCCCCCAACCCCCCCAAGCCAAGTCGAAATAAGGAGAGGCGTTCAAGTCAAAGTGGTACGTTTGATTATGCAGAATAACAGAACACAGTCATGAGAGTAAAAACTCCCATTATTTCTCTACATAATCTCCTGTCACACTAATGCACTTATCGCAGCATTTCACAAGTGCTTGGATAATATCAGGGTAGAACGTTCTCATTCACAAGAAAGTTCATCACGAGTGCCAGTTTGACTTGAACGCTCCTCATACATTTAAACAGAGATGAATATCTGTATATAATAATGAGAGCCTAAAATGAATTGCGGAAAACGTTCAATTAAATTTTTAATCATTTGTTCAGAGTTCCTGTAATTCATTGTATTGTGTCCAGGTGACTCATTAAACGTCGTGGAAGTATTTGATCCAATCGGTAACTGTTGGGAACGCTGTCAACCAATGAGCACGGCCCGGAGTCGAGTGGGTGTGGCTGTGGTCAACGGGCTGCTGTACGCTATCGGGGGCTACGATGGCCAGTCTCGGCTCAGCACAGTCGAAGTCTACAACCCAGAAACGGACACGTGGAGTAAAGTCGCCAGCATGAACAGTCAGCGCAGGTGAGGACAGCGGAGTAGTTATGTTTCAGATTTGGATTACATTTTTAATATATATATATGTTATTATATAATGAATTATACAGATACTTTCAAGGTACTGCTTAAAGCCTTCTTAAGCAAATGCTGTCAGAGACATTTAGGACAAAAAAAAAAGGAAAGAAAAAAAGGTGATATGACTTCATGGACTCTTCTAGCAGAGCAAGTTCATAATTTATGGTCATCAGTGTGATGCATTTTTATTTATTTTAATTTGTAAATTTCTATTATTTCAATAGTATTAAGAGCACTGATAGTCTGAAGCAGTTATTTAACATGTGCAGAAGGAGTCTCGAGTGTCTGAGGTGAAGCTGTTTAGGAAACGTTTTTAGTACTGGGGTTTGTGTTTTATGTGATAAGCTCCACGCTTCTTCTACTATTTAATTAAAAAGCAAGTTTATATTTGTTGCTGTTATTAAGTGATTAAACGATATTAAGTGATTAAATGTTAACAGGAATTAACTTGCTTTCTGGGACTATTCACAGCATTAAGCATTATATAAATTTGGAGGGGAGGGGATCAATGATGTCATCTTCGGGAAAAATGTTATCCTGGTCATGATGGGGATCAGGTGCAATTAATTACTGATATGATATTTTCTCTGTGAAATAGTCTTTGACAGTACAAGCTGTTCTTTCCTCTGACTGTTTACAGTGCAATGGGAACAGTGGTGGTCGATGGACACATTTACGTCTGCGGTGGCTACGACGGCAAGTCCTCTCTCAATACAGTAGAGTGTTATTCTCCTGAAACTGACCGGTGAGTCTGTTTTTTTTCTGCTACTTTAATAGTCATAATAAATGATCACAGCACTGAAATGAAACGAGACGTTGTGTATGTTCTCTTTCGCCAGATGGACAATAATAACAGAGATGAGCGCGAGTCGCAGTGCTGCCGGAGTGACGATATTTGAGGGGAGGATTTACGTTTCAGGTGGCCATGATGGCCTGCAGATTTTCAACACGGTTAGTAAGAGACCTCCACATGATTCATGAATAATTTGTCCCTTCCGGGCTGGTCTCAAAGTGAGTAGAGTGGGGTCAAAATGTCAACATGTCCTACTGTCACGTTTATGCTGCAATTTTTTAAATTTGAAAATACCAAAGAATCTGTCTCATGACAAGGAAAAGTACAATGTACAATTATCTTCCAGCTCTGAAAATCCTCCTAGCCCAAGTTATTGACATAAACACAAGTTACGTCTTAACAACACAATGCCGCAAAGTTTTCAGTAAACATGTTTCCCATTGCATCATTTTCTCCTTTATGAAAAAACTTGGTTTAATTTTTAGTGCAGCTTTTCTGTAGTGTATAGTTTAGATCTTGTAATGTAATTGATTGCCTCAAATGCAATATTAGTATTGTATGCAGAAAAGTAATTACAACTTCTCATTCCATACTACAACTACAACCTGGAAAACCATCAAAAAATGCATGTTCAACTATGAATTTCCAATTTATGAACTGCCAGTTGAAGTCAAATCAGCGTGACTGTGAACAGTGTAAAGTCCATCTTCCCTACATATATGAGTTTATAGCAGTTGCGTTTTTAGATTAGTTCATATACAGACACAGTGCTTGGTTACAGCAGTGAAAACACTGACCATACTAATCGCTGTTTTGCCAAGGACATCAACATTAGGCTTCTCACAGTAGTTAGGCAACTAGCTTTTTGCTAAGCTGCACCTTAATGATCCATTTGTTGTTGCTGTACTACTTTTGTACTGATCCGGTAGTCACTCAGGTCTGTGTCTGTAAAAGTGCAGTTCCGGTTCAGTACAGTTCAATGATTTTTGCAGCATTATTAGTGCTAATGACAAATGTTGAAAGACTGAAATGTTGAAATTGTTGAAAGACATACATATTGACGTGGAGCCAGTCGTGTCAAGTTTTAATATAAACAATATCAGTTATTGATGGGGACCTATAAGCACACATCCAAGGTTTTCAAGCCTTAGACTTACTTAAACTTACACATGTGCCAAAACAGTGCAAAGTGACAAAGCTGTAGTGATCCAGAAATGCAGTGTGTTCTGGATGTTCCAATAAACAAATAGACAAGGTAAGCAATGGATTACTGCATAATCGCTCAAAAGTTTGGGATCACTTGAAAATTCCATTGTGAATTGCAGAATTTTTTATTTGTAAAACAAACATTTTTATCCATTTCACGAACAATTAAAGTTAGCCGGACTTCTGAACCCTATTGAGCTGTTGTGGGTGCAGATTGACCGTATGGTACAGAGGAAGATTCTATCAAGCCAATCTATTTGTGCGAGATGCTCCTGGAAGCATGGGGCGAAATCTCATCAGGTTGAAAAATTGACAGCCAGAATGCCTGCCACGCTGTACATGCTGAAAAGGTTGTTTTTTTTTTGTAGGCAAAGATTGAACACATTCATAATTTCTATCCAAATCATTATTTCTATCTCTGACAATGTCAGCATGTCTTGTTCTTTTGCTATATCTTCTATTTAGACTAATTTCGTGTCTCCTAAAAGTGATCCCAAACTTTTGAGCAGTAGAGTATATCTAATTGGCCTATTTATTTAATTATCTAGTCAATTATTTAACAATCTGTCCCTGATGTTCTTGCTATGTTCTTATGAATTCTAAACACTCTTACAAAAGTTGATCTTTTATGTTTTACGTGTATTTGGCCTATAAATGAAGCAGTTCATTCGACAAGTATATTTTCAGTGCTACAGCCTTTTTTTTCCCTTTTGTTTTAAACATTTAAACATTTCTATGATGTGAAAACCAAACTTAACTGAACAAAAATAAGGATGAACCAAATGTATGAATTTTACCTTAAGTTTTGTGATTCTGCTTGTTAGTAGTCTATTGAGGCCTTAAAGATTTTAACAAATATTCTTCCTGTCCACTAGGTGGAGTATTACAACCAGCACACGGCACAGTGGCACCCCCTCTCCCCCATGCTGAACAAGAGGTGCAGGCATGGTGCAACGGCTTTAGGCAGTCAGCTCTACGTGGTAGGTGGCTACGATGGCTCCGGTTTCCTGAGCGGCGCCGAGGTGTACAGCTCTGTAACCGAGCAGTGGAGCCATCTGGTGGCCATGAACACACGGCGCAGTCGAGTCTCTCTGGTAGCTAACTGCGGCCATCTCTACGCTGTCGGGGGCTACGATGGCCAATCCAACCTCAGCTCGGTGGAGATGTACGACCCAGAGACCAACCGCTGGACGTTTATGGCTCCTATGGTGTGCCACGAAGGCGGGGTCGGGGTCGGCTGTATACCCCTGCAACCAGCTTAGCCAAAAGATCCATGTTAGCAAACATTTATTTATTTTTTTTCTTTTTAACAAGAACTTTCATAATGCTCTTGTGCAACTTGATGTCCTAACGTACGCTCTGCATTGGAAGAGCTGTGCTGTTGTACGTGTCGTCACAGAAAACCTGCACACAGTGTACACACGGTGCAGCTTGGGTGTCTTTATTCAGATCACAGTTTAAAATGTAAAAAAAAGAAAAAAAAATCACATTTTATTTGGGGATTTCACAAGGTGTTGTTAAACAGTGCACAAACCGTGCAGTCAGGTTCTCCTGAGACAATGACAAGCTTGAACAAGAGAATATGAGCATGTTGAGGGGGGAAAAAGACAGAAAAAGGAGAGAAAGAAATGATGTCATGACTGTAAGACAGGCTGAATGGCACTTTTTGTATTAGGGCTCTTTAGTTAAGGGTGTGTACGGCTTTTGGGATAGAGACCACTCAGTTCCTGTTAGTATGTGTGTGCTTGGTTAGGGAAATGTGTGTAAGTGAAACATAAAAGGATCTCAAACTGGAAGCTTAGTTAAGACATGCAGGATGGTACAAGATAACCACTGACAAGCCGATGTATGCTCTTTGGGAGAGTATAGTGACATTATTTATAGGGTTAACAGGAGCGCTTTTTTTTTTTGTGTAATTTTATAGCATGTGTTGTAAATATTCTATTTGGGATATCATTGCTCGGAGTGTTGCGAAACAAGCAGCATCGGCGGACCAACCGAACCTCGAATAACTGTGCAAAACATCCACCAGACGTGCCATATTCCATACAGCCATCACACGGAGGATCACTATAGGAAGTTCTCCCACTTTTCCCCAAGAGCTTCAGGTTCTTACTCATGAGGCCTTGTTGTTTGAGACACTGTGGCACCTCCTGGTGGAGTGCGAACGGTTGTGCATGATAACAACGGCCTGTTTTACCTCCTAATTAGCTCTACATTCCTTCTCTTTTTGGATAAAAATCAGTGCAATTGATACCAAAAATAAGTGAAGTGATGGTGTGGAATTACTTAATGACCAGCATCGTCAGTGTCATGTCCATTATTCGTGCAGTGACATTGATCCCTGGTGGGGAAAGTAAAAATAATGGGTCTGGCCAACCAGACTCTGGTTGCATCTGTGGAAAATATGGGAAGTATGTTTTTTTTTTTTTTTTTTTTTTTTTCTTCAGCCACCTGCTTTATGTAATCATTAGCTCCTAATTTGGGATTATTGACTGTGAATTTAGAGTATTAGATGTCCATTTCTTCCTTTTTTCCTTTTTTGACCATTCCTCTACTGATCTTGATTGATGTTGAATTTACTATAACCTAGATGATGTATTGTAAGTTCAGCCACGGTGCAGTATTTTATACTACTTTACATTTTCTTTTTTTTCTGAACCACAATTTTTTTAGTTGCATTTTTGTGCATATTTTTTGACATTGCACATATTTCTGTAATCTGTCTTAACATTGAGAATCAAGTTTATAGATATATATATATATATAGTATAATATATAAGCAGAGGATCATATCATATGTTGCCTAGTGAATCTCTGGTCTTTTCGGTCTGTCTGATTAATCTTTAGCTACCTCTGTTTGAGATGGGAGAGCTTAAGCTTGTGTAGTGTGAGACAGAGACAGACGCTCTGCTTACACCGTTTCTGTTTCATCTGAAGGATCTTCAAACCAGTGACTGAAATCTCATCTGTGGGTCTTTTTCACATTTTGGACATCATTTTGTAAATGTCCTTAATAAATCATGTTTTTAAAAAAAAATGAAAACACATGCTTCAAGCTTTTGTTTTTATTGATTCATTCATGCCCAGACACAAATAGACTACTGACTACTTTATAAAAGGTGTTTGGAGCAGTTAATGCTGCAAAGTGTAAGGTTTTAAAGTTGCACTGTTTCTGGTAAGAACATTTGCTATATAACCTGGTTCTCTACCACTGTAGATAATGCCACAATGCACACATTCAGAGAGAATTCACATATGTGTCTTATACCGGTGAATGTATGCGTGTGTTGTACAGTTCAATACAATTCAATTAAATTTTATTTGTATAGCGCTTTTAACAATTGACATTGTCGCAAAGCAGCTTTACACAAAGGAATTGTATAAGTTTGTATGAGACGTGAACATGTATAATGATAATAAGACTGTCCCTGATGAGCAAGCCGAGGATGATGGCGACAGTGACAAGGGAAAACTCCCTGAGATGGTAATAGGAAAGAAACCCTGAGAGGAACCAGACTCAGCAGGGAACCCATCGTCATTTGGGTAAAACGGATAGCAGGGATTGATCAGCATCATACTTTGTGAGATTGGAAGTTCAGTTTAACAGGAGATGTGACCAAGTTAAAATTAAGTTCTGTTCATTATTGGAGGCTCAGGTAGACTGTAGGAAACTCCAGTCCTGAACTATTGAGCGATTGAAGTCACAAGTCCTCAGAGAACAGCTGTCTGCATCAGCCGAGGACAGGACAGTCTTCATGGAAAAGTGGAACCGTCCCCAGCCACCACATGCATCCCAGGCAGACCACACGGGGCATCCATGCGATGAGATCTCCAACCAGAAGCAGGACACCAGGACGAGTCAAACAGCTCCAGGGAGCAGAGGGGGTCTGGATCACTGGCAGCTCAGGAGCGACATGTATAGCTCGACAGAGAGACGGGTAGAGGGAAAGAAAGATGGGAGAAAAGGAGAGAGCAGAAGAGAAGGGGAGATGGCAGTTAGGTATGGTCACAGTCAAACAATGTATAAGGTGAATGTATCTTTAGTGCAGTGTGCAAGCAGGGACTCCAGCAGGACTAACTATGACAGCATAACTAAAAGGGAGAGCCAGAAGGAAAAACAGACATGAAGCGTCCCTGAGAGGTAAAGCAACCAATTACCTCACTGTCAACAAACATGAGTGATCAATGAGAGTTGGGAAGACAGCATCGAAACATTAATTGGAAGACTATTCCATAACTTTGGGGCTTTGTAAGCAAACGCTCTGCCCCCTGCTGTAGTTTTCATAATACGTGGTACTGACAAGCAGCCTGCATCCTTTGATCGAAGTAGGCGTGGTGGATCGTAAGACACTAGCAGTTCACTCAGATACTGCGGCGCGAGACCATTTAATGCTTTATACGTCAATAGTAGTACAGTGGAACCTTGGATTACGAACATAATTCGTTCGGGAAGTGGGCTCGTGATCCAAAACACTCGTACACCAAAGCATCATTTCCCATAAGAAATAATGAAAACTCAAATTATTCGTTCCACAGCCCCAAAAATAAATACATAAAATAATTAATACAATCTATAAAATGAAAATAAAACAAATTAATCTGCACTTTACCTTTAAAAAAAGTACAAATAAATCCTGACAGATAAGTGTTTCCGTTGGTGCGCGCAGGCGCCGTGTGTGTGTGTGGAATTAGCCCCTTCCCTTGCCTCGTTTTGCACAGTAACACTCCTCTTCCCTCTCCCCACCTCGCTTTTTAAGATTCACAACAAACACACACACACAACGGAAACACCATTTTAACAGGAAAAAAATAACTCTCTCTGAGACTGGCATTTCCGGTTTGACTCGGTTTCCGATTAAAAATCTTTGCTCAGTTTGCGGAACACTCGTAAACCACGTTACTCGCAATCCGAGGTTCCACTGTATTTTAAACATGCAAAATTTCACAGGGAGCCAATGCAGTGTAGATAAGATAGGGGTGATGTACTCGTATCTTCTGGTTCTAGTGAGGACTCTTGCTACTGCAATCTGGACTAACTGAAGCTTCTTTATACACCTAGTTGAACAACCAGACAGTAAGGCATTACAATAGTACAACCTAGAGGTGATAAAAGCATGAACTAGTTTTTCTATATCGTTGACAGTGACAGTATATTTCCTATCTTGGCAATATTTCTGAGATGAAAGAAAGCTATCCTGGTGATATTATCTACATGAGCTTCAAATGAAAGGCTGGAATCTATAATCGCACTGAGGTCCTTCAATGTAGCACTTGATGGAACAGCAAGGCCATTTAAAGTTACAGTGTGATCAGAAAGCTTGCTTCTAGCTGCTTGTGGTCCTATGACTAGAACTTCTGTCTTATCAGGAGTATGCATAAAGAAGTTAATTAACATCCAATCTCTTATGTCCTGCACACATTGCTTAACTTTAGTAGGCTGGTTTTTCTCATCTGGTTTTGCTGAGACATATAACTGTGTGTCAGCAGCATAAAAATGAAAACTAATACCCTGCTTACAAACTATATTTCCCAGAGGAAGCATGTAAAAAGAAAAAAAGCAGTGGGCCTAAAACTGAACCCTGTGGTACACCAAAGTCCATGCAAAATGGTTACCGTTTAAATCTACAAACTGATAACGATCAGTCAAATAGGATCTGAGTCACGAGAGGGCCGTTCCCTTATTTCCTACTACATTTTCAAATTTGTGAAGGAGAATACTATGATCAATAATGTCAAAAGCTTTACTTATACTATAGCTATACTATACTATGCCATTCCTATGTAAATATGAACATAGTTGCTGTTCTACTACCTTTTCCAGAATCTTAGAGATAACTGGACAGCTGACAAGGGTCAAGGTCAGGTTTCTTAATTAATGGTTTAATAACTGCTAATTTAAAGGATTTGGGAACATACCCACTGCTGAGTGAAAAGTTAATTATTTTCAACAGTTCTGTTATTGCTGGTACTTTCTGCTTGAGAAAATTTGTCGGTATAGGATCTAATACACAGGTTGACGATTTTGAAGAAGAGATGAGTGAAATTACACACATGGACGAAATTGTTGGTACCCTTCGGTCAATGAAAGAAAAACTCACAATGGTCACAGAAATAACTTTAATCTGACAAAAGTAATAATAAATAAGAATTATGTAACTCATGTAACAGGCCTGGACAAAAATGATTAATAATTTAATAGTTCGTTGCACAACCTTTTGAGGCAATCACTGCAATCAAACGATTCCTGTAACTGTCAATGAGACTTCTGCACCTCTCTGCAGGTATTTTGGCCCACTCCTCATGAGCAAGCTGCTCCAGTTGTTTCCGGTTTGAAGGGTACCTTTTCCAGACGGCATGTTTCAGCTCCTTCCAAAGATGCTCAATAGGATTGAGGTCAGGGCTCATAGAAGGCCACTTTAGAATAGTCCAATGTTTTCCTCTTAGCCATTCTTGGGTGTTCTTAGATGTGTGTTTTGGGTCATTGTCCTGTTGCAAGACCCATGACCTGCGACTGAGACCCAGCTTTCTGACACTGGCCAGCACATTTCTCTCTAGAATCCCTTGATAGTCTTGAGATTTCATTGTACCCTGCACAGATTCAAGACACCCTGTGCCAGATGCAGCAAAGCAGCCCCAGAGCATAACAGAGCCTCCTCCATGTTTTATAGTAGGGACAGTGTTCTTTTCTTGATATGCTTCATTTTTCCGTCTGTGAACATAGAGCTGATGTGCCTTGGCAAAAAGTTCCATTTTTGTCTCTGGCATATTCCAGTCTGGCTTTTTTATGATTTGTTTTCAACAATGGTGTCCACCTTGGTCGTCTCCCATGTAGTCCACTTTGGCTCAAACAGCGACGGATGGTGCGATCTGACACTGATGTTTCTTGAGCATGAAGTTCACCTTGGATCTCTTTAGAAGTCTTTCTGGGCTCTTCTGTTACCATTCGGATTATCCGTCTCTTTGATTTGTCATCAATTTTCCTCCTGCGGCCACGTCCAGGGAGGTTGGCTACAGTCCCATGGATCTTAAATTTCTGAATAATATGTGCAACTGTAGTCATAGGAACATCTAGCTGCTTGGAAATGGTCTTATAGCCTTTACCTTTAACATGCTTGTCTATAATTTTATTTCGATTCTCCTGAGACAACTCTTTCCTTCGCTTCCTCTAGTCCATGTTGAGTGTGGTACATACCATGTCACCAAACAACACAGTGACTACCTGGTGCCCTATATATAGGCCCACTGACTGATTACAAGATTGTAGACACCTGTGATGCTAATTAGTGGACACACCTTGAATTAACATGTCCCTTTGGTCACATTATTTTCAGTATATTCTAGGGTACCATCATTTTTGACCAGGCCTGTTCCATGAGTTTATTTTTTAAAAAATTCTGTTGAAGCATGGTTGAAAAGCAATGTCTGACTTTCATTGGTTAACATTCATAGAATTTTTTTAAATTATTACTTTTGTCAGATTAAAGTTATTTATGTGACCATTGTGAGTTTTTCTTTCATTGACCGAAGGGTACCAACAATTTTGTCCACGTGTGTATCTTCTCCATCAAAGTGCTAACTAACACACACCTATAACAAATAAAATTATCACTAACGACGGAGGAAGAATGTCTAAACATCCTGCATTACACACGCAGCACAAGCTGAATAGTGTCCATTATAACATACCTGAGTCAGAGTTTAGTCGTTTGATGATGGATTCCGTTTGTTGTTCTTAGATGAGGAGATACGTGGATTCTCCGAAAAAGCGCAAAAAATGGAAAAAGGTAAAAGTCTGGTAGTATTTGAGTGAAAAACTAGTTAATATTGTTATTTAGTATAAATGGGAAAAGGCAGTTTAATTTAAACGCTGATACAAACAAACGAGGAACTTTTGCGGTAACAATACCAAAAAGTCGGGTTTGGGATGTGAGGATGCACTTGGAATTAACATGCAGTGGGTACGGGAAGTATTCAGACCCCGTAAATTTTTCACTCTTTGTTATATTGCAGCCATTTACTAAAATCATGCAAGTTAAATTTTCCCCCTCATTAATGTACACACAGCACCCCATATTGACAGAAAAACAAAGAATTGTTGACATTTTTGCAGATTTATTAAAAAAGAAAGACTAAAATATCACATGGTCCTAAGTATTCAGACCCTTTGCTCAGTATTTAGTAGAAGCACCCTTTTGATGTAATACAGCCATGAGACTTTTTGGGATGCAACAAGTTTTTCACACCTGGATTTGGGGATCCTCTGCCATTCCTCCATTTTCAAGCCATTTTCAAGTCTCTCCAGAGATGCTCAATTGGGTTTAAGTCATGGCTCTGGCTGGGCCATTCAAGAACAGTCACAGAGTTGTTGTGAAGCCACTCTTTCGTTATTTTAGCTGTGTGTTTATGGTCATTGACTTGTTGGAAGGTTCGGCCCAGCCTGAGGTCCTGAGCACTCTGGAGAAGGTTTTCGTCCAGGATATCCCTGTACTTGGCCGCATTCATCTTTCCCTCGATTGCAACCAGTCGTCCTGTCCCTGCAGCTGAAAAACACCCCCACAGCATGATGTTTTCACCACCATGCTTCACTGTCGGGACTGTATTGGACAGGTGATGAGCAGTGCCTGGTTTTCTCCACACATACCGCTTAGAATTAAGGGCAAAAATTTATATTTTAGTCTCATCAGATCAGAGAGTTTAATTTCTCAACATCCTGGAGTCCTTCAGGTGTTTTTTTAGCAAACTCCATGCAGGCTTTCATGTTTCTTGCACTGAGGAGATGCTTCCGTTGGGCCACTCTGCCATAAAGCCCTGATTTTCTACAACTTTCTCCCATCTCTCGACTGTATCTCTGGAGCTCAGCCACAGTGATCTTTGGGTTCTTCCTTACCTCTCTCACCAAGGCTCTTCTCCCCCGATAGCTCAGTTTGGACGGACGGCCAGCTCTAGCAAGGGTTCTGGTCGTCCCAAACGTCTTCCATTTAAGGATTCTGGAGGCCACTGTACTCTTAGAAACCTTAAGTGCAGCATACATTATTTTGTAACCTTGGCCAGATCTGTGCCTTGCTACAATTCTGTCTCTGAGCTCTTCAGGCAGTTCCTTTGACCTCATGATTCTCATTTGCTCTAACATGCACTGTGAGCTGTAAGATCTTATATAGACAGGTGTTTGGCTTTCCTAATCAAGTACAAGCACAGCTGGACTGTGTTGAAGGTGTAGAAGGTGTAGAACCATCTCAAGGATGATCAGATAAAAATGGACAGCACCTGAGTTAGATATATACGAGTGTCACAGCAAAGGATCTGAATACTTACTTACTTATACTAATGTGGTATTCTTTTTTAATAAATCGGCAAAAATGTCAACAATTCTGTGTTTTTCTGTCAATATGGGGTGCTGTGTGTACATTAATGAGGAAAAAAAAACTTAAATGATTTTAGCAAATGGCTGAATATTTTCCGTACCCACTGTAGATGTCCTCTAATTTTTATGAAAATAAGAAATGAATCTTTTTAAAAAATTATTATTATTCCTGTGATTGTTTCCGTAACTACAGTCATGTGTAAATGTTATTGATATTGTTTATGTAAAAACAAAAAAAATATTAGGCAAATACATCCTCAGAACAACATAACTTACAATATATAATAATATCATTTTTTTCAAAGTTATCATTTTCTGTATGACTTTATCACTCTCACATCATTTTGGTCCATTCCTCTTTACAACGTTCCTTTAGGTCATTGAGGTTTTTGGGCATATTCGCTTATGTTAAACTACAACATTCCAAAATCTTGATTTTTTATTATTTTTTTATTCATCAGCCTTTCTGATGTAGATTTACCGGTTTGCTTAATATTAGTTGCTTATCCAATTCTGACCAGGTTTTAGCTCCCAGGAAATGCTTTAATGGCCCATACATGTGGAAATGGCTTGGAGCGACGTCAGGACTGTACAGGGGATGTAGCAATAACTCTCAGCCGAGATCCTCTAATGTGCAGATGGTGCTGGCGAATGATTGTTCCCACAGACAGATGAGTCTCTTCCAGAAGTTGGCGACAAGTTATCCATCGATTTTCAAGGATCAGGCGTTCCACTCTCCGTTCAGAATGACTGCGGCTTGGCGCAACCTCAGCCAGGATCGTCATTCATGAACAAAAGGTTTGGATCATTCAAATGTGTTACTGAAAAACTCATCATCTTACTGTACTTGAAGTCTTCTACAAATGTCAGCTAGTTTTACGCCTTCATTTCACAAGGAATTTCCTCACAAGTTCTGGATTTACTTGTAGTTACTGTATGTGAGAAATTGATGAAGTCTAAAGAGTTTCTGCAAACAAACAAACAAACAAACAAACAAAAAACTCTTATGTACACGTCAATAAATATGTGAGTTACAGAGCATTATTATGCAAAACAAACATGATCAGATTCTTAACAGAAATTTATTGGTTTAAGCTGACTCATTAACATCAATAATTTCTAGCCTGTCTGTTCCATTAGGCTTAAATCATATACAATACAGACAAAACAAAGAATTAAATATAAGATGCATTTTGAGCGAGAATAGATGGTTAAAGACGCATGTATGTCGTACAGTCATGTATCCTCAGAAATAGCCCAGCTTAAAAAAAAAATTGTCTGAGCACAGCTGTACAGACACTACTGTATATATACACCTCGTTACAGACACTACTGTACTAAAAAGCATGTTCAAAGCATGTTCAAAGCATGTTGAAGACACTACTTGGGGCGTACTAATTTTGTAGCCATGTTTGGCATGATGCATGCAGTTTGAGACTGCTTCAGAACGCACCCACAGCACAAGTAAAAACACCTACGACCTACAACAGGATGTTATGTAATGACTTGTGACTGGTAAAATACAGGGTACACTACAACACTGTGAGTGTGAGAGAAACGAGAAAGAGAATCACAATGATAGAGCTTGAATTGCATTTTCCTACTGCAGCAAATCTCATAAACCTGATGAACACACAAAACTGTCAATCCTGGCAACACTAAATGCCATCCTCCACACCACTATGCAGACTTTTGCACTTAAGTACAGTACACGTGCTATAGTTACAAGCATGTCCAGAACATTAATTATTAATGTGGATCAGCCACGGCACATAATATCCATCTAATATTCATCACCTGTAAATAAAATAAATAAATAAATAAAATAATATATATATATATATATATATATATATATATATATATATATATATATATATATATATATATATATATATATATATATATTTATTTATTTGTTAAAGGTGTCATTTGCATATATCATAGCATAACCATGTTTAGTGGTAGTGTCGTCTCGCCAAATGTTCCGCCGATTATTCATCCCATGGACTGGCCCCTGAGACCAAGTGACGCAAGAGTGACATGAGAGCGCAGAGTCCCACCCTGCTGTCTGTGGGTGTTTTCATGTACACAGGAGCAGATATACTGTAACATTAGCACCCTGACTTGAGGTAGTCAGAAAGATCAGCCAGGATGAAAGGAGCTGTGGTTATCCTTCTGCTTATTGCTTTGTTCCAAAACTCTTCAGTAGCCGGACCAATGGACAGACCTCAGCTGGTAGGATGATTGATTTTTGACTTTAAATACAGGTATCGCCTATTCTGCGTAAAAAAATTAAGGAAAACACTTAATCTCGGGTTGACTTGTACCATAGATATGCAAACAAGGATATGCATATATGCATATATATAGGGATGTTTTACAATAGAATGTCATGCATGCATTTTAAATGCTGATACTTAGTTGTTGTTACTGAATTGATTCCCCAAGTCCCTTTTGCTAATGCCATAAACAGCAAGCAAATGCTGAAAATTTCTCTTGTCCTGTCTTACATAAACGAGAACCAATTCTGGTTGAAAATGACTATATGTAATAGATTCATACTTTTGTTTGGTTCTGAACTTCTGAATTTCTGAAATTTGCTGTCGATATTTTAGACGCCTCAGCCAGAAATCCAGACAGAAGCTGTGGAGGCGACGGCACCTTTAGGTGACGAGTCTCAGGTGGGTTTGATGAGATGAAGAGATGAAGGTTCTATTCAGAATTTGCTTTTGATTAAAGATGTCTTAAGCCACAAAGCGGCAAGTTTAAAATAAAAAAATGGAGTGGTTGTCAAATTGTGAAAATGTTCCAGAGATAAATCAGTGCTAATGGTGAGTGGTATATATACAATAGGCTTCCAGATCCAGCTCACGAGGATTAGAAGATGATTAATTTGCAAGGATGAACTTTTGCCTGTTGTGTTTTCTTGGTATAAATGTATATTAGGCAGTGTTAGCTCAGTGGTTAAGGGACGCCTGATTGGAAGGATCCCAGGTTTGAACCGCAGCACCACCACTGTTGGGCCCTTGAGCAAGGCCCTAAACTGCTCAAATTTATAATATAATCAAATCAAATATAATGTACGTCTATATGCATAAGTGTGTCTGCCAAATGCTGTAAATGTATTAATCAGTGCTCTTGTGTCAGGTGTGTCTATTGGGTTCTATTGGGTTTTTAAGTCTAGGTTTAAGTTACTAATGGCTTCTACGGGTTTTAACGGGACCAGTCCTATATCTTTATAAATCTGTTAGAAGCATCACAAATGACTAGTTATGACCAGCTAGAAAAAGTGTAATGATAACTAGAGTTATAGAACCCAATCTTAAAACAATGCATTTCTTCTACTACAGAATGAGATCGCTCAGTCTGCAGGTCTTCGGGTGAAGAGGGAGACCTTCATCGTCTCAAAGACACCTGACCGTTTCTGTACTGGTTGCTTCTCTGTCATAGGAGACCCAACCAGACCACAGTAATAACACCTGACAAGGGTTTTTAAAGAAGATTTTTATTACTTTTTGTACTTGGAGGTTTTTCTATGTCCAGATCTATTAAATAATAACACACCCGTTTCTCACCTTTCTTTTCACAAAAGTGTCATGTGGTGTTTTTTTCATTGTTTTTTCTTTCTTTTTTTTTTTTTCATTTCAGAGCTTTACTGCACCTGTAATTTGTGGATTTCCTAAACTGTCGAGTAATAACACGGATTACAGCCTGACGTCCAAGCGGCTAGCTTGGTGCTATGTCATTAAAACCGCAGAGAGTGTTATTATGGAGCAATGAGGTGCGAGTCCAGACAATTAAGTCCATTATTCTCTCGCCCACCCTTGCCAGTCGTTCCTCATTTTGACCTCTTTGTCCATCCCAGGCAAAAACAACCAAAATAGTGTTGTGTGTCAAAGAGGTGTTATTTTAGAGCGAGAGCTTTTGTGAACTTTCTGAGAAAACATCCAGTGTGTATGCAATTAAACGTAGCCATGTTTTGGATGATTGTGACTTGAAGGTATGATCTTACAGAGCTGCGGTTTATTATTCTCAAACTCTCCACTTGTAAAATAGTCATGCAATGTATACAAGCCATAGAGCAGAAGGGAACTGATGCAAATGAAAAGCATATATTTTCGAAAAAATTTTCTGTAGTCATAGCCGCAAAGTGAAGCCGTGCTTGTAACAGCCAAATTTCATTTTGTCTTCTTCTCCTCTTTGGTTTCAGAACCTGCAAGGACAAAAGACATGCATAACAGAGACGTGCTGATGGAATATACTTCCATCAAACATTGTTTTTTTTTTTTTTTTTTCAAATACAGTAATAGGAATATCATGTCACTGTCAATTTGCACCCAAAACATGTACATATAAAACGTATAGTGTGACAAAAAGCTCCATCTGTGAAATTAAATCGTAATATCTGTAGAAATACTTTCATAGTCAACTATATACTGTAAATGGAAGCTGTATTTTGGATCAACAACTTATTAACTTCACTCACTCACTCATTCATGGTCTATACCGCTTTATCCTGTGTACAGGGTCATGGGGGCCTGGAGCCTATCCCTGGACACGGTGCCACAACATCGCAGGACGCTCACACACACTCACATTCACACACTACGGGCAATTTGGGAACACCAATTAGTGGAAACCCACCAAGGATGGGGAGAACATGCAAACTCCACAGACCCTAGGAGTCGAACCCAGACCCTTGAGGTGAATCTTGAGCCACCGTTCTGCTGTTATTAACTTAATAATAATAATAATAATAATAATAATAATAATAATAAGGTTATGGTATAAATAATTAGAACAATAATGAATAGTTTTTACTTATTTAATTCAACAACCAATATTTAGTACAAAGTCCTTTATTCTCAAAAACCTGCTGGATCTGGCTGGGCAGAAAGTCAAAAAGACATCTGCGGTACTCTGGTTCATTTGTTCAATCCTGTAGATCATGTACAGACAGTTTCTTGACTGTTACTGCCTTCTTCACCCCTGTCCAAGAGTTTTCTAATGAGTTGATGACTCAAGAAGCTGAACTCTATTGTCACATGGCCTGTTTTTTTTTCTTCTTCTTTTTACTACTTTTTAAGTTAATTAGCACAACTCTTCAGTCAGATAGGCTTAGAACTGATTAGTGACATCACCTGTTTTGTGCACATGGAGAACTGTAATACATTACAGATGTTGTCTTAATATTTTGGCCATCACTATATGTACTACAGTTTCAAGTATGATGTACAAGTATGAGTTTATGATCTTTGAATAAGAGGATTTTTTTTGTTTTGCCACCCATCAAAATGTTAAAAATGCAACTTTATCTAAAGCTTCAAATAACACAGTTGGCACAATATTTTGATATAATATGTGGTTCTCTATACAAGGTGACGTTTAGGTTTGTTTTAGAGTTTTAGGTTTCTAGATGAAGTAGATTCAGATTTTTCTATATATTTCAATACACTGCCTTATGACTCAGTAAAAGCTTCTGTACCATCAGGACCTGCAGGACTCTGCTGTTCTACAAAAGGCTGGGTTCCTCCTTCAGCTTCTGCACTACCATACAGTGACCTGTAGGGGACAATATAACATGCAACATTTCTCATTTTAGACCACAGCATCAGCGCACAGTTAAACGTTATTTTAATGCACTAAAACATCATTGTAACTTCATTATCCTGTAGGTAGGAGTAAAGAAAATACGGTTGTCTGTAAGGATGTTTCACTTTATACAACGTTTCTAGAGTAAAGCAGAGTAGTGACAAGAATTTATTGATCTATCTTCAATAAATGCTGTATCCTGGTCAGGGTGGTAATGAACACGAGGTATGAGGTAAGAATACTCTTTGGATAGGATGTCTGTGTAGCACATGACAGCTCATTTACACTTGGAGCAACTTTGAATAATCAATCCACCTATTGGAATGTTTTGGGAAGTTGGAGGAAACTGGGGAACCCACTGAAAATCCATGCAAATATGAACATGCAAAGCTCTGGAACTAATGAACTAGGAGGCAAAGCTACCTGCTCCACCACTATGCCAATTCATACTGGTTACTTGACTATGCTTGTTCTGTAGATTTTTCTTAGTCTATTCATCCATCTATCTAGAAATCTTTGTGGTCCAACTAGGAACCATGAAAGCCAATGGTGACCATTGCATTTATTCCGATTTACGCCAATTAGCCTAATCTTTGGACTGTTGGAGGAAACCGGAGAACCCTGAGGAAATCCACCAAACATAGGGACATCATGCAAACTCCATGCGCACAAACCCTAGGTGGGAATTAAACCCAGACCCTGAAGGTGCAAGGCGATGGTGCTAACTACTAAGCCAACTTACTGCAGTTTTTCTCAGTCCATAGAAGGATCCTTGGAAAAACTGGGAACTATGCTCATACAGTAATTCTGAATATGTAGGCTGTGATAAATGGATTGAATTAGAGGAGATGCTGTTTTAAGGACAATATCTCAGAGACTTACAATGATGGGTGGCATCTGCTCTCCTCTCCATCCAGGATCCCATGGTACATTCCAATCTCCATTTCTAGCTTCTTCTTGTTGTTGAAGAGTGTCTCATAGTCCCGCTGTTGCTGCTCGATATCTCCACGCACATCAGTGAGCTCAGCCTCCAGCTTCCCGATGACGGAGCCCAAATTCTGAAGCTCGATGTCATGCCAGTGCTTTGCATCATTCAGGGAGTTCTTCAGGCCTCGTTTCTGTGTGTAAGACCATAAATCAAGGGTGATCATGTAAAACCTGAAATTGGCAAGTAATTGATAAACAGTGCAGCCTGCTGAGATTACCTCGGTATAAATTAATGTCTGATGAGCCGATTAATGTCTGATTTGATTGGAAAAAAGTTTCATACCAGTGCACTCATGGACTCTGTCTCAGCATGAAGCCTCTGGATCTTAGCATTTGCATCATAACATTCTGTCTTCAGATTCTCCAGCAGTTCTTCTTCCTTACTCAGCTTTTTGTCTACACTCTTATCCTTCTGCATATACACACAGAGCTTTTTTATAGCCAGCTTGGATTTGTAGAGTGATTTTCAAAAAACCTTGTATTTGCCTCTTCTTGGTCACACAATAGATATACATTATTCTGTGTTTTTTTTTTGCCTGAAAGTATAATTTCAGATCTTTGAATTTCACCTTGTACTCTAGGGATGCATCAGCCTCTGCCCGTGTCTTCTCAACCACCTTCTCCCAGTGGGATCGGATAAAACTCAATATCTGTTCTAGACTTGTCTCAGTAGGTGGATCAGGTTCATCAGCCTCATGGATCGCCAACTGGTTATAGAGCTGTCTCACATCCTACAAAGGTCAATTTGTTTTGATTACACTTTTACAGTGATTCTAGAGCACAATTTTTTTTCCCAAATCAAAATTACTTCCCAGTGCCAAGTTTTCTGATGTAGCCTAGGACATGCATTGTCTGAATTCTCACCTCTTCATGAGTTTTGGCCAGGTCTTGGAGCTCAGCATTCATGCTCTCAATCTGGTTCTCCAGGTCCACCTTGGTAAAGTTGCCATTATCAATCACTTTGTAGAGGGAGTCGATCTCCTCCTCCATGGCTTTATGGAAAGTTCGTTCATGATCAAACCTGAAGAATCACACAGACAGACAATATACTGTTTTGTCTCTATAGTGGCCAGTCTATGTTGGAAAGGCATTTTGTTAGAAGAATTGTTCACATTGTTGATTGACCTCAAGCCTGTCAACCCAACATACCTCTCTTTGAGATCTTCCGCACTGGCTTGGATGTTCTCGGTCTGAAGCACAAGCCTAGCATTGTCCAGGATGGCCTCGCTCACCTGGAAGACGGCATGGTTTATTATATATACATATATATATATATACACTTTCCCCATATCTCACCCTCAAAACATGTGAAGTTTGTACTCAGAGCCAACAAAGGAGCACTGTGATATAGGATCACCTACAATCATTAACATTTCCACAACAACTTCCATCCGAAGCATTGTTGATCTACTGCACACTATTTTTACAGCAATCATTTAAGGCAACATAACTTGAATGGTGCAATAATTATCTACTTCTGCTTTCATGAAGAAAATGATTTTACTTGTGGTCTGCAGCTCTGCCCACCTGTCTGTAGATGTCCTCCCATTCCTGCCTGAGTGTGCCCCACATCTTGGCGCTGGAGGCCTTGCGATCCATGCAGTTATGGATTTGTTCTTCTAGCTGCTGATTAAGTTGCTCAAGTGTATGTACCTTTTCACGGTACTCTAAGAGAGAGACATTAAGCCCCTCCGAACCTAACAGATGACCCCTTTCTGCATGCTTAGGCAGCACCGGCGCACTAGTGGTGCGCAGGCCATGCAGGAAGACGCTGCTGATGCATAGTGCCCTGCGGGACACACGGGCTCCCAGGCAGGTGCCGTCCGAAGATGCTGAGCCCACGAATGTGCCCCTAGGAAGGGTGCTACTAACTGTGCTCACTTGGCTCACACTTTCTGGGCTTTCTGCAGCAGTCTGGCCCAGGATGGATGAACGGCGTCTTGGCAGAGGCATTTCGTTCCTGGTTTGGTTTCTGACAGACCAACCACTAACCCAGAAGCATTCCTGCAGAACACGTCGCTTCTTTCTGACTTTCTGACACAACAACAAGTGCAACAAAACAGCACCAGCTTCTGTCACATGCCTCTTTATGGTGGCCTGGGTTTCTGGAAAGCAGAGCCTTTGTTTTGGAACCATTGTACCAGCAGACTGCATTCTTTCTCTATACAGGCTGACTGATTTTTGTCCGCCGCAGCATTCTGTGGTTCTCAGGAAAGCTCTATGGAGTCCCTGACAAATCCAGGGCACATGCTTGAACACATGCTTCGAACAGCAATAAATAATAGAGGTGAAAAATATGCAATCATCATATCCTATGCTTTGGGTGTGTGTGCGTGTGTGTGCACATGTAAGAGAGCATTGTGCAACTCATCACACATCACGACATACTGGGTCAGTAAGCACCACCTGACTTAAACCCAAGCTAAATGACTCATTTTTTTTAGTAGGACATAAGTCATCCGTACACTACTAGAAAGTATAATTTCACTCACTTTTGTTTTGATAGTGCTTGATATATATAAGCACTATCAAAACAAACAAATGAGTGAAATTGTACTGTGTGTATACCATGCCACTCATGGTGATGTCAAAGTACAAACATTAGGACCATATGCCATAAACAATGATTATACATGAATTATATATACACAGTTTATATGCTTGAATGTTTGTACTTTGACATCAGCATGAGTGGCATGGTGAAATGTTACTGCCTGTGCAGAATGTCACATGTTCTTTCCTTGTTTGTGTGGGTTTCCATCGGGTTCTCCTGTTTCCCCTCTCACTGTCAAGAAAACAAGCATGTAGGCAAATTAGATATGCTAAATTCCAATTAAGTGTGAATGTATGTGTGCACAATACCCTATGATAGACTGGTGTTAAACCTGGGGTGCATTCTCCTGCCTTGCCCCACAGGGTTGTCAGGGTAGGCTCTAGACTAGGACTGATTAGTATATAGAGACGACTTGTGCAAAAATGAATTCTGACCAAATAATCTGATCAGACGAGATGCTTTCCACAAATAGTGATAATGGACGATAACAGCACTGGGAAGTCCGCAGATGTTCTGACAATCGTTAATTACACTAGCTGTCGATCGCAATATGGGTGAAAGTAGGTCAGGAGAGAGCAGCTTTCTGCCAAACCTCACATTCAATATCAGTCACGGGAAACACTTTCAGCAAGATAACACATCTGATAATGTCATTGCTTCTTAAAAAACACTTTGACTTCTTAGTAATTGCTTCTAAGTCGTTCCAAATTGCCTCTAAACATATGCGTCTATGTTGGTTTACTGTAGTTACATCTACCACAAGCTGCAAAACTAACTGACGCATGGCTGAATCCCAAATCTCTCTGATCAAGGACACTACATCATGTGTGGAACAAGGGATTGTACAACCTACATAGCGCTTAGCTTTCCAATTAACACTATTTAGGATTGAAATCCAGTAAACTGGAAAGTGTCTGATATTCTAAAGCAGAAAAAGTGGAAATATAAAGTAAATGTCACATGTTTCTAAGGATTGTCTACCAATATACCAATATGGTAATTTAGGAATATTATTCTCTTGAAAAACTCATGAAGCTTTTTCCAAAAAAGAAAAAAGAAAAAGAAAAGTGGTTTCCAAAGAGGCTGTACCAATCAAAGAAAATGGAATTTCATCCAAATAACTCAGAAGTATCCTGAAACTCTGTTGTCGAAATAGAAAGTCATTAGGATGGTTATTGAACTAAACTGCAACCAATCACCATTTATACTTCTGCAATTTTGTGGTCCTGGGGAAAATTCACAAAACTCCCGTTGTAATAACGCACTCAAGCACTGACCTCACTCCAGCGCAAGTTCCTACTCAATGGTTTGCATAAACCATCAGTCTACTTACTTCAGTAAATGCGGATATGGATAATGTGTTGCATTTTGGCCAGAGGTACATGTTACAGCAGGTTACTGATTGTAGTGTGAGATATAAATGGTTACCTAGTAGTCTGTGAAAAATCACTAAACAAGTAGCCCATTCTATCAAACTCAAGGTGAGAGGGTGGATTGTAACCTTTGCTGAGTAAGCTCACCTTAAAAATGGAATATTTAACGTTGCTCTGCTAATCCATGAATCCATAATTGTACTATGTGTTTTATGGCAACATGGAGGTGCATTGGAGATTTGTTGTTTCCTTATAGCTTTAGGCTAGAGAGATGTTTTGGCAGACGCTCTTATCCAGAACGACCTACATACAGTATGTGCTTTGTAGTTTCCATCATTGGATAGATCCTTACACTGGGTTACTAGGTCACTAACTATAAATACCGTCAGTCAAACACTGTTGGGAAGGGTTTTTTTTTTTTTTTTTTTTTGGAGGAGTGTGGCTGGGTGGGAATGTGTGGGATAGGGATTAACCCAAATATTGAAGACACAGATCTGTCTTTGGTTAATCTGTGTGAAATTTCTGTGCATGTTTTCCCCATTTCCCTTGAGGTCTCCATTTGGGCTGTAGCTCCACCATCCTTCTCATCATAATAAGAGGAAGACTATAGACGATTGCTAGTCTTATACAATGTAAGCGATATTAGAGCTGATATATTTGCGCACAAAAGTGCAGTGTGAGCCATTTATGTAGACTAAATACAATCGTCTTACTGCATCTATTTTCATTCTGTGGTGGCCCAGATACTATCTTGTAAACACTGATCACAAGGCAAGGCAACACGTAAATACCAACATAGTAAGTAAATTAAAAATAACTCTGTACTTTTGCTTCTTCATTTCATTTCATGAGTTTCAGATGACATTTCCTCCTCTATGTTTTCACATAGCTTTTTTTTTTCTTCTTTTCTTCTTTAGGTCCAGGAGTGATTGTGGCAGACACAGATATCTCCCACAACATTTAAATGCGTAGCGACTTTTGTCAGTTTGTGATAAAAAAAAAACATTTATTGTTCACTTTCAGTTATGCTTAACCTCATACAAAGTATCGTTAATAAGTCATTGTCTTCCTGTTCAGTAAAACTGACTGTCACACTTCCCATGAGAAAGGAAGGGTGTTGCTAGTCTAGCTCTATACCTGATTCAGATGCGGTTGAGTAAAAGTGGTAGTCTGAAACTTTCTTAGGCTGTTACAGTATGGTTTCTAAATTACTCTAGAACAACAAAAAAAAACCAACAGATGAAAAGGCTGCAGATGTAAGCCATACTAGTACGTTCCACCTATGCCCGCTTACTTCGCAGCTTAGACGGTGTGAACATGATACATTACAACAGCAGACGTTTGTGAACACCTGAAAGTCTCACCCATGAGGCCCCTCTTTTCTGTTAGAACAACCTCCACTCTTCTGAGAACGCAGTCCTCTGAGGTTCAGTAGATTTCGAGTGTAGCCGTGTGCTCATTCAGCCACAAGAGCTCGAGCACAGATGTTAGATAATGAGGTCTGGGTGCAGTCAGTGGTGGCCCCTTGAGTTCTTCTCCTCCCAGCATTGGTAAACTATGTCTTCTTGGATGTCATGCTGGAACAGGTTTTGGTCTCTTAGATCCAGTGTAGGAAAAACTGTAAGTTAAAGCATACTAAGCCACTTTACACAATTGTGCACTTTGGAGAAGAGCTAAGAAGAGTGGTCGAATGTCCATCTACTTGTGGTCACATAATGTATTTCCTGTATGGTACCTTCTCATTATTTAATTATTGATGTGCCAGGTCACAGGTTCAAATCCCACGACCACCCTGTTGGTGCCTTGAGCAAGGCCCTTAATCCTCAACTGCGCAGATGTATAATGAGATAGAAATGTAAGTCGCTCTGGATAAGGGCATCTGCCCAATGCCTAAATGTTAATGTAATACCATAGCAGTTAGCACTGTGGCCTTGCACCTCCAGGGTCCAAGTTTAATTCCCACCTGTTGTGGAGTTTCCATGTTCTCCCCATGTTAAGTGGGTTTAGTCTAAAGACATGCAGATTAGGTGCTCCTCTTTGCCCAGAGTGTGGGAATGAGGGTGTGTACACATGTGTGCCCTGCAATAGATTTCCCCAAGTCTCCTGGGATAGGCTCCAGGCCCTCTGCGACTCTGTATACAGGATAAAGAGATATAGATGATGAGTGAGTTTACTGTAGTGTATGGGATGTACGTGACACAGGCCAACAGCTTCTTTTGCTAATAATAATCAGAGACCTACAGACTCATCACGTGTGCGTGTGTCTGTCCATCTCTCCCAGTTCAGGGCCCGGCCAGTAAACGTATCGAGGTGCAGTGGATAGATCACAATATACTGGGTACCTCTTCTAAAACCTAACAGTTTGCTTAAGCCTGAGCCAGGACAAAAATGGAAAGAGCAGGAAAAGCACGCAAACACACACACACACACACACACACACACACACACACACACACACACACACACACACACACACACACACACACACACACACACACACACACACACACACACACACCCACACACACACACACACACTTAAATTCTGAACAAATACTGTATCTATTATAGTTGTTTTGCATGTTGCTATTGTGTTGACTCTACAAGTCTATAGTTCCTACTAGTTGCTGAGGCACATCTCTTCTTATTATACCCTCAAACCTCTCTGAGTGCAACTTGTAGCGCCGGACATGTTACAACTACATCGCCTTGCAGGTGGTATAAAATGAAGAAAGCTTGCTGATGTGGCACTGCCTCACAGCATGTTCAGATCTGTGGCAGCTCACACACTGCACTGAGTGCTGCAGGCCAGAACTAGATGACTGATCAGCAAAGAATCCACACCAAATTTGGTGCGAGCTGACTGATTTTGCATAGATAAAAAAAAAAACAATGAATAACAAGTTTACCCATTTTTTCACACTTTCTGAAATCCTCTGAAGTGCCGTGAGTGGAAACAGATGCAATGTTACACCACCTCTTCCTTAATGTACTTGTTTGAGACTATGAACGTGACGTGGTGGTTGGTGGCAGACAGACTGGCTTCTTTTCATTTGCTGTTCGTTTACAACAATTCATGCATTATGGCGTGAAGGCAC
Source organism: Clarias fuscus (assembly GCA_030347435.1). Lineage (NCBI taxonomy): Eukaryota > Metazoa > Chordata > Actinopteri > Siluriformes > Clariidae > Clarias > Clarias fuscus. The sequence continues at coordinate 10,537,753 of CM059205.1, read as the reverse complement.
ACCACAAGTTGGCTTACACAGAATGGTGTGAAGACAAACAGCAGTTTACCCAGAACTGTGCAAAAAAAAAAAAAAAAAAAACGCAAAGAAACAAAAAGAAAAAAAGCGAGGCTGTGCTGTAGATGGGAAGGCCTTGTCGATGAGAGAGGTCCGAAGGTCTAACTGGTTTAACCCAAAAGCAAGACTCTCTAACCTCTTTAACCACTTTTTACAACCTCAGGCATAAAAATCTCAGAGTGACCAACACATTGATCCCCGGTGTGTATGAGCTGCAACAGAAGAAGTGCATATCGGATTCCACTCTGGACACCAAAAGCTGGAATGGGATTGGTTGGAATATGGGTCTTAATAGTATGACATCTGTAATAAAGTGAGTATGATGTATGCTCTTGCAGGTAATACTGTACGTTTATTTAGGTTTGAATGTACACTGCCTGTCCGAAAAAATTTCAAGATGGTCAAATTCTTTTCCTGGATCAACTAAGGAGAACTGTGTTAAGAACTGTCCAATGCATTGTTAAAACCTGGTGCGATATACTGAACCACCAACTTCATAGAAGGAGAAAAAAAAAGAACAATGAATGGCGATCACTTCAACACTAGGCAAATTTGCATTGTAAAAAAATTGCATTTCCACATAAGACTAAACAGCTTCATGTGCTTAGGAGAAAACCACTTGTTAGTGTGACTAAACAGAAAAAAGGCTTCAATGTTGTAGGGAGCATGACGATTAGACTTTGACGTCTGATGAGCCCAGATTGAGCCTATTTCACGCTATCGTTGTGGCACATTAAGTGATGCACCCATCATGTACAGTGGCCACTGTACAAGCTTCTGGAGGCCGTGTTATGATTTTTTATTTTTTTTTGTTATGAATTATGATTCAATTGGTCAGGCAATACATGGCACTAAAATGAAGTCAGCTGATGACCAGAATGTACAGAATGACCAGATCATGCCATCAATTGAAGTTTTCTTCCAGTTGTTTATTGTGAAAGGAGTGGTTCTGGCGCCATGAGGAATGCAGATGAATTTTACACATGAATTGGCCATCACATTGTACACCGTAATCAAAGCTAAAGGCGGTTGAACTGTGCAACTTTTGTTTTTTGGTCTAAAGTATAATCATTTATTTACCAGCTGTTTTTAATTACCATACCTTTTTCAGTGCTAACATTAGCTAATAATATTGTTTATTGCTTCTTGTTAGTTGTCTTACATCGTATGGTTCTTTAACATTTGAAGTACAGTTTTTTTTTTAAATAAGTAATTTAATGGTGTGCGTTGGTGGTTTCATGAAGGCAACTCTTGTTAAAAATGGCATCTACTAAACTTCAAATCTAATATCCAGAAATTCAGAATACAGTATGCAGAAAACTGAACTTCATCAAAATCCTTAGAATATCAAAATGCCAACAAACTTTTAAAAATAACTTTAGAAAGTGGATACAAATATGCATGGCACTAATGCAAGTAGAGTTGCTGATTTTGCACTGTAGCAGGTGCTGGCTGAAGGGTTATGTAACAATAACTTTGGCGGGGGTCCCAGATTTTTGACATAAAAGACGCTATCCTTCAGTTGACAGAAGGGCAAGCATGTGATGCCAACGCTTCAGGCAGCACACACTGCTCAAATCTCTCCTTGCAAGACCAGACGCAGCCTGTCAAATTCCAGATTCTATGGACTTTTGAAACTTTTATAAGTTTTACGTTTATAAGTAAAACTGTTTCTTTTTTGGTGCTAAATAGCAATGAGGTAATGGTGAGTACTTTGCAGATACACAACCAGAAGACACATACTGTAGGCATCTACAAAGGTTCTATGGATAATACGACACCACATCATTTGCAGTATGTATCGGAAAGTAGTTTAAAGTTTGACCCCTTTAGGAAGCCAAGAATGCTTAACTGTAAGTTAAAGTACCTCTGTTCGTCTGTTCCCTTACCACTGTAAATGTCTGTCAAATATATATGAGTAAAAATTGCATCATAAAACAGATGCAAACACATCTAATAGTATCTCAAGCATCAGGTTGATGGGTGTGCGTGACTGAGGATTGATAGTGATAAAGCAGAGACTCTTCCCTCAGGGAAAGCTTATAATTTAAGCATCCATGGAATGTGAAGGTGGCACCGAAAGCTTAGCATCAAGTCCTGGCACATTTTACAGATTAGTGCTCCTCCTCCTTCTCCAGCCTATTCCATACTGCCTCTATATAAACCATGGAAATGTCCTTGCCTTCCTGCATCCTCCATTCTCCTAACATTGTGCTTGCTCCAGTGATCCACAGCCATCTAGAATGTCTCTTTCATACTCATTGTCCTCTTCCAGGCTGTCTGGTATCTCAGCAGCTGGAGGTGGTGGGGCCAGATTAGGGCTGGGTGGTGCTGGAGCAGGCATGGGGCTTGGGATGGGTCTTGGCTCTGGTGCTGCTGTTGGGGCTGGTGCTGGACTTGGTCTTGGACTTGGTATGGGCTCCGGACTTGGTCTGGGCTCTGGTCTTGGTCTGGGCTCTGGAGCAGGATTTGGCTTTGGTGCAGGTGCTGCAGGCTTGGGACTGGGTGGAGGTGCTGGAGCACTAGTTGCAAGCCCAGCTTTTGCCATGGGTCGCACCTTCGCAGCTGGCGGGCTGACCGCAGGTGCTGCTATGGCTGGTGGCCCTGCCTTCGGCCACGCCCTGGCTCCAGTCTTATCTCGTGCAGCGGAGAAAACCACACTGTCCACCCTGAATGACCGCTTCTCTTCATACATGACCAAAGTTCGTGCACTGCAACAGGAGAATGCTGCACTGGAGGCTAAGCTGTCCCAGCTCACCGGTGGCGCCGATATGTCTCCTGAATCGTCAGGCACTACTACAGTGGAGTATGAGGCCCAGCTGAATGAGTATCGCAACACTCTGCAGAACCTCACACTTGACACCATCAAACTGGAGATAGAGCTGGACAATGTGCGTGGCACCGCCCATGAGTTTAAGGCCAAGTATGGGATTCAGTTCGCTTATAGATCACAGTAAAATCATAATCTACTGATTCTTTCGCATATTCTCATGTATGTAAACTCGATTTTGTTTTTCTCCTACTTAGGTTTGACTTTGAACAAGGCGTCAGGTTCCAGCTTGAGTCTGACATTGCTGCCATGAAAAGGGTAAGGAGAAAAAACACACACATATGTGTATACTGTATATACTAAATGCATAGTTCTCTTCATTCAGCTTTGTTTCTGACTTTAGGACATTGAAGCAGCATCCGATGTAAGAATTGATTTGGATGCGAAATACTCCAGCCTCAAGAATGAACTGGACTTTGTCACAAAAACGCAGCAAGAGGTAGCCAGGAATTACGACGTCGATAACATTTTGACTCAATCTATGTTTCTGTTTAATTTTAATGAATCTCCATCCATTGCACTACCTCTCTGCAGGAGCTTTCTTCTTTGCAGTCCAAACTGGGCACAACGACCATGGACACATCTGTCTCCATGATTGAAGTGGACACCGGCAAGTCCTTTGACATCTCCACGGCACTCAACAAGATACGAATGGAGTACGAGAAATCTGTCCAGCAACACAGAGATGAAGCCGAAGCCTACTACAAACTTAAGGCAAGAAAATGACGAATGCCTTTGGAAAATCGCTCTTAATTCCTTACTAAATTACTTAATCAGTATGAATTCCAATTTGGGATTCGGGAACTGAGTGGTATTCTTTCTCTCTTCCTTAGATGGATGAAATACAGACCGCAAATGCCAAGAGCACAGAGGCCGTATCGTCGACCAAAGCTGATATCGGAGCAGCCAAGAAGGAACTCCAGACCCTTGGGATAGAGTTACAGGGTCTTATGACACAGGTGAGGGTTATATGTTAATTAATGAACAGTAAATCTTACTGCACTACTAACAAAGGTCAAATTGATTAAACCGTTTTACTAAATTATTCGCTAAAATGATTACACTATAAAAAATTTCATTGCACCGAATAATAGATACGATTATTTTAAGTTTTTTACATATTTAGAAAGGTTACTCGAAGCAATAGTGATGATATACTGTATCTGCTGTCAACTTAGATGCACTTCATTATATGCTTGAATAATAAGCAGCACCTGAAACACACGTAATACACCCACTGTGACATGCTGCTTGGGTCCAGATGGAGTCCTTTGCGTATTTCAGAAGGTGTTTCTCTCCTGGGATTTTCACCGTCTCTAGAGCTTCAAACCTAAAATGTAAAAACACTACTCGTCCATTGATACACCCACTGTGAAACTGTGATGGAGATCTGTCGTTTTTGGATTACTGAAACCAGCCCATACAGCTCAAACAGCCATTCCTTAGTCAAAGTCAGTGAGATCCTAATTTTTCCATTATGGAAAGAGAAAAACTTGACGGGGACGCGGAGTGAGGTTGTTAATCTGTATGTGATGCATTGCAGTGCAAATGTCTGTTTGGACCTTTACATATGAATATTAATAAGGGGCTATACAGGTGTTCCTAATAAAATGGACACATTCTGTATTTGTCTAATATTTAATGATATGTCTTTTTTATTTTTTTAATTAAGGTTACCGATGTACTTTATGAATAATAACTATAGTTCATTTCACAATAGCTTATTAACGTAACATATTCTCATGGACGCCTGACATCATGTGTTACACCGTCATACAGAGTTTTGCTGAATGTTGCATTTAAATGGGTAAGATTTTAGAATCAGCGACTTTTGAATCAGCCAGAAAAGCCCTTTGCTTATTCAAGATGTGCAGTCAGGTTATCCCCTGTCATATAAACATCATTTCCTTTTTTCTTCTTTTTAATCGCAGGGGAATTTCATGCATTCTGGGGACTTTATTAAGAATGAAGGCATTTCTGTAAAGCGAAATAATTGCTTGCTAGGCCTTGTTTTGGTTCAGTTAAGAAGCTGAGAGACAAACACAGCTGACTTCTCATCGATTAACATATTTACCATAAATCACAGTTGACCGGTACAGGAAACAGAAGGCACAGGATGTGGTTTCAGAGTACCACAAGACGATGAGTGCTGCCTCTTATACTGAACTCTCAGAGAAAGTACAAGCCAGGTTTTCAAACGTTCTCAGATCATACCCGACTCTACACCGTGCAAACAAACAAACAAAAAAAACACCTAAGTTAATAACTTAGGTACTTTCTGGCAGGTTAATACACACTACGCCGAGGGAATGAAAAAATGCAGCATGGCATTCTCAAGAGGTCCAGTCACAACATATTGAATTGAAAGTAAGGTAATTATTTTGCTTTCCCAGAACATGGCCCTGGAGCAGAGCCTAGCAGAGGCTAATGCCCAGTCCAGCGTGGGCGTAGCTGAGTACCAGGCCCAGATCGCCAGCCTCACGTCCGCCATCGAGGCTGCTAAAGCTGACCTTCACAAACAGATCCTGTCCTACCAAGAGCTGCTAGACGTCAAACTCGCGCTAGACGTGGAAATCGCCACCTACCGAAAACTCCTGGAAGGAGACGACTTCAAGTGAGCCACATGCAAATTGACTCATTCTGCAACACCAAGACATCTAACCTCCACTATCTCCACAGTCTAACCCATCTGTTAACCAAAGCATAACGTCTGACACACTTTAAACCGCTCTCTCTTTCTTTTTCTGGTTTCCAGATTCCCAGAATTTACAGACTCGTCCTACACTTTCACAGGTAAGCGCAAGCGTTTTCGAAATAATCACCATAAAGAAAAAAAAAACAAAACAAAGCACGTGAATGTGTAGGTTACTTAGCAACCGTTGCCTGGCTCACAACCAAACTTCAAAACCTTGTGGTAGAGATGACATGACATGATCTCTAGATTGCAGCGAACAAAACATAAACTCAAATCGGTCATATGTCTATAAAATAAGAATTATAATCAGAATAAAAACTATAAGATTAATGAATCCTTCAAGATTAACCAAGTGGGACCATGGGAGTCATGTACAGAGAAAAATGTAAGCATCAGCAAATTTTTAGCTGACTGCATCACAGATACAGTAGAAGTGAAAACAACACTTTACTAAAACAGTGATCCTGATCTTAGACGTTAGTATCTACAAGTTTGTAAGAATTACATAATTTCTGGTCCAAAATAAAAATCTCATAATGCTTTCACCCCAGTTATTCATACAAATGCTGGTGTTGAGATATACTGTAGTTTAGTAGTTGTTGCTTTTGCATTCATTTTAAATGCACAACTTTCCACAAGTTTTTGCACCCATATAGTGAAGAGGACCGGGGTCCTGGGGCGTGGGGGTGGACGTGGCGCTCTCTTACCTACACTTTTCCATCTCGTAGGGAGTGCCCCGCCCAAAACCAGCACGCCCCATGACTCACCCGAGGTCTCCACTAGATATATCCGCAAAGGCAAGTCGACTTGAACCACGCTCCAAAAAAGCTTACTTTTAGATTTCACATTTAGGATTGTTTGCATAGTCTGTTTGCTTTCACTACTATACAAGTAGTAATGTAATAAATTGACGATATGGGACATTTAATTTAATGATTATTTAATGAATACATCAGTTATAGGGATACATTAATTTCATTAAAAAATCATGCATAAGTACATCCATTTAGGCGCCTGTCAGTACACAGAGTGATACTTCATATGATGCAATCGTGGGCAATAGTGTACTCATGAAAAAAAAAAAAATAGTGCAAGGTGTCACGAAGAGCACGTTGATCGACCCTGGCAAGCGAGGAAAGGAAATGTTTGTGGCTCAGTGTTTAGAGATAGCAGAGCTATAGATTGTGATCTCTGTGCTCAGTTCACTGACCCCTCCTCACTTTATCTCTGCATATATGTGTTTATTTTGTTCTTGAATTAAATTAAGTGTTTGACTCGAATGCCCTTGCATATGCTACATTTTGCATGTTAAGAAACAAATTAAATATACAGCAATGAACAATATGTTGTCTCACAATGCACTATGGAACAGAAGGGCAGGAGCTTGCATCAGACCATGACTCAAATAAGACTCATAGGATAGTGAATAAAGTTAAACTAGGTTACATTATCTGGATAATTCAATGAAGCACCGAATGCTTTTTATCTGTATTATTTGTATCACTTGCATAAAATAAATAAATAAATAAATAAATAAAAAATTTCTTAATTCTTTCATCCCAGCTGGCGGAGGTGGAATTCAAGTCAAAGAGATAATCACAGGTACAAATCAGACAGTCAACTCGTATATTTCCATTTAATAAACATCTTCATCCATGCATGGAGCCAGTATGTGACTTCTCTCGCTCTCTGTCTCTCTCTCTCTCTCCCTCTCTCTCTCCAATAGAGCACAGAGAGACGTCACTCATCAGTGATGCGGACACCGAATCCTCTTGAATGCAGACGGATTCTCCAAGGGTTGGTTTCATGGACAAAAAACTCCTCTCCATGTTATTCAAATAAAGCTGCATTGCAAATATGCTGTATGTTCTTGTTTCCTCATCTCCGTGGATCACCTATAAAGGGTGTAACCAAATACAATGTGCATGTGGTACAGTATATTCTATTGATTATTGACTATATGATTAGGAGCACTATTTCACAGAGCATTTGAATAACATTAGAGGTGGTTATACAGTAGGTAGTGCTCATGAGCGGGCGCACGTGAGCTGTCAGATACGCTTAAACATATTCATTAATATCTAATGCTGTGCAATATACTTCGTAAGCTTAAAGGTCTTATATTTTACTATTTCTTTGACAGGTTAACCCAGACATTTCCAGAAATGTAAGGCTCCAACTAATATAAGCCTCACAGAATCAGAGTTTTCATACATCGTCTGTGACACAGTTCACATGTCAGCGTGTATGTAAACAGGCTACTATGGAATCACATCCATATTTCCAAAAGAGCTGAGCAACAAGCTGGAGGAGGTCTTATATGAGGTCACATTAGGGGATAGCTTGTTAGCTTGTTTAAACACTGGTTAATACAAAAATAGAAAACACAGTAATAGAAAAAATAGCAGGGATTTTTTTTTTTTTTTGCCTGTATACACACACACACACACACATCTAATGTGACAATGGTATCCATCTTTTGGAGCCATGACCTGGGTCACCTCCAGACCTAAACCCAATAGAAAACTGTTGGACACTGGTGAAGAAGGCAGTAGCGGTCAAGGATCCGTCTTGTGCACACGATCTTCAGAAAGCAATCGAGCGGGTGCGAGTTGATTGAGTGACACCCAGACGTGGATCCAGATGGATCCAGCAGGTTTTGAAGAAGAGCAACTATTGATTGCCGTGATACAATTTCACTGCAAAAAATAACAAATGAATCTTGTCTTGATTGTCATAATTTACAACATTTGAGAGTGTGATTAAAACATCGCATTTCACTTCCATCTCAATGCGTTTGTCCACCACTGACAAATATTGACAGAAAAGCATCACACATATACTTGGTGTCTGAGCTGCTTTAGTGTTGGAACAGAAAGGAAGTTGCTCTCAAACTTGTTCTATTTTAAGGATGTTTTTTCCTCTCCTATATCATATATCTATATCACACACTTGATGGCCACAGTCCATTGTCAAAACATCATGTGTGACAGGGCCTCTTTACATGGCAGCTGTGGTGTGCTGCTGCAGTGTTATCAATGCATATTCACTTTAGATGTGTAGATAAGGTTTTGCAGAGGATGCACCACAGATGAACTCCTTAAAATCATGGCTGATTATTATACCATGATTTTAAAGCCTGAGTTTAAAGCCTGAAACAGCATGAAAGCCTGTACCTGTGATTGTTTCCTTTCTGATACATTCAAATTCAGATTCTAATTTTATTTTTCACATGCACAGCCATAGAGAATAGAGTAATCAAATAAAGAAATAGAAATATGAAATATGAAATTAGACAAAAACTGTACAAATATAGAAAACTTTAGCTGCCTTTCAGCGAATCATCAAACCCTATCCTCTTCAATGTAATAAGATGGAATTGAAATAGAAGTGTATCAGCGTCTGGATTATACAGGAAAGGTTACAACGAGTGCAGTTAGTCTTCATGTGTAAAAAGAAATGACCAATGTCCAATCATGAGCAGAACAATGTGCAATGTCCCAGAGGTGTGCAACTTGTAGGCCATGTGCAGATATGCTTAAATGTGCAACGTGATGAGTAGTGTATGAGTAGGGAGGGTGTTGGGATTGTGTGAGAGAACAAAGAAAGCAGGTCAGAGTGTTTAGTTCTATGTAGGGAACGTGTTCTGGTTGAGAGCTCATACTGTACAGTACAGTATATCCTGCGGGAAGAAGCTTCTCCTCTCTCAGTCTCTCAGTGTTGGCGTTCAGGGAGCGGAACCACTTTCCTGCCTGCGACAGAGAGAACTGACCATTTTTGGGGTGGCTGAGGCCCTTCACGATCTTCCTGGCCTTGTTCCAGCACCGCTTGCTGACGACTGAATGCAGGTCAGGGTGCTCGGTGCAGATGATCCGCTCAAATGACGGCTCCAGCCTCTCCAGTCCTGCATGGTGCCGTATGATTGCCATCAATTTTCTTTTTACCATAAACTATGACTAAAAGGTTTATTACATTTTTACAACGTGCAAAAAAAAACAAACAAACAACAAAATTATACTGGTACGTCATCAGAGCAACACTATTCTCTGTAACCTACGGTACTTAACTTCATCCAGCATAACGGTCCAATTCTGCCTCTACATACAGTACAGTAGTGAGCTTATTTTACATGCAAACTAAACCTCCAAGCAACTGTAATAAATGGCTGGAAATAGCCGCACATTTTGACTGTACATAGTGATTGTAGCGGCGTTCGATATTTAAATGAAGACCAGTACAAGACTATTTGGACTGATACACTCCCTAAAGTCCTGAAATATAAATGAAACACTGACAATTGTGGGACGGTGCCATTGAGAGTTTGAATTGAGTGAGCCATTGAGTGATGCTGCAACTGTTTGCACATTTTGCACAACGCGCACATTATGTTGTCTTGTGTTATCTTTGGTATAGTAATGTCTGTCTTTTGTATAATACTTTATAATCTTTGTGTTGTAAATTCGGTTTGTATTAGATAGTCAGCTAATTAGGTGTCCTAGTTACATCTGTTACTTTTTGTTGCATGGATGTAGCACGTTGGTCCTGGAGGAATGTCGTTTCGTTTTACAGTGTCTTGAACTGTATATAGTTGAAATGACAATAAAAGCCTACTTGAACTACTTGAACTTGAACATACTAGTCAGTATTGAAGCATGGAGACTTTCATCATCATCATCATCATCATCATCATCATCATCATCACCGTGGTGTACAGATGGAGTGGGCACCCAGCTCCTATCATGACACACCACTCTACTCTCCTGGGCATTACTTGCTCCAAGAATATCACTATGATACCACTGATACTGGGGTGATACTGTGGAGCGTCTATAAAGTCTCTCGTCAGGTAGTAGATTTACCAAACATTACCGGAAACTATTGGCTTATCAGATTCCTACAATGACTCATGCACAAATATAGGACACTTATACATGCACCATTGGTTATGGAGAAATGCACATAAGCAATAGGGTTTTTTTTTTCAATCTTTGATATCTTTTTCATAAGTTTGTGTTTGAAAGGTCATCCTGCGAATCCACTGCTGGTATACACCCTGTGCAAATATGTAGATATCCCCATTCGAGTAGGTAGCCTGGGTCTATATAGGAAAACATGTACACTAATATGCATGTTCATCTATTGTATGCATTAATTTGCCTCTAGAAGGCACACTTAAACCAAAGTGTGTTATTAGAAGTTTTATATCATGCTGTCTTTCATATATTGTTATATATAAAATACTGCCATTTGCTGCTGCCTTCCTGGCAAGTTTTCTATCGAGGATATACTAGAGCTAAAGCTTGTGCGTCTTTTACTGAAACAAGAACTCTGTCTGTGGTATTTGAGGTTTGGCTGCTAATTCACTTCAGAAAGTCCCGTCTAACAGCTCTTAGTGTCCTCAGAATGCACTTAACACCTTGAAAGAGCGCCTATATGAAAAGTCAGTAAACACATTGCACGATGACAGAAAGGTGAGTATTGACAGCTAATCTTCGTGTTAACGGTTGCGGTGATCTGCACTGGTCTTGTTAGAGAGGTCTCAATATATGAGCCTGATCACAAAGAGGGAAGATGTGTCCCAGATAGCATGACCTTTATGGCCAAATGTTTGCAGACACATATTCATGCAGGCCTTTTAAACATCCCAGTCTGGTTTTAGTCCTTTTTTTATATACACTGAAACATAGCAAAGGTGAGCTCTTCAGTACGATTCATTCTTTCCGCCAGTGTCTGTTTATGGGTTGCATAGCTTGTTATGTATGTATGTACTTGTTTAAATCACCTGAAGTCAATAATCTGGAGAGGTTTCCAAATACGTCCATATAGCTTAGAAAATAAGCAAACATGAACATTCTGGTATGTGTACAAAAAAAAAAAAAAAAATCTATTCAATTTTTTTTTTTTAATATAGCGCTTTTAACAATGTTCATTGTCATGTTCATGTTCATTATCTGTAGGCAAAATAGCAAAGGGCAAAAGGTGAGTGGTGGTGTGAGAATGTGCACGCATTTTCTATTACTCAGTTCCCTGTTCAATAAGTGTATTATGCAAAAAAACACCGCAGTATGTTAAAGAGGCATGCTGTTTGTTTCAAACCAACTGAACTGAAGTTGGATGTCATGCACATATGAGTCATCATAACAGATTAGTCTCGAAATAATAAGTTTTGTTCGCTGCCACATTCCCTCACAGGTCCTGAGTTCACACACTACAATGTATATAGTGTTGATGCCACACACACACACACACATATATATATGTATATATGTCAAGTCAAGTAGGCTTTTATTGTCATTCCAACCATATACAGTTAGTACACAGTGAAACGAAACAACGTTCCTCCAGGACCAAGGTGCTACATACATGCAACAACACAAATTTACAACACACATTTTTACATTTTTAAGTTAATATGTGTGTGTGTGTGCGTGCTATATTTATGAATACATATACTGTATAAATACACACAGTGCATCCGGAAAGTATTCACAGAGCTTCACTTTTTCCACATTTTGCTTAATTACATTCATTATTTTTCTCAGAATTCTACACACAACACTCCATAATGACAATGTGATTTGTTTGAAATATTTGCACATTTATTAAAAAAAAAAAAAAAAAAAAATCACACAGCCTGTGCCTTTTGAGCTCAGACACATCCTGTTTCCACTGATCATCCTTGAGATGTTTCTACAAGACGCACACCTGTCTATATAAGGTCCCACAGTTAACAATGCATGTCAGAGCACCAACCAAGCCATGAAGTCCAAGGAATTGTTTGTAAACCTCAGAGAAAGGATTGAAGTACAGGTCTGGGGAAAGGGTACAGAAAGATTTCTGCAGCACTGAAGACCCAGATGAGCACACTGGCCTCCATCATTCATAAATGGAAGAAGTTTGGAACCACCAGACTCTTCCTTGAGGGAGCAGTGGGCGCCCGGGAGAGAAGGGCCATAGTCAGAGGGAGGTGGCCAAGAACCCGATGGTCAGTCTGAAAGAGCTCCAGTGGTTCCCTTCCAGAAGAACAACCATCTCTGCAGCACTCCATCAATCAGGCCTGCATGGTAGAGTGGCCGGATGGAAGCCACCACCAGTGTGCTCATCTGGATCTTCCTCAGTAAAAGGCACATGACCGCCGCCTGGAGGTTTTTTTTTTTTGTTGAAGCACGTTTGGCACCAATTACAGACTCAGGTCTTTTTAAGTATGATGCTGCAAAATGGTTGTTCTTCTGAAAGGTTCTCCTCTCTTCACAGGGAAACACCGGAGCACTTTTAGACCATCAGGTTCTTGATCACCTCCCTGACTAAGGTCCTTCTCCCCTGGTCACTCACATTGGAGGTCTACAGACAATTCCTTGCGCTTTATGGCCTGACATGCACTGTTAACTGTTGGACATTATATAGACAGGTGTGTGTCTTTCCAAATCATGTTCAATCAACTGAATTTACCACTGGTGGACACCAATCTAGTTGTAGAAACATCTCAAAGATGATCATTGGATAGAGGATGCACCTGAGCTCAATTTTGAGTGCCATGGCAAAGGCATGTACATCACATACAGACATTTTTCATTTTTAATACATTTGCAAAGATTTCAAACAAACGTATTTCACGTTGCCATTATGGGCTATTGTTTGTAGAATTTTGAGAAAAATAATGAATTGAATCCATTTTGAAATAAGGCTGTAACATAACAAAATGTGGAAAAAGTGAAGCGCTGTGAATACTCTCCGGATGCACTGTGTATTAGTGAGAACGCAGCTTCCCCCACATTTACTTCACACAAAAACATCTATACACAAGCACACAGTGTGTATCACACATGCATAGCATTTATTGTTGCTTGAACCATAATATCAGTGTTGTGTATAACATAATAATGTGAGCAATTTTGAAGAGGAACTGATGCTTCACGCTAAGGACATGGCGTAAGAAAACAGACAGAATAAGATTAGTCTAGACTCCTCTACTGCTGAGAGAAAAACAGGATGTCTTTAATGCAAAAGAGGAGTTTTACAGAGGAACTAAGCTCAAGTGGCATTTGAATTATAATATACTGTATGCAGATCACTTTTTCAGAGTCATAAAAATACGACCTGGGCATAAGGCAACTGAGGTCTTTTCGCTTTTCACAGGACAGGAGAATGACTTTGCTATGACAGGGTAAATACTTTAGAAAAAGGAAGACATCACATGCGTGTGTGAGTGTGTGACTGTTCACAAAAATCAACAACAAGAAAAGGAGAAGATATTGAGACAATTGCGTTGTCATTATTTTTGGCGGTTCCCTATCCGCTAGACTCAACCATGTAAACAATACGTCAAAAGACAGATGATCAAAAATGAGAGTGCAAGGTGGCCAGATGTTACACTTTTCCCTGTCTGGGTTCATGACCGAGGTAAAGTCACCGTGATGCCAGAGCTTAATACAACACACACGTACACATATCTACCGTATATATATATATATATATCAGTCAGTTGTTATTTTAAGACATGAAGGTCGGCTGATCTGGAATAGTTCTCGCAAGAACTGTATCGCCGGATGAATTTGCGGAACCCATCAACCACCATGATGAAACTGGTTCTCATGAAGACCATCTGAGGAGAAGTTCATTTAGAGTTACCAGCCTCAAAACTAACCCATTAACAGCACCTCAGGTTAGAGCCGTTTTAAAGGCTTTACAGAGCATAAGCAGCAGATACATCTCAGTATCGAGGAGATTTGTACATTTCGGATGCTTTCAGCATTGTTTCACAATGTAGAAAGAAGTAATAATCAGGAAAGACTAGGAAATTCGAATGTGTGTCCAAGCGTTTCACTGGAAGAGTGTGTGGTTAATAAATAGGAAGCCGAATCAAGCCCCGCGCAATTTAAAGTATTGTCTGTAAATTTCTGAAATTAATCCCCTAAATTTCCAGGACATCATCAAATCGTTTCCCTTCCCGATTTAACTGCACGTGTCTTGTTTCAGTTATTCTAAAAAAAAAAAAAACTATAATGAATCATTCAGTAATAACAGGCTTTAAGCCAAGATCTTATAAGTGTTTCTCATTAATCAGGTTTCGATTCAAACAATACCTCTGATGGTACATCACTCACTCATCATCTATACTGCTTAATCCTGTATACATGGTCCCGGGTTGTCAGGGCACTTAGGCCAGGAGACTTAGGGCACACTAAGGGGAGAAACCCTATGCACACAGAGACGGGAATCGAGTCTGGCCGGGAATCGAGTCTGGCCAGGAATCAAACCCAGACCCTGGTGGTGCAAGGCGACAACCACTACACTACAGTACCGGCCCTGATGGTGCATATGGAATCATTTACAGTATACACCAGGATTTCAAACCAATTCACTTTAAAGAAATATACACACATTTATTATACATTTATAATCAAGATGACTGAAATACGATTACTAATATAGTATAACACAATATTACACTTTAATATACAGGGGGTTTTCGAGACATGCGATGAAACTTATGTATGACGATGAGACTCACAGAAAAAAAATATTTGAATGGTGAAAAAGTTTGAAAGAACACCCCCTGCAATTCTTCCCATGAATATTCAGTAAGTGGAACATGTGTACTTTGGAAATTGACACAAAACAAAAACAAACAAACACTTGTTGTGTGGAATTGTGCACACAATCATTAACCAGCACCACTTTTAATTACAGGAACACTGATCCGGATGGGAATTATTGTCACATCCCCCTTGATGTACCGTCTTGACCTCCTTTTAAGCTATTTACTAAAAACACATTTCATCCATTAAAAGAGTTCCCGTTCCAATTCAGTTGTGACAAAGCAGCATAGCATCACAGAATAAAAAAAATATGGAAATGAGTTTGCCAGATATGATTGCCCCCGATGAGCAAGCCGAGGGTGACGTTGGCAAGGAAAAACCCCCTTAGATGGCAAAGGAAAGAATGCTTGAATAGCAGTGATTTTGATTTGAGGTCATACTGTGTTAAATTTCTGCCTTGATAGTATCATGCTTTCGCGAAATGCTGAGGTAAGTACATTAGTGTAGCAGGAGATTACATAGAGAAATACAAGTGTTTTCTGTCATTTTGCGCAATCAAAAGTCCCGGTTTGACTTGAACGCTCTTCATAAATAAAGCAATCCACATGGTATGGAAAATATTACTACTAATCAATCCTACCTATTTATAAATAACCATTATAAACATTCCGATTCTTAACATTGCTCTTTGTTAATCCCCCTGCATTGTGTTGGTAGTCCCACGTGTTAATATAGAGATTTCAATGTGAGTAAGTTGTGCATGGGGACAAACGTCATACTACAGGAAGAGAGAAAAAAAACGCTAAGTGCGTCACACCGCGGTTAGTATGAAACCTTAAAAGCTCTGCCAAACAGCTTTACACAGCAGACATCAGACATCCACTGAGTGGCATGTTTCTCACCTCTCTGACTGTGAACGCTGAAACACCTGAAAACATGTAAGTAACCTGAATCAGAAAAAAAAAAGACTAACATTTGCTTGAAGATGCTTAAGTTCAGCTCACTTTATCTGATTTATTTAAAATCTGGTGTTACTCTAGTATTTGGTATTTAGTGCTTGAAGTTAAATAAAAAAAATATATTAATTTTCATGTTTTCTTGCTGTTTTTAGATTTTAAAGACGTATTTGGGGAAACCTTAGAGAATAAAAATGATAAATATGACAGACACTTTGAGTACCTGGCTGTCAACAGTGACTCCAACAGTAAGTAGCATCTGAAGGAAAATAAATCACTGCATGTTGAAAACCACCAGCTACTCCATACATTGTTGATTTAGTCCATAGTTACAATAAAAATGTAACCTAATTCATCTTCTTTTACCCCTAGGATGATTTTGAAAGTAACAGTGGCAGTGGTTCTGGTTATGAAGATTATGATGACACCATGTGTGACAAGAGCATGGTACGACGTTTCCGCATGTTCTACGAACCGCCTTTGTACTTGCTCATCGTCGTCCTGGGCTTCGCAGGGAACCTGCTGGTTCTCTGCATCTACAAGCACTTCAAGAATCGCCTGAAGACCATGACAGATGTGTACCTGCTGAACCTGGCCTTGGCTGACCTGTTCTTCTTGTGTACTCTTCCCTTATGGGCGGCGGATGCCATGAAAGGCTGGTATTTCGGGACTTTTCTGTGCAAGGGCACGTCTGCGTTGTACAAGATCAACTTCTTCAGCAGCATGTTTCTGCTGACTTGCATCAGCGTGGACCGGTACATCTCAATCGTGGAGACCACCAAGGCACAGAACTCCAAGGAGCTGCGTCTGGCCTGGAGCAAAGTGGTGTGCTTGGGCGTCTGGCTCCTGGCCATCATCCTGTCCATTCCAGAGTTCCTCTTCGCCCGAACCAAAGAGGACGGCGAGGGCAATCGTTATTGCACCATGGTCTACTGGAACAATGAAAACAACAAGACAAAGATCCTGGTCCTGGCTCTGCAGATCTGCATGGGCTTCTGCATTCCACTCGTAATCATGATCTACTGCTACTCAGTCATCATTAAAACCTTGCTCAAGGCCAAGAACTTTGAGAAGCACAAAGCACTGCGTGTCATCCTGGCAGTGGTCACAGTGTTTATTCTCTCCCAGCTTCCTTACAACAGCATGCTGGTGGTGGAGGTCACACAGGCAGCGAACACCACCATCACAAACTGCGCCGAGGCCCAGGGCTTCGACATCGCCACTCAGGTCATGAAGAGCATAGCGTACATGCACAGCTGCCTCAACCCATTCCTGTACGCCTTCATCGGGGTGCGCTTCCGAAAAGATTTGAAAAGGCTGTACAAAAAGTATGGCTGCACAACATCCAAATCGGCCAAATATGGAGCTCCTCCTCGTCCTTCCATCATGTCAGATACGGACAGCACCATGGCTTTCTCGCTGTAACCTCAGCCTGGGGACAGAATTAGTGCATGACATGAGAGGAATGAGTTCTCGACATGGTGACAGAAACGTTCAGAAATCGATGAGCGACAGATTTCTTCTAAGAGGGCGTGCACACACTTTGCCTCAGGTGAATGAAACATCTTTCTCTATCTGTCGGTGAAAATCTGAGGCCGGTGGAAAGAGCTGCGTATGTGTACGAGGCAGAGATTAGGAAATGATTATATACAACCATTGACATATGTTGAGCCAAAGAAGGCTGTTCTCTCCTCCCTTCAAAAAGCTATGTAAATAACATTTAAGTGATACTGTATGACTTTATTACGATATGAAGGACCGATTATTTTGTACTGTCTCCGTGTGTGTCACCTTTGTGTGTTGCAAGCATTTCCTATACCGTTATAGTATTATATGTCCTGCAAAACTGAGCGAATGTGTATATGTATATATATATTTGATGTATATTTTTTGTGTACCAAAATTAAATTACAGTTTAAGTTAATCCTTGCAGTTTGGTTCTTAAAAAACACATGCATACAACAGACTTCATACTTCATCGAGACCTACACAAAAAAAAGCTTATTTTTCATCAGAAAGAGAAGTAGCGTCCCTTAGTTACGCATATTTGTTTACTTTGTTTGAGTGTTTCGTGCAAAGCGGTGAGAGTAGTACACACTGTGGTTAGAAAACCGTTGAAAATATGACGTACAGCTTTTGAATGCAGGAGACTCTGTGGTACTTGTGGGCAAAGCATCAGGTCTATAGTTCGAGCAGAACACATTCAAAATTTTTTTTTTGCCTTTCATTTTTCATTTGAATGGTTAGTTTTCATTTCTGCAGCTAAAACTCCAGAAAGGTACCGGACCACACCTTCCTCATTTTGTTGTTTGTTTAAAAATCTTTTCTAAAGAACTTCTATAAAGTAATATGAAGCAAGACTAGTGTGTGAGTTTTAGCTCTAACTAAAATGTCAAAGCTTTGATGCGCAATGTTTTAGAATCCTAGAAAAAGCCTTATAATACACACACACACACACACACACACACACGCACGCGCACGCATGCACGCACACACACACACGCACGCGCACGCATGCACGCACACACACACAAAGTGTCGCACCTAGGTGAAAAAGTGAATTTTCAGATAGGATCAAATAACACAATTTTTCATAATACATTTGAATAATCTCCCGACCCACAAACCTGAAAAAGTCTATTATTCTTAATAAACACAAATTTGTTAAGATATTGCAACATGACTTACAGACAATACAGATGCTTTACCCAAAAAGCCATTTAAGCAACAGTTTGTCATATGCTTCTGGAAGCGTACACCAATTATATTATTAATACTCAATATTCAGAAATATGAATAATTTGCAGTTTCAATTATTATTGTTTAAAGCGAGACAGTATAACGCTGAAAATGGCCATTTCTAGGGCACATATGAAATCATCTCTCCAAAACAGCTTGCAACTTGAAATTTTTAGGGAAGCAAGATTGGTCAATTCCATGTTGCATAAACTTCAGAAGTAGTTTTGTTGGCACATACATTTTCTGTATTATATGTATAATATAAAAAAAAAATAAAAAATTCAATCAGCACCAGGGCCATGGTGGCATAGTGGTTAGCACTGTTGCCTTGCACCTCCAGAGTCTGGGTTCGATTCCCGTCTCTGTGTGCATGGAGTTTGCATGTTCTCCCCGTGCTTGGTCGGTTTCCTCCCACAGTCCAAAGACATGTAGGTTAGGTTAATTGGCATTCGCAAATTGGCCATAGTGTGTGAATGAGTGTGTGTGTGTGTATGTGTCTGCCCTGTGATGGATTGGCACCCTGTCCAGGGTGTACCCCGCCTTGTGCCCTAAGTCTTCTGGGATAGGCTCCAGGCCCCCCGTGACCCTGAATACAGGATTAAGCGGTAGCCCACATGCAACCATCGTACATTACATGATGACGTGCCATGGCAAACTACATCAATGAACACGAGGGAGCTCATTGTATGATCGTTGTACCTCCTCAGTCACCAATGGAGCACGTCTGGAACTGGGTTTGTACTCTGAGAGCAAAGGGGATTCTACTCAATCTCAGTCTAGTTCCTAACAAAAGTCAAAATATAGTATAGGAAAGAAATACACTTATGTACTCAGATAGGTAGTTTCTAAAAGTTTCTAAAAAAAAATGTTTTATTTATTTTTTTATTTACATTTTTATTCACAAACAGCCACTACCAGAATCACAATCAGGACTAACCCTAGTGGTCATTTATTCACGTACTCATTTTTCGATGTATATTTTTATGTTTGCTTCCTGTTTTTCTTACTTTATATACGTCGATTCACATTCACTAAATGTAAAATGTATAGACATGTAGACACAAGAACAAAATGTTCTACTCACTGGGGGGAGGTTACGTGATACCACAGACTGAGATTGGATCAAAAAAACCACACGCATATTTCAGTCTGCCATGTTCGCACGACAGGAAGTGCTAGTGGTTCGACAGGGGGACAAGTTGAATCACATGCAACAAAACATAACAGCTCAGTTTCCAGCA
Organism: Clarias fuscus; assembly: GCA_030347435.1. Lineage (NCBI taxonomy): Eukaryota > Metazoa > Chordata > Actinopteri > Siluriformes > Clariidae > Clarias > Clarias fuscus. The sequence goes on along the minus strand of CM059205.1, from coordinate 10,517,696 downwards.
CTTGCTATGAGTATGAAAAAAAAAAAGTACCATATAACTTACATTTTTCTCACAGTACACGTAGACTTAACTCTGAACACTGGGATAGAAGCTAGAGAAACGGTACAGACAATTTTTTAACTCTACCATTGCAATATGCACAATGTTAAACCCGCTTTCCAGTGACAAATCAGTGTAGCTTCAGTATAGAACTAGAACTATTAGGCAAGACCATATGCTGTATGTGTCAAATTTCCCCTAAGAGATTTATTTATTTGCCACTGATTTGCACTTATGGTAAAGACAAATGCAGAAAATGAGAAGTAGTGTCTCACTCACTCATTGACTATTGACTATACTGACTATACCACTTTATCCTGTATTCAGGGTCACGGGGGGCCTGGAGCCTATCCCAGGAGACTTAGGGCATGAGGCAGGGTACACCCTGGACAGAGTGCCAATTGATCGCAGGACACATACACACATTCAGACCCTCATTTGAACACTACAGGCAATTTGGAAACGCCAATTATCTTAATCTGCATGTCTTTGGACTGTGGGAGGAAACCCAGAGAACCTGGAGGAAACCCGTCAAGCACACTGAGAACATAAAACGTCCATGCAAACAGATCCGATGTGGAAATCGAACCCGGAACCTGAAGGCGCAAGGCGACAGTGCTAACCACTAAGAACACTATGCATCCCCATATAGCGTCTGTGAACTGTAATTTATTCACCCTGATGAATGGAATACATAGTTATTGCAGGACTAGTTAATATAATTCCAAAGGTTTCTGGATGAAAAACATCTTGAGATTAGTTCCACATATATGTGCACATACGAATCATATCTATTGTCCAATCTTCTCCAAGTGGTCGCATGCCCAAGGCAATTTTTTTTAGATGAACCACAAAGTGATGAGCAGCCGTGTTGATGTTTCTCTTTTTTATTTAGAATTTCAACCTCCTTACACACACTGACAGTGCTGTAATTCAGTTAGACATTGTTAGATTTCTTTCCAGTAATCATTGAGATTATTGCTACAGTATACCACAAATTGAAAGCCACATTCTACGATGTAGGTGCTTGTATGGTAGTTACTGTATGTTGTGGAAGCTGCCTCTACCATGTGGTGGGTGACATTGCACTGAATGGTTGTAAGCACCCTTTTAAGTTTTTAGTATCTTATTTGAGCGGTCACAAAGTTCACCCAAGTCTTCACTGGGAACAAAGCAACCTGTGCATTTTCAAACATCTAGTATCTTCCTTTATATCTAAATAGCATTACAGAGCAAAGAAAAAGTGCATAAATGATTAGTGTGTGCATAATGAATAAATAAATACAGCAATGGTATTGTCATACTTCAGGCTTAACATTAAGCTTAAATAACTGCTTTTCAGATTCAAACTTTGTAACAGCAAAGTTTCTATTGTTTATAATTCCCAAGCTTATTCCGAAACCTTGCAACACTGCTACAGCTTCATTCCCTCCTGAGTCCTACACTACTTTAGTTATATAACTATAGTAATATAATAATAACAATAATAATAATAATAATAATAATAATAATACATGAGGTTTATCAATCTTGACTTGTAGTTTTATGTGCCTTCATTCTAAAGCCAGTGTGCCTTGGCCTACAAAAATGAAACATGATGTGCAGTATAATGAACACCACAATGCAGTCCTTTCCTAATCATCTTTGTCCTTGGCGCCGTGCTTTAGGATGCGTGTGAACGCCACGTAATTGAAGTTGCCTTTCTTGTCAATAGGAGCTTCTCGGAAGAGCTCATCCACTTCCTCGTCTGTGAATCTGTCGCCCATGGTGGTCAGGAGCTCCCTGAGGTATTCCTCTTGAATAAAACCTGGAGAGAACATAGAGAGCATATTACGCAATTGAACCCACAATGACTTTTGAAGACATACACACGTGGACAAAATTGTTGGTACCCTTCGGTCAATGAAAGAAAAACTGGTCACAGAAATAACTTTAATCTGACAAAAGTAATAATTAAAAAAAAATCTATGAACGTTTTGATGAAAGTCAGACATTGCTTTTCAACCATGCTTCAACAGAATTATTTAAAAAAATAAACTCATGGAACAGGCCTGGACAAAAATGATGGTACCCCTAGAAAATACTGACAATAAAGTGACCAAAGGGACATGTTAATTCAAGGTGTGTCCACTAATTAGCATCATAGGTGTCTACAATCTTGTAATCAGTCAGTGGGCCTATATATAGGGCTCCAGGTAGTCACTGTGTTGTTTGGTGACATGGTGTGTACCACACTCAACATGGACCAGAGGAAGCGAAGGAAAGAGTTGTCTCAGGAGATTCGAAAGAAAATTATAGACAAGCATGTTAAAGGTAAAGGCTATAAGACCATTTCCAAGCAGCTAGATGTTCCTGTGACTACAGTTGCACATATTATTCAGAAATTTAAGATCCATGGGACTGTAGCCAACCTCCCTGGACGTGGCCGCAGGAGGAAAATTGAAGACAAATCAAAGAGACGGATAATCCGAATGGTAACAAAAGAGCCCAGAAAGACTTCTAAAGAGATCCAAGGTGAACTTCATGCTCAAGGAACATCAGTGTCAGATCGCACCATCCGTCGTTGTTTGAGCCAAAGTGGACTACATGGGAGACGACCAAGGAGGACACCATTATTGAAAACAAATCATAAAAAAGCCAGACTGGAATATGCCAAACTACATGTTGACAAGCCACAAAACTTCTGGGAGAATGTCCTATAGACAGATGAGACAAAAATTGAACTTTTTGCCAAGGCACATCAGCTCTATGTTCACGGATGGAAAAATGAAGCATATCAAGAAAAGAACACTGTCGCTACTGTGAAACATGGAGGAGGCTCTTTTATGTTCTGGGGCTGCTTTGCTGCATCTGGCACAGGGTGTCTTGAATCTGTGCAGGGTACAATGAAATCTCAAGACTATCAAGGGATTCTAGAGAGAAATGTGCTGGCCAGTGTCAGAAAGCTGGGTCTCAGTCGCAGGTCATGGGTCTTGCAACAGGACAATGACCCAAAACACACAGCTAAAAACACCCAAGAATGGCTAAGAGGAAAACATTGGACTATTCTAAAGTGGCCTTCTATGAGCCCTGACCTCAATCCTATTGAGCATCTTTGGAAGGAGCTGAAACATGCTGTCTGGAAAAGGCGCCCTTCAAACCGGAAACAACTGGAGCAGCTTGCTCATGAGGAGTGGGCCAAAATACCTGCAGAGAGGTGCAGAAGTCTCATTGACAGTTACAGGAATCGTTTGATTGCAGTGATTGCCTCAAAAGGTTGTGCAACAAACTATTAAGTTAGGGGTACCATCATTTTTGTCCAGGCCTGTTCCATGAGTTCTTTTTTTTTTTTTGGTTGAAAAATGGTTGAAAAGCAATGTCTGACTTTCATTGGTTAACATTCATAGAATTCTTATTTATTATTACTTTTGTCAGATTAAAGTTATTTCTGTGACCATTGTGGGTTTTTCTTTCATTGACCGAAGGGTACCAACAATTTTGTCCAAGTGTGTATGAAGACAAGAAACTCCTAACTTACTAACTTATTTAATACGTGATATAAAAAAATAAATGCAGAACATTGTTTGCACTATTTCGCCTTAAATGTCACTGTTAGCTGTTTTTTGCAGAACTTGGTGGAAATATGTCTTTAGTCATATGCCATCAATTATGAAATTCCTGAGTTCCTTCCTTCTTCACGGTGACATAAAACTCCTGCACACAGCATCATAAATAAACTAAGTAAAACTTCTTACCTTTATTTAAATGAGTTATACTTTATATACAATTACTAGTGGTAGATTAATAAACCTCCAGAAACATCGATCAGCCATAACATTAAAACCACCTAGGTTTTAGGCGCTGCTCGATTTGTGCCAAGAAAACAGCTCTGACTCCCTGAGCCACGACTCCACAAGACCTCTGAGGGATGTGGGGTAGTGTCTGGCACTGGGACGTTAGCAGCAGATCCTTTGGGTGCTATGGGTCATGGAGTGGGGCCTCCATGGGTCGGACTTGTTTGTGTCAAGGATGCTCAGTCGGATAGGGATCTGGGAAATTTGGAGGCCACATCACTAACCTTCAACTCTTTGTCTGTTAAGCCAAAGCTATATACACATCAAGCTGTGATGCAATGGGTATTCTTATATAATTCTTTCATAGCCAGCACTGATATTTCTTTCAGCAATTTGAGCTACATTGGCTTTTCTGTGGGATTGGGTTGAGCAGGCACACCAAGTGTTTGGACACTTCATGGTCTACCGTGGCCATTGGTAGCTCAGTGGTTAAGTCAAATTGTCAAATGGTCAAACTTCACCACCACCACTACCAACCTGTCACTGTTGGGCCCTTAGCCTTCAACTGGTCAGATGTAAGTCAAAATGTAAGTTGCTCTGGATAAGGGGGTCTGCCAAATTATAATCTGAGGTACATTTCCGTGATTTCTAAGGCTGGTAACTCTAAATGAACTTCACCTCTGGAGGTAAGCAGAGGTAAGTTTTGATCTTGCTTTCCTGGGAAGGTCATCGTAAGAGCCAGTTTTACAAATGCACTTGAAAATACTGTTCTTGCAAGAACTATTCCAGAAAAGCTGACCTTCATGTCTTAAAATAACAACTGACTATTGTTGTTTTTACTTAATTACATGAAACCATATGAGTTATTTCATAGCTTTGAAAAAACAAAATCCAGTATTGTTCTAAAATGTAAAAAATAAATCCAAGTTTGTGTTTAAACATTGACAACTCAGTGTTATTCATTTAACCAAGTTTATGATTACATCATCAGTTTATATGTACAAATCTACAGGATGACCTGTTCCTTCCTCGTCGAAGCAAGCAAAAGCGTTTCTGATGACGTCCTCGGGGTCCGTGCCGTTCAGCTTCTCTCCGAACATTGTGAGGAACATGGTGAAGTTGATGGGACCTGGTGCTTCGTTCATCATGGCCTCAAGGTATTCATCCGTAGGGTTCTTCCCTAATGAAAACAGGGTTTTATCATCAAGGTTAATTTTTAATTGCATCATCCTGGCTTATCCCTATCACATGTCAATTAGTCCACTAACCACATAATTTGTATATATGTGCTTCCCTGAGATACATGATGCCAGCTTACTGATGCTTTGTGCAAAACCACACGGCTGAATGTACATAGGGGATTTGCCAATTGTCCTTTTCTATCTTCCTGAGCTCACCGGTGTCCGATATCGGCTTTGAATACTGGTAAGATAGGAATTTCATCCCTATCTACCATAGAGCGAGGCTTATATACACACTGCATCCAGTATCAGGTCTGCAGAATTGGATTACTATTGAACTGTTGCCATGAGTTCATTTTTTTGTCTCTGGATTTGGACATCTATACAAACATAGAACAGCAGCCATGAAACATGGTCTCCTATTTGCAAATGACTGTATAAATATATTATGTTGTGTTCCAGTAAACTAGACAACTACAAGGCACACGCATTTACTTACACGATCATTCACATAGTGCATGTGAATGTTATGCATTCAGGAGACTCTTAAGACAACATACTGTACATATATTGTCAAAAGCAGTCAAGATTCTGGATTTTAATACACATTGGCTTTTGAGATTTTAGACTGGTTTTACCCCTGAACAGTTCGAACTCCAGAGACGTTACTACAACTGCTGTGTCTTATGATAAACAAGATCACCATAAGTCTCACCTAAAGAAGCGAGCATGTCATGCAGGTCCTCTTTGTCTATGAAGCCATCACGGTTCTGGTCGATCATGTTGAAGGCCTCCTTAAACTCTTGAATCTGTGACTGGTCAAACATGGCGAAGACATTGGACGTGGCCCTCTGAGGACGCTTTTTGCTGGTCTTCACCTTTGCCCTTTTGCTGGACATTTTGGCAGGTCTGTCTTTCAGAAACCAAAGGGAATGGGCTAAAGAAGAAGAAGATAAAAATGTAGTGTATATATATATTGGATAGGTTACATATCCATACAGTATATACTGTATATATCAGCCAAAGTCAGCCAAAGTGTATACACACTTCAGGAAACGAAAAACTGTATGATGCATATTATATTAATATAATATTAATAATTTTGTCAGATTTTTATCATAATGCATGCATATGATATACAAAGACTGTTCAGCCATAACATTATGGCCATATCTCCCTAATATTGAGTATTTGCCACTAAAACAGTATTGATCTGTGTGTTCGGACACCTCTCTATCACAACCAGCATTAACCTTTTTCCCAATTTGATCTACAGTAATGCTCCTATTGGATCAGACAACACAGGCCAGGTTTCGCTCCCCATGTGCTTCAGTGAGCCTTGGCCATCCATTACCCTGTCGCCAGTCCCCCAAAGAGGGGACCTAATCAATATTAAGTGGGTGGTCATAATGTCATGGCTGATGTGTGTGTGTGTGTGTGTGTGTGTGTGTGTATATATATATATATATATATATATATATATATATATACATGCTCATGTATATCACACAATGACTTTTTATATGTGTGTGTGTCATTTATCCTATATACTGTAATAATTGATGAGGAGGTAGGATGGTGCCCTAACTAGCTGTATTCCTGAAATGAGTCAATAGGATTAGTTGTTCATATAATCTCAAGAATCTAACGTTAGCCTTTATTTCATTACATGCTGTTAGCTCAGATCTAATCAGGTCAGATAAACCACCACAGCTAGGAGAGCGTTACAAAAACAAACTCTCACTGATCTTCAGCTCATAGACACATATCACTTCCGTATCGAAACGCAGTGCAGATCAGCGCAGAATGCACTAGCGCGAGGAGATAGAGAGCTGCACTAGGCAGCCATAAACTGTTATCTGTTTTAATCCAGATTAGCTACATGATTTATTTTTTTTACAGTTTTAAAAGTCAAACGGCCAAAACGCATTTCCTGTAGATACGTAAACCAAGAAGACCTACCTAACTAGAAGTAAAAGAAGATCCACTATCGAGTCCACCAAAGCTCTGTTGAACGTCACCCCCCTCTAAAATACCGACATGGACTCGCCCAAGCCCTGCAACCAGGACCGGAACATACCAGTATTCACATTACAGGGGGGAACTGAGGGATAAAATTAACAATAAAAATAATGATGGAGTGTGCACAGCTTTTTATTTAGTGATGAAAGTATGGTCAGTAGTCTTGATTAAGTAGAGCAAAGGGGTCAAAGGAAATTAAAATAAGTAAATAAATAAATAAAATAAAAAACCAGGTTATATAATGTGTGGTCAGGTGTAGGCTAAAAAGGGAAATAGGGCAATTCCAGGTAAAGGTCAACATTACCATGGGGAAAAAGAAGTATTAATAGGGTTCTTACCGAATCATACTGATACACTAAACATACTAGGCAACAACATCTGCTTATATATACTGTGCTTTTACTTGGAAGTTAAGGTAAAGTCAGATGCTGAGCATCAAATCCATAAAGAGGCACAAAAAATATCCTATTAAAAAAAGAGAGGAAATGAATCTGAATAATGTTCAGAAATATTTGCTTATTTAACATCAAATTTAGTTGTTTTTTTTTTAAAGTCATTAAAAAAATTTAGTGTTAAAATTCATTATACAAGCATGTCCTTATACAGTTATACAGAGGGTTTATTTAGACATGTTATAACCATAAAACCATCCATCCATCTAGGAACCTATGTAGGACCTCCGATCAACATTCACACACACACACACACGCACACAACGGGCAATTTGGGAATGCCAAATAGCCTAAGGTGTATTTCTTTAGACGGCTGGAGGAAACCCACCATGCATGGGGAGAACCAGGACCTCGGATGTACCAGACGACAGTGCAAACCACTAAGCCACCATGTGGTCATATAACACGTACATATGCGACACGTTAACACCTGCACAGCAGTTACTGGGGTGAGAGTGGCCATAAGGCCATAAGTTCATTTTGAACTATGGTTTGAGCAAAAATATATGCCCCACTTGTGATTTTCAGTGATTTATATTTTTTGTGGTCTGAGGGTGTACGTAGTGCGGAAACAACTCACGGAAAAGCATAAACTGAAGTGTTTGAAAACAACTTGGTCTGATACTAACAATTTTTCATATTGCCTTGCCACGTTCGCCCTCGGCCTGCTCATTAGGGACTATCTGACCGTTTTGATTCATACACATTCACATTCCATACAAACTTAATAATTCTTTTGACTGTGTAAATCTGCTTTGCGACAATGACAACTGTTAAAAGCGCTATACAAATAAAATTGAATTGAATTGAGTACTCTAAGGAAGGTGAAAGTTTCTTGAAGAGAATCATTACTAGTGACGAGACAGAGATTCATCATTATGAGCCTGAGAATAAACAGGAGAGTACGGAACAGAAACATCCTCAATCGTAGACAAAGAAAAGATTTGGTCCCCTGAAAGCAGCCCTACGAGGATGAGGATTCACTTGTAAAGAAGAAGTGATGACATCATGGCTCATAGCCCAGCCTAAAACACGTTTAAATGAGTGAAATTGAAATATCTATCTATCTACACACAGATCACCCATAACATTATGACCACCTGACTAATACTGAGGAGGTCCCCGTTTTGCAATCAAAACACTAATGCAATGGGTTTTTGATACCTTTATATGAGAACTAGCATTAAGCATTTTAGCAATTTGAGCTACTCTATTAGATCAGAAGAGCTACAGTTTTGGAGTTGCTCTGACCCAGTTGTCTAGCCGTCACAATTTGGCCCTAGTCCAAGTCGATAAAATCCTTACACTTGTCCATTTTTTTCTGCCTCCAACACATTAACTTTAATGAAAAAATTTAACTTGCTGATTAATATAGTATCTCACCAACTACCAGGTGCCATTGTAATGAGATATTGTAACTGTAGCTACTGTGACAAGAGCCCAAATTTTTGATGACTAGACTACTGGGTTAGAGGAACTCCAAAACTGCACTGGTCAAGATGGACCAAAAGTGATCCAAGGAAGGAAAAATAATAAACTGGAGACAGGTTCATGGATTTGTTCTTGAGCCAAGGCTCACTGATGCACATGGAGAGTGAAATCTGCCTTGTGTAGTCTGATCTAATAGTAGGGGACCTAGTTATACACTATCAGGCAGGTGGTCATAATGATATGGATGATCGGTGAATAAACACACATATTATAGATGATAATCCATATATATTTTTTTTACTTTACAAATATAATAATAATAATAATATATTATTATTATAATCCTCTGCGGAGAATTGAAAGGGATACTAAGAATTTGTCTCTCCATTATGCAGAAGTGTTTGTAGAAAATAAATCAGAGACTACATAAAGAAATGAGACACCATCCTGTAGATTTGCACCAAGTTTTTCTGTTGTTCCAGGCGGGTTGCCATGGATACAGTTTTAGGCCAGACAGCAGAAAGTATGAAAGCGTCTCTGGCTGTGCGGTCACCAATATTTTTCCAGAAGATGGCGGAATATTTTGGGTAACGTTCATTTTTGCCTTTCAGATCTCTTGTGCATGGTATCTTAAGAATATATGTATAAATAGGTTATACTGTACACTGCTACTGTATTGCATTCTCTCATAGGAGCCATAACACAAGAGACCATGTGAGTGGGTTGGATTAGGACAATGGAGAGAGAAGGAAGGGATTACAAGGTTTGTAGTGTTGTTGTGACAATCTTAAAAACGTGAACCTCGATAGTTCTTTAATAAAACTTTCCCTGTTTTTATGCGTAGTTAAAACCAAAAGGCAAGTGGGCGTGGCCTAACGCAAAAGCGCGGAAGAAGTGGGCGGGGTGTGTTAGCGCGGAGCAGTGGGCATGGGCGGGGCATTTTAACCAAGCGCCTTACCATGGCTCCGCCCACGTGCCGGCAACCGATGACGTCAGAAGCCATTCAACAAGCTGGGGTCCAGCTGCTCGGGAGTGTATGGGTAAATGATTGTGCTCCAATATATATATTTTTTTCTTTCTCAGCCTAAACGTCGAACACTTACCCAAGAGGACAGGACACTCATGTCCACCACCCCAGGACCATCTCCAGGTCAGGGCATTTAGTAATATCAGATTTCCTCAGGGATTATTTGTTTCTAAATTCATTTCAATGTTTCAATACAGGTGTGTCTTTGCCAAGAATAATTGACAAGGTGGGTCTGTTATATGATATCATTTTTAAACTTGTTATAATGGCATGTGCACATCACTTTTAAAAGATGAATTGAAATATAATGGACATGTAATATTATTTTAAAAAGTTGCATAATTTATTTCATCCCTAGTGAAAAAATGTAACGTTTCTCTCCAGAATAACCATGTTTAAGTAATGCATACAAATACTAAACCATGCACATATAGACCAACACGTTCATGCTAATACACTATTATATTTGACTCTGACAGGAGTTCTTAATCTCATGCTTAACTCGACAAATTGAGTGTCTACAGTCCTACAGTATTGAGTGCACCAAAGGTATCAGGTACCAATATTTTTTATGTCAGAATATTTTGAATTTTATATTCCAGCATCTCGTTCTCTAAACTTGCATCGAACATATTGCAGAATCAGCCAGGACTGTCGATCTGGTGCACGGGCCAGCCATCTGCTGCGACCGGCCAGTGTCCAACAAAGTGTAAGTAGATACAGAGTTCTCTTTTCACCCACCAGAGACACTCCCAGCCTGATGACAGGCATCTTCATTATGAAATGAATTCAGAGTGCAGTGTTCTGAAATATTAGGCTCATTTGGTCACACAACTCCATTGTATACAGCTAACAAAGAGATCCTGGGCTCTTGATTCCCTATCATGCCTTCCATCTCAATAATTTTAATGCATGTTAAATAAATTAAAAAATAATAATTAAATCCTCATTGTTTCTGACAAGGCTTGGCATTGGGACCTGCAGGCTTCAACAAAATCCTTCCTTAACCTGTAGTTGAACTGCGTGTAGCTCTGCATTATTCTGCAACATTAAACCCCTTGCTTTCTGCACTACTGGGATCTGATGTCAAGTCTGATATGAGTTTCCATCTGTTGAGAAGAAGTAGCTTCAGGACAGAGATAGTTTTTTGTTTTGTTTTTTCTTGGAAGATTTTCCAATAAATTGTTGTACATTTTTATTTTCTTTTATAGCCTGAGACGTCATCATAACAACAAGCTAAAGATGTTGGCACACAGGTGGAAGAGTATTGGCGTTCGAGATCCAGTCTGTAGTACCAGGAATGACTACAATCCTGAGTCTTTACTAAAAAGGACATCCATAAAGACCAGCCAAGCTGCAGCTCAAGGAGAACATGAGGAAACAAATGGATTACACGTTTTAAGTCGGAACAGTTCTGAAGCTGGATGCTCAGAGAGGAAAGTAAGCGATAAACGCTTGTTATCTAACACGTCAGGATCATCAGAGTGCCACACTGACAGTGACGTTTCAGATCAAGGACAGAAGAACACTGAAATATCAAAGTGGGCAGCAGCTCTGGAATTAGACCTAAAGCCAGAGCCTTTTGATGACGACATGGACCGCTGTTCTACAGAAACAGCATTTTACCCAGAGGTTTTTCCTGCTTCTCTCAGAGTCCTGGACTCCACACAGAGTCTGTCTTCTGAGATTGAGCAGAGTCTTTTTGTGACTGATCCGTGTCTTGCTCCTGTGATATCACGCCTGATGGAGTTAGATAGACTTCAGGCTGCTACTGTGCAGAAAGAGCAAACAAAGCTAGCACGATCTCAAGCAGCTTCTGCTAGTACGCGAAACGGCCATCGTCTGAGAAAAAGTGACCCAGGATGCAAGACAGGGATTTCAAAGGATGCAGAGTGCAACTCCGTCATGAATAGTTTTATCAAACTCATGGTTTGTCCCAGCTCTTCATGCAGATGCAGGCATCATACTTTTCCTTCAGCAAAATCAGGCCAAGGAAGCAGGGGCAATTTGCCACATCCCTCCTTGCCTAAAAATCCAGACAGTGCATCATATAAAGCCAAAAAAACTCAAACTGTGCCCCCAACTTTATCCGTTCGTTTAAAGATCCCACAAAAACCCACAGTGCCAAACAGGACCAAGAGTCCAAAGATACGGACAGGAACAATTTCAGCCAAAAAGGAAGAGGGTTCTAACAGGAAAATATAATGCTTATATTCATCAGTGTCAGATGTTTGTTAGTTAGGAATTGCAATACTGTAAGGTTTTACTTATATAAGGATATACACATGTATATTTATGTCCTACCCATGTCCAGAGCTGTTTATTACTCAAAATAATAAAAAAGTGAAACACTATAAAACATGAAAAAGGACCACAGGAGTATAACAGTCTTTTTTTATTATTCATTTATGGATTGTAATTTCATTACAAACTGTTTATCTGTTGAGTGGACATTCATCAAATGTTTAAACAGTTCATTTGAAAACTCCTGATGTCTGAGAATAAGTGGAGAGATGACGGGCTTCTTGAAAAAGGGATTTCAGCCAAAGAGTGTAAGACTACTCAGTTTATCCTCATTGTAGGCTTGTCTACTGATCAGTACAGGAAGGAAATGGCAACTTACCCTAAAATAAAGACAAATTCAGGTTAGTGTTGAAGATCATGCATAAAGACACGGCTCAGTAAAAAAACAAAGATATTACCTTTCAGTTGTTCTATTTGGCTATACCACCAATTTATTAACGTTTCAGAAAATTATACAAGTTCTTCCTATATATGTAATACAGCTGAATAAAACTATAAGAGACTCTGTAGGTGGCGTAGGCTGGCTCTTTTGGAGGTAATTATTCCAGATTTTATGATGCCCTTTAAATCAAAAGCCTACTCAGTTCACAGAAACCACCATTAGTTATTTATGTTCTACTACCAGCCAAGTTGTTGTGACACTTTCTAACATAAGTATACCTGCAGAATAATGGGTCAGGTTGTGTTTAATGGCTGACAAATGAGACTCATTAAAACCAAATGACTGCACATTTTGTGGAAGGGTTGAGTAAAGAAAAAGAAGAAGAAAAAAAAACTAGTAAAGATCACTCTCTAAAGCAAAAACCTTTGGTCAGGTGTGAATCCCTTTAAGAGTCTTCTCTAATGGACAGCACCTAAAATACAGAGAACAAATAGACCAGTATCGTTTTTCCGCAGTGTGGTACAAGTTAATCACCAATGCCACTATAATGTGAAACGATGTATGAAATATCAGTCTGTCACAATCTGGCTTGTTTTAGAGGTCAAACGTGTTCTAGCTTTCACTAAGATGAGCAATTTCATGCAGTTTAAAGCAATGCCGATTGTGTCATGATTTACTAGATACTAGTATCAGAATTGAGTTGATTTTCTCATGAATATCTGTCAAAGAGTTTATCAGATCATTAGAGGAAATCTGTGGGATGATGTGTTTCGCAATCATCAGCTGCCTTGAATTAACACCCATTACAAGAGTATTATTTTGCTGAACCTCATTCATAATCCAGACTTGATCAATTATGTAAAAACTAAAATAGTTTGAGACAAAGCCCAAAACCTGAGTCCATATACTGTATGCGTATAGTAAAATATGCTTACTCACTATGTAAAGAAAACCGTGACAAATACTGAGTAGTGTGAAAGTAGCCTTATGGGTCTGAGAAAGCACAAACTCAAGAACAAAGCAGAAATTTTAACACCCTCCATTTCAGTCAGACTGGTCATTTCTGTCTATGCTATGTTGGAGCTACACATGCCTTTAAGGAGTGACCTGGATAAGGGGTCTTGTGAAGGTCTTGTGTCTTTGAGAGCAGAGGCAGGCTGGAGGATGGTGCACAGAGAAGAGCCTCCTTTGGCTGGAGAATATAATCTCTCGCTCTCTCAGCAACCACAAGGGAACAGTGGGAGAAACACCATAAACAGCAGTTAGTGTCATAGAAACTAAAGAAATCGAAAGTGTATGGTATCTTTAACCATAATTACCTGCCACTGGGTGCACACAAGACAAACCAGGAGGTCTATGACCATATTTTTCTTACTTTTTCTCCACATCAAACATGTTTATTTAAACTGTTTTTTTTTTATAACACACACTTATAAATGTACAATTATTCAAACTATTTTTGACATGCAAGGCGGGCTATGGATAATATACAAGTTCAATGAGCTAGTTCTGTGTCTTAATGAGAACAATAAAGCAATATGAAGTAAAGAATGAATTACCGCTCAAAACAAGCAGATTCATAGAGCAGATGAGGAATATCCCTGTATCAAAAGACAACACGATCACGTCAGAACAAAGGAAGACAGGCAGAAATAGACAACAAAAAGCTCATTCAAGTGCACAGCATTTTAGAACACATGCATCCCTTGTGAGAGCATTAGGTATAACAAATGCATATCCAGTGGAAGTCACAGACAGTGCTTCTGAACAATACATTACTGTCAGAGGCAGTACACTGAAGGTGCCTGTTCAATTCAAATATTTCAGACTGCCCCTTTTCCCTTACCCTTAACAGCAATAGTGAGTGCCTTGGAATTCCTTTCCAGACTTGTTTAAGCAAACTTTGCTTTTTTGGAATTAACTTTGGCTCTGTGGAAGGATGATGGGTTAAGACCATTCTTCATCTCTACATGCAAAAGATGCCAGAAAATAAGCATACGGTGTTTTTTTTTTTTTTTTAAATGAACATTCAGCCAAAATGTACAATAGAGGCACCGTATGCTGGCAGTTGTGCCCAGCTGAGCTTACCTTCAGTGTACTGATAGAGGAACACAACCTGCCTTTACAGAGGAGGCCTTCCCTGCAGACAGGCTCAGGTAGGGCTCAAGAGCTCCGATTTCAGCAGACGCACACCTACAGGCCCGTGCACCAGTGGGCGCTGTCGCTCTAGCACCTGAGGGAGATGCGGATATAGACGGCATTTATCCTGAACTCACATTATCACGTACAGTGTTAGGGGAGGCTCAGGCTATTTGAACACCAGTACATACAGATACAGCAATACAGCAAATGCTGCTTTCAGGTTGCATCAATTAAAGAATAACCATAAACAAAAAAAAATAAAATAATGTTTAGCCTAGTGTTTGTGGAGTACCTCAAATAAAATTAGTAGATTGGTGGCACTTGTTTTTTTTTTTTTTTTATCAGGGCATCATAAATTTTAAAACTGAAAGCAAGATAATGTGTGTTCAGAAAGAAATACATTTAATTTTACTTATACATTAAAATGTCTCTTCATCTATTCAGTCATGCCTGCAGATACAAAACCGTCACTTTGTTGGCAGACTTTTCGGGATTTGGTACTGTGTATCCTCAGGAGTGTGGGTATGAGTGTCACATCCTCTCCTGGATGTAGGGATGCTGCAGGGCCTGGTTGATGCTGATGCGCTTGGCTGGGTCGAGCACGAGAATCTGATCCATCAGGTCTTTGAGCTGAACTACCTTCTTCCGCTGGTCCTCAGGCAGTCTCTGGCGACCGACCATGTCATTCAGTAGGTCCTTAGTTGCGTTGATGCTGCTCATCACAGTCACTTTTTCCTGGAGAGCAGGATAAAATATCAGCAAAAAAAAAAAAAACATAACATGAAATATTTTGTAGGACAAAGAGTCAGATCCTGAGAAACAGCAAGCGGACTGTGGGTCTGTAAAGTGTTTTGAAACGCACACACATCACAACAGAACAAATAATTGTAAATAAAATGATACTTACCCGTTCAGTAACTTTATCTACCTCAGTATACAAGAAGTTCAAGTTTTGATCAAAGTGTTGGTCCTTAAACAAGCCTTTCCTGATCATCTGTGAATATTTTAACAATACTTAGTCTGTTGCAATATTAATCAAGTGGTGATTTTTTCACCCGGTAAAAGTTTTTTTATTTTTTAAAACAAAATGTACTTAAGATATGTTTAACATGTTAGAACTTAATAGGCCCCTAATAACATAACTACCTGCATTCAAATCAAATATCCAACACATTACCTTGTTAGGCATTTTCCCTTTAAGGTCCATAGCAAGTTTCAGCATGTGGTTATTGGTCTTGCCCGGGAAAAGTATTTTCCCCGTGTATAGTTCATACAGCGTGCAACCCACAGACCACATGTCGATTCCATAATCATAAGGCTTTCCAATGACTGGAAGAGGAAATAAGCAATTATTCAGAATTCACCACCAGAACCAAAACAAAAGTTAAAATCAGTTTATGAAAGCAAAATGTCATGTGACATATAGATACGTTTCTGTTGAAGGACGTGTAATCACGTGTATTCATGTAGAATTCTCCATGTCTAAGATTCTGCTTCTTCATACATAATTAAGATTTATTTAAATAAATAAACTGTCTTCATTTATTAAATACTGCCTACAGAAGGAATAAGTCACAAGAAGAGACTCACTGATCTCGGGTGCTCTGTAGAACCGACTGACCAAGTAAGGTGTGATGTCATTTTCAGCTATGTGAGAAGCTGAGCCGAAGTCACAGAGCTTAAGTATGGTCTTAGACTCATTCACCTGGTGGAAGAGAATACAATTAAAAAAATAAAATGATACCAGATGCAGAGGCTCAGTGTTGTGCTGCATGGTAATAAAGTTCATGAACCTCACCAGGATGTTATCGGGTTTGATGTCAGCATGAAGGATGTTGCAACGTTTGAGGAGTTTGAGGGCCAGGAAGAGCTGCTGGCTGTAAGAGCGCACTGCCTTGATGTGGAGCCCCACATCTTTGCCGTACTTCTTCAAGACCTCCCGAAGATTCATACTAGAACCAGTTCATAAACAACATCACTCTTCCAAGATTTAGAAATTCAGTTTTTTCGAAGACGAATAATTACTGCTTACTACTTACTATGTATTGTCATACTGTATGCCTTAAATGTCTGTGAACTTTAGGGAGATTAGCTGGTGCCAATATCATAGGTTATAATGATAAAGAAACAAACAAACAATAAAAAAATATACATCTGCTTAGGCTGATCTATTTAAGAAAAAAAAAACGAACATGTGCAGTAGCACATAGCTCAGCAAAAAAAGAATTTAAACAGGGATCTCTCACCTAAGTGGCTCAAACACCAAACACAGATGCTGTTTGTGATAGAAGTGCCTGAACAGACGCACACAGTGGAATTTATCATCGGGGTCTGCATCATTCAGCTTCTTCAGGAACTCAAGCTCTTTAAGGCCCGTCTTTTGCCTACAAAGAAACATTTTCTTTAACTACCCAAGTACATGCATTTGTATATTTAAAGGTTTACAGTACAAGCTTCACTTTACTTTCATCATGCTTCACTTTGGCAGAGAAATATAGCACAAATATAGTAATTGCAATACCTGAAGATATTTTATTACATAGTCCATTAATGACCCAGGGATTTTGAACAACTTGTTACTTTTTACTTATTTAACAACACTAGGTGCTCATTTAACATATGCCAAAAGGAGGAAACCCTAAGACTTTAAATGTGATTAAGCCATTTAAAACTGTGTTCTCTTACATGAGCTCATTGTTGCGTATGATTTTCACAGCAACTTCTTGACCGGCTCGTGCCAGATCCCTTGCACGGATAACATTACTGAACACGCCCTGCCCAGTGTAGCCATAAACATCATATCTTTTGTCCAATGTCTCTCCAATGTTGACCCCTAAACAAAAAAAAAAAAAAGAGAAACAAACATCGCTACTCACCACAGGGCTAGCATTTGGTGCTCTGTACAATAAGCAAGCAACTCGGCAACGACTCAAACATGCTTTAAATGTCACTTACGATAATAGCCCTCAGCATCTGTCCAGTTGTCCCTGAGACTGGGGTTTTCCTTAAAGTCCTTCCCAATGCCTGCTGCACGGAATCTTGCACTCTACAATTAAAATTGGCAAAAGATATTAACGCTGAGATCAAGACCTTAAGTACTAAATCAGACATGCACATTTTGCAAAGCTTGTAATCGGAATTGTACACGAACTTGTAGAGAGGTCAATAATCTGTCTTGTGTTTATGTGGGCTACACTGCTCTTTTTAAAATCACCCGAGCATTATAAAAAGGGGGTTTCAATTAATTTATATTTTTTGGGGGGAATCTGTAAAGTGTTGTGATTCATTTGTGTGGCAATTCATGTATCCTCACAGTGACTCCTAACTTTTCTGAAATTATTTTTTTATTTTATTTATACATATCTGCATTTGAGGTAGTAATATGTTGCAGTTGCTTTCTGATGCTACAGGTGGCATGCTCAAAACTAGTCACACTTTGACAGGCAGCACAGCATCCTGTTTGGTAGGAGCAAACTATGTTTATAAAAAAAAAAATTATTTATTGTCAGATCGTGATGCTTACAAAATTCAATCGGCACCTAGGTATCATGATAATACTGTATCCGGTAGTCCCTGGTGGTTCACATATTTTATTTTATTATATATATTTATATACAAGATTATTATTATTGTGCAAATCAATTATAAAATGCTTAGAGATAATAACTACCACAGTGTGTTAGATGTGTGGCTGTGCAATATATTTACAAATGAATCATAATCACAGCTGTAGTGCCTCCTTAAACAATAATAACCTTTTTTATATATACACAGTAAATGAATAAATAGAAATTCAGTGCTCCCCCACGTGTTGTCATGCTGCACACCGTATCACAATAACAACAGAACCTCACTAGGACATTTTGTTCCTGCTGAGGAGGCAGCACAGAAGTTCAGCTTACCTACAAAGCAAAAAACCACTAAGGCAGAGACAAGATCTTGTGCAGGACTATGCAATTCTACCTGTGCAGATCTCCTTACATGGACAACTTTACTTAAGCCCTCAAGCATGGAAAGTCTCGAACCCATGCAACGCAAAACCATTTCCTGGCTACTCACGTCAAAGTATGCAGCGAACATGTCATCTGACTCTGTAAACATGTCAGGAGCTGATTGCTTCTTTGGATTACCTCCTGGGTAAAAAAAAAAAAAAAAAAAAAATTGTGAATTTTAAATAAACCCAAAAAATCTATTAAGCAAGAAATTGTTATTTAATAAAAATCACACATCTAATGCAACAGATGTTATTTTTCTGTCACAACACAGCGACTGTTATCACAATGCCATTAAATGTTATCTATGATCAGTGGTAATGGGAAACTCAGCCTGTTATTATTAATACATTATTTGTTATTGTTTTGCTACCGGGACATCTGTAGGAGTCAGTTACAAAAGGTAATTTGGGCTAGACTATTAGAAGACTTTTTTATTATCCTAAACGTTTGATTTCAAAAAGGTTGCAATGCAATTGAACAAAAGTGATAATACCAGATTTCTTCAGAAACACTTGCACTTCACTAACTTTATTCTGGACTTTGTCAGGTTCAAATTGCATAAGAAAGGTAATGGTGGGCAAAATGTTTCATTTGTTAGTTTTGATAAATGACCAAAAAAGAGCTCCATAAAATGAAGCAATACATATCGCTTCACTCAAGCATATTACTTTCTGATATTTTCTAACACATAATCTAGACCCAGACCCACTCTGCCCCCCGGACCTGTCTGACTCATCCTGGTCCCCCGTGTGATGTCTGAGGATGACTCTGCTTTACCATGAAGATGGTGGCGGTGCACTTGGTTGATGCAGACAGCTGTTCCTTGAGGAATTGTGACTGCAGTCGCTTAATAGTTTTTTTCTTTGTATCAAAACTGGACTCCATATTAACTTAAAAACCTCTTGTTATATTGAACTTCCAGCTACCCAACACATAGTATGAGTGCAGAGTCCCTGCTATCTGTTATCACCCAAATGAGGATTGGTTCCCTGTTGTGTCTGGTTCCTCTCAAGGTTCCTTTCCATTGCCATCCGAGAGTTTCTCCTTGCCGTCGCCTTGCTCATCAGGGACAATCTGATCTTTGATTCACACACATTTTCTAACACATTTCATACTCATTTTCCAAACTGTGACAATAACCATTGTTAAAAGTGCTATACAGAATTTTTTTTTTTTATTGAATTCAACATAATGAAATTTACCATCTTTTTCCTGGGTCAGCAGATTGTGTTTCGCCTTAATGTTGGCCTCAAAGGTATCCAAGTTCTCTTGCTCGTAAGCTTTTACATCAGCTGCAACTCGCTCTAGAACGTCATCTGGAGAGGGTGAGCGACTGTGGGAGCTACTCTGAGGACTGCCAGGCTCTGACTTACTGCTGTCCTCATTTGCACCCTTATACTTCTGCACAGAACATAAACATAGACAAAGATTATTGTACTTTGTAATAGTAAAAAGTTTTATTTTTACTACACATGTTTAGAAATATTTCAGGTCACCCAAGGACATTCAGATGCTGTCTCATGTCTCCCCATCTCTGCCACTGAGAAGCACCTCCATAGTACAATGCTGCATCCACCATGCTTGCCCATTGATTAGCAGTAACTACTCTTTGCCAGATGCAGCATTTTATTGAGCTTAGCCTCATCAGACCAGACAATATCTTATTCTCAGAGTCCTTTAACAGTTCATGAGTAAAATGCATAGTGCAAACAGGGTGAAGCACTGATGGCTCAGAGATTAAAACGTTCTACTACTGATCGGAAGCTTTAACTCCGAGCACTGCCATGCTTCCCTGGGCAAAGCACTTAACTCTCAATTGCTCAGATGTAAATAAAAATTATATTAATGCAAGTTGCTTTGGATACAAGTGGCCACCAAACTCCTTCAATGTAAAGAAGTGGCTTCCATCTAGCCACTCAAACAAAGTGTTGACTGATGGAGGATTTCTGAAATTATTTATACTCATTTTTGCAGAGAACTCCTGAATCCAAATTAAAGTAGTGGTGAATTTCTGTAGTGATAAAGTTCTTGGTGTAGGAAGGATCATTAGTTCTAAACAGCCTTCTTTTTGCAAAAATGGATTCCAGTCTTGGAAATGTTAGGTTTATACAATTCAAGTCAGAAGTTTACACATACACATTAGCAATACATTTAAACATAAATTTAAAAAGGAATGCAAATTATACTTTTTCCCCCCCTAGTACACCTTCTGTCTTAGGTCAGTTAGGATCACTAATTTATTTTACAAATGTGAAATATCAGAATAACAGTAAGGAAAAAGATTTTTTTCAGCTTTGATTTCTGTCATCACAATCCCAGTGGGTCAGAAGTTTACATACACTTTGTTTGTATCTGGTAATATTGCTTTTAAATTGCTTAACTTTGGTGAAACTTTTCATGTAGCCTTCCACAAGATTCTCACAATACGTTGCTGGAATTTCGGCCCATACCTCCTGACAGAACTGGCATTAATGAGTCAGGTTTGTAGGCCTTCTTGCTTGCACACATCTTGGTACACCTCATGCTGACTTAAATGATGCCAATTAGCCTTGTTTGCATGGAATCTGTGGCATGGTTAAAAAAATAATGTTTTAATGACAACCTAAATGTGGCTAATCTTTCAGCTGCTCCCGCCAAGGGTGCGCCACAGTGGACCATCCGATTCGCCACAACTTGGCATAGTTTTACACCGGATGTCCTTCCTGGCACAAACTTATTTTATCCAGGATTGAGACAACTGCATTCACTGGCTGGGGTTTGGGCATTGGGTGAACCTGGGCTTTCAACCTGACCGTATGCATGTAAATGTCTGACTTCTTCTGTTTTTCAAGTCTGTCTCTCAACTGATTTTTTTTTTTTTTTTTTGGCTGATATGTACAACCTTTAGAAGTCAAGCACATACACACAGTGTTTATACACAAAACAACTATGATAATTAATTTTCATATTTATACACCACCATGGATTATACACTATATACCCACATACTAATAGACATTAAATTGGGACAAATTCATAAATTCAGAAAATACAGAGTACTTCCTGTTAAAATAATGTAAATCTCTACAGAAATATCACATCTTGGCAAGTTATATGACAAGTCTGACCTGCACAATTGCCAAGCGTTGAAGTCTTCTCTGCTCAATCAATGCCTCCTCGTCCTCTTCATCCACGTCATAATCCTCCAAACTATATGCAGACATAATCCATAAACCTGATTATTCTTTAGGGATTATATTCTGTAGTTCAAAGTAACCAAAACAATAATATTAAATAAACCAAAACAGATCAAATCTGACACTTCTTTTGCACTTACACTTCTTCATCTGAATCATCTTGCTCTGCTTTCATGCCTTCAGACAGACTGCCCTTAAATTTATCATCCTTCTCTCTGCTTCTCCTCCTCCGCTCCTGAGATCCTAAGCGTGTCTGTGGCCGGTAGCCCAGCCTTGACCGCTCCACTGACCTATTAAAAAAATGAAAAAAATAAAAAAAATAAACAAAAAAAACAAAGAAAGTTCAACTCTAAGGTTAAAACTGTTAAGTAACACCCGCATGGGAACTCTCCAATAAGGTTCCCTGGGAAAAAAATGTTTATGCTGTAATTTAAGGTAAGACAACCCGCACAGACCTGCGCCTGGGAAGAGGAGATCTGCTTGTGCGTCTCCTGGGTGAGCGGATCGGCCTTGGCCCACTGCCCATATCATCACGAGAACGCATCCTATAAAATGAAAAATGTCAAAATGACTAACTACCATTACAGCATGTTAACTATGCACCGTCTTGTGTTCATGGAGCATAAATTAGACACTGGGGTAATTGATTTGGACTTTTCAACATGACTATATGAGCATTAGTTGTTATGCATTATTTGTGACGCAGCAACCTCTTTATTGCTGATGGTAACAATTTCTTGTACTCATCATAAACAGAGGATTCTAAATTCTTAAAGTTTTTCAACAATCATTTTAAATCACTTCTTAATATAATTGGGCATATCATACGAGGAATAATTTTTGACTATAGAATTTCTTTATTTTCGTATTATATGAGTATTGCTATACTTTTTTTTTTTTTACTATATCAGGATTCTATTGTGCTTTTCTTATCAGACAATGGTAAAATTTCTCCTGTGTTGTATAAAATTGCTAAAAAATTATCCAGCATTATAAGAACTGTAAGAATGCATACCTTTTTTTTTTTTTTAAAGAAAAAGGAATTTTTTTTTACAAAAATAAATGAAACATCTGTTTGTTTCAGACCTGACAGGTGACAGGAGTCTCTGACGGTCGGATTCTCTCCGTCTTCTATCAGCGGAACGAGAGCGTTCCCGTCTGGCTGGAGATCTGTTGCGGGTGGCGGCGCGGCAGTTAGAAGGCTGCTGAGGAGAACGGCGTTCCCTGCTCCTGCGAGAAGATCTATCCCACACTGGACTGCGGGTATGCCTTCTGTGGGGAGATCTGTTCTCCTTGCCTGACGAGACCTCCTTACAAGGAGACCTGACTGATGTCTTGTCCCTGTCCCGTTTGCGGTCAGGCTCGGGTAACCTCCTATGCCTGTCTTTTGATCTGGAGCGTCTTGCCTTCTCTGATGAGTTGGGGTCGTCTGTACTTCTGGTCCCAGACTGTCGAAATGATGAAGAAGGATCTTTTTTACTTCCCTGTTCGGTCTCTGCGGAGACTGAATGTGCATCCTTGTGTGTATTGTTCTGTTTCCTAGATATCACAGGAGACCTGGACCTTGGACTGTCGTCTTTGGGCTGCTGAACATTATGGGACGGCCTCTTCTCTAAAGATGTGTGTGGAGTTCTGTCCTTGTTATCTGAATCTGACTCAGTTCTATTCTTTTTTCTATCCACTTTACGCTGGTTGATTGCTTTCTCTTTAGATTTGCTTCTGCTACGCCGCCAAGGGCCAACTTTTTCATCGTCCAGAGAGCTGTGCTGACTTTGCTCTGCAGCGTTAACATCTGATTGTGCTTCCTTACCCCCAGCCATATAGAGCTGTTCTAGATTCTCCTCCTGCTCTTCCCCATTGCACATATCCTGCACCTCTGTATCCTCATCTGAACCCGAATTATAACCCTGGAGTATCAGTCCCATTCCTGAGTGCACCCTTCCCTCCATCAGCTCATTATCGAGCTCTGCTTGGATCAGCGCCCTTTGCTTTTCTAAATCTTCCAGGGCTGCCAGATCATCCAATCGGGATCTCTTCTGTGACACTATTTCCTCCGCAGCCTCGGCGTCCCCATCATCCATCTTAGAGGAATCTCTGTGTTTGCGCTTTTTATGCTTGCGTTTGTGCTTGTGTCTGTGTTCTTTCTCTTCCACAGATGAATATTTGTGTTTTCTGTGCTTGCTATGATGTTTGTGTTTCTTTCGCTTGCGTTTCTCCACACTTTCACTGTCCTGACATGTCCTTGGGCTGTTCTCTTCCTCTTCACCGGATGCATTGCCGCTTCTGTCACAGATGAAAAACAGAAATGTGTCTGTAAGCTCAGCATTTCATAATAATCAACACATTAAAAAGGCACAAAAAACTGTAATGAATAATAATAATATTGTAATTATGACGTTGCTACTAAATAAAATGTAACGCGCCTATTATTGGACATAGCAAATATATTGAAGTCATGCTTGTCCTTAACTTTTAATAATAATATTTAAAAAAATCAGTGTATTGCTAGCTGGCACGAGCTAATGTTTTGACATTGCTGTTAACAAGCTAACTAGATACAAAACACAATGCCTATAAGTGCAATTAAATACATTACATCACACAATACTAAAAATCCGTTTCAATAATCTCTTTAGGGTTACACATGGAAGCTTAACATACTTTTAAAATAAAATTTAACCAGTTGTGTTTGCTAGGTGCTAGCGTAACGAGCTAACCTAGCTTATTAGCATTAGCAATTAGCTAGACATTACCCAACATTCACTAACTCCTCAAACTACGCGCAAAATGTAGCCGGACGATTATAAATTAGATCTTTAATTAACCAGAAAAGTCACATTTATGTTTCAGGAGTGAAAATAAAAACCCAAACTGCCTTACGTGAAAGGGTTTACGGCGTCGTTTATCATGGTTTCCATCGTTAGCAAGAATCTATTTAGCTAAACGGAACTAGCGCAGGTACGTTGTGCGCATGCGCCGTACGCGAGGAAAGGGTAACTAGAGGGACCGTGTGACATTTCCGAGACCGTTCGAAAAAACTAGCATAGTGTTTGCTAAGTAAATTCGTATACTTAAACAGGATAATGGAATTTACTTTACATTTAAGAGAAGCGTACACATTTTGCACGGTTTGCTATGCGAAAAGAGATGAAAATATATATTTTTTTACGTTTAAACTGTGAGTAAGCATTCTACATCGGTCCCTAAACAACAGCTATGCTAGGTATTCAGCTAGTCACAGTCAGTCTGTCCTGTTTGTGTCATGAAAAACCACAGACTTGCGTTTCTGTCATGATCAGTGTCATTAAGGCCAAAGAATTACTTTGACAGCAAAGAAGTGAATTTAGGAAACAGGTGAGGTGAAGTTAATTAAAGCTGATTAATGTTAGTATGTGGAAACTTTAAGACAAGTGTGTAATTTGCACTGCACCACGTGTTCATGTTTGTTGTTGTAACAATGTAAACATCAATTGTTTTCATCGTCAATGTATGTGCATGAACAGCTGTAACATATTGAAATTCAATTATCGGCAAGTGTAAACTCAATTCATAACATGCATGTTTATTTATGTTATGGAGGCATTGCGAGGTGATAACAAAATGTTTTGAGACTAGATTTGTAACACACCAACAGATGGCAGCATGTACAGTCACAGGGAGCACCAACCTTCATAAGTCAGTGTGCCAAAAGACAAGCTGTGCAGCTGGTGCTGTTCTGATCGTGTGCATTAACACATGTGCTATTTCATCACGGACA
This sequence comes from Clarias fuscus, assembly GCA_030347435.1. Classification (NCBI taxonomy): domain Eukaryota; kingdom Metazoa; phylum Chordata; class Actinopteri; order Siluriformes; family Clariidae; genus Clarias; species Clarias fuscus. The sequence continues at coordinate 10,492,015 of CM059205.1, read as the reverse complement.
GCAAGTTAACAAAGAAGGAATCTGTGAAACTGGTCAAATCTGCCACAGAAACGTTTGACATGATTATGCAAATTTACTGTAACGCTGCAATGAGTCAAGGACAAGAGATAAGGAAGACATTAAACGAGCTGAAGCCCTGAAAATGTTAAAACGATTCATGATGCTCATCGGAGAACATTTCACAACACCGCTGCCACTCTCGGTGTGTCATGCAGAACAGTGCAGGCAATCCTTGTGTGATTTGAACATGCACCATGTTGCTGCCAAGTTCATCCTTTGGAGCAGAAGAAATATCTCGTGTAAGTCTGCCAAGAACTTCGTCAGCGTGCCATGCATGACCCGTTTTTCATGTCAAGGATCATTACTACTGGTAATTTGGGTGTATGGGTATGACCCTGAGATGAAGCAACGCTGTCTTCACAGCGAAAAAACCCATCATCTCCACGACAGAAATAGGGTGGACATGCGGTGGAAGCAACTGGATCTGTGGCGCGCAAATCTCAAAACATTTTGATACCTCCTCGTATCTATCTGTACCATACAGTCTTAACGTCTGTTCTCTAGCCATCCTTCTTATTAAGATGTGTGTTCCTTTTGCGTTACTAGGCTACAGCATGGCTGGGATTAAAGATGCGTATCAACTCATAGACCCTGTAACACTGAGACTAGGAGAAGAAAGCGTCACATCTCATCTTTACTGCAGTGCCGCCAAAGGCATCGAAGCTCATTTGTCCACTTTGGTGGAGGCCTTCTTGGTTGAGGTGTTTCGCTGCCGGGTGTGCCAATTCACGAGCGGTCTGAAAGCTAGAATCTGCAATCACATCACAGAGAGCCACTCTTCAACATCATCATCGCCATGCCATCACCTCTCTTGCCTGGAGAAGGAGGATGATGAGAGCTTGACTGAGCTCGACCAGAACGCGTCTTCTTATGATCTCCATTCCGGCTCGAAAAATGCAGAGGACCACATGGACATGGACCGCATGTTCCTGCTGCCGATGTACGGCATGCTACAGAACATCAGTTCACCACCATGCGATATCAGCCTGAGTGCCAACTCCGACAGCAACCTTCATGTGGCCCAGACATGCGAGGTGAGTCTTAAGTCAAAGTTTTCACCAGCCTTGTGACCATGACAACATATGTTCTAATAAGATTCTACATTTTGTCAAGGTGAGCACTCTGTTTGATGAAGACAGACACAGCGAAGAGCACAACGTATTCCAGCTCGAGGATTCCAGCCATAGACTCCAAAGTCCCCTTCCTGATGAAATCACCTGTGCTGAGGATGAAGAAATGGCACAGTCTGCTCATTTAATGACCCTTGGTTTGTGCAGAATCTCTAGCGTCAAATGTCCCTCTCAGCCTACTGCCTTGTCTTTGCCCCAAGCTGGACAGGAAATCTCAGAGACGTCCCTGGAAGACAAACAGCCCCTTCTGACAACATCTGAAATACAGAAGCAGACTGAAGAGGAACTGGGCCTTTCCTGCGTTTTCTGTCAGGCAGTCTTGGCTAACAACAGCCTGCTAGAGGTGCACCTGAAGTGCCACGACGGCGAGCAGGGCTTCAAATGCCCGCGCTGTGGCCGAGCTTCGGCAGACTGGGCTGATATGGAGTGCCACTGGAGGAGCCATGCAAGAAGGAGGAGGTCCAAACACCACAAGTGTTCTTTTTGTCCCAGGACTTTCAGGAGAGCGGACTTGTGTGCAGCTCACCAGAAAAGGCACAACCGAGCTCGGACGAAGCCCGGTTCTCTGACGCAGTGCTCCATGTGCCTCGAGTGGTGCCGCCCGGGGCAGGAGTGGGAAATGCATCAGTGCTGCCACTTTCAGAGAGGGTTTAAGTGCCTGTACTGCGATTTCACAGGTAAGCCAAGATAGCTTCATTCTTTACATTGCAGTATTTCCTGTTCAAGGCCAATGTGGTTTTGCATTGTGAGAATTATGTACCAGTTTATGACAAGTACGCTTGTCAGAAAAAGAAACGGGAGCAGGTGCAAACAAAAATAACCGAGGATGTGGGAAGTATTGGTTGACCTGATGGGATTGGCAAAATCCATTCAGAAGCAGTCTGGAATGGGATCCATTATTGTTAAGTAATCTACTGTGAGTTATCTTTTAAAGGCTGATTTATACGTCTGTGAGTGTAAAGTATTTAGCAGAAATGAAACCTAGGCCCATTGCAGCTTCCAGGGTTTCTGTAATTGGTGCTAGGTTACGTTCCGCAATTCTTACTTTCTTGGATCTCATCTTTTAGAAAAAGCTTGGAAGAAGATGTACAAGCACATCCTCAATCAACACATGCAGGTCGATGGACATGCACACCGTAACATTTCCTACAATGTGTAAGTACCTCGTGTATTTCTTACCACCCTGTGGTGTTACACACTTACACACACATCAAATGAAACGAATATACCCGAGACCCGATTCCACGGCAGCACTATCAGTTTGGATGATACTGAATTTCAAGCTGTGTTCATTTCTTATTCACACACAGATCGTCCCTGAAGATTGATGCTCAGTTGTCAAACAGTTACTCCACATGTCTTGGAGATGTGCAGATGGAGTCATGGAGACACGCGACAAGGATGAGCGTAAAACAGGACGTTGTGGAAAAGAAGAAGAGCACAGAGGACAAAAGGGACCGTGGGAAAGCCACCGAGCAGGACTCGGGTGTGGGAATAAAGTCCCCTAAACAGAAAGACTTCTGCTGCATGCTTTGTGATAAGTATGTTATGTTGAGTTTTGTACTAGTTAGTTAGTTTAAGCTAGTTAATTTAATTAATTAATGTAGGTTACAGCTTTCTCAAAAAACAGATGTATTGGCATGAATAATGGCCGCCAGTGGTGTTGCAGTCAATCCCTGACTCGGAAGTACAACTTCCAAGTCTTGATGGACTGTTTTTTTTTATGTTGTAAAGTGGATATGCAGATTATAAATAGCGTGACAGGAAGTATGCCATCAATCATGATGCTTCAATATTTCGAACCCATCTTGCGGACAATTGGGGTGACACACTGGATGTTTATTCTCGCAGCTGCTGGATCAGCTTAAATATAGTTTGCCCAAATGTCTCAAGATATACTACATACTTCCTGTTATTTTATTTATTTTTTGCATATTTGTCACACTTGATTTGTCACACAATGATTTTAATATTCCACAAAGATAACCTGAATAAATACAAAATGAAGTTTTTAAATGATGTTTTCATTTATTAAGGTAAGGTAAGAAAAAAGCTGTCCAAACGTACCTGGCTCTTTGTGAAAAAGTAATTGCCCCCTAATACTAATAACTGGTTGTGCAACCCTTAGCAGCATTTTCGATAACTTGCGATGAGTCTTTCACATCGCTGTGGAGGAATTTTGACCCACTATACTATGCAGAATTGCCACTGTGGAGGGTTTAACCTGTTTAAGGTTGTGCCACAGCATCTCAATCGGATTTAAGTACGGAATTTGCGCCGTTCAGAGGTAGACTTGTCTTTCGGATTATTGTCCTGCTGCACGTTTGGACAGTTTTTTTTTTTTTTTTTTTTAAACAAAATCATCAATTAAAAGCTTAAAAACTGCATTTTGCATTTGCTCTGGTTATCTTTGTCTAATATTAAAATCTAATATTAAAATTAGTTTGATGATTTGAATCATTTGAGCCAAATAGTTGGCATGGCAGTGAATGAATAGGGGTTTTGGTTTATTTAATTTATTGTATTCCCTTATTTCCCAATTTCCCTGGGGATTAATAAATATTTTTAATCTTTTTCTTAAAACTTGTGTGTTCACAGAAAATTTTCCACCAAGCTGACCATGCGGCGTCACATGGACATTCATCAGGGGGACAAGCCTTTTAAGTGCCCCCACTGCCACTACAGCACCAGACTGAAAGCCTCACTCATCCAGCACATGCGTGTCCACACAGGTTCAACACATTTATTACTTGGAGAGCATGTACAGATGTATTATAGTTCAAGTCAAATACGGTGCCTTGCCTTGCAAAAGTATTCATACCCCTTGAACTTTTCCATATTCTGTCATGTTACAGCCACAAATGTAAATGTATTTTATTGCATTTTTATATGATAGACCGACACATATTTGTGAAGTGGAAGGAAAATGAGCATAACAATAAACATAACATTTAATTCGAGGGTTGTTCAAGTCAAACCGGGACTTTTAATTGCACAAAACAGCAGAACATAGTGTAGAGTAAATGTTACATTTATTTCTATATATGATCTTTTGCTATCCTAGTGTTTCATGCTTGGATACCATCAAGGTAGCAAGTTTTCTCAGTATACCAGCTATCTGAAACGTTGGCCTCCCAGGAACTCCTTTTTTTTTTTTTTTTTTGGATTTTTCCCCGATTTTCTCCCTAATTTAGTCGTGTCCAATTCCTCCCCGTCACTAGGGGGCTCCCACATTAAGGCTACTACTACCACTTAGCCGGGAGGGCCGAAGACATGTTTCCTCCGAACCACGTGACGCCAGCCGACCGCATCTTTTCGAACTGCTCGCTCGCGCACCGTTGGGGGCGGCGTAATACACTCGGAGGACATCTGCTATCCGCTCCCTCCGTTGCGCGAGACACCCCTGACTGGCTGTAGAGCCGTGATTAATATAGGAGCACTATGTACCTCTCATCCCTCCCCTCTGAGAGAGCTCGGCCAATTAGCTCTCTCTAGACCTCCGGCTGCAAGAGGTTACAGCAACACCCGGGATTCGAACTGGCGATCTCCGGATGATAGGGCGAGCGCTTTAACCACTGCGCCACTCGGAGGCTCAAGGAACTCCTTTAATGGTCCAAGGAAATAGCTGGAGTGAGGTCAGGACTGTATGGGGAATGGGATATGTCGATTTTCAAGGATCAGGTATTCCACTCTCTGAATGTTCATGAGAATGACTGCAGGAGGATCGTCATTTACGGACATACGGCCTTCTTTAAAAAGTTTGCACCGTTCAAATGTTTTACTACGGCTCAGAGTCACATGACCGTACTGTTCTTGAAATCTTCTGTAAATTTCAGTATCATCACAAGTCCCGGTTTGACTTGAACGCCACATTGTACATAATTTTGCTTCTTTTAAACTGCTTCTTTCATTTTCTGCAAAAAAAAAAAATACAGTGTCAAAGAAAGCCCAGATACCCAACAGCTATACAGCACATTATCCTCTTGCTGTAAAGAGATATAGAGCCTAATGTAGATGCCTTTGGTTGCCATGACATCTTTCTTTTCTATAGCCTGAATGTAAACCCTGTAGAGTGAAAAACCATCTCTTGCTTGCTGTACTGTAGGTGAAAAGCCTTACAAATGCCCCCAGTGTTCATACGCCTCCATCGACAGGAGCTCACTGAGACGACACTCACGGACACACACTCAGGAAAAGCCCTACCGCTGCCAATATTGTCCCTACAGCTGGTAAAGACACACACGCACACAATCAGCACACAAGCCATTAAACCCTAACCAGAATAAGATTAACCATGGGTGAGAACAGTTAGTGTACACAATGTAAAGAATACATAGAGGTAAAATCCCTAGATTTCCTGGACGAAAGTATGTATAATGATAGTGTAATGTTTTGTAAATAAGATAATCACCTGTAGCATTTCAACATGAAGGCAACTAGGGTTAGGAATTGAGCTATCTGCTGACTTGTTTACTGACATGCTATAAAATGTTTTAGATTAGTTTGTATGGTTGACTTGAATATACAGTTTTGTCCTAGAGAGGTGGTGGAATTTTGTGTTCCCAAATTGCACATTGTGTGTGTTTGTGTATGTGTGTGAGTGCTAAAGCAATTCCTGAAGATAAACTACTGAATGAGTTTGTTGGCAATAGACTATCATGCATAAATAAGTATATATAGGCTTCCCTGTATAATTGAGAATTACATTTCCTGTTATTATTGCAGCATCCAAAAGAAAAGTTTGGACCTCCACTCACGGCGACATCACACTGGGGAGACTTTCCCCTGCCCACTGTGCCAGTACTCTACCCCAGACCGGCAACTGTTGCTGCGACACGCACGCAAATACCACACGTCTGAGAACACTTCTATACGTAAGCAGAGGAGTGAGCCATCTTCCAGAAGAACTCGAACGTCCAAATAACACCAACTGGTAACACTGCAAAGATTATTCCCAGCAATCCATAATGCCAATTAGGACAAATTGTCTTAATTTTCTTAAACAGTAAGAAAAATCTAAGACACATGTCTCTAGGTCTTGGTGGAATGCAATACCAAGTGAAGCCACTGGGGGCAGCAGTAATACTGATAATCCTGTAGGACGTTCCTGCACCGAGCTGTTTTTAGTCCACTACTGTTAAAGCCTTTTTAAAGAACGCACAAAAGATGTAATGCAACAAGCAAAATGCAAGAAACCTGTCCAGGTGTGCAACATAGATGGATAGGCTTCTTGCTCAGCTAAACAAAAAAGGTTGAATATTGTTTCACACTAAGCTCATGTTGACATGACTGATAGAAAACATGATGGCGAGAGCTGCACTCTATCTTGTAGACACAACTTTGAATGAAAGGAATGAAAATGCAAATAAAACATTAAATGTGAGCAGAGATTCCGATACTAAAAGTGCAATCAGTACAAGGAAACAAAATCAGGGAAAAGGTCCTGCTGGATGATTTTTACTTTTTTAATAGCTTTTCTTATTTACGAACCACATTTAAGCCAATTTCCTAAAAACATATGCTTACTATTTGCTTACTATTCACATACATAATAGACTATGTAAAATAGTCAATTGCTTTCAGTCCTAGGAGATTCCAAATGAAATATTTGTATTTTCAAGTGGATTTGAAGATGTGTAGTCTTGAATAAACTGTTTTAGTAACATGGAGAGTTACGTTTGAATTTTATTTTTGTGCAGCTATGCTTGCTTAGTTACGGACCATATTTTCACAGAATAAAAAAATGGCAGTTAATTCACACAAATGGACTTACTTTTATTTTTGATTTTATTTATTATTATTATTATTTGTTGTTGTTGACTATGTTTTATAATGTGACTGTTGGGAAATACCTTTATTTATTGCACATTTTATAATTTTGAAATACAGTAAAATACAATGAAACATCAAGAATAAAATGATTTCTATTTTCAGAAACGTCCTGCTATAATGTGGATTTTTTTTGTTGTTGTGGAATTTCAATTGTTTCACACCTAAACAATTAGCTCATTAAAAAACAGCCAGTCATAACATTAAAACAACCGCCAGGTGAACTAAAAAAACAGAATTATTATTAGAATAAACAAGTCTGATCACACCTCCAGCACCGAAACATCCTGGTGCTAGACACCACAGCACCCCACCAGAGGTCATGCAGAGCCCCCAAAAGGGACCAGAGCCACCTCAATGACACAAGGGTATCCCAAAAGCTAGGCAGCTATATATATATATATATATATATATATATTTTTTTTTTTTTTGGTGTGGCTGCTTGGTGTAACTTTCGAGACTGGGATTATACTGAATGTAGGTGTTGAATGCACACTAAACTTAGTGAATTAAAAGCATGTAGCATCATTTGAAATCTCACTACTAAGGCAAATGAAGTGGAACCAACATGGTGTCTTCAAGCTCCATGTTTCCCATAGACACGCAGGGGAATGTTGGAATACCTCCAAGCTGGAGTCAACCAAGATTAACACTGTACACGTACAGGGTAGTGCACCGTGGGTTCTAACAAACAGTGCTGGTTATTGTGTCTCAGTCTTCCTCACACAGCACATGGAGAAGGCACGTAAATAAATTCCCTGCACTAATCTGTTACAGTGAGTGTCCTTTTAAACCGAACTACAAAACATTTCCTTCCCTAAAAAAAAAATTATTGAACTTATATGAACTTATCACGAAGTGGACTTGGGTAAGTGTTTCACTTTTTCATGTTATTTGTTCTGCCTGCTTATTTGTGATCAGGTTTCGCAACAAAAGTTGTTTGTTAGAATTTCTTAGAAAATCAGATTACCTCACTCTTTAGAACAGCAGGGTTTTTTTTTCTTTTTTTTCATAGAAGCCAGTGAAACAATTGCCTAAATGTTAATGTGCACATGATTCAAATAATTTCAGTACACGCTTGAACAAAGATTGGATTAAGTCAAGGTTAAATCTTCTGTGCAATTCTTAAACATTTAATGTTGGAAGGGACATTTTCACCACTGGGAAATGGTCAGGGTAGAGTGTGTTTAATGCTGAAAAAGGTTTTTAGGAAAATCATGGAGACATCTTGAGCACTTTATAACTCTTGATAACTTGCCTGAAAGAGAGAGAGAGAGGGAGGGAGGGAGGAAAGAAATACAAAAAGATGGTGAAAAAGATTGGTCTTATTAGTGAACACACACTTCAAAAAGGTATTGATTATAAGTATTTCATCAACCCTATTAACGTTAAATTACATTTCATGTTGAAATCATATACCATACCTAACCAGCTAGTTAGCAACTATGGTTGAGTGGTTAAGAGCCTTGTTCTGGTTATAGGCCAATGTGTTTCCTGCTGCCAGTGTAAAAGCACCCTTAAAGCTCCATGTGCAGTGCTTTGGTAAAGAATCTAAAAAGAAACCATTAAGGACGTTCCCAGAAATCCACAGGGAAGCATTTAGTTAGCATGGGCAAATAGTCAGATATAGGTGTAAGGTGTGTTTGATCTACGGTATATAAAAGAGTAATATAAAATTGAAGGTGGACTCATGGTGATTACAGCTGTACATGCCGTGCTTAAATGTAACATTTCAATTTTTTTTTTTCTATTAGTGTGCACCTTATGGAATCAACAATGACACAAAGCCAGTTGGACGAGGTGGAGAAATTACTAACCAGTATAATCTGCATGTTTAACAAGGTATGGAAACTGATTTAATCCATGAGTTCTGATTTCTAAACACTCAAAACTTTTATTTTCTACTGAGGTTTTTGTCTTTCTCAGTATTCCCAGGATGAAGCGCTGCTCGCTTTCGTCGAGGAACCCCTCCCTGAGCAGGCTATAAACGTCGCCTATGAATCGGATCAACATTTCAGTCCTGTCTCAGAAGCAGGTTTGTCTTTATATGACTGTTTCATACATCTAGGACAGCAAGCAATGATGAGATGGTACTCTGTAGCCAAACACAAAGCAGATTTAATGTATTATCACTTCTCTAAAGCTGTTACACTTCCCAGACAAAAAAAAGTTTCACATACCAATATTTCGTAAGCTGCATTTTGCCATGGCAATGTTTCTATAAGCTTAGGCAGTGTCACAACATTTATTTCCTTCCAGAGTTGCATACATTTCTCTCCAAGATCTTGTATTGATGATGGGAGAGTCGGATCACTGCGTAAAGTCACATCCCAAAGATTTTCAAACTGGTTATGGTCTGGACTCTGTTATGACCAATCGATATGTCTTATGTTCCCTGAACCACTTTTTCACAATTTGAGCCCTGATAAATTCTGGCATTATCATCTAGGAATATGCCATCAGGGAAGATGGTCATTCAGATAGATTTTTGGGCACATAACATTTCTGAACCTAGACCTGAGCAACACCAGATCATACATTGCACCAACAGGCTTATACGGTAGTCACTAGACATGATGGGTTCATCACTTCCTCTCTTCTTACTCTGATGCACCATCACTTTAGAAATGGGTAGATCTGAACCCGACAGGCCGCATGACCTTTCCCCCCCAGTGCTCCACAGTGTATTCTTTATGCTTCCTAGCAAATTAAAGCCTCTTTTTCCCTATTAGCCTGACTGATAGGCATTTATTATTATTATTATTATTATTATTATTTTAGAGCTACACATCTGTGACCTAATTCCTTGAGTTCTCTTCGTATGGAGAGTGAGGACATGCTCATAATTTCACTATTAATCATAATAATGAGTTCTACTGTTTTTTTTTTAATTATTTGATTTCACTAAAAGTTGAAGTGATCTCCGTTCATGATCATTCAAAATTCCTGTTTTGACCACATTTCCTCCTTGAAGATGATGTTTCACCACTTAAAGAAATGAGAAGCTACACACTGCATCAGTTAGGGTTAAAGAACTTGTTTCCGCTGAACCATATTAATCACTGCATTAATTATCCAATGGAAGGCTTCTAACTGTTTGCTTATTTAAATCCAGGTGGTGCACATTTAATTAATGAATTAATTTCTTTTTTGATAGGGTAATTACTTTTTCTATGATAGCACATCATGTATTTTCACCAAAGTTGCTGGTGGTGATGGTTTAATGAACAACAAAACATCATAGTTGATCTATTTATAGTTGGTGTTAATGTCGCGGAACTTCTGTGGAAAAAGTAGCTTCTCTCTTTCTTTTTTTTCTTTTCACCACAAGCTTGTCATGCTACTTGTCATGCTACTTTACCTCTGATTATTGCAAAGTGCAACGTGTTGCAACTGGGGACCCTTCTTCTACTTCCTAAGCGCAAAATAAAATCCCTACAGAAAATCGCCATATTAACAATTACACATTTTTTTGATTATTAAAAATAAGATTTTCTGTAAATGAGGTGTCACTAATGATAAGCTAAGTATAAAAGAACAAGACCCTATATTTGCTATATTATCTACCAGTATAGAAAATAAATCAACATCCTCTGAGAAAGGAGAAATGATCAGCACTGTGGTATAACTGTATTTATATTACACTTCCGACCGTGATCCACACAGTCATTGATTATCTTCCTATAAAAGCACGGCCAATCATTTTATTCATTGCTTATTATATCTGATAATGATCTTGCTTTCCAGATGTATGGAGCTCCAATGGATTCTGCTTGGCCAACACTGAAACGATACTTTATGATGCATTTTTATTGAAGGAACGTGAGAAATCAAAATGTGAGTAAGACCACCGACCCCAAACATCTTTCCCGTAAAACTGACCGGTTTCAATTAATGAGAGAGCACATGTGAGTTTATGGGCTGATATTTTCTCAGACCCGGTATTACAGGAAGGTGACAGGAATCACTTTCTTACCTATTCTCAAAATGTTTACGTTCCAGGTGCTGACATGGACACAGACATGGCGTGAGAGGATGTACAATGAAGAAACTGCGAATTTGACGTTCAATAATATTAGGCTATATAACCTAGATCATCTTCATAATATACTCTGTATACTCTGTCTTGCCAAAAGTTTGCACATTCCAAGATTTCATGAACTGCTTTTAGCTTTGATTAGTGTGCACAGTGTGGTGGTGAATTCATGTGCCAAAACGATTCCTCATGCTCCCAGAACTACACGATTTGAATCCTGGAATATGTCTGTTCCATCACGGAGGAAAAACTCAGCCGATGTGATAACCTGGTCAATCAGTTCATCAGCTGACTTCATTTAATCGCCACATAACGTTGCTGAGCCTAGACCTGACCAACTGAAGCAACCCCAAATCATAACTCTGCCTCCAGAGGCTTGTACAGTGGGCACTATGCATCATGGGTGCACACCCATCGCTCTGGAACAGGGTAAATCTGAACTCATCAGACCACGTGACCTTTTTCCATTGCTCCAAAGTGTTTTTATTTCCCCTGAACAGTCTCACGAACAAGTGGTTTTCCGTGTGCCCACACAGCTATTTAGCCCTGGTCTTGTGAGTTCTCGTCACAATGTGCATGTGGAAACGCTCTCACTGTCACTATTTAACATAGCTGTGATTTCTACTATCATTTTTTTCACTGTTATTTTTTATGATTGCATCTTTACTAAGCTTTTAAGTGATCTCCTTTAATGATTTTTTTTTTTCTGACCACATTTCTTCCACAAAGTTGAAGGATTAGTACAGTCCTTGCATGTTTTAATAAAGTTCTCTTAAAAAATTCATTTAAAATCTACTTAATTGCTTGCAGTACTGGATATTTGCCAAAAATTTGACCATTCTGAAGTGGTGACTTTTTTTTCTTTTTTGGCCAGGCAGTGATGTACACAAAGTAATGTACACTGGCTGCCACCTTCTGGTTATTCTATGCTTAACGTCCCTTAGCAGGGAAATTTCATCACTGCTAATCCTTTTAAAAGCCTTGTAATAATCACTCACTCACCACTTATTCCACTTTATCCTATATACAGAGTCGGAGGGGGTTGCTGGAGCCTATCCCAGGAGTCTTAGGGCACGAGGCGGGGTATCCAATCGATCACAGGGCGCACACACATAACATACACTCTCATTCACACACCAATTTGGGAATGCCAATTAACTTAACCTATGTCTTTGGACTGTTGGAGGAAAACCCACCAAGCACGGGGAGAACATGCTAAATCCAAGCACGCAAAGACGGGAATCGAACCTGGACCATGGAGGTGCAAGGCAACAGTGCTAACCACCAAACCACCGTGCCGCCTGCCTTGTAATACATTCACCTTAATTTATAAAACATGCTTCCATCCAGCCAAAAATGTTTGTAGGATGCTGTTTCAATTGTATTTATCATTCCCCTACACTATAGTGTTGCTATAAATGACTAAACATTTAACATCATTAGAACTAAACTAAAATGTCTTGTTTATTAGTTTATTTCCACTTACATTTGTAAAGTCACTGTTACAATGGTTATGATGACAGATTTCACAGACTTGGATTTCTGAGATATTTGCGAATAAACAAATGGAGAATATTGACTGTTCAGATGACTAAGCATTTCTTAAAAATAACTCATGTTAATTAAGGGAACAAATGGTTTGCGGTGCATTTTGTACTCTGCATAATTGATTGAGCCTACCCACAGTCACTCAAATGATCTATTTAGCGTTTTTACTTTTTCCATCCGTGCCACTTTAGGGCTTATATTTTAACCTGAACCCAAGTAGGAGTGACAGTTAGTCAGTTAATGACTCCTAAAATCCATAGTTTTCATGGCCCACTTTTCCCCTCTTGCACTAAGGATCCCGTTCTTTGCCAGATGATTTGTGCAGTTTTGAAGAAAAACACATATTGAAGGTAAATTAGTGTTAATGTGTCTTTATGGACGGGGCTTCATCTTGAGTCTGTTTCTATATTAAATCTACATTCTAGGTGACAACATCAGTCCATACACGTAAATCAGACTAGGGAACACAAATCAATGCCGTCCTGTGAGCAGTGATCGATACACATATAAAAAGCTAATGCTAGAGCCATTTTTGCTCAGTTTGAAAGCAGGACAAGAGACAATTTTTACACTTTTCACAAAATCTTATTTTAGGGCACATTCATGTCATTTCGTTTTTTTTTTTTTTTTTTAAATATACACTATATTTTGGACCTTTCTTGGTGAACTTCTGCATTATTAAGATCATGAGCCTCCACTCAAATCAGAGTGAGTATCTCTGCCACCCGGGTAATCCTAACTGCACGGTCATGTTTAAGGACTCCTATAAGACGCAGCATGTACCATACCATGGGCCGACCCCCATCCTACACGATGAATTTGCACGCCTGCTTCCTACAGTGGACGTCCCGGATCACGTTCACTACATCATCGGCTCGGTCATCCTCATGGTGGGGATCACAGGTGTAATAGGGAATGCGCTGGTCATTTATGTGTTCTGTCGCAGCCGCCCGTTACGTACACCAGGCAACATGCTGGTGGTCAACCTGGCTGTGTCTGACTTCTTCATGTCGCTCACACAGTCGCCTGTGTTCTTTGTGGCCAGCCTGCACCGACAGTGGGTGTTCGGCGAGCTTGCGTGTGAACTGTATGCTTTCTGTGGTGGCCTCTTTGGTATCTGCTCCATGATGACTCTAACGGCTATAGCTGTCGACCGCTGCCTCGCCATAACCCGGCCTTTTGTTTTGCTGGGACAGGTCAGTCAAGGAAGAACTGGTATAGTCCTAGCTCTGGTGTGGGTCTATGCTGTGGGATGGAGTCTACCTCCTTTCTTTGGATGGAGTGCATATGTTCCAGAGGGACTCCAGACCTCCTGCTCTTGGGACTACATGTCGTTCACGGCATCGGTTCGTACCTACACCATCCTTTTGTTCATTTTTGTCTTTTTTATCCCGCTGAGCATCATCGCTGCCTGTTACTTGGCCATCTTTCAAGCCATTCGGAAAACACAGGCAGAAGTAAGACGGCTTAACTCAAGTGAGACATACAAGATCCTCGACTGCATCAAGACTGAATGGAAAATGGCTAAAGTGGCCCTCTTGGTCATTTTACTGTTTGTGATTTCCTGGTCGCCTTACTCTGTGGTGGCTCTCACAGCCACAGCTGGCTATGCCCATGTCCTCACTCCATATATGAACTCCATCCCTGCAGTGATCGCTAAAGCCTCTGCCATCCACAACCCTATCATCTATGCTATTACACATCCTAAGTACAGACTAGCTATTGTGCGCTATGTTCCCCTTCTTCGCCTTATCCTGTGTGTTGGAATGAATAAGCACTCATCCTCCATTTCCACCAGTGGCACGTCTTCTCATCAGACAGCCCTAACCAGCCAGCATGCCCTAGGTGTCCAGATCGGCAATGCCACACATGCTAACTGCCGCTGGGGGAAGACACGGCTGTCCTCTGTTTCTGACACGGAGTCCTGCTGGACAGACAGCGAGGCTGATGGCTCCAGTACCAACTCTTTGCCTTTCTCCAGACGCGTGTCTACAGAGATCTCTTCAGACACTGCCATACCTCCAGAGCAGGCTGGCATGAGCCCAGGAATTGGGCTGAAAATGGTGAAGGCTGACAGAGTTAGCAGCATGCCTGTGCCCTCCATTATCTTGGAACCAGAGGGAGGAGTGCTTTCTGACAGTAAAGCTTTTCTTCTATCGGGTAACAACTGAAAGGGCTTGGTGGTTGTTCTCCTTAAAAAAATTGTTTCTCTGTATATGGTGTAGTATTAAGGATGGGTAAAATGTGCTCCAGTTTTTCCTGTTTTTATTTTTGCACAAAGTTATTTATATGTAATTTCACTAAATGTATAAGATTAGATTCTATCAGTTGTAAAAACTCCTTGACAACTGTTTTCCAAATCATTTATTTTTTATAACTATGCGGTGCACATCAGTATTTCTTTATCTATAAAACCTGTATAAACACTTTCCTTCTCAATCAACCATGCCTATTTAAGCTTGAATACAATGCAGTTAGATAAATTCCTACTTAAAGAGCAAATGAAATAACCCACATCTCTATCGTCATGTCCTTTTTCATTACACTCTTAAGCATCATCAGATGCCAGATCACGGTTTGATCAAACATAGAAGAAGACTTGCTGATAGGGGACTAGGACAGCTTAATGTCATGTCATTTTATTATGAATAAAAAAAATGTATCAATGAATAAATAAATAAATAAATACATTTATATAAAGCAAAATTAAAGCAGTCAGTCTTGGCTCCACAGCCATCTCTAAAGCAGGCTGTCATTTAAACTAAAAACCCACAACCTTGCAATGCATTACAATATTACTGTTTTTTTTTCTTTTTTGCAGAAACTTTAATGCAAAATCTATGATCGCCAGTGCAGTTAGAGTTAGTATTACAAGGGATCGACACCGCTGCTGCGAGAAAGGAGCACCTTTGCTGTATTATTTTGCTTTGTAATGAGATCCCATGAGATTTCTCACTGCAGGTGTTGGCCAGTATTCATTGTTATCTTGAAGCGTAAGAAATATAATGCAGTTATCTAGCATTATGTGCTGTACATTTCTATGACGGTGATTCATCAAATCATTACCTTATCTGGCTCTCTGTGTGATATAAAAGTAGCTATTTGATTTTTTACATGAAGCAGTCAATTCAACAACTTAATGCTTTGTACAAGTTCAGTTTAATTACAAGTCCAGGAGGAAGGAGTGTGTCTAGTTGTGTAAGCTCCATCCCCTCACCAGTAAAAATGATTATTATAATTATTATAATGATGATGATTATTATTATTAAACATTAAGTAATTAAGTAATTTATTACGTTATTAATGAATTTGTTTGTTTCAATGAAGAAGCCCTTATTTGGTACAATACATATACATTACTACACAGTGAAATCATTTTCTTCACAGATCAACCATGATGAAGCAAAACTGGAGCAGGCAGGGATAAGGGTCTTGCTCAAGGGTGCAATAGTGGCTGCTTGTTGGAGCTAGGGCTTGAACATCCGATCTGTGATGATGATGATGATGATGATTATTATTATTATTAGTAGTAGTTTATTATTATTCAAAGGAATTTTTAAAGTATCTGGGCAGTACCAAACACTGCTTTTTCATTATTATTATCATTTTATAGAGCATGTCTATAAAAAGTACTCACCTAGAGGTTACCCATAGTTTTGCCTGCGTACATGAGGTTTACAAGCCTGCGAATGGATTGTGCAGTTAACTTGCAGCCGCTCCTAACGCTGGTCCAATGTTTGGCCAGTCCATAATTCAGCCTGTAGTATGCGCTGTCTTTGTGGGTGCATCACAAGAGCTGCAGTCAAAGTCACTCAAAGCCTTTCGCTTTACCATTTTTTTCTGCTTTCAACAAATTAACTAAAGGGACAAAACATTAACTTGCTGCCTAATATATCTCACCCACTTTCAGCCAACACTGTAACAAGATATTGAAATTGTAGTATTTTGTGGGGGACCTACTCAATATTAAGTAGGTAGTCATAATGCTATGGGTGATCTGTGTATTATCGAGCATGTTTTACAGATTATTTTGTTGTTGTACCAAGTAAAATGTGATAATTGCACCTGTAACTCGTTGTTTTCATTTTTAAATGAAATGATGTAAAAGATGTAAAACCATAGCTCATGTTTGTGTGACATTTTCATTCATTGTATATATAAACATCACAAAAAGACTAAAACTATGGCAAATGTTGTCATATTCAAATGATTAACATAGCCTCAAGTAGCACAAATTGTGACTTAATCGATTTTATTTTTAAAAATTCGGGTATTATTTATAAGCCAAGGCCCAGATTATTTATTTCGTTTCAATTTGAAAATTTTAATTAAACCCTGAGATGGATCCCAAATATCTCCATGCTGCCTATACCCGCGCACTAAACATGGTACTACAATCCCGGGTGTGTAGTGCACTACGTATACAATAAGCGTCTAATCGGGATTGAGCCTGAATCATCACCCGGAAGTGTAAAGGAGAGAGCGAGCTGTGTGCTCGTGCCGTGTGACTCGCTGTCACTGTGGTGCTGTACATCAGGGAGGTCCGAGTGAGGCTGCGGCTCGGTTTCATGGCAGTCAGACCTGAACGATAATAACGTTTCTCAACATGGGAGAGGATGTCATGGACTACAGCATAGTGTTTCCAGAGCCCGAGGTCTCAGGTGAGTCGGAGGTGGTGTCCTAGTGTTGGCGTTAGCAGCAGGCTAGCAGCAGCAGGTTCGGCTCTCCCCATGGCGTTATTACGTCACAATGTAAAGGAGGGATGAGAATCGCCAGTCACTTCCCGATACGATACTATCACGATACCTTTGTGCCGATATGATTAAAATTGCGATTATATAAGCATAGTGGACTCTCAGAATATGAATTTTATCCGTTCCTGAGGCGAGTCCTGAAGGTGAATTGCATTTTCCATGCAAAATATTTAACCAATTTCCAACACTATAATCATATTTCTGAATAAAAAAAAGCAATCAAAACCTTTAGAAAATACATGTAAATGAAGTAAAATATGAACGTAATAGACATTAAACCTCACTTAACCTTAATTTATGACACTTTTGGCACCTGCTGCTTTAAAAGTAAAGCTGAAATTGGCTCCCTTTTTTTTCTTGCTGCTGTTCTTGCTAATATTTTTCACTAAAAAAACCCACACATGTAAACCCGCTGTGCTTGGCTTTACACTGATGCAAACCAGTTTTGATCAGCTAACAGACTTATGCGCAACTGGAATTAGTCAGTTGTATGCAGAAATTGCTTCACATGCTGAGGCACATTTTTATTTATTTGTACAATCCTAAATTGCAGGAGTAGCTCACATGTATTGTACAGAAAATAAACATCACAGTGCACCAGGTACCAATATTTATATTACAATATTATGATACAATTATTATTATGATATTGTCAGTGTGTAAGTGACTGTATGAAATGCCCAAAGTTCTGTTAATTGTGTGTGGGGGTGCAGGAGAAATGAGTCGGCGTAACCAGAATCAATTAATCAGTCCAAGAGCTAATGGCTGTCCTGTTCCTCTGGTGAATACTGTAATTCTAATTTTTGTAAAATCCCCAACAAGACAGAGTCCACAGTCTGATATAGCTCTGAGACAAAATGGCATCCAAAATGGAAATGTATTTAAAAACTGCAAAAACTCGCAGTGAATTGCAATAAGCCATACATATGGCCACCGTGTAAAACCGTGCAAGTGAGATATGTACTTGCTGTACTTGAGACTAACGGGTCTTTAAAGCATTGTCACACCAAATACTGAATTGGTTTTATGAATTAGTATGTTTACTGGGCTTCATCGTTTTTCTTTTTTTTTCTTTTTTTTGGTGAAGGCATCTTTTGGCAGTACAGTATCTACGTATTTGTTATTCTATTCCTTAGTCAAACGCAGTGCTGATGACGAAGGTTTTGTGTTACTGTGAGACTTCTGGTTTAAAGTTGAATATAAAATATAAAAAAGAACAGATATGGTGTTAGACATAATAGAACTTTTAATTATTCATTTTCTTCCTCTATTGTTGTCCTCTTTCTTTAGAGAAATACTGGCACAGATTGAAGCAGCCAGTGGTTATCCTTTTAGGCTGGGCTGGCTGTCGGGACAAGTATCTCTCAAAGTACAGCTCGATTTATAACGAACAAGTAAGCTCTGAGCTTTGACCAGTCCTTCTTTAGTTCTGTTTTACTTTACATGTGCGCATCATAATCTATGTTATATGCCTGCATTTCAGGGTTGTGTAACTGTGCGCTACACAGCTCCCTTGAAGACGGTGTTCATCTCTGAATCATTCGGTTACAAGGAGCTCCACAACACAGCACAGAAACTGCTTGAAATCCTGTATGACTACGAGGTGGAGAACAACCCAATCTTCTTCCATGTGTTCAGCAACGGTGGCTTCATGCTCTATCGCTACATGGTGGGGCTCTTGCAAAGCCATAAGCAGTTCAGCTCACTGTATGTCGTGGGCTCGGTGATGGACAGCGCTCCAGGGAATCAGAACGTCCTGGGCGCCCTACGAGCTCTCAAAACCACACTGGGCACAAAGGTCAATGTCCTGCTGCGCTGGCTTCTCTTGGCTCTGTTCGCCATTTCTGTGGTCCTCCTCAGAGTTATCTTATATCCCTTGACCAAACACTTCCACAAGAACCACTACGACGCCATGATGGATCGTCCAGCACCTTGGCCTCAGATGTACCTCTACTCCAGAGCGGACCGAGTGATCAGGTATAGAGATGTAGAGAAGATGGTTCAGTCGCTGCAGGAGAAAGGGGTGCACGTCGAGAGCTTCGACTTTATCACGCCGCCTCATGTGAGCTTGTTCCGAGACTGTCCTGAAGATTATTCTAACAGGTGTCGGACATTCCTGAAGAGCTGCATGAGTAATTCTGAAGAGATGAAGAAACGTCTGTGAATTTCTAACACTGATTGGTGGATAGGGTTGTGAAGTATGGCAAATAAAAGATATTATGGTACCGATACTCTAAGATATTGTCATGATGCAGAATATATCATGGTACTGAAGCACTAACAGACTACTTAGGATTTTTTAAATGGATTTCAGTTCTGGAAAGAAATTTCAGTTTAAGAAAAAAACAATGTAACACTCATTTACAAAATAAATAATAGCATCCTGTTAGCTACGGATTGTGATAATAATAAAAATAATAATAAAAAAATAACAAGAGCATCGAGAAAAAAAAGTACTTTTCCTGTAATTTATGACAATATTAATGTCACCATATTGCCTAAACCAGCCATATTGAATTAAACATTTTAATTGATAAACTACTGTAAAGTGTATAAACCCCTTCTTTGTTTAATCACCACTGATTACCCTTATAAAAGTTGATAGAAGGTTTGACTGCTTGAAGTATTGCATTTGGTATTTGTCTGTTAATGTAAATTGATAGCTTTTAATTTAAGATGATTTTAAATCTGCTCAATATTCTTGTTTCTAACTTATGTGCCTTCCTGAAATAAAAAACTCTTTGAAGTAACAACTTGCATGTTTGGTGTTTGTGCACGAAAAGGCAAAAACTAAACTATATCTCAAAAGCTGGACACCATGAGGAAATCTATCCAAAATAACAATATGATGTGTATCTGTACTGGAAAGAGTGGGGAGCAGCTGCCCACATTTTAAACCAGCCATGGAGGCACTTTGAGCAAGAAAACACTGATAACATTATGCTAACTTAAACAACTCATTGTCTCCTTAGCAATTGCTTCCAAGTCAGTCAGAATTTCCCCTGAACCATCCGTGTTGGCTAACGCAAGCTAGAATGCTAACTAGCATCTAACACAAGGCTGAATCACAAATCCCTGTCTAACTTCTGATCAAGGGCACTACTTGGTGTCTATTCTAAGGTTGTATAAGTGGAAATATAAAGAAAAATTCATGAGATCTACAATGTTTACCATTTCCATGGTTTATTCTCCTCACCTTTTGGCTACATAGTATGTGTAAGAATTTAAAGCTACTTTTACCCTTGTTAATTACACTGTCTGTAGGTCACCAGCCTTACCAGTTGCACATAGTTAGTTCCACCAGTGATGGAAGAAAATTAATCATAATCTTTTGATAGTAAATGGGTGTTGTATAAAAGCAATATCACACTTAAGGTCATGCTGTTGTACTCCGTATCAACAGTATTGACGTTTCGGTGTGAGCCATTGGCGTTTGTCTCTCCACCCTGTTACTTCATGTATCATTTAAAGGTACTGGTAGGGCAAAGAGTTTATAGATACACTTAGACAGATGTACATCGCTTATCGGAGTGTACCGGGACTAGATTGTCCTGTCTGAGAAGACGTCTAGCCCAAACGACTTTAGTAATTTAGATTTGTCCTGATGTCAACCTAGACAGGTCACATAACATGGATGGTGCTTATCTCGGAAAATACTTTACAATAGAAAGCTGTATGGGATTAATATCGGGTACTTATTAATCTTTCTCCTCTTCGTTTAAGTACAGGTTTAAATAATATTTGATCAAATACACTGTAGTATGTCAGCATCACCTATACTGGCTTGACTGCACTGTTTTCAACAGGGGGTGCCATTTCTCTTTTTATCTCACTTCCACACAGCATCCTGTAGATTAAATATGTATATCTTTAATATCTCCTCAGAGATAATAATAACAATATCAATAACAAATGAAAAGCAGAGGCACATTTTTGTTTCAATGTTTTATCTATTTGGAATCTGATCAAAGAATTATGGATAGATCTGAAGAAAAAAGCTCATATATCTGCCAACAAGTTAGGGTCAAGCTTATTTCTATTTTTTTAGGTAAAATTCTCTCACTCACTCATCGTCTATACCGCTTTATCTTGTATACAGGGTCAGAATGGGGCTTGGAGCTGGACAGGGTGTCAATCCATTAATTAGCCTAATCTGCATATCATTGGACTGTGGAAGGAAACCCACCAAGTACCTGCCAACTGCATGCAAACTCCATGCCAATGTGGGAATCAAACCCAGACCCTTGAGGTGCAAGGCGACAGTGCTAACCAGTAAGCCACCATGCCGCCCTAAAATTCCGTGTTTATTAAAAAAAAAGTACGTTGACAAAAAAGTTTCGGTACATTTCTTTGTCATTTCATGTCAATCTCCCGACACACAAAAAAGATCAACGACTCCATTAAATTTATTGCTAAAGTAAAAAGCATGTTCTCTGGCCTTCATGCTAAACAGGTTATTACTGAATTTCATTTATGTGTCACATCTGTGTAATATACAGCACACCACATTTGGTAATGCCTCAAAAGAAGAAAAAAAAAAGTGTTGAAATTGCCCTCAGAGTTAATGAAGTCTCTCAGTGTGATGTGAGGAAATTATGGTAGAAAGGGGTCGCCAGGCCTCTTCAGCCTCCTCGGCCGTGCAAAATGGCTCCTGTCAGGTTCCGAACATTAGTGAATGCTCACAAAGCGAGCTGGCCATGAAAAAAAAAATAAAATTAAGAAGTGGTTTTTGACAGTACCATGTGCAAGGTTTTATGATCTGGGAGGGAAAGCAACAGCAAAAAGGTTGTGTTCCGTGGGATGCTGTCACTGGTTATATTAAACAGAATGGAATGAACATTTATTTTAAAGAAAGGAAGGTCACTAAAAACGTTTTCTTGATAGTGTCAAGGAAAACCAGTGTCAAGTCAGTTAAATTCCGACCATGATGTCCGTTTTAGTCAATTTCATGAAAAAGCTACTTAATAGGTTTGAATACACACCCTGGAAAAGCACTTTTTACACATGTCTAACAAACACTCATTGCCCTTCATTTGCCCTACAAGATCTGATTCACTGCTACACCCTTTAAAATGTCAGAACAGTGTTATTAATTCATTCCCAAAAGCTATTTTGGACATGGTTGTCAGAACTTATAATTTAAATGATATAATAATGAATATGGATATAGATTGACCAATATGATGTGTACAGTAAGTCCCGACTTACAAACGTTCGAGTTTGTACGAACAGACTGCGGATCTACGAACATTCGTACAGTAGATGTGAAAAAAGTAGCTACGGAAGTAGCTAACGTGTATTGTACAAAAAATAGACACTGCAGTGCACCAGATACCAATATTTACAATTATATACAATATTTGAAAGTGTAAGTGAATGTATAAAATGTCTAAAGTCTGGCATGTTGAATGTGTATATATGGGATGGAAGGTTTGGGAGAAATGAGTCGGCCTTACTGGTTTCAATGAATCAGTCCAGGAGCATGAAAATAGAAAAGCTGGACATGGTTATTATTATTATTATTATTATTATTATTATTATTATTATTATTATTACACCCTAAAAAATGCTGGATAAATATTGGACCAACTACATGCTGGGTTAATTTAACCCAGCAAAATGGGTTATTTATTTAACCCAGCAAGATGGGTAAAATATTCAATCCAAATGCTAGGTCATATTTAACTATAATTCTGGGTTAATGTTACCTCACAAATAGGTTATTATTATTTTTATGTTTTACATGTCTATGGGTAAAACAGTTTAAACAGTTTAATTATTTTGATATACTGGTCTATTACAAAAAAAACCATACATATATGCAATAAACAACACCCAATTAATTGTACAGTCGTGGCCAAAAGCTTTGAGAATTACATAAATATTGGAAATTGTAAAAGTTGCTGCTTAAGTTTTATAATAGCAATTTGCATATACTCCAGAATGTTATGAAGAGTGATCAGATGAATTGCATAGTCCTTCTTTGCCATGAAAATGAACTTAATCCCGAAAAAAACTTTCCACTGCATTTCCTTGCTGTTATTAAAGGACCTGCTGAGATCATTTCAGTAATCGTCTTGTTAACTCAGGTGAGAATGTTGATGAGCACAAGCCTGGAGATCATTATGTCAGGCTGATTGGGTTAGAATGGCAGACTTGACATGTTAAAAGGAGGGTGATGCTTGAAATCATTGATCTTTCATTGTTAACCATGGTGACCTGCAAAGAAACGCGTGCAGCCATCATTGCGTTGCATAAAATGGCTTCATAGGCAAGGATATTGTGGCTACTAAGATTGCACCTAAATCAACAATTTATAGGATCATTAAGTTCCCTTTCAAAAGCTACACTCGATGCTGCGTGAAAACGCTATGGGAACATCTCTTTGTTGCCCGGTTGTGAAGCTTGTGCATGTCAAACCCGCCGAATACCTTCGGCTTATAACCTGTGCAGGCATGACGTCACCGAACAAGGTGCACCTGCAGGTTATAAATAGGAGTGAACCGGAAACATCCTCAGATCTTTTTGTCTTCAGGACCGCTTTGTGTTTGCGCGTGCATGCAAGCCGTAACGAAAGCGAAATAAAAATAACAGCATTAACTCACCGATATGGCGGAGTTGCTTAAGAGATGCGTGCCTCCGTGTGATAGATCTCTTTCGGAGGGCGATCTTCACGAGTTGTGTCTCGAGTGCTTGGGGAAGAACACGCTCGCCTCGGGCTTCAGGGAGACTGTGAGTACTGTGATCTTCTCCCTATTAAGGTGCTTCGCGCGCGGCTCGCTTTCTTTAAAGAGAAACCGCGAGCCGCGGCGCATTCCTGGGGCTCGCGTGCTGATCTGGCAGACGCGCACGAGACGGAATTTCCCCTTTTCTCTCGCGCTCTCTCCGGATCAGGAAGTTTTAGCTTCCGCTTCGCAAGCGCGCTCCGGCGCTTCTTGTGAAGGAGCGGAAGAATCTTCCTCTCTCGCTTCCATGGAAGTAGCCTCCTCACAACGCTCCTCCAGTGCTGACAGAGCTTTTGAGGAATTATTAGAGGTTATAACGCGTGCGGTCGAGCGATTGCATATCGACTGGCCGCAGCAGCGAGATTCCCCCAAGCGTTCGAGATTGAACGACAGGTGGCCGGGGGGAGGAGCCTCAACGTCTCTCTCTCCCCTTCTTTGGTGACATCCATGATGAATTAACCCTTTCAGGGAGCAAGCCGTATTCATCGCGTGTTTTTGTACCATCGACTTCGACTTATTCGAATATCGTTGGTGCGAAAGCACGCGGTTATATGATGATGCCCAGATAGAAGAGACGCTTGCGGGCTATCTCTCTCCTGGGACATCATCCTCCCTGAAAAAGCCTATTCTCCCCTCCAAGCCGTGCAGATTGACATCTGCTTTGGTGGGTAAAGCTTTTCAGGCAGCAGGACAGGCTGGTGCTTCACTGCACACCATGGCGGTTTGGCAGGTTACCAGGCTGACCTGCTGAAGGACCTGAGCAGCGGCGGGGCTATTGATGACAGGGCGTTTGCAGAGCTGCGCCGAGCCACAGACCTGTCTCTCCGTGCAACCAAGCGGACGGCCCGTGCTGTGGGCCGTTCCATGGCTGCCATGGTGTCCACGAAGAGGCCTCTGTGGCTGAACCTCACGGGCATCAAGGATAAGGATCGTGTTGCCCTCCTCGATGCCCCCATCTCGCCTTCCGGCCTTTTTGGCGACGCTGTTAATTCCGCCGCCACTAGGTTCGGGAGGCAAAGCTGTATGAACAGGCCGTTGGGAGGTTCCTTCCCCGCCGTGCTCAAGAACCGGGACCGTCGGCCACCCGGCCCCGGCCAGGTCTGGCCCCTATCAGGCGTCAGGTGCAGAAGGAGAGTGTGACCAGCCGCGCACCCCCCCGTAAGGCTGGGGTGGGGCTCGCCGCTCTTCTCAAAAATCTGCTTCGAAAAGACCGGATCTGAGGAGCTTCCTCTCTTCAAGAAGAAGCCCTGAGTTCGTGCGCCTGGGGCTGTGGGGGTGTCTCCCCCCGGGGAGGGGCGTCTGGATTTTCATCACAAAACAGGGCCTCCTCCCTGGCACTCCCGGGAGGCCGGTGTTCAATCCCCGCCACCACTGGTGTTTCGGGGAGCGCCGGTCTCCAACGAAGAGTTGGGTGTTTGGGTATCTCCTGCCATACTTCAGGATACCCAACACCTAACACCCCCCCATCCAGCCGAAGTGTCAAAGCTCGTGCCCCTTTCGGAGAAGCTGGCAGCGTGGAAACTACTGCCAGGCATATCTCCTTGGGTAGAAAAGACTGTAGGCACAGGCTACAGGATTCAGTTTGCACATCGTCCTCCGCGTTTCAACGGCGTGGTCTCCACTTCCGTGAAACCGGACCGAGCACATCTGCTGGCCCAGGAGTTAAAGACTCTGCTGGGCAAAGGGGCCATAGAACATGTTCCCCTTCCAGACAGAGAGTCAGGCTACTACAGTCGGTACTTTTTGGTGCCCAAGAGAGGGGGGGGGGGGTTGCGTCCGATCTTGGATCTTCGCGGCTTGAACCGCTATCTCAGGAAATCCAGATTCAAAATGTTGACTGTCAAAATGATTGTTTCTCAAATTCAACTAGAGGATTGGTTTGTGACAATCGATCTCAAGGACGCATATTTCCATATAGAAATATTGCCACAGCACAGGAAGTTCCTGAGGTTCGCCTTTGGGGGCGAGGCTTACCAGTTCGGGTCCTTCCATTTGGCCTAGCTCTGTCACCCCGCACATATACAAAATGCATGGATGCGGCTCTGGCTCCTTTACGACTCCAGGGCATCCGTATTTTTAATTACATAGACGACTGGCTGATTCTGGCCCGGTCTCAGGAGCTAGCGCTTCGACATCGAGATGTCGTCCTAGCCCATCTTCATTCTTTAGGATTGAGACTCAACGCCACGAAAAGCGTTCTCCTTCCTGTTCAGAGGACAACATATTTGGGTGTCACATGGGATTCGGTCACGATGCGGGCACAGTTGTCTCCTGCTCGTGTCGAATCCATTCTCAACACCCTGAAGGAAATCAAGCTAGGCCAGAAGGTCACTGTTCATCACTTTCAGAAATCTTTAGGCCTCATGGCGGCTGCGTCCACGGTGATACCTTTGGGCCTTCTGCACATGAGAGCGTTTCAGCTGTGGCTAAGAGCCAGGGGGTTTCATTCAAGGGCCAACCCCCAGAGGCTAATAAGGGTTACGCGCCTGGGGCTTCGTACCCTTTCTATGTGGTTCAGACCCCGGTTTCTGACTTTGGGTCCCACTCTAGGTCCGTCTTGTCGTCGCAAGATGCTAACGACAGACGCTTCCCTCATGGGCTGGGGTGCGGTCTTGGATGGCCGTCCAGCACAAGGGAGCTGGAGAGGTCATCTTCTCGCGTGGCACATCAATTGCCTCGAAATGATGGCTCTGTTTCTGGCCCTGAAACACTTCCTCCAGCAGTTGAGAGGCTACCATGTCCTAGTGCGGGTGGACAGCACTGCGGTAGTCTCGTACATAAATCACCAGGGTGGACTGCGCTCGCGCCGCTTGAACAAGCTAGCGCACCAGGTTCTGCTTTGGGCACAGGACAAGTTCCTGTCCCTCAGGGCGATTTACATTCCAGGGCACATGAATATAGGAGCAGACTTGCTATCCAGACAAGCTGTAGAACAGGGGGAATGGAAGCTCCACCCCGAAATAGTCAGTCAAATCTGGGAAAGATTTTACGTAGCAGAGGTGGACCTCTTTGCCTCACAAGAGACAGCACAATGCCCCCTTTACTACTCTCTGACTCCTCCAGCTCCCCTGGGTCTGGACGCAATGGCCCACACGTGGCCCAGGTTACGCCTTTATGCGTTTCCGCCTATAGTTCTGCTCCCGGGAGTCCTGGCGAGGGTCCGTCAACAAGGGTTGCGCCTCTTATTGATAGCGCCCCATTGGCCGACCAGAGTGTGGTTCTCGGATCTAATATCTCTCCTCGACGGCTCACCCTGGGTGATTCCAGTGAGGAGGGATCTTCTGTCTCAGGCGCAGGGGACAATACTTCATCCCCGGCCCGAGCTCTGGAACCTTCACGTTTGGCCCCTGAACGGGACCAACTGAGACAGGCTGGGCTTTCAGCCAGCGTAATTGAAACCATTTTAAGTGCCAGGGCTCCCTCCACTAGGAGAACTTATGCCCTCAAATGGAGTGTGTTTGAAAATTGGTGCATGACAAGACACATAGACCCAGTTCACTGCCAGATTGTTTCAGTGCTGGAGTTTCTGCAAGAAAAGTTGTCCTCGGGCTTATGCCCTAGTACGCTCAGAACGTATGTAGCCGCTATTTCGGCCTGTCACGCTCTGAACGACGGGGTTTCTGTGGGCAAGCACCATTTAGTTGCCCGTTTTATTCGTGGAGCTAAACGGTTGAAGCCGCCCACTAGAGCGACGGTCCCTTCGTGGGACTTAACTATCGTACTCGAAGGCCTGGCTGACACCCCGTTCGAACCACTAGAGTCAGCGCCTGTCAAGCTTCTGTCTCTTAAGATGGTTTTTCTGATGGCTATTACTTCTTTGAAGAGGATTGGGGATCTGCAGGCTCTGTCAGTCTCCCCATCCTGCCTAGACTTTGCCCCTGGGCAAGTCAAAGCTATTCTGCATCCTCACCCGAACTATCTTCCCAAGGTTCCATTCTCAACCATGCACCCAGTTGTTCTCGAAGCCTTCTGTCCTCCGCCTTTCACAGCTCCGGAGCAGGAAAGACTTCACTTACTGTGTCCAGTACGTGCTCTTCGGATCTACGTCCACCGCACTAGCCAGTGGCGTAAATCAGAGCAACTCTTTACTTGCCATGGGGGTCGCAACCGGGGGGCGGCTGCCACTAGACAGACTCTGTCACACTGGGTGAGAGATGCCATTGCCCTAGCCTATGAGGCGCGTGGTCACACTTCGCCTCTGGGAATCAGGGCTCATTCAACCAGGGGGATTGCCTCATCGATTGCCTCGGCAAGAGGCGTACCCCTGCAGCAGGTGTGTGATGCGGCGGGCTGGTCCTCTCCACACACGTTTGTTAGATTTTATAGTCTGGATGTCAATGCTACTCCAGGTTCGCGGATCCTTGAGTCAGCATCCCAGAGCTAGGTCTGAGACCTCCTCGGCTTGTGCGCACACGCTACACAACCTGGGGGTCCAGACACTTGCAGTGCGGCGGCGTTGGTATTCTCGTTCCCATAGCGTTTTCACGCAGCATCGAGTGTAGCTTTTGAAAGGGAACGTCTCGGGTTACTTGGCTGTAACCCTGTTCCCTGATAAAGCGGGAACGAGATGCTGCGCTCCGATGCCGCACTGCTGGCGTGCCTGGACGTCCTTCAGACAAAATTGACCTGAGGATGTTTCCGGTTCACTCCTATTTATAACCTGCAGGTGCACCTTGTTCGGTGACGTCATGCCTGCACAGGTTATAAGCCGAAGGTATTCGGCGGGTTTGACATGCACAAGCTTCACAACCGGGCAACAAAGAGATGTTCCCATAGCGTTTTCACGCAGCATCTCGTTCCCGCTTTATCAGGGAACAGGGTTACAGCCAAGTAACCCGAGACGAACTTCAAGGAAAGAGATTCAATTCTTGTTAAGAAGGCTTCAGGGCGTCCAAGAAAGTCCAGCAAGCGCCAGGATCTCAAAACTTTTGGCCATGACTGTACAAATCATAGAAAAAATATTTATATTTATATTTATTTTTCAAAAGCAGAAGATGCTCGTAATGATGTCGCTGTTGAACTTGTTTTGTATTATCTGAATACAAAACAAGTTCAACAGCAACATCATTACAATACTATTACTGAGAAGCACTAATGCCTGAGAGAAGTGCTGGTCATATTATCTCCCAAAATCAGGATGTAGGGGTTTGGCCTTGACACTTCAGCCTGCTGAAGATATTCCACAGTCACATTCGTTACAACCTTAGAAAGAACGAAATTAAAGAAAGTAAAAGTTTAGGGAAAAATTGAGAGGGTTGGCTAGTATGCATATTTGTAAAAAGATTAGTGTTTTGTAACACCTCAGCTTTTTATATGTGGTTGCTAACGCTAGCAACCTAGCTAAATGCTAGCGTCATGCTGGCACTACAGTTAACAGTTTAGCTTTCATTCATCACTTCACCACCTTCATACACCCTGCAAGCATTCTACAAAGAAAGCTAAAAAGCTCAGACATTTTTGCAGTTTATTTCATATACATGTGGGGTTCTTTGGTTTGGCTAGTTAGCAGCCATTGTCAGATAAACTAGCATGCTATAGCACAGAACAGGCTGAAAGTTTGAGTGTAACACGGTAACAGTAATAAATGTTACATACAGTGAAGAAATTCAGTCATAGGTGAGTGAAAGTGTGTATACAGACCTTATATTGAACGTTTACATTTCCTCTTAAATGCGTGAGGATGAAGACCAAAAAAAAGACATGAAGCTGACACAGCCACTCAATACACCGGTGAACTTCGGGGGAGGGGCGGTCTTGTCTGTGATGTTAGCTGTCACTAGCTAACCCAACTCCAACCCAGCAAGCTGGGTTAAACAAAAAGTACCCAATTACCTGTAAATAACCCAGAAAAATTACCCAACAGAGACAACCCAGCGTTTGGGTAGTAAAAACAACCCAGCATTTTTTAGTTTGTATTGTTATTATTCTTATACTATTATTTGATGGTGAGTAATCATAATTCCGGAAAGTTCACAGTCCGAAACAGCTCTAAGACAAAATGGCATCAATTTAAGCTTGCAGTAAACACATTGTAGTGTATTCTTCCACACGACGTCTTCCCGGATTCCCTTTACACGAGGACAGCTGACCCCAGCTTACAGCTCACTGTGATACCCCTCGCGATTTAAAGGCACAGACTCACGAGAGTATAATGCAGAACCAAAACACCAAACCATCATCATCATCATCATCATCATCATCTCTCTCTCTCTGTCTCTCTCTCTGTCTGTCTCTCTCTCTGTCTCTCTGTCTGTCTCTCTGTGTGTCTCTCTCTCTCTCTGTGTTAATGTGCTCAATCTCATTTGAAATGTCAATAATGCAGTAGTAAACTAAATTAAAAAAGAAAAACTAAATTAAATGCAGTAGTATACTAAATGTAAAAAAAGAATACTATCTTTGTGCATCTTTTTTTTTTTGTTAGATGATTTATGAGATGAGCAAAGAATAAAAAAAAATCCCTACAATTACATAATATGAGAAATCAGTGTTTGCCATTGATGAGCGTAACTGTAATCCAACTCGAAGATGTAAATGACTGGCGTATTACTTTGAAGTTATACTATTCTAGTATGATTGAACAATGAGGAAGAAGAGAATCATAAAGAACAGAACTGCACACGTAAAATAGGATGCTAACAGTTTCTGCTGAGAACTCGATCCAGATGTGCATGGTGTGACATCGGGTCAGAGAACTTTGAGGTGTACACCCTTAAATGTAAGAATCAAAGAAAAAAAGTCCCCACCAGAGGAAAAAAAAACTAAAAACATTAGGACAAATTGGAGCAAATTGGAGAAATTGTTTACATAAAATTATATTTGCAACATTTTTGTTTATGTGATGTGAGAGCGTAAGCCAGAAGTTTGGCTTAAAACTGAATCGCAGCTTTTGGAGAACAAGCATGCTAAAATTTGAAAACAAGCATGCTAAATCGTAAGTGTTTGTTGTTTCACTCATTAATGCATTTTTATAAAGAATTCATATAATACATCTGTATTGTTTTGACTTGTTGATTCAAAATTATGCACCTTAAAATCTCATAAATGACCCTACAAGTTCAAGTGAGTCAAACCAAGACTTGTGATGAAATTTCTGGTGATTGAAGAACTAAAACTGATAAACATTTGATGGCTTCAAGCACAATATATTGAGGAATATGTTGATGGCTGCAGTAAACCATTGGAATGGTGCAATATTTTAATGTGTCCATGAATGACGATTCCAGCCGAGGTGGCTCGCAGCCCGCTGCAGTCGATCCTGTGAACATTCAACGAGTGGAACGCCTGATCCTTGGAAATTGATGAGTAACTTGTCACCAACTTGTGAAAGAGACCCATCTGATTGTGGGAACTGTACACACAATCATTCACTAATACCACGTGCATGTTGTACGTAGTGTTTTACTTTTTTATATTTCATTAGCAGTTCAGTGGAACTGTTACACCCCATGAGTCGATTGGAAGTTGGATGGATGGATGGATATTTCATTAAGTTATAATGTACAACTTCCAAATGCTTACCTGTATTAAGAAAGCTTCTTTTGTCAGACTGGGAAAAAGCTTCTTCTCATTTTTTATGCAGTTACTGTAGTTTTGTCACGCTACACTACTACTTGGTGAAAAAGCATTCTAGAAAAAGCCATTATTTATATTATTGATATTAAAGCTCCATACACCCTATACACTCATGCAAATATTACTTATACAATACAGTACACTACATGTTCTGCCTTAAAAAAAAAAACATACCCAAATTTACACCTTATCATAATGATATAATTAGGTTCATTTTCAGTGTCCCCTTATCCTTATTGTTCTAGCCTGCCAATGTTTCTTTTGTTCTTTTACAACTCTTCAATGTTACAGTGCAGACCTGTGTGTGACGAGCTCGTGGCATTCTGCAATCTTCATCAATAGATGGCACTGTCAGCTAGCCGTAGTGTGTATTCCCAACAATGAGCTCTGTTATGGAAGCTAAAAGAACATAGATGCAGATTCTGATCCAGCTACAGAAAGCAGCAAGGTGATGAACAATCCTCCAGAAATAGAGATTTCCACAGAAACTCGAAAAATTGAAAGACTAATTGGTTTTCCTTTCACTTCCACGCTGGTTCCTGGTCCGAATTGGTCAAAATGTCCACTCCTTCTGGCGTGATTTCGAGGAGATATAACGAACGTCAGAATTTTTTTGGCAGTGGAGCAAGAAAACAGGATTATTATCAATTAAGTAAAAGGTGCTTAAATTATAAAAACTATCAAGATACTTGTCTGTGGTAATGAGGTTGAGCTGATCACCATGGAAAAAGTGGAAAGCAAAATGTTTTCAAGTTTATATTTAAGAGAAGCATCTTTAAAATATATGCATGGATTTATTATACGTATTAATACATTCATTCATGTTTTTTTTGTTTTTTTTTCAAATATTGATCTATATCTGTCCCACATTTCTAAATTGACCAACCTAGGAAAAGTGTACTGTCAAGATCTGGCGTCTCACATCGCAACAGTGCCTTCAGTTACATTCCTGCTCTGATATGATATTGCTATTCTTTATGCGCAGGGAAATCTGGAGTACAGTGCCGATGTACTGTATATTCCTCATCTCCTTTAAATTGTGTGACGCCCTCTGAAAAGACACAGAATGGCTATTCATATCTCTTATAATTTTGTGGAAAAGGTAACAGAACTGCTTTCCTGTTAAATTAATATATGATATAATATAATATAATATAATATAATATAATATAATATAAAACACAATTTTTCTTATGCTTGCTTTTTTGGTCACAGTGTATTTGTGGAGCTAATATTTAGAAATATTGAAATTAGTAACCTACAAATATATTATGATATGTCAGTAGTCCTATTAATATAATAATGCATATAAAGGTAAAAAATGTGTAACCGTTTTTAAGGTCATGATCTCGCCTTCCTAAAGCAGGTCATGTCACAACAGCATATTTTCAAGAATCTTTCAGGTTTAAAGGTCAGATATGATTTCCTCTTCCAGCCTCTCTCGGCATCGGTGTCATCGTTTGTTTTCTAGCCTTGAGCGTCTGGTGTCAGGAAACAGACGCCACACACTGGCCCTTGTTTGTCCTCCTGCACTGGCCACTCGATGCTCTCTCAGTAAGCCAGCGGGGGGGTTGTTGTAGCACCGGCGTCTTTTTTGCCTCCACACCTGTTTTCGGGAGAACTGCGGTGTAATGGAGCTTCAAGTCACTCTTTCTTCCTCTAATGAGCAAAGCATCCCACCGAAGCAGCCCAAGGCCGGCAGCCCCCCTCCAAATTCGTAATGAAAGAGGGTGAG
Organism: Clarias fuscus; assembly: GCA_030347435.1. Taxonomy (NCBI): domain Eukaryota; kingdom Metazoa; phylum Chordata; class Actinopteri; order Siluriformes; family Clariidae; genus Clarias; species Clarias fuscus. Next base: position 10,458,626 of record CM059205.1, on the reverse strand, counting down.
GGGGACAGGGTCATCTCTGTCATCTCTGCTTTGACAAACTTCAAGCGTGCAACTGATTGAAGAATCGAACACTCAGGAGGAGAGAACAAGTTTTTTTTTTTTTTTTTTTTTTCCAGGCCAGTCGTCCTGTCTTCTACACCCCCCACCACCGACACTCCACTTCCAAGGCATGAAAAAAACAAGAGAGAGGAGAGAGGCCCTCGGTGCGAGCAGCGTGGTGTGAGCGCGGCCTTGTTCAAAGTGACTGTGCTTCACAGAGCGGCTTCAAGCATGCAACTCTGGCTCCTTACAGGCAGCCGACCTGGCAAGCGCCGAGGCCCCAGCTAATGCTCTGTCAAATTAGACTTACAAAACAAAGCCGGTGCCACCGCACATGCAGGTACACACATACACTCACTCACAGACACATACACACATGCACAAACATTGCAAATACCAGGACGATGCCTTGGACCACACGTGTAGGCTACATGCATGACAAAGCGACGTATGTGCTGTGGGAGAATGAAAGCATGCATGCAACCTGCACACATGTGTGAGGATGGTATGACAGTTCAGGCACACACAAATAGTACTTTGGCATGAGGCTTACTATGCGTGGGATCATGTATGTGTGTGTGTGTGTGTGTGTGTGTGTGTGTGTGTGTGCTTAATTTGACAGCGGGGGGTGCGGTGCATATAGGGTGCAGGAAGCGAACGCCTGTCTAATGAAGGCGAGAGGAGTAGTCTTGTATGACAGGCCTCCGGAGAGAAGGACTCACAAAAGAGACGCAGACGAAAGCAGCGGGGCTTTTGATTCCGCCGTGCGCCTTGACATTCCCACTTCCCTTATTCTCCTGCCGAAAGCAAACCCCTTTGTTATCTGTTCTGTACAACACGGTCAATTCTTCTAACAAACAACAACAACAAAAAAAATGAACATAGTGAATATTACAGTTACAGAAACTGAATTAGAATTAGATTTGATATAATAAGATGCTCAGGCATTTTTTTTTTTTTTTTATACGATGAGTTTCAAATGCTTGATATCGTCTTATTATTATTATAGCATGACCATAAACAAGCTCTGATGGTCACGCAGTGTTGGACTGAGTCAGCCTCTCTCGGAACACCTGGTTATCCAAGTCAACACGACAAACCTTGACACTTGGCATCGTTAGAGACGGCTATAATTTTTATACGCTGCGCGCGCAGTTTGTTATTCAGCGAAGAGGCATCGAAAAAGTATACATCATATTTTGAAAAAAAGCCATCATCTGTGCATGCTCTAAATAAAAGTAACCTTTGCTTCTATACATCTGTAATCCTGACATTATAATAATCTTCTTTGTGTCCTTAAGAGGATAGGAGTGTGTTTAACTTTGGTCCCATTAGTAAAAAAAAATCTTATGATTTATGCAGTGGTCGCTAGACTAATATCTTTAGAATTTTGCCTGCGAAGCCGATTCATCTTCAAGACTGATGAGAGGAGGTTGCTCTCTATGCAAAACGCATTAGGCCCAAATGAGGAGTCTATTACTCAAATCTGGCTGATAATTCGTTAGTCAGAGCCCACTTACTAAGCAGATTTAGGTATGTCATTGTTATCATGATGAGGATGATGAGGATGGTGGTGATGATGGCGATGAGCCGCACCTCTCGGAAGCATTGCTTGATCATGACTTTGGAGAGCCCCAAGATACACATCGTTTATCTGCACATCTCCTTACCGCCTCGCCACACTCTCTCTCCCTCTCTCTCTCTCTCACACGGCACAGAAAATACACTGGGGACTCATAACAGAACTGTTTGCAGGAGCACGGCCTATTCATCATAGGTTAATTAACACATAAGGCTTTTATCTTTCTCACTGAGCAAGCTGCTTTTGCTTTCCTCTAGTGCAACTGGGACTAAATATGGACTGACATAAGGAAAAATAAGTAGTGACTTTTATGAGGCAGGAAGGCTTGAGGGAAAATAATTTAAACAGAGGGGGGGAAAAAGGAGTGCTATGTAATGATGTAGAAATGTTGGAAATAAAATAAAGTGTCTGTGAAGCTTTGGAATAGGGATGATTCTGTCTGCTTATTATTACTATTACAGTATGTATATTGTGTTCCCCTCAATTGAACTAAAAAGTCAAAACTAAAACGGGTGAAATGCTGGATTTGTGGTATACCGGACAAGCAGGCTGACAGGAAATGTCAAAATGTTAAAATGCAGGAAGTGTCCAAAAAAAATAAAAAAATTTTATACAGTGTATATGAATATGACAGGACATGATGTTATAGGAAAATAATCAATGACACGTTGGTGTGATGTGAAGGGAAGCAGAGTTCCCTCCAACTTGCTTCAGAGTATAATCCTCCCTGATGGTGATTATAAAAAAATAAAAAAACTGCAACTTTACATTTTTTTCTTTACCCTCTTATATTATGGAAGATTACCGTATATTATTATTATTATGTTTAAGAGTTTAATAAGACAAACCATGTGCAACTTGTCAGGTTACTCAGAAAGAAACGACAAAGCTCTCAGTGATTCCTGTGTTTCAAATAATGTACAGAATTACCACTGTTATAAAACCCTGGAAATTTCTTTTTTTCATTTTTTCATTTTTTTTTATTAAACTTTAAAATGAAACTTGAACACATCAACAAATACACATTTTGATTTTTGAAATATGTTTCTGTGAAGCATCTGCCATAGACATCCATGGATCAGTTGTTGCTATAGAAACATCCATGTGAAAATTCTAGCTATTATAATCAGCACCTTCTGACCAATCACACTGCTGTCTATTATATAATTATATAATAATAATAATAATAATAATAATAATAATAATAATAATAAGATTAACAAGTTATTAGAATATTACAGTACATTAGACAAATTTAAGCAAATTAAGATATAAACTGAACGTGAACTTCTCTTTTTTTCAGGATAAAATGCCTGAAATTAAAAAAAAAAAATTAAAAAAATCTTTAAAGCCATGAAGCTTTTCCTCCCTTCTTTTACCAGTGCTGATCAGAGGCAGAATACAACAGAAGTTTGACGCACAGAGAAAATGTGCACTGAGTGGATTTCTCTCTCACCCATGAGGTAATGAGCACCTTCTTGGCATGTTATGCTGACTCATTAGGAAACGGCAGAAGCGCACTTCATCTTTCGAATGAGGATGACACGCGGTCAGATCGATTTGGCACAGATCCTGAGAGAAAGCAGATTTCTGTCAGCTTGGTCATTTCAATAATTTACACTAATATATACATATATATATTTAAATTGAACAGTGCTTCATTACATTAACTGCTACTTGCACGATATCTATGACAGATCACTAAATATATGAGTCGAATTAGGCTTACTTTCACATCATCACATACCAGCACGTAGTACCAGCACTTACTGACTAACCCTGCTGTTTCGCTCTGACTGCTTCTGGGTTTCTCTCTGAGTGTGTATGCATAAACCCATAGGAAACAGTCATTGTGAGATACCACAACATGACATGCTTTTATGGGAAAATAATCAACAATGTGCTATGATGAGACCCAGTGTGAAGTGAAGCAAAGTTTTCAAATGGCAATTTCATCTAGAAGCACATGAACATTGTTTATTCCCCTTATAACACAGCCAAGTGTTAAAATGTTAAACAACAACTTGCTTCATAATTTGTATATTTGATGAAAATTGTGGCTTTTATTCTGCTAGAAAAAAAAAAAAAAAGAACAACAACAAAAAAAAGTTCTCTGTCTCCCTTGCACCTGTAACTATCTTGTGCAGGAAAACACTGGGACTTACAATGTGCTACTAAACAAGCATCTTTTCATAACAAGTAAAAATTTCAACAATTACAAATGTTCTTTTAATCCATTTACTTTATAGCTGTTACTATGGAAACAATTATGTATTAGGGTCGAGGGCATTAACATAAACCTTGCAATCTGCACTATTCTCAAGGACTGCTGTATTAGAAATACAACACCTTCTGACCAATCAGAACCGAGTATTCAACAGCGCCATGGTGCTGGTTTATTTCAGATGAAGGAGATCAAAAGGAAATGTTCGAAGCATAAAAACGAATATATATAAGAAGCCAATTAGCGATAGTATGCAGAATTATAGGAACCTTTTCATTTTCCATAGCTTGGTTTTAGATGCTATAATATGTCAAAAACAATGCATCAAATTGAAAAGTGAATTACTTCTTTAAGCCATAGTCAGTTTGCTCAATGATAATAACTAATAATTAAACGACATAAAATGCTTTTAAAATCAATGGAAATCATCTTAAATGATTGCCAGACTTTGCTAAACATCAAATCAACATTTTACAACAGGCATCAAATCAGATCTTATCTCTAAACAATTTGTCTGATCTTTTTCTCCTAAAATAAATGTCTGATCTTTTGTGTTTGGCTACAGGTCATATTTATGATAGCGGTAATTTCTCTAAACTGCTCTAAGATTATAATTCATTTAAACCAAAAACTTCATAAATCTCTAACAAAAGCTATTTATTTTGTTAATTCTAAAGACACTTTCAAAGCACTATGAATCTTTTAGAGACATGACTGACTTCCTTTCAGTTTAGAGTTTACAGTTTAGAGAAATGATCTGTATTGATTTCATAATATCTTAATCCACATAAGTCATTCAAATCGGGGATTGTTTGCATCTCTCTGCTAGCTCACAATTAGACATCTGTAATATAATTCTGGCACACAACCATTCCAATTATTTATAAAAATGTTTTTCTACTGATTGCTTTTTATATACAATGTACTGTAGATTAATAATGTCATTTGTATTAAATGTTAAGGACATTATTATTATTATTATTATTATTATTATTATTATGGCCTTGTTTTCATATGGGGATATTATTTCACATGTGGTCGTATAAGTGTTATGAGAAATATGTGAAAAATCCAAGTGCAAGGATTTCATAAAAAAAAAAAAAAAAAGTGTGTGGACCCACTTTATAAACACACTTTCCCCCTTACAATTTGTGCAATAGAAGTAGTTCTGTACCTGATATACAGTGTGTGCACTTATACTTTGTTTTTGTTCATTACATTTAATTTGGATTATTTTCTAAATTAGGGATTATTTAAAATTATGCTAATTGCCCCTTTTCAGGTGTAATACTATGTTACATATATGTACTGTTACTCATTCATATTTAAAACTTACACATAGCCAAGCCTGGAGCCAATCCCAGAAGGCAGAGTATACTGGACAGGGTGCCAGTTGGTGCCAGTTCATCACAGGGCACATAAGCGCACACACACACTCACACATTACGGGGTATTTGGAAACACCAATTAGCCTACTCTGCATGTCTAGGGACTGTGGAAACCGGAGCACAGACTGTAGGAAACACACCAAGCACAGGGGCGAACACGCAAACCCTTCTCACACAGACTTGAGGTGGGAATTAAACCCTTGAAACTGGAGGTGCCAGCTCACAGTGCTAACCACTATGCCATCCTGCTGCATGCAAAATAATTCTATACGGACGTGAAAAAAGTGGTCAAATTTTCATTCCATCCATGCAGGACCTATTCCTGATATTGAAAACCAAGAACTATTGAAGGCCAAGTTGAACTGATCAATCAGGGCTCAGATACAGTATGACTGCTGCTTTATTGGAATAAAAACCTGCAGTTTCAGTGGCTCTTTTTCAGACAAATGTTTGGTACCTTTGACCAAAACAACAACAACAACAACAACAACAACAACAACAACAAAAAACCCTTTCGTGTTGCATCTTGAACCCATGAAACTGACGTCTTGTACACCTCTGATCGTTTTTGAATGGTCGTTCAGTACTAATTAATGGAGTGTGACCCGCGTCTGACCTCGAGTTAAACATGAATGGCATGAATTAAACATAGGCATCTCTGAGTTGGCACTGCTCAAACCCTGTTAGACAAAAATGCACCGCAACTGCTGTGACCGTGACTGCTATTGGGAGCTAAAAGCACAGCGAGGTGCACTTCACTTCACCCCACACCCTACACCCTCCCTGTGCATAAATTACTAGCTTCTGTGGCATTAGCACCCAACAAGATCACCTCAGCTGACAAAAGTTAATTTGCACTAGTGATGCTTTATTCCTCCCATTACATTAAATCATCTACAGTATGTGTGCCGTGCACCATTTGTGTGTGCCAGAGCGATTCCATCTCCAACACGATACCATTTAAATAAGAGAAATCAAATCTTCTGCTCCTAAATTGGCCAGTATTTACTGTACCTCAACTCTGACCGACAAAAGGACATTTAATCTTTTTTTATACGGCGACAATTAAATAGAAAAAGAAACGTCCTATGATGAATTGCAGCCTTGTGTAAGTTCCAATGGCATATTTATGCCATTTAGTTTTCCCGGTGGTGATTTGGTTCTTCATTGTAGTTCATGTAGTAGAAAAGATAGTGGGGTTTCCTGTAAAACTGCATTGTAATTGTCATATAACAAAAAAGTTTTTTTTGCATACTTGCGAATGAAAATAAATTAGTATTTAATTTCAATAATTATAATAAAGGAAAGTTTAAATGATCCTAAAAAGAATAATAAAAATGCATATGCATTTTAATATACACTATATTGCCAAAAGTATTCGCGCTCCTGCCTTCACATGCTCATGAATTCTTAATCCATAGGGTTTAATATGATGTTGACCCACCCCTTGCAGCTCTAACAGCTTCAACTCATCTGAGAAGCTTTTCCACAAAGTTTAGGAGTATGTTTATAGAAATTTGACCAGGTTTGACCAGGTTTGACCATACTTCCAGAATTCTTCCAGAACTAGCGCAAGTAAACCAATGGACTGCAGCATTGACCTTGAAGATAAATGCCCCAGGCCCTGCCTCAGTGGCGTGTCTCACTATGTTGGAATAAGCAAAGACTTGTATTATAAGAATTGCCCTTTTTTCACCCCCAAATGGTTGGATTTCGTCTAGTTAAAAAAAAAGCACAATGGGATAATATGCCAATATACTGTCAGGAATTGGTCGAGGCATAAATGCAGAGGTTAAGATGTTTTTAAAGATGTTTTAATAATAATAAAGAAATAAACATAAACAAACACACTTAACATGAAAAAACAAACCAAACAGGATCTTATATAAAACTAACCAAAACACTGAACTGAACTAAACTGGCATCAAACTAAAGAATCTAACCGGTGTGTCACAAGTTTAATCCAACAGATGCAAGACAAAATAACTTAATTTAGGAAGGCTATTTATACAAAACTAATTAGCCACCTCGGTTCAGGTGAGTGCTCCGATCACCTGACCAAGGTGCATTCTGGGAAATTCTGGGAAGTTTACTAAACAAAAACTACAAAAAAAAAACGACACACACACACATACACACACACACCCAGGCGCCCTCTAGGGGTTACCCCTGACATATACGGTATTAATCTTCGCTAACACCAGGTTAAACTAGCATAAATCCAAATGGCTAGCATAATTTGGCCAGCAAATCAAATTCTAGCTAATTGTAAATATTAGATCCACCCATCCATCTAGAAATATCTGTAGTCCAACTAGGGATTGTGAAAGCCAATGGTGACCATTTTATTTATTCCCTTTTTTAAAAAAAAATACAAATGTGCGGTCAACATTCACACAATACGGGCAATTTCGGAACACCAATTAGCCTTATCTGCATATTCCTGTACTGTGAGAGAAAACTGGAGTACCAGAAGGAAACCCACCAAGCCCATGCAAGAAAACATGCAAACTCCACCACACAGACCCTGAGGCGGGAATTGAACCCGAACCCTGGAGGTGCACGGCGACAGCGCTTTACCACTAACCACTAAGCCTTACTTTCAATTAATATAGCAGGAAAATTAAAGACATGAAATAGCGTTTTTAGGTACATTTTTTCAAAAACCTTTCAGCAAACTCCCACCTGAAGAAAGCGCTTAAACTACAAGCTGGGGAAAAATGGATGTAGTCTTAAAGCCTTCAGAAGCCAGTATGTCTTACAGCACTGCTTGTCTTTCACTCCAGACTTTCACGCCACGCTTTAGACCGGTCTCGGATAAAGCCACTGAGAAATGGGGTCAGCTAACCTCAGAGCTGCAGGTTAGAACCCATATTTAGCTGTTTCTTTTCCTTTTATTACTACTGCTGTTCCAGGCCTGATCACGTGGAAGTGCTGAGGAACTTGTGTGTAACTGGTTTAGCCTAAAGTGAGTGTTGAAAAACTGCTCTAAAAGGGGAGATGGAGCATACAGAATAAGGCACATTATTATTTTAAGGTTAATTTGTACCACTGAACATTATCTCGGCCTTGTTTTCCCTGGTTTAATTAGATTTAGTAAAAGGAATTGGGCAACGAGAAGTACCGCGTGTTTCTGTACTGTACATTCACAGCAATTTTAGTTCAGGCGCTTTTTTCATTGTTTAAGGTTAAATGAAAATAATTTGCTTAAGACGAATATTAAACTCATACAGTAAAGTCCGTGCTCAGAGTACTGTACTTTTCTTTTTAATCAGAAGCTGTAAGCTAGCATTTTCTTAAAGATTTTTAATGCTTATGTGTATGTATACTGTTCAGCAGATGATTAAACTGCGCTACATACATTCTGTCAAATGAAGCGCTGCAATGTAGATAAAAAAAAAAAAAAAAGATAATACAGTATTTAGCTGTAAAACAGCAATGTTTTGGAGATACGCTTTTACGTATACAGTATGTGGTCTCAGTAGCTTTGAAATATAGGGTGGACTTGCCTGTAATCTCTTTACAGGCATTTTAAACGAAAGAAATGTCTAAGCTGCCGAGTTTTTCACAATCTGAGTAAGCAGAACTCTGGTCAGTGGTAAGACTTCAATCTCATTAGGAGTTGATTAATGAAAACGACAGCAACATTATATTAAACTTAGCAGCACATTCGCAAATAGGCAGTTTTACAATCGAACCAGAGTTATGGGTGCATATGCAGACGGGTCCGTTCGAATAAGGCAATGTTCATTTGTTATCTTTAATTGTTCCTGAGGAAGCTTTTAGTCTGGGTGAAATATGATTCTATTAGAAAATGATGCTTTTCCATTTAGAGCAAACAGACATGAATGATCTCATTTGGACGTTTTTCAGAACTGGGGTGGATTATAGCGTGCGGGTTAAAGAGCCGCTCCGTTTCAAAGCATCGTCTGGGGCCAGGATGTGGATGAACTCACTGTGCATGTTCAGGAAGATCCTAAAGGACAGAGCTGTAAGGAAGCACGCATCATTTCTCTCATATATTTTACGCTTCTTCTTTTTTTCTGCGGTTCTTATCCTGCTTATCCCATTTCAAAAATGAATTTTTATAAGTTTTGACACTTGCCTTTTCATTTATTCCATGAAGGGTGTTCAAGTCAAACCGGGACTTGTGATGACCTTTTTCGTGAATGAAGGCATGCAACTGATTGACATTCACAGAAGATTTCAAGCACCGTATGATGATGAGTCTGAATTGTGCAAATGTGATGATGAAGCCTATTTGTTTGTATTACAGACATTGGATCCTGTCCATGGTTTTTCATTCACAAGAACAATTTCCTGACAGAGGGATTTGTGGTTTCTCTGGACCACTACAAAAAAAAAAACTATTTATTCTGACTTCATTACTTAATGTAATAATAAAAAAAATGATGTGGTAAGGAAATTATTGTTTATAGCTGCTATAACATAAGTAATAACCCGAACTAACTTGTTTCATGGATGTTCCATTACATCATTGTTTTTTTTTTTAAATTAATATGAAAAGTGATTGTCTCTATTTTTTTGTTGTTGTTGTTGTTGTTGTTGTGGTATAAGAGGAATAAAACGCTTCAGAATATGAAATTATAAAAAAAAAAAAAAAATCACGTTAGTAATGTTGACTCCATTGTGACTCCATTGGTATTTTGCTATAACCACACACAATATAGTATAACAAAAATTATATACTTATATATGCTCATTTTGAAATTTTAGCAAACCTATGCATAATCCTGGAATACGCAAGTACCATGCCGAGTGTGACATTTTAGTTTTTTTTTTTCCATCTATGAGAATGCTATTCTTTGATATTTGCCCTGTGCACAGTGATAAATGTCCCCCTTATACACACTTTCTCTTCGAGGCCCTGTGTCCCAATACTGAGATTTAATGTACAATACTCCTTTAAACGTACTGTTATGATAAGTCATATTGCTGGTTACAGTACACACACACACACACACACACACATAATCACCTTCAGAGACGCTTGATTCATCAACCATCATTTCTCAAATGACAGCTTCATCACTTGAGTCAGTCAGCAATCCATCACATGATTTAGCTCACACTGAGGCTGTCTCATGTTAGCAGTTCTCCATTAATGTTATCGCTTGTAAGACTCTTGACACCCAAGGAGTTAAGTAGCTTTTTGCATGGGCAACATGCGAGTAAAACATAATAAAGGTAATTTACTGCAAGGCAAATTCCATAGCTAAAGGCTTCCTATGTTAAATAGCGCGGTGACCTTTAGCGGCTGATTACATAAAGAAGGCACAATCAGATTAGAGCAGGGAGGGAAAGGTCAAGCGCATTCTCCGCCATAGCCATTTCAGTCTACCTGGAGAGGCTTCGTCTCTGAGCGGCAGCCCAAAAAGCGACTATTGGCCGTGAGCTATGAGGTAGTTAGCCTCTGTGCCCCGAGAGCTGTTTGAACAAAGGCCAGTATCTGATGTGCTCATGCTTCTTTCCAACCTTTTCTCTCTCTCTTTCTCTCTCTCTCTCTCTCTCTCTCCCCATTCTTCCTCTCTATATATCCTGATTAATGATACTGTACAAAAGAACACTTGACTGATCTGATTAAGAATTCATTCTTGTTTTTAAATGGCATTTTTTTTTTAACCTAATGTCTCCTTTTTAGACGTTCTTGTACATCTTCGATGAAACTATGAATGGCAGTAAAATCTCAACTTTGCGTTTGTACTTGAGACAAACAAATGATTGTTTATTATTGTTTACAGTATTTATGACCAATACAAAGCAAGCCTCTCCTTGAATACATACTGTAATATACTGTCCTCTGCAAAAGTCTTCCTTATTTCCTTGTATTTTGCTTCCAAAGAGCCAGACGTTTTTTGTATTTTTAAGATAGTTTGATGAATAATTCTCCAGGCTCCCTGAAGAACTTTTTGGTATGCAGTTTCGGATAATTTCGTTTGTTTGTTTGTTAAGCCACACTTTGATTTACTTCAGTGAATATTTCAAGCATGACAAAAACATCTAACTTAAGGCATGAACCAGTGAGAAACTGGTGCAGATGGTGACAGATGAGCAGATCATCAAGTGGGTAGTATACTGGTGATGCTGAATGTTAAGTGTTTGGAACAGACGAGAGGGGAAATGAGGTTGCTGCTGAGGTTGTTACATGAACAACCAATTTTTAAATTGTATCGTTAGGTACTTTGTAGCCTGTTGCAGCAAAACTATTTATTTATTCCATTTATTTTAAATAAAATTAAACAATTACATTTATTATGAAACACAGTAGATCTGGTGAGTATCATCTAATGGACCACCATCCAGATGTGACAACCTGGAACTCTATTTCGGAAGCAAAAGTTGCCATATTGCCTAAAAATTTCTGGAGCTGATCTTCTGTTTCAGCTTATTTAAGCAATGTACTGTAAATGATTGATCTTAAAGCAACTAATCAAACAAGACTAGTTAAATAGCTTGAGACCCCTGTTTAGAAAAACTTTTTTTTTTCATTTATCCTTTCTGAGCAAACTAACATCTTTTCTTCCAATGCTAGCTTATTTCCGCTGTGTCAAATTCAGCATGAAGTGCTACAGCAAAACAAAACATAATCTTAATAGAAAACATAGTCTTTTTTTTAAATCTTTGTAAATTAATTAAAATAAATAATTAAAAGTTGATTTGTGTCAAAACAAACTTTGAGTTGGTAATTGCTTTTCTAGACATTTGGGATTGGGTCTTCACAATTTTGTTTATACGTACCCCTAAAATCCCTATTGCACATTTATTGCATGTTTTTGTATGTTTTGTGCAAATGGTTGTCTTGAATATTTAGAATATATATACATATATACATATTTTGAATATGTCTTTCCAGTGATAACTGATGACCAACCCACATAGTTCTGCTCATCATAATTTAAATATGAATTTAAAAACTTTATTTATTTATTTATTTATTTATTTATTTTTAAAAGTTTCATTTTCTTTCATTCTTTCCTTCCATATGTCAGTCAGAGAAATAATCATTGGCGATTCGGATACGAGATTCGGTCGGAGAAAAAAAAAACTACAGCCGAATTGACGGTGTAGAGAAAAATGACTGCAAGCGTGGCATTAAATTTGTTTAAAAAGCCACCTCGGCTAGAGCTTTATTGATTTGATGGAGTAATGTTTTCCGGAAAAAGCAGCCACATACCCGGTGTAGGGTCACTAAACAAGAAGGGGGGTTGTGCTGGTGGTGGGCGTGGAAGGCAGCTTAGAAAGAGCAGTGTTGCCAAGCGGTTGTTTTCCACTTGTTGACAGGAGAATGGATCTGGGTGGCCCTGTTATTGTTATCATAATTCCATTCTGCAAGCAGCTCTGCTGGCCCGGGAACTGATAGGACACTGTGTGTGTGTGTGTGTGTGTGTGTGTGTGTGTGTGTGTGTGTGTGTGTGTGTGTGTGTGTGCGTGCGTGTGTGTGTGTGTGTATCAATTTTAGCTAACTGGAGTGCAAGTTGTCTATGTGTGCATGTATCTGCGGTATGTATAAATGTGTGTATGTGTTAGTGAGTGTGTGTGGGTGGGAGGCGCGGGCAGAGGAAGGCAGTTTGTCTTAGGCGCAGCTCGACGCTGGCTGGCCTGTCAGCCAGTTTTATGGCGGGCCCATTAGGAGGCTGACATGGTTAATGCTGATTGCGGCAAGCGCAGCCAGGCTCTGACAGTAACGGTGAGCTGAGTGACGCAGATGATGTTAACAAGCCGGGGGAAGCGACTGGGGCCCGTGTTTACAATGTGGGGGTGCGAAACCTGTCTGCATGATAACACCGGCCCCTACACACACACACACACACACACACACACACACACACACACACACACACACACACACACACACACACACACACACACACACACACATCTACACGTACAGACACAAACCTGGCCACAAACACCGAGAGGAGACTGCACCAGCAGATAATTAGGCACCCTGCAAACAAAAGAGCTGGGCTTCATTCCTCAGCCTCGCAGGCAGTGGGGAGCTGCACTGGCCTGTCATTGACAGGCTGAAGTGTGCACTTGGTCCCACGCCTTCCTGCAGTCCTCGAGAATGGTGGCACTTTAGCCGTGGAAGAACACGGCTTTGGCACAGTTGCTCGGTCCAATATGATTCTGGATTCCTTATATATATATATATATATGAGCCATACAGCAATGTATAGGCTTTAGAAATCTTGCTGGTTTTGTCTAAAACATTTCATTATGGCAAAAGAGATGTGCATTTGTGCCACAGTTTACACTCTGTATGCGTGTCAAACTTGTTCCCTGCTCTGTGTTGAACTGAATCAGACACCATGTACTATATACTGTATTAGATATACAGTTTTATCTAAACATACCACAGAATGCTTCTGTTTCCACAGCCATCAAAAGAGGAAAAAAAAAAAAAAAACGCTCAAAAACAATTAGCGCGGGGAACTCACGTTTCAAATTAAGCCGCAGGGCCATCGCATATATAAGTTCTCTTGTCAGCCCAGTGAAGTGGCAGTTAATGAGCTTCATTAATATGCTAAACAGGCCTTTTTCCCCTCATTTTGCTCTTGCTCTGTCCACTGCAAAGTGACCAGCTCTGGAATATTTCTAATTGCAAGTCAATTATGTCATTGAGCCCATTTAGAACTTCATTTGTATGCAAATTTAGGGTTGGGGGTTGAAGCAAGGTTCACCACTTCACAACAGTAAGTGTATAAATAGTACATGATCTGAGCCTGAGCATCCTGAGCTGCTATGTGCTGATGCATAGAGGCCAGTCTTTGGCCTGTCAAGTTGCTAGGACATAAAAAAATCAGTGCAAAAAAAAAAAAAAAAAACAGTCTGTTTTTCCTTCAGCGGTTCTCGCTGCGAATCGGGAGCTCGTCAGCTCATGGAGTGATCATTAATTGCAGTTACTACAGTGAGGTTGTCCCAGTAAATGATTTCTCGATGCATCATCTGTCTTTGATCTCTCTCTAGTCAATAGTAGGTTTAGTGGGGCATAAAACAGTCATCAATAAAAGCTGATGAAGACATAGCAGTAAGTTAAATGAACGGGCAAAGGCAGCGCCCTCAGGTGGTCAGAGCCCTTTATTCTCTGCGTGTTATGAACGGTTGTGTAGACGTTGTGCATCTGTGTGTGGAAACACACTTAGGGATGGATACAACAGCGGGCACACTCACTATACACCTCCTTCTTCATCCTGCTTGTCCTCATACCGCTGCATCCACACACACACACACACACACACACACACACACACACACACACACACACACACACACACACACACACACACACACACACACACACACACACACACACACACACACACAATGAGTCATATTTGCACACAGCACTTTCCGACACACATATACTGTACAATTCATAAGGGTTTGCTTGGTTGTCTGTAGAGTTTGACTTGTGCAGAGGAGGCTGGGCACTGGCAGACAGAGCTGTGCCTGCTGTCCGACAAGCCCCTTAACGATTATCAAGCTCCATTTTATTAGGGCAGACTGGAGCTGAGCACGAAAGGCAGGCTTGTAAATTAGCTGCCAGGGCTGGCGTCAATACCGGAGAAAATCCGGTGACATTGTGAAGTCTGCCACCCATCAGCACTTAATGAATGGATGAAGTTAAGACCATTTTTAGTAAATTCATTACTGTATTGGACTTGACAGGGCAGTTTAATAATTGGTTTGTCACATTTTCTCCCCTTACAAATGATTAATATGCCTATTGATTAGGGCTCAGCAAGTTTGCACACCATATGGAGAAAAATGCACGCACAAGCACTAGAATACCAAAATTCAATGGATGCTCAAAGAGTGACTGGCAGGCAAGAAAACCCTGCTCCCAACTTAATCAAATCCAGTAGAAACACTACAGCCAGCATAATCAGATTCTCCCTCTCAGCCGCCCAGCCCGGCAGCTGAACTACTTTGTCCCAAAATGCCCCGTTTTGTCCGCTTCAGAAGTCTTAAATTAGAATCGAATCATTTTATTTGACACCTGTTCTATTACCTGGATAATCATCGCTAATAAACACCTGCACATTTCTATGTTTAATCAGTTGTATACTAGTCGCACTGCTTGTTTTTGACGTAGTAGTCAGTAATAAGACCAGCACATTCCTTCCTGGTTGTGTCTCCGTGAGCGCGGTCTTCACACCTGCGCTGCATCTGACGAAAGAAAACAGATACAGCCCAGCGCAATCCTTCTTCATCTACCCTAGTGGTCATGTTGAAGGATGTAATCAGCACTAACTGCAGCAAGGTCTTCAACAGCACCTGAAAACGACCACAACTCACTTCAGTGATTGAGAATCTCACTCAAGACCCGGCTGCATTTGTTCTCTGGCTGAGACAAGCCGCGTCTGACACCCAGTGCTGTGTTTCCTGGAAATGGAAATGGAAAAGCTCTAACCCTGAACAGTGCTCGCTGTTATTCAAGGATCTTTGAGTTGATGACGGTTCTAGAGTTATTTCACGTTTTGTGAGACCAAACCCCACTTTTGTAACATTTTACATAGAATATTTATTGTCTCATCTGGAGGGACACCAAAAATTGATCGATTGATTGGTTCATTGATCGACTTGATTGTTTTTTAATGCACGAATCATTTACACATTACCTGTTTTATTTTCATATTGTGATCCTAAAATGATTTTTACTGTGGCTCTCAGACTCAGGAAACTGGAACAACTGATTCTACGACCATTTCATTCATTCATTCATTCATTCATTCATTCATTTGTCCAGCCATACATACATTTTTTAAAATTTTCAGTAACATGGACAACAACAAGGACCAATCCCTAGGTCTGTTCATTCAAAACCCACATAAACCCCTATATTCCTGATATTACACAATGTTTTACCCCATGTGTATAAATATTCATCCATTACTAATATTGTGATTTCAACAACTTCTGCCTGTCATTAGTTTGGATTTTATTTAAACTTTACTTTCATTTTATTCCTTGTCCTGATCAGGAATAGATCCAAAACCTATCCCAAGAATAATGATGCTATATTAGGTTCAGGTTTTTTTTCATAATCTTCCCTGTTGGCTCTCCATTTATAAGCCAGTACTTCTAAACCTGATATGTAAGCAATAGCAACATGGCTCCCACCATGCTCCAAAAGATTTTTCTCAGGTAAGCTCAACCAGTACCTGTAGAGGAACGCACGAAAGAACCTTTTGGACAGGGGTTTATCCATCAATCCTCCCTACCATTTGTAATCATTTTTGTAGAAAAGAATGATTTACGGTGCAATATCATTATCCAAATGCCCTTGGGATCTAGCAAACTGAGAGAATAGAGTAAATAACCGTGTTCTTGAGATCCACCACAAACCTGATCTGGGTAAAGCCATTGAAGTGACTAAAATGAACATTTCTGAATCATATCCTAAATCATAAATATTTCCACTCGGGGTTTTCTTGCTCCAGCTGGTAACGTTATGATCACTATATACGGTATATACGGTGTAGTCCCACAGTTTACTGCAGCTCTAATCACACTAATCATTGGCATGTGTTATTTGATATGGAAGTGGACTTGACACTAGAAGAGGAAATTTAAAATTCTAACATAAGATTTTCCTTAAGATCCGGTATCAACATCCTGTCTGACAATGATCATGGCCTCATCTCACAATGAACTGAGACTATTGTCTCGCAATGATGACTTTATCCCAAGCAAGTTTGATTTCATTAAGCATTAAGCATTTTTCAAAGCAAAATCTACATCAACATCATTCCCTTTTTTTTTTCTTTCATTTTTCATTTCATTTAAATATCTAAAAGTTGGTCCAGTGGTATTATCTTTACCTTGCATCCACATTTCTCTACTCAAACCTGTGGTTTGTCGCTCGCAGTCCATGTCGTGGATCGTGGACCAAATAATTAGTACTTTTTTGGATACTTGTCTCAGGTCCCAGTTTCTCCACTTATGTTAAATGTTTGGCTGTTAGCAGAGGTCCTGTTGAATACATCTAGGAAATGATGCAATGGAGGTAATTCTGCCAGAGACACATCCTCTGGTTAAGACTGCAGTGTGACTGTGACTTATTATTGACGTTATTATCTCAGTCTTAGTGTTCCTAGGAGTAGTTGAATGTCTTATCGCGCAGCATTGAGTGTGAGCGATTTTTTTTTTTCTTCTCACTGTCATTTCCAATATTCATTCCGGTATACATCGTGAGGATGAATACATTTGCCTCTTGAGGACACTAATAGGCCTTGCATATGTTGTTGATCATTTTTGATAACATGTATAGCCTCAGGTTTACATCCTGCACAACAAATGAACGGATAGATATGTCTGCAAATACGCCTCTGGGAGAACCACATTGATATTTTATTTAAAGGAATTGCGAAGGAGACCGTAGAATAACGGCAAAGATTGTAACCCTCATCTGTTACAGGCTTTATTATTGATTTGTATCGAACCATCAGCGTGTCTGTTCGTGGCTTTGAAAGATTAGCCTATTCTTTGAATCCCACAAACTGATACCGACAGTGTAGATATTGAAGCAGCAGGTACAATCATTTCAGATTGAGATACCATTTTTCCCATTGGTTTTTTTTTTTTTTTCTTTTCCGGGAAATAATCTGTCTGGGAAAAAAAATGTATCTAATTCAGAGAGAGTGTCTCTTGAAGCAGCATCCTGGCCTGTGATAAAGTGCTCCGCTCAATTTCCCTACGGCCGAGATTAAGAAAACCCAGCGCTGGCTGCCACAATGGGGGCATTACCATATGAATATGGCTGTTGCATCGCGGTCTCTTTAGCCCATCAATCTCGTCTCAGTCTCGTAAAGGGAGCCAGATAACCTCCAGGAGATCCCCTCTTAACCTCAATTCTGTCGGCTGGATTAAGAAATACCCGTGAGCCGAGTGTTTGAGCTGCGTCGTGGCTGCGCTATTATTCTTCCCCGAAACGAGTTATAATACAATTAATCTTGTCCAGGAGGAAAAATATGGCACCTAAGTGAATTTTACATGAAGATCCTCCCACTACTTATTGCTAACGCCATCCCCCCCCCCCCACAGTCGTCCCCTGCCAGCCCATTCCTGGACGTGAAGTAATGGCATTCTGACAGAGACAATGGCTGAATGGCTCTCTTTATATGAACCTTTATACTCGATGTAGTACACTTGTATAAGGCACTGGGTGCTATTTTGGAATGCGCCTCCACTTCCAATGCCGTTCCCAGAGCACTGCCGGAAGTGTAACATGAAGCATGGTGTTTTTTTGTTGTTGTTTTTTTGCATTGCTGTGTGCAAAACTAA
Source organism: Clarias fuscus (assembly GCA_030347435.1). NCBI lineage: Eukaryota > Metazoa > Chordata > Actinopteri > Siluriformes > Clariidae > Clarias > Clarias fuscus. The sequence continues at coordinate 10,440,082 of CM059205.1, read as the reverse complement.
GCTTTCAAGATGCATTTAAGAGAAATATGATTGATAATAAGGTGGAAGGAATGATATTTAAGATTTTTTAGCGAATCTGTATTTTATTGTTTCGAGAGCTTTTGGCTTTTATTTACCTTATGCTGTAACAACATCAGCATTATACTATTGTTAAGGATTTGAAAAAGTTTTTTACTATTGTAAAGGTGTTGTAAGGCTGTTTATTTGGTATTATTGCATTTGCTTTTTAGATATACATTTAGCAAGGTTACGATTTTCAATGTGAGTCCATCAGGTCTCGGGGTTTATCCAGAGTTTTCTGCAAAAATTGCAGAAAATTTCTCATGTCGCACACATTGTGACCTGCACCGTTGTATCCTGATGCTGTTATACTACTAGATGCACTTTTATGTAAAAAGACATAAAAAATAGAAGACATATTCATTCATTCATTCATTCATATTTATATTAAACGTTTTCAAAATTATCATATATTATGTGTTTAGCATATAACATACTGCATTTAGCAGTTTTTCTAATATAAATCAGTAAATATCACGCCAGTCTAAGGCCTGGGACATGTCATAAGATCGAATTCTGCACTCAATTATAGACTAAGGTGCTATGATTTATTTAAATAAGACTATTTAATATACTTATCGCCCATGCATTTGACATTTGCTATAAAGGTATATGGGACAGTATATGTGTAAGGGGAAGCCATAAACCATGGCCTGATCCTTGGGGCTAAAAGAGCAGGGGCTGGCTGCCTGTGGAGAAGGTGGGGGAGGGGGGGGGGGGGGTTTGGGAGCGCAGGTGAAATTGATTCCTGGTGTCTATATTTCATGTTGAAAATTGGCTCGTACATCCAGTGGTTTGATCTATGGGGGCCGTCGTCTTAAGAAAAAACCTTAGTAAATGTGTAATTTCTCCCTTGATGGAACACAGACGAAAGCCGATCCTTCTTATTCTTCAATGCCTCGCTCTCTCTCTCTCTCTCTCTCTGTCTCTCGTTCTCTCTCTCTGTCCTTTTCTATCCCTATGAAGACAGCCCAGGTCCTACAGGATTTCATCTCCTTCTCTCTCTCTCTCTCTCTCTCTCTCTCTTCCTTTCTCCCCCTCCTTTGCTCTCCTCCTTTTCATGCTTCCTGATGTCTCCATTTCATTATAGCCCCTCCATTTATCAACTCTTTTCGGGTAAAGAGTGAGTCTCCCCGATGCGTCCTCTCCTCTCCTCTTTTTTTTTTTTTGGTTGTGATTGTGGGTCTCTTCACTGGTGGTAGAAGGTCATATCTATGGGGATGACATAGGAGGCACTCACTGATGGAGCTGTGTAATATTCTATACAGAAACCCTGCATGTTTGCGGCTGGAGAAGTGGCTGCAAGCAGATGGGCTGCCCCACGTGCACGCTGAATGACAGGAATAAAGATGGAGTAGCGAAGGTATACATGAGAAAAGAGTCCAAATAAATGAGGCGGACAGGGAAGCAATGCACGGTCACTGATGTGCAAATGATAAAGAAGGCCCATGCGTCTATCTGTGGTTCGGAGAGAGAGAGAGAGTGTGTGTGTGTGTGTGTGTGTGTGTGTGTGTGTGTGTGTGTGTGTGAGAGAGAGAGAGAGAGAGAGGGATGAGTTCAAGGAAATATGGGTGAGTGCATTATAATCAAGGCACTGGTAATGATAATAATAATAATGTGAAATTAGTTCTCTCTATCAGTGAGTGAGTGGGTAGGCCTTTTAATCATGGTCTAAAAGGTGCGAATGCTCTTTATCATCATTGAACTGTGTCCAGGGCTAATTGTGGCCATATTTCACTGTCCGCAAGCCTGGGGTGGCCAACGATCTGGCCTGCTCGAGCGCCAGAGTGATTGAACGCAGATAAAGTCGCGGTCACAGCAGGGCTCAGCTGTGAGCCGGCCTTAAAGACATACACTAAGTGAAACAGAGGGTCTCCTCGCCTCCTCTCACGCTTCCCTTTTATTTCTTCTTGTCGCTTTTCACTTCTCTTCTTCCCTTAATATATATTAACAGCAATAGATTTAACTGTAATTGCTAAATATCATTGTTAGAATGGTTAGGCAGAAAAACTAATCAAGATGCATGTATGATATGGGACTCTATAATTTGGCTGTTATGTTTTTTTTTGTTTTTTTTTGTATATATATCTTACAGTATATGCATATATTTTAAAATCTCCTACAGCTTCTAAGCATCTTGCTTTTATAGCTGATAAGGGACAATCATACCAAATATCTTGTTTCTCAAAAACTCTGCATGTGCATAATTTCTACTCATATTATTTAATCATAAAATTATTATTATTATTATTATTATTATTATTATTATTATTATTATTATTATTATTATTATTATTATTATATCAAAGACTGTAAAACAATCCACTATTAAACAACAGTAGAAGTGACTGTAATTAAAACTTTCATCATCAGTGGGTAATTTGCAAGGTTGCTTTGGTTAACTAATTAACTTTAAAAAAAAAGAAAAAAAGAACTTGTGTTAAAATGATGTGAGAGAAGGGAAAAATAATGGAGATTAACAGACTGTAAAATTCTTGAAAGTCATGAAAGATTTCTGTTCATGTCAAACCCACAAAGTGTGCCTGTCCTTCAAGCGCCCACTTTTCCTTTTTCTCCCCCTTTCCTTTTCTTTCAGCAATAAGCTCCGTTGCTTTCCTTGACTCCCTCTCACCTTGACAGAGGATGTAAGTCACCTACAGGGAAGAAACTTTTAATCAAAGTTAAAGCTTCACGGCAGACTGCGGCATGGAGAGAGGAGGAAGAGGAGGAAGAGGAGGAGGAGGAGGAGGAGGAGGAGGAGAAGACGAGACTCACTAAGCCCCAACCTCACATCCAACACGGGCTTCAGCATTTTTGCACATTGAACATGAGCCTCGGGAATGTATAGACAGTGGTTTAATACATAAGTAGTTTGTTTAGTTATAAATTTAATGTACTTTGTATAGCATTCTTCAGTTTTCAGTTACATGCATTTTAAAAGGAAAAGGCTTTAACAATTGTTGTAATAAAACATTACATCATATAGGCATCTATCTATCTATCTATCTATCTATCTATCTATCTATCTATCTATCTATCTATCTATCTATCTATCTATCTATCTATGTCTGTCTATTTTAGTTTTCTTTTAAATAGTACATTGCAATATGGTATAAGCACTAAAAATACATGTATTTCTAGAAAAATCTTGTCTTCGAGGATGTCTATTGCATTATATACATAAGTTGCAATACTGTCGTTATCTCTGTGTGTGTGGGGTTTGTTTGTTTGTGTGTGTGTGCGAGCAGTGAGATTGGTAGAAGGTGAAGTGTTTCGCTGGACTGCTGCAGCGGTTTTCCCAGAGGTGGATCTGGTTACACACACAAGCTGCACCTGATACGTGGAAACACGCAGGAAACATCGCGTCCCGAAGTTAAACACGTCATCAAAAGAGCCTGATAACACAATTAGGAGTTGGCTGTCATACTGCAGATGCAGAGCTGCAGGAGGACTAACACAGGGTGGAGGTGTAAAGTGACACAGCTATTTGAGAGCCAAAAGAATGAGCAGAGATATCCATCCTGCTTCGGAGTGGCCCGGTCTCATTTGGGTGATGAGTGTGCACAAGAGAAAGCTCGAAAAGCTCGGAAGATAAACTGTACAAACAGAATTGTTTTTTTTTCTCTAGAATAAACTGGGGGCATTTATAAAGTTCTGTACCCTGAAATTATGATGGTCTCGGAAATGTTTTGCTTTGTACACTTATATGATATAACTAATAAATAACTGAATAATTTATTCATTTAAATTATTAAAAGCCAGCAAAGAAATCATATAAAAAGAAGCAAAAACCCTTCCAACTTCAAGATGCCCTGGGTGGGTTTAGACATGCTGTACATTCCTCACTCTCAAACACACACGCACACACACACACACACGCACACACACACACGCGCACATACACACGCACATACACACGCACACACACACACACACACACACACACACACACACACACACACACACACACACACACACACACACACACACACACACACACACACACACACATTTCCTATTAGTTTTACTGTAGTAGCTGAATAATTCATGGTAGTTCCCTGATATTGCTTTAAGATGTATAACTGAAAAATGAGCAGGGATTTTAAGGTCTTACATTTGTAATATTTTGGGGGGAAGAAAGTTGTTGGTATTTGTAGAAATAGTTCAAATGATTGGAAAGGAAAATTCTAAAAGGCCAGGGAGAGAAAGACTGAGAGAGAGAGAGAGAGAGAGAGAGAGAGAGAGAGAGAGAGAGAGAGAGAGAGAGAGAGTGTGTTTCCTGGCCCCGGAAGCCTTCTCTATATAGACAGATGATGGCAATCCAAGCGAAACATCAACAATCCTATTAGCCATGCTCCATAAATGCTCCTCATCAAGGGCAGATGTCATAACTCACTTTACAACATTGATTTTAATCATATGAAATGTAAACATACATATTATCAATATCAATGGAGAAAATAACTTTGTAATATGCAATTACTGGCTGGCATTGATTTTTTTATCCAGTGTAATCTTCCCCAATTGATTTAATAAGGCCATTATCAGCCGGGCAGGAGGAATATTAGAAACACAATTTTCATAAATTTCAATGCACGTTGAAGCTGCTTCATCAGCTGGAGGGGACAAAACCTGAGCATGGGACGAGTCTGAGGTTGATCAGCATGACTTATCATAGCTGACACCGTGGACTGTAAAACAACACCTGATCACTGAAAGATGTAGACACAAAACAGTATATATGGATTATATATATATATATATATACTGCCACAATTTGGACATGGATAATTTTTTTTTTTTTAGCACAAGTTAATCATATGACCAAGTTTGACCCTTATGGCATCCCATATTCCCAACGCGGTTTAACACGGATAATAAGATGACAGAGGAAGCATCACCAGGTGTGATGAACGGCAAGTTTCATTATAAAAAGCTTCTAGATGAAAGTTTGGATAAAAACAAAGTTGTGTGCTCGAGCCACCTTCAAGGGGAACTATTTTTATAAGAAAACATTAAATATAAGATGTGGGTGTGGTGGCTCTGGAGCTAGGCTGTTGATCTCAGGGTTTGAGGATCCGGGTTTGAGCCCCACTGTCGATGGGTTTGCCACACCCCATGCTACCCAGCTATATATATAGCTAGATAGATAGATACACACACCTATACTTAAAAAAACAACAGCTTGATTAAATGATTATCATCTGCATCACTCATTTTCTTTTTCCATTTTTATGCTACACTGATGTCTCACATATCCAATGCGTTCTCCTATAATCAATAGGTCCTACATACTATGACTGTATGTAACATATGTAAATCTTTCTGACGTCACCTAAAACAGCATACCACCATACTAAACACTTTGCCACACAAAACTCTGTAATATCCCATCGTACTATTTAGAAAAGTAGTATGTGTTTTAGCCAGAGCCACTCTCTCTCTAGTCTGTAGAGGCCATCTTTCCTCATCACCCTGACAGCAGATTGATTCTCGTCGCTCCTCGGCTGTGTTATCAGCTTGTGTTGGACACCCGCACGCACCGCGCTCCCACTCGTGGGCGCTCTAATGAGGACAAACGACCCCCCGAGCTGCGGCGGATCCTTCCTGCGCCCGAGCAAAATGGCCGCATTGAAATGAGAGGACAGAAGGGGTCAGCTCAGTGCGCCCATTCTCAAATTACCTGGGCTCTCTCCAAATGACTTTGGCTATTAGAATGGCGTGTTGTGGCCCATTGGCACATAAATGTGGCTGCATGGCCGTCTCTCACGCTGCCTGAGCTCTAACACAATCTCTTTAATAGCCAAGCCTGATAGGGAAGAGCCCGACGCACAGCGGCGAAGAAATATTTGTTTGCCCGCAGAAATAACGGCACGCTAACCTGATTAGGTTATGCGGTAATTCAGTTGGTGAGGATGGCTTTGTGTTAGGCGAGGAAGTACGTTTGGCACTGAGGGTTTTTCTGTCATTCACGGTTCGTGCCATCTTCCTTCAGCATACGCCTGGTTCGACTGCTTTTCACGTGCACTGGCCTGACATTGCAAATTTTGCAGGATAAAAACATGTCATTAGTGTCATTGCTCTAGTAGTGTCATTATACTAGTCGAAATGTGTTTGCAGGAGTGAGGATGTACGTCTAACCCCCTACCCCTCTTTCTTTCTGTCTCTGTCTATGTGTGTGTGTGTGTGTGTGTGTGTGTGTGTGTGTGTGTGTGTGTGTGTGTGTGAGTGTGTGAGTGCTGCTTACTGTTGACCTGTCAGGAATCATAGAGCCATCAGAAGCGCTGGCTGCTGGAAATGTGTTCATTTGTGGTGCGATGGCACGGCACCTGATCTCAGCAGGGTCGCTGCTGGAGGGGGGCATGAAAAGCCTGGACGGGGGGAGAGACAGATAGCCAGTCATCCCTGGCCCAGCAGGTCCGTATTTAAACTGTCTCTGTGTTTTATAGCCGGGGACATGAACCAGTGGCTCTGCGTTTAGAGACCATACATCAGTGTTAAAATGGCAGATTACTGTTAATGAATGATATTTGTGCTCAGTGCGTATGGCAAAGAGGCGGAGTGACCAGGAAAACAACATGTCCCTTCCCCCGGCTTCGGTCTTGCTTTATCTCTCTCTCTCTCTCTCTGTCTTTGTTCACCTTCTCACTGCCCTGACATACTCACTTCATCCGTACTCTTCATCTACTCCTGGCCTAATCACTTCTTTGACTTTGCCCGGGCAGACAGAGCTTTTCAATTAGGAGATGATATTTAACTCATTAACATTAACATGATGCTGTCACAACAGTAACCTATCCACTTAACAATATTTTTTTAACTGAGTTGAACCTATGGATTATGACCAATCCGAAAATTAACACTTACAGTTTAAGTTAAAATTCAGAAAGCCCTAACCCTAAACCTAACTCTAAAAACATTGTCTGATCGTAGCTTGTCTTAGTATTACGCAAATACAACCTCAGACAAACAACAACGTACTGTGGAACTTTTTTTTTACACTATGCCATTACAAATTGCAAATACCCACTTAATGCTGAAGCATTCAGATGTGTGGTAACAAAAAAGCAAGAAGCAAAGACATAAGCAATGCTCTTGGAGAAACAATTGTTGCTGCACATTAATATGGAAAGGGTTATAAAATCATTTCCCAACAACGTGAAATTCATCATTCTACGGTGAGAAAGATTATGTACAAGTGGAAAGCATGGCAGCACAATTAGAAGAAGACTGAAAGAGTACGGTTTGTTTGGTAGGGTTTCCAAACCCTTGTCTATAGAGACATGGAAGTACAACTGAGGTTTGCAAAACTGTATCTGAACAAACGACATGGCTTCTGAAACAATGTCCTATGGACTAATGAAACCAAAGTTTGTTTAAAACCTTATTAAATAGTGAGAATACTCTATTGGAAAAAACAAACAAACAGCATTTCATAAGAGACACCTCATACCAACTGTCACGCATGGCAGTGGAGGGGTGATGATTTGGCCTTGTTTTTGCAGCCACAGGACCTGAGCACCTTGCAGTCAATAACTGAATGATGGACTTCTCTGTACACCAGAGTCTCCTAGAGGCAAATGCGAAATTGGGTCATGCAACAGGACAATGGCTGAAAAATAAAAGTATCAAAGTTTTGAAATGGCCTTCAAAGGTTCAAAACTGAACTCAATTCAAATGCTGTGTTGGACCTCTAGAGAGCATAGAGCAGTGTACAGTATATAAGCGAATGCCCCCAAACCTCAATGAACTGAAGCAATGCTGTAAAGAAAAATGTGAAATTCCTTCACAACAATGTGAGAGACTGATAAGTTAATGCTACAAAAGGTAGATTTACAAGCTTTTAAATCATATTCTACTTAGTATTGCCCATATGTTTATTTTTTTAGGCTTTCTTTTTGTTCATTAAATAATGTAGAAAAAAAAATATGGTGTTCATCTAAGGTTGTACTTGCTTAAGCTTTTTAGTATGTTTAATGCAAAAAATATAGAATTAAAAGAGGGGATACTAACTGTTGAACATTACTGTATCAGGTTTTGTTAAATGCAAACTTTTTTTTTTTAAACCCCATAAACCACCACTATCAATGGATCCTTGCTTAACATTCCCCATGCTGCAGGTGTTAGTATTGTTTTACTGATAATGTAAGGTATGGTTTGTTTTTGTATGACTGAATGAACAGTTTGACAGCAAAATGAGACATATCCATTCTGCACGTTTTAAGAAAAACAATGTTTTGTTTTAAATAAAGTAAGAAATATTAATCGCTGTTAGAATATATTTTGTGCATTGTCAGCTTCTTTTTCTATTTATGAAAACATAGATAAAGAAAGAGAAAAGGAGATGCTGGTGAGGGAATAACTGTTTATTGTTTCTGATCATGGAAACTAATTCTAACAGTAAACTGTTAAAATGT